>JAJEKV010000104.1:2403984-3003984 GCA_021234155.1 Isoetes taiwanensis | reverse complement strand
CAGCTAATAGAAGCTTTGGCCAAGCTTTCCCCACGAAAGCAGCCCAATTCAAAGAGAATTTAAGGTGGTGCCATCTTAGCCCTCATCCTCTCCAATCAAATGGTTATTCATGTGGATTGTATATTTGTATGTTTGCTAAAATCATCATGGAGGAAGATGTGCCATACGTAATTGGTTACACTATTCAAACCGATGTTTTACACCACAGTTGTGGTCTAGTATAAGGGATTACTTGATTATTTGTATATGTAATCAAGTTTTTAGAGATTATGGACATGACTTGCTTATTCAGATTTTGAATATATTGTAAACACGTAAGTTTGAATTTATGTAGTAACAAGCCACAAAGAGAATTGGAGTTTTAGTTTGTGGAGTTTAGAGTTTGGAAGTTTGAGTTTATGTAGTAACAAGCCACAAAGAGAATTAGAGTTTTAGTTTGTGGAGTTTGTGTTTGTGTAGTAACAAGTCACAAAAAGAGAGAATTTGAGTTTGAGTTTGTGGAGTTTGAGTTTATGTAGTAACAAGCCACAAAGAGAATTGGAGTTTTAGTTTGTGGAGTTTAGAGTTTGGAAGTTTGAGTTTATGTAGTAACAACCCACAGAGAGAATTGAGTTTTAGTTTGTGGAGTTTGTGTTTGTGTAGTAACAAGTCACAAAAGAGAGAATTGAGTTTTAGTTTGTGGAGTTTGTGTTTGTGTAGTAACAAGTCACAAAAAGAGAGAATTTGAGTTTGAGTTTGTGGAGTTTGAGTTTATGTAGTAACAAGCCACAAAGAGAAATGGAGTTTTGAGAAATGGAGTTTTGAGTTTGTGGGTTTGTTTTTTTTTTTCAAAAGAGAGAATTCCGAGTTTGAGTTTGTGGAGTTTGAGTTTGTGGAGTTTGAGTTTATGTAGTAACAAGCCACAAAGAGAAATGGAGTTTTGAGAAATGGAGTTTTGAGTTTGTGGTTTGTTTGTTTTTCTTTTGACGCTTTGAGTTGTATAGTATAGTTAGTCCGAGTTTGTTTTTTTTTTTTGGAGTTGGAGTTCTGGAGTTCATTTTCTTAAGGACACTTTTTTAAGGACCTCTAAGGACTTAGTCTAATGCTGCAAAGTCCCTCAACGGGCCATGGGGAAGCGCCCCACCTCACTCATCCTCACCGCTCGAGGGGAAGCGCCCCACCTCACCTCACTCATCCCCGCCGAGGGGAAGCCCCACCTCACTCATCACCATCGACCTCACTCTCTCGAGGGGAAGCGCCCCCCATCTCACTACTACCTCACTCACTCACTTTCTTTTTTTCTTTTTAGTTGTTGTTTGGGATTTTATGCATGGTACCATTTTGATGTAGATTATACATACCTTTATACATACTGTAAGCGCCTCCATGTTCCATGTCTCGCCTCGGATGTATTCGGATGTATTCACCATCATTGTCCCAGAATTCAATTGTCAACACATGTATCATTCACAACACCCCCACAAGCATATCATTCACAACAAAGATATCATTCACAACAACCCTCTAAGACCTCTAAGACACTATACTATACACCCTCGAGGTTACACCTCTAGGAGGCCACCCTAGAGGTTAGATCATGTGAGCCATCATAGTGGGATATCCACTCCGACTTTTATTGGGACCTATCTCGGCCTTCTTCAGAAATCTCCGCAGACGGAAATTTCGTTTAAAGAGAACCCTCGAATTATATCCGATTCGAGGTCGTTAGATCTCGCACCAATGTGGCTCGACTAATTGTAGGGCATCCCCACGCAAGCACCACAGGTCCATCCCCCTTGGATGTCTCCAAAGGTTCGTCAACAAGGCCCAATCACATGATACTTAATCACTTCTAGGTGCATCTTATATACACATGCTACTTTTGCTTCTTTGGCATTAATCACTTCTAGGTGCATCTTATATACACATGCTACTTTTGCTTCTTTGGCATGTGGGATATTGGTGTGGGATATTAGGTTTAGGGTTTTTGTATTGGACTACTCTACCATGTAAGACATAGATCCAAAATTATCAAAATTCAAACTTAACATCCTTGGATTTGAACCTAACACCTATTCATTCAATATCTATCAAATGAATAAACCAACACACCTTTTAAACATATGTTAGTTATGAATGAAACATTAATAACATAAAGTCTAAACAATAACATTATCATACAAGCACAGAAAACACAAGTAGAAGAATACAAGATATATCAACTCATCATCATCATCATTATCTATTAAAACATCAATACATGAAAATCATCATCACGACAACCCGGATGGCTTTGATCCTTTCATCATCATCATCCGCCACAACAACAAGTGTTCACTCACTATCACCATCAGCATCACCATCACCATCACCATCACCATCACCATCACCATCACCATCACCATCACCATCACCATCACCATCACCATCACCATCACCATCACCATCACCATCATCATCATCATCATCTGACAACACAGTGGTAAGTTGGCTCGACCGTTTCTTCATCCTTAGGATCTAGAAGGTGAAATATGTGATGTCCTTTGATAGCATAATCTCCTTTCATTAGTGGAATTCTAACACCACATACTTGTGTAGAGTAAACCTTTGTAGCTCCTTCTTGAGAACATAATTCATAACCCTCTTTGAACTTGGAATTTTTTGAAGTAAGTTCCTTCTAATATACTTTCACCTTTTAAGAACCACGTTCCATTATCTTTGAAGTCTTTTTCCACTACATACTTCTCCCTTTGTACATGCAAGCAACCAAAAGTCATCCCCTTCGTGGTTGTTTTTTGGTGCCGCCACGCAAAAGTAATCTCCACATCCGACCGGCCGCCAATATTAACACTGAATATAAGGGCCTTTGTGACTTTCTAACCTCAATTGCATCACAAGTAGATGAAGAAGGTGTTCAATTTCCACCAGTTCCCACTTATTCACATATGACGATTCTCAAGATCTATCCCAATGTTCATCTAAACAAAACTACAAAAGCATGAGAATCTTCGAACCTGTAATTGAGTTGTTGATCCCAAGCTGAATGCGCGTACACTATGAATTTTTTGAGTATCCTTCACCGTATGTGCTCCCCATTCCTTACGCCTATCGACTTCTCCTGCTTTAACTTCCCAAAAAAATCTTTTAATATCTTTCTTTTTTGTTTTTGGTTCCTCTTTAGAAGAAACTGTATCAGAAAAATAACTCCTTGGCAGCCTCCACAATATCATGTGCATTCTCTATCTTAGTATCAGGATATAGGAGTTGGACCATTCTGATCCATCTCTTTAATTCAGCAGCCTTGCCATCATGTTCTCCCTTTCCGTGGTTTGAACCAAAGTAATTCCACATCATATGAATTAGAGTCTGATAAGAGTATCTAGCAATAAAATAAAATGGCCTTGCAGCTTTGAATTGTGATGCAAAGACCATCGAGAAAAAACCCAAAGGCCTACGTGGTTTCAAATCCTTGCTCTTCCATATAATTGAAGTGCATATTAAAGCAATGCCGCATTTAATAAGGTATCATGTTTGCGGTCATCTGATATATAATAATGTGTTTCTTTTACTACTTCACCATTCTTAGCCACATGATAAGTAATGTGGACAAGAATGGTCACCTGCACGCTTGTCCAGTATTGAGATTGCACCTGTGTTCTCTCTTTCAATGTGTAATTTTCCGCAAAATCTACCACTGACACTATGACATCTGAAGGGAGATTATCGAGCATTTCACGAAACTGTTTATCTTGCCATTTGTATTTGAAATTGTGGAGGGGAAATTTTTCCAACCTGTCTTTGAGTTTGCTTATTGGCAGCTTCTTGGTGTGGTCTCTTTGTATTGGTGTTTCAAAACTTTCTTAGGCTCTCCACGTTTATCCACACCTCCATGTTCATAGTCGATGTACTCCCATTTCACAACCTCCTCACTCTCTAATTCCTTGGGGCAGATTTCAAACTTCTTTATCCCACACTCACTACAAGTACCGTCAAGACAATCCTTACTATAGAATTCATCAATCTCACCCTTCCGCAAACAATACATTTCCAAAGATCACTGATGTTCAGAAAAATCTTGCACTCACAAGTACATGACTTTGAGTGCTTCTTCCTGAATTTAGTTAAACCATCCAGAAAGATTTGTAACCCGACATGATGTATGCAACAACAAGTGTTATACTCGCTAGCTTCACTACAAACCACGGCTTCAAATTTTGAAAAGTGAAGTCTAACTTTGACATTTGGATGTTTTGCTTTGAAAGCTTTATAGAGTTGCATCTAAGAACAAAACAATAGTTGATTATCAATCTCAAACCCCAAACCGCAAACATGAACCTCAAACTATAATAATGAAATTCCAAACCACAAAATAAAACAATATCCATTAGAAACCTTAAAATCACAATCTAACCTAAAACCACAATCCATCAAACCATAATCTAGACCCACAATATAATCCACAACCACAATCACAAGAAAATTGAAACCAAAAACCACATTCCAATCCAAAACCACAATCTAATCAAAACCATAATCTAGAACCACAATGTAATCTACAACCACAACCAAGTTTAAACCACAATGCAACGAATCACAATATGACTTGAACCACAGTTTAATCTAACCACAATGTAATCCAAAACCACAATCTATTCCAACCATAATGCAATCTATCTTGGATCTAAAACTATAATATACTATCTACAATACACAATCTATAATCTGTTATAGAGGATCTGGAGAAAACTGTGATCAAATCAAGCTTGAAAGAGTAGATAGATAATAGAGTAGTAACTAACTTGGCTTTGCTCTAAGTAATGTGTAGCATGCTCTTCTCTGATATTTCTTTCAAGTCTCCTAGATTTCACATCCTTTGTGTTTGGAGAGACCCTAGTATTAGAAATCCAAAAATCCTGCACAAGAGCAATGATGTAATCGTAAATGGAATCACATCTTCTTCCCCTTCTATAGTACACCCATTTTTCCTGAATTGCAATTTATCTCAAATTTGTCTCTTTGCAGTGATCAAATTTCTTGGATGAACATCAAGAACTTTTCCCATTTTTCTCAGCTGCTTTTACGTTTCATTGCCTATTGCCATTGCTAAACAAGATTTTTTAGCAGCCATACAATCTAGACTAGTTTATTGCTTCATGATATGGATTGAATCTCTGATATTATCTATTATGGTTGTTTTTGCTTCCAGATTCTTCAAGAGATCCCCAACTATCTATTCCATAGCTTTATGTTCTAGTACATCAATCAATATTTCTCGTTTAATCTGGAGATTCATTGTTTTTGTTTGCCTCAAGAATGAATTGACGGTGTTTAACACTACTCTCCTTTTTGTTGCACCACTTTTATCCAACCCATCTTGACCTCCAATCTTCACCAATGCCTCATTAGCTTCTTTTTGTCTTTTTCTCTGTCTTTGTTTCTTCAGACGTTCTTGCTCTGTATCTTGCTATGTAGCTCTTCAGAGAAACATATGGGAATATATGGAAGAAATTGGGGTTCCTACTAAAGTACGAGGTGCAGTAGCTATTTTGTACGAGAGAGTGTTGGTGAAACTGTCATCTCCCCTGGATAAAGAATGTCAAGAGGAAGTTCTGAGCAATATTGGGGTAAAACAAGGGTGCCCGCTATCCCCAACACTCTTTGGGATATATATAGATCAGTTGGAGGCCTGGTTCAAGACACATGGAGGAGAAGGAACTACAATAGCAGGGTATGTGGTATTGCTTTTACTTTATGCTGACGATATAGTGATATTTGCTAGAAATGCAAAGGATATGCGTACAAATTGATACACATTAATTTTGTGATAATGTGGATATGAAGGTGAATCTAGGTAAGACCAAAATTTTAGTTTTTGGAATGAGGAAACCTGAATTTCGATTTTGCTATAAGGGGCAAGAAATTGAAATATGTAACACATATAAGTACTTGGGTCTCATTGTGGATCATACATATAGCTGGAATAGAGCAGTAGAGCAGAGGGCTGATGCAGGGCTTAAGGCTCTGTATGCACTCCAAAGGAGATGTAAGAAGGCATTTCTGGTAGATTGGCAGATGAAGAGAAATCTATATGTGGTACTAGTGCAGAGTGTCATCTTATATGGATGCGAGGCATGGGGGCCGGGATTATCACAGGATATGTGGAAAAGAGTTGAAAAAATACAGAAGAAGTTTTTCTTAACTGAACTGGGGGTTAAGATGCAAACACCATACCCTATGATGCTAGCAGAAACAGGGATGATGCCATTAGAAGCAGAAGCCTTATACCAGACGCTAAAATACATGGCTAAAGTAAATGAAATGGAGGCAGACAGGTTCCCTCGGTTGGCTATGATACAAAGTAGTTCTAAGGGGTGGTTTGCAGATATTGAGAGGTGGCTTAATAAGTGGGATATGTGCTTAGATGAGATACCAACAGAGGCGTCCGATTTGCATAGTTGGGTGTTTGACCACGTACAACAAAAGATATGGAAAGATCCAAAGACTAAGATGCGGTACTATAAAGAGGAAATTAACCCAATGTTAGTAGAGGCACCACATATGTATGAAAAATTATCATACTATAAGAGACATATCACATGCAGAATGAGAATGAGCTCTCACCACTTGGGGGTGGAGGTAGGCAGATGGGGCAACATACCACATCATGAACGCACATGTAAGGTCTGTGGGACGGACGACATTGAAGATGAGGAGCACGTCATTTTGCATTGCCCAGCATATTCTAATTTGAGAAGTATGTACTCTATACCAGAAGATATTACTATAAAATGTTTTTTCTATCTACCAAGCAAGGTTGTTGGTAATTACCTTGCAGATGTTCTGAAAACAAGAGATACTCACATTAAAAATTATAAATATTTGTTGGAAATATATGAGAGAGAAGAGACTGAGATAAGTGTGGCTCTATCAGAGGGCACACTGGAATTAAATGAAGGAGAACTGTAGTAATACTTATATGTCTTCTAGACCTGATGGTCTCATAGACAATCAATATCATTTCATTTCATTTCTTTTTTCTCTTCTTGATATTCTTTATAGTATTGTCCACAATACTAGGATCATGACCGATTGATATATCATCTGCATTCTCAAGATTGACACTAGAAATAGTTGCATGTTCTAAACCACAATCTAAAACTTCCCCAGATTGAATTTCTTTCAACAATGATCTCAAACTCACTCTAACAAATGGATCTTCATTCTGGATGTTCTGGATTTCTTCATCTGCCATATCTAAGAATACATCTTTCTCCTCCATTTTTCAGAAATGTGCTTCCTAATCGTAGACTTACCAAAATAATATCTTGAGCAAAAGAATGAGGAACAAACTCCCTCACGTTTTCCACCGTTTGAGCATTTGAAAAAATTCCCTCCAAAGATTAATGAAGTGGTTGGTTATTATTAGAATTACTCATCGAGTTCTTTGGAAAAGGCATCAACGTAATCAATGTTATACAAATTCTCAAACCACAAATGCATTTCTTAAACCACAAATACAAGCTATACTTTTAAGCTATTTGGGGACATGGGGACACCAAAACTGATCCACTATAGCGTGAATCCACCCACATGGCATGTAATGACAACATGAATACTTTATGGGGTGTCATATGGATGGGAGCAGTGCAATGATTGTATAATGATGCTTACAAAATTGGCTATAAAGAACCTTGAAATACCACACCCCTTTAGAGAACCATACATCTTTTAGAAAAAACCTCCTTAAAAACTACACTTACTTATAAACTGCACCTCCAAATACTACACCTCCTTAGAAACATCACCACCTCAAAAGAAAAAACCACAGTTCCTTTAACAAAAAACATACCTCCTTAAAAACCCACACGTCCTAAAAACAAAGACCACAGCTCCTTAAAAAAAAAACTACACTTACTTATAAACCACACCTCCAAAAACTACACCTCCTTAAAAACACCACTACCTCAAAAGAAAAACCCACAGTTCTTTTAACAAAAAACATACCTCCTTAAAAAACCACACGTCCTAAAAGAACAAAAACCACAACTCCTTAAAAAAATAACAGTAGACGTTCCTTGTCCACTTAAAAAACAATACCGTTAGTTAGTAAAACCACACCTCCACAGATCTACATGTAGGTTTTTTTGAAATCTCTGAATAAAGAACATGTGGACCTAAGAAAACTATACTTTTCAACAGTGGACCAAAACTTGGGGTGAGTGTGTTAGTTATGGGGAATGAATCGTTTGATCGCTGATTCTGCATGTTCCATGGATTCATGCAAACATGTGCTCTTATAAGCCAACTTCATTACATCCTTCGTGGTGACAATGGGTTTACTCCCTTTAATAACAACCTTCACATACGTTTCTGTCACCTGCAGCATACAACGGGCATAAATTTCAGAAATATTGACATGATGTAAATTTTAGAATTGTTGAGATCAACTTTGAGTTGTCATGCAAGATATATCAAGCAAAACATAGAGAATCAAATTCAATCCATATCTGCAGCATAGTACAACAGGCATAAATTTTAGATTGACATGATCTAAATTTCAGAAATATTGACATTCCTAGGATGGGTCCTGAGATACAACAAGTGGCCGACGTGAAGTGGTGTTCTCATTGAGCTTTGTAAAATCGTTGAGTACACATTGGGTTCTCCACTGGCGTAGAACTTTGAAAAAAACTCTGAAAATCTGAGTGCTCCGAAACTAGACAATCATCGAGAGCACGAAGAGACCTAGGGAATTTAAGATAAGAGATGATTATTCGCCACTGGGTGGTGCGCAACGTCTGATGAACGAGTACCACCGCGCCTGGCCCATGGACTGCGAATCCTACAATTGACACGAAAAGGGACCTGGACAATATAACACGTTAGATGTTAGAAGTGCAATGGTGGCGGGACCGATGCCAGTCACGAAGGAAAAAACAACTCGGAGGCCGCAGGGCCATGTTGAGAGAAGACCACGGTCGACCAACCGGTAAGAGGAATGAAAAAACCATAAAACAGAGTGACCGGTTGGTACCGCCTCGGAGGCGACAAAGCCACGTCGAGAATGAATAAAGAGACCAAATAAACTATCAAGCCTAAGTGACCATGAACCAAGCTGACCAACTAAGAGGGAGGGAAGCGGGAAACTAGGTAGAGGCGAACGTAGCTAGGAGAAAAGCTCAAGGAGAACGCCGATAGCCAAAGAAAAGAAAAAATGGGCTATAAAAAGGGGAAATGAGCTGAGGTGGCGTCCCCATCCAAGGAATAGCGGTTCTATTGCTGGCGCAATAGAACCGCAACATTCCTAGGATGGGTCCTGAGATACAACAAGTGGCCAATAGAAGAGGAACCTACCTCAAAGACCAAGATGGCGAGACACGATGAGGCGCTCCTGAATGTTGGGAAGAATATAGCGCGAATGGGAGGAGGCAGAGTGCCAACGCCCATGGGAATGGACAATGACTGACGAGACGGAAGAAGCAGCAGCGGCGGTGGCGCCCCCCCTACGACCTGCATGGGTGTCAAACGCCCGAGGCTCCAAGCCGATAAGACGCAGAGACTCGAACCACCAGGAGCGGGCAGCGGCATAAGACAACGGGCGCGAGGAAGCCAAGGAAGAGCGAAAAAGTGGGACACCCGAAGGTGGGTCAGAGGTGCAAAAACCACAGGCAGATAACAAACGCTGCAGTAACATCACAGGACAAGAGGGAGAAAAGGTGCGAGCTATGAGGACCTCTTGACCGGCAGCAGTTTGGTCGCATTTGGATTTGCGGATATACAACTGGACATGGTTGGGGAAGAAAGAAAGGTCGCGCCAATTCAGATGCAGGGCCTCAGAGATACGACGAAACCCAGCAAAGCAAATTGTGACAAGGCATGCTTTCTGCCTTCCATTGGTTATCTCCCTCGTATTGCACATGAGTTATAGGTGTATGCTTCTCCATGATCACGGGCTTCAATTCAAAGTATGTGTAGCTTCCTAGCCTCTTTATATTCTTACACCTATTCCATAAATCCTTCCAGCAGCAATCACCAAACCTATGTGCTACCATGGTAGGCTTGCTTTGACAAATAGGCCTGATAGTATGGATCTTTGTGGTTCCCTTCTGGTGTAACCTAGTATGGAACTGTTCACTGAAGTACAAATGATACCTTATGATATTGTTGTCCTTGGTGCCTCTCTTCACCGTAAAATACCAAGTAAAGAAATTCAAAGCATCTTCTGCATTTCGTAGAGGCGTGCTCACTCTCTTAAGCATCTCGCTGGTGAGTATTCTTTTTATGACAGACCTTGCAGGGAAAGATGCAAAGAAATTCCATGCAATATGCATTCCATTGACCTGATAGAACCTTCCTAGATAAATGAAAAATCCTGGATGACTTGAACTGAGTAGCACATCCAAAACACATGGTTTGAGAATTTTATACCTTCACTTGTCAAATAATCATAGTGCCTTTGGAGGCAGTGCTGTACAAATGAAGCATCATGATCTCGATCATCAGACATATAAAAATGAGTTTCCTTGACCAACTTGTGTCCACATACTACAAGATTTGGACATTCACCATCGTTTGCATGCCTGTAAGTTATGTGCACAAGGATCGAACACTGATCATTTCTCCAAAGTAGTGTTTGAATTCCTTGTTGAATCTTGAAGGTATAATTCTCGGCAAAGTCAATTACAGATACGACAATATCTGCTGGGAAAGTTTGGAAGCACTCTTTAAATTGATTTGCTTGCCATCGTGCGATATAGTTATGGGGAATGAACTATTTGATCGCTGATTCTGCATGTTCCATGAATTCATGCAAACATGTGCTCTTATAAGCCAACTTCATTACATCCTTCGTGGTGACAATGGGTTTACCCCCTTTAATAATAGCCTTCACATACGTTTCTGTCACCTGCAGCATACAACGGGCATAAATTTCAGAAATATTGACATGATGTAAATTTTAGAAATGTTGAGATCAACTTTGAGTTGTCATGCAAGACCTACTATCTATGTCCACATAGAGTTGTTTGACCACATGCATGTCCTACTCGGCCACTAACATATAGTCCACCACACTAGATCCATCCCCATGGTTCTCCTACTTGCAAGTGCACTTGTGTGAGGCTGACGTTGTACCAATCCATTGCAAATTACCAAATTGAAGATACCGCACAACAAAAGCAACTGCCTGCCATAGCGCATGACCTGACTGTCATCTGATACCTGTAGGGCACAACTGCAACATATCTTCAGTGAAGGGATCATATCTTATGGGTTGTTCCATCCCCCAGTGCATGCTTTGAAGTCTCCGAGGAGCATGACACAACCCAACTACTTGTGCTACTGTATATCATCATATAGATCGACATAGGAATCCAGCATATTCACATTCAAATAGGTGTGACAGAAATTGTTTTTCACATGTGGGAAATAGGAGGCTACCAAGAAGAAAGGGTTGCCACTGCAGTTCTACATCCGTATCCAAAGGTAGAGATTGTCTTGTGCAGGAAGATTGAATGTGCCAAGGCTATCTAATAGTAGCAGACAAGTCCCCTGTGTCCCTGCTTTCTTGTGCAACTATTTTTTTTTTTTATTGAAGGCTATATAGAGAAAATGAGTACAAAATTTTGAGAATGCAAATAATATAGGTATGCATTCTCTGAACCGAAAAATATAACTAGGGTCATAGTTCAGAATTATCCCATAAGCTTGTCATTTTCGCCCTAAACCTCTAGAGATCGAGCAGAAAGAACAGTAGAGGCAGTTACAGGTCTGAAATTTAGCTGGATTGAAGCGCCCAATATGATCCACAGCTTCACAAATCAGAATTCTTCTGAAGTCGAAATTTTGGATGCAGGAGCAGTCGCATCGGCATTGATCTCTATGGTATGCTGTCGAATTGGCCCCGAATTGGTCAAGCCACATAGAATTAATCATAAGATTAATTCGATCCCATTTCAGCTTCTTCTGTCCCACCAAGATATTACCTGAAAAAATCAAAGAAGAGATGTGTAAGTTAATAAAATACCTCATTAATCCATTTGATATCAAATTTGGACTGTTCAATGACAGCCTTAGGCCAATCTCCTCATTGAAAATGAGAGTGTTTCTGGCTTTCCACATTCTCCAGAGGAGGATATAAATTCTCCAATCACTGGGATTATGGGGAAACAAAATATCAACCAAGGCAGTTTCACAGAGATCTGGGATATTGAATTCGATAGCTGCCAATTCAAGAACCCATTCTGACCAAAGGCAATTCTTAAAAAGATGATCATCTTCAAGCTCCTGCAAACATCTCTCACACAAATTAGAAGAAGCCATATTTAATCTAAATCTCTTGGAATTAGTAGCCAGAGCCTTGTGTCAGAGCTGCCAGATAAAAGATTTGATCTTAGGATTGATAGGAGAATTCCACATGAAGCTCAAATTATTATAGCACCTGTCAACTAAAATATCCCACTTAGTATGTAAAGAGAGGGTATAACTTCTTATTAAAAACTTATAGGTCAGGCTGACTTTATAGCACATTTTCCCTTTGTAGTGCCATTGGATATCTTCATTGTGCCAGATTCCCTAACTTAAGCACGCCTTGATAGCATTATATAATCTTTCATTTTCCTCACCAAATCAGCCAGCTCTGAATCATGAAACTCAATGAAACCAAAATCATTAAATAGATGAGAAATATGAGTAATACCCCTATCAGACCACTTTCTACATTGAGTAGGAAAATTCATAGCTAAGCACATATTGGGATTATTTAAAATCAGAGAAGGGTTCCAGAAAATGGATTGGTCTTTAGAGAGCCCTTCTTTCCAATCATATATCTTGAAAACCGCTTTCCAAGCCTTGATCCACTTTTTGATGATGCCAAGAGTATTGTTAGGAACCTTAAAGTCAAAGAAAAGACTATCAGGCAGCTGCATTTTGACATTTCTCCAGCCAAAAAGCTTGCATCTAGATAAATAATATCTAACAATGCAAGAAACATGATGATTGATCTTATTAAAACTAACCCTGTAAATATGTTTGGCTGCCAAGGCCATGCTCTGCTTCTCAATATCTAAAATTCCCAAACCACCATTTTTCTTTTTCTTCATGCATTCTTTCATAGCCACTGGAATCCAAGTCCTATTAGTTTTCCCATTAGCAATAAACCTACCAAGGATGCTTTGGAGTTTGGAAGTGACTTTCTTGGGGGCCAAAAGAATAGAGGACTGATAAACATGAGAAGAAGAGATAATTGAATTGGCAAGGATAGCTCTGCCATTCTTGGAAAGAAATTTGCTATTGATCAAATCAGCTTTCCTGTTGAACTTTTCAATAATATCCCCCCATAACTCACTAGCATTACTTCTCAAAGCAAAAGGAATGCCTAAAATTTTAGATTTAGTATTAGGGGAGATATACTCACAGCCGAGATTTTGAGCAGAATTCTGCCCAGTTACCTGATTGTATGCTATCAATTTTGACTTGGTAGGGTTGATCTTACATCCAGATGCATTGCCAAAACTTTGAAGCAGCTCATGAGTGTTGATGATTGAAGCCTCCTCCATCTTGATGAATAGAAAGGTGTCATCTGCAAAATGAGCATTAAGAAATACATGTTTGTCTGGTAACTTCAAACCTTTAATTCTGCCATCATTTTCAGAGTTCTTGAGAGCACTGCTTAAGGCCTCCATTACTATGAGGAAAAGGAAGGGAGCCAGGGGACAGCCTTGTTTCACTCCCCTTTTGATCTCAAAGAATGGGCTACGCTCCCCATTGATCAGAACAGAGGACCTAGAATTTTTGAGGATAGCCAAGAAAATGCTGGTAACTTCATGAGAAAATCCCATCTTATGACAACATTTGATCAGCCCAAGAGACTGTGTGTCAAAAGCTTTAGTAATATCCAATTTAAGGAGGCCAATGTCCTGCTTAGTTTCTTTAGCCCAATTCATACCAATACTAGCCATCACCACATTGTCAAGAATAAATATGTCTTTAAGATAGGCAGATTGATTATTTGAGATGACAAGGTTGAGAATCAATTTAAGTTTGGAAGCTATAGCAGCAGAAATGGTTTTATAATGACATTGGTGAGGGAAATTGGCCTATAATCAGAAAAGGTAGCTGGTTCCTCAACCTTGGGAATAAGGGTAATGGGACTAGTGTTAATTCTGCAATCCAAGGACTTGAGCGCCAGAAACTCATTACACAGATTAGTGATATCAGAGCCAATAATACCCCAAGTTTTTTAAAAAAAATCAGCAGGTAAGCCATCAGGCCCTGGGGTCTTACCATTTTCCATACCTGAGACACTTTTAAAAAGCTCATCGATGGTGAAAGGAGCTTTCAATGTGTCATTGTGAATATCTTGAATAACACTCTGCATATGGATGAAATTGTCCGTTTCAACTCTAGAAGAGTCATGGTTAGTACCCATAATCTTAATAAAATGATTGGAGGCAGCTTCCTTAAGGTCCATGTCCTCAGAAAGAATCTTACCATCAGCTTGGATACTGTATATATGATTTCTTCTGGTTTTACTTTTAGCTTTGATGAAAAAATATTTTGAGTTGCACCTTTCATCATTTTTAAGCTCCCTTATTTTGGTCTTAAGCTGCCATCCCTTAGCTATCTTGATCTCCTCCTTTCCAATTTTAATTTTGATTTCCTCTTGCTGATCAGAGGGGGAGGATTGAAGCTCAGCTCTCAAGTCATCCAAATACTGCCTATTTTGAGAGTGGATCTGCTTACCCCAAATCTTAAGCCAGTTCTCAATATTCTTAGAGGTCTGAACCCACCAATCCATCCAGCCGAGCTGATTATTAGGCTTAGGAATTCTGCTATAAATATGCTCAAAGTCTTTAAGAAAGCTATCTTGCTGGAGCAAGGACACATTCATCTTAAAGGAGTTTCTCCTAATGCTATGAGGATTACCATTAATTTGAAGGAGCTGGGGGAAATGATCAGAAATGGTGAAGCCTTTAAGATTGAAAACCCTTTCACAGCTATGCCAAAAGTTCTCACTAACATAGAATCTATCATGAAGACAAAGGATAGGATCATCAATTCTATGATTGGACCAGCTATATGAATTAGGCTGAGTTCTAACAAGCTTAAGGTCATGACTGAATAAAAGGTGACTCCAGGAATTGGCCTCTTGATTGGTCAGAGGCCTGAAGTTGGTACTCCTCATGAAATCATGAGTGACCATATTAAAGTCTCCAGCCATAATGCAATTCTCATAAGGAATTTTGGCTAAACTGTTCCTAATACAGTTCCACAAAGAACTCTTTTCCCCAGGATGGTGCTGGGCATAAATATTAACAAAGGCAAATTTCTTAAAATTAATATGTGGGGCACAATAGGAGAAACAATAGCCCCCTGTAGTAGGAAAAAAAAGGGGGATAAAATCTATTATATATATTTAACAAGGTGCTGCGCACGGAGGGTTGCCCTCCGTGACCCGAGAGTGAAATGACTTAAATCACACTTCAAAGTCATGTTTTCGAGCATATACTGACATATACTTGGAATATGCCACAAACCCACATGGATGAGGGTTTTCCCCTTAGGGACATGCAAAGACTGGCTCAACACATGCACGCATTGTAGCACGGTTCTCCAAGATTCAAGGAATTCGAATTTTTATTGCTATTTTTGTTTTCTAAATTTGAAATTGCCTCCAAGATTTCTAACCACCTTTATTGATTTTAGTACTAAATTGGGGGACAAAAGGGACATCGAAAATGAGACACCCCAGTGTGCAGACATTTGTTTGGTTCTAAAACTACAAGGTTGAATCCATTATTAATGTTCGACATTTTATGGTAGAGTATATCTCTCAATTTTGAATGGCGTGGAAGACGACCTTGAATATGTGGGATACCAAAGTGTAATTATAATGGCTAAGAGATAGCCATGAAGCAACCACCATCCATGAGTATTCATGTTCACAATGAATATATTACATCCAAGAGGCCCTTACAATCTATAAGGTACTCTAATTATTAGGCAGATAACTTTATTTATAACCATCATAACTGTATTTAAAGGCACCGATTTATATAAAGTATTTACAATAATCCCAGCTATGTAAAACTGCCTTTTATTGAATGACCCATAATCATTTTCAGCTCCATTAACCTAAGCATCCATTACTCTTTAGTCCTTAGATAAAACAATGGATTCCATCGAAGAAAACATGCAGCAGGATTTTTTGTTCAGATTCGGAGGCAAAGCCTGGGATGTGAGCATGCTAGCATCTTTTCCCTAGCTGGAAATATTCGCAGAGTGCAAAGATTATCTCCAAGTATTGCAGAACAACAAAAAAACAGAGGGTCCCTTTTGTAGAATCCATTCATTCAACTAATCGAACTCTGAGACAGCATAATACCCTATAGCTATTTATTCCAAACGATTCCCAGCAAAGCAAATCATGGAAGGCAAAGTAAATAACTGCCATGCTCTTGGAAGCCAGAGGAAAATGCTTGGAAGAAGAAGAAGGGTCGAGCTGCGCCATAGCCACGCCTGCGAAGGAATGGGGCTGGATGACCGAGAGTTTACAGGCAGCAGCCAGTTTGGAGCAGTCACCAGCATATGCTAGGCATATGCCGGCATATACCTGGATATGCCCACATATGGTTTGCCCCCCTAAGGGCAACCCAAAAATTAAGCATGGTGGCTAAGATTTGTGCCTAGTGTCATTTTTGATATGTTAACCATTCAACATAGGGTAATTATATTTCAAATGAATTGCGAAATAACCATGAGGGGTGTATAGGGAGGATTTTATATTAATCATCAATTATGATGGTCTATGGTTGTGAGGATTATGATAAATAATTTTGGGCCCTTTCTGGGCCCTTTTAGGAAAAAAAAAAATTAAGCATGGTGGCTAAGATTTGTGCCTAGTGCCATTTTTTATATGTTAACCATTCAGCATAGGGTAATTACAACATTTACAACTTTAAGCTTTAAGATAGGTGTAGTTTGCTTCCATACAATAATGAAGTCTTCTTTTCTAATGGGGGATCTCCTTTATAGAATAAAATAAGATTGCAATGCTCGCAATAAAAACCGGTCGTGTCTCCATCATTTATAACCTCAATTGTTGGACCAAGAACTTGAAATTCTGACTGATTATGAGATATAGGAATGGTGTAGTTTTTAATAACTTGTCACTTTGATTGGCAACGATAATTTTGCCCTTATTTATATCATCTTTGTAGCAAGTTCTACGTTGCATAATTTTCTAATAAACATTTATTGAGTCACACATTGATTCCATATGATACATCTAGCTTCAAAAACATTTAGCTTTTAAAGGCTACCAAATCTTTTGAAGCTCAATTGCATACACAAATGCTCAAATTTGGAAAACCCGGTATAGAATTGCCTTTTTCCCCGAGCTTGCACCATATCAAACTCCATCTGATCTGTACTTATTTGGTAACAACAATTATTGTCTGGTAATACAGCAATTATTGTCTAATTATTTACCATTAATTTCCTTTTCTAGTTGACTTATGTAAGTTTTAGAATGTTTATCTGGCCAAGTGGCATTTTCAGCAATTGCCACAAGACCTTTTTTCCCAGTAAACATTGACATCGGAGGCTTTTGCCAAATCCCTGTTATGGTGCCGTTGCCATAAGAAGAATAATTGTACCCTATAAACCTTTCTATTAAATCCAATACTATATTGAAAAATAAGGGCATTTCATTTCATTAACAAAGGCACAATTCAGTACTTAGAAGGCATACCGGGATCATCTTATCCTGGTTTCCTTATATGTCTTTGCTTATAAACAATTCAAGACTGGCGCCAAACGATCACTAATGATAGATCGCTTTGATGTCTAACGAACTATTAAATTTGGAAACCCCTTGCATAATATTAAGGTACAAATAACATAGGGGCTGCCCTTTGCATCTTTAGGTAACTTGTTATCAAAAAGAAGGGATCCAACCGTACATCCGAAAAAGTTCTCTTTGTGAATTCCTATCCAAAGAAATTTGCAGTTAGTACTTGGCGACCACAGGCTGGACTATTCTGCACCCATGCCACAGATTTTAAATCTCTCATATAGATGGATATTTACTCAACCTAGCAGCTTGCCTTCTGAAAATACAGTTTTGATGATTCTATGCAGATGAAGTACATGCCTTACAACACCTAAGTAGTTCAAAATATGCTCCAGGTCCTGTTGATAAAACAAAAACAATTTTCATTATACCTGAGAAACTAATTTACCACAGGTTCTATAACTCTATCATGATGCTCACTCTGTGCAAAATAAGAATACTTTTGCCATGCCAGGATATCACCAGAAATGTTAAAACAGGGAAAACAAATTATTAATTTTTAAGCTGAACCCAGAAATGTCCACAAGCCTTATTGGTCCATCATTACATGAATGTATGGCATATTGGTTGAAACAAATGAACTTTATTCATCTCAACTTGTCGGAAAAACATGTAGCCCAACTCAAGAAATAGATGCTCTGTATGATGTTTCACAAGTATAGTACAATGTTCAGTGATGAGGTTAGTGCATCTCTGATACGGTTTAATGGAACTTACTTTTCCTTCCTTCATGGACTAACCTAGACGTATATTGGTTTTCATAGACAGGAATAAGATAAACATTCCTACTCGATAGTAACATTAGGACACAGCTCCAGTATTTATATAAAGAGAGATGTCGTCATAACAAATACAAAGTAGCCATACTTGCAAAGATAGATAACAAATACAAAGTAGCCAAATGGTGAGATATACGGGTGACTATAGTTTATGAGTTACAATGTTGACATCTATTTTGACAATTTCTTATATTTCTATGGTGATATTCTGCTATTATCAGCAATGATATCCTGAATGCTAAGAGGGGGACGGGAAGGCATGGGTTTAAACCTAGGGAGTTGAGGAAGAGGAAGAACTGCTAAGATCTGAAGGGCCTGCTTCATAGAGAGCCTCATTTTTAGTTGGAAGATCTCTCTCAATGGCTCTTCTACCTGTTGCCACTTCTAACTCCACTGCTCCGAAACTGAACACATCTGTTTTATCTGTGGCCTTGCCTGTATCAAGATACTCCGGTGCCAAATATCCCAATGGGCCTGCTGTGATAGTTGTTTCGGGACTAGAGTTATGTTCCACAAGACACGCAAGTCCAAAATCTCCTAGCCTTGCATTGAAACTGGCATCAAGCATGATGTTACTAGTCTTCACATCCCTGTGCACTACTAGTTGATCCCATTCTGAATGCAAATAAGCAAGTGCAGCAGCAACTCCTGATACAATCTTGAATCTGATGGGCCAAGTTAGTATATTACTGTTTTTGCAGAACAGGTGCCTATCCAGGCTGCCATTAGGCATAAAATCATAAACTAAAAGCACCTCTCCTCTCTCCTGGCACCAACCTTGAAGTTGTACCAAGTTGCGATGGCGAAGTCTTCCTATAATTGATAATTCTGAAACAAATTCACTCTTTCCTTGCTTGCTTCCCTCTCCTCTTTTTACTGCAACTATAAGGTCAGAATCGGGCATGATGCCCTTATAGACACTGCCAAATGCCCCATGCCCAAGTATTCTGCTAGGGGTAAAGCCCTTGGTGGCCAGGCAGAGATCTTTATAGGTGAACTTATGAGGACCTTGAACCATATCTGAACGAAATGAGCTAGTTCTTCTAAGGCATTTCCACTTTTTCCAGCTCCACCAAAGCAGCATGACAAGCACTATAGCTACAACAAATACAGAACTAAACAAAATGCCAAAAAAGGGGCCAGGATCCAGGGAAGTGATACCTCTACAATGGCTTTTTCCTACAATAGCCTCTGAAGGAGCTGGAGCAGAGGGAGAAGAAGATGAACTGAGAGGAGCAACATGGTTAGATTTAGGGCTTCTAGAAGTTGAGAAGCTCCAAGAATGAACAGAATGCATCTCTACATTACCTCCAGTGGCAGCTGAGAATCCAACATACACGTACTCATTGAACAGGCTACCCAGATTTATGGGACTTAGAGAAAGAAGACGCTTTTGAGGTTTCGGGTTGGGTATGGACGAACTTACCTTCTGGCAGAGCTTTGGAACCGTCATATCTTTGGACTAAACAACCAAAGGTTTCAGAAGCTACCCAAATGCCAGGTCTCAGCAGCCAACTGAGCGATTCCTTCCCATCACCATGCTTTGCCGTAGGAAATTGGAGAAAACTATGGCAATCACCTGTGACCCAGTTCAATGCTTCCTGATATTAACGGATATGGAAGAAGAAGGGTCGAGCTGCGCCATAGCCACGCCTGCAAAGAATGGGGCTGGATGACCGAGCATTTACAGGCAGCAGCCAGTTTTTAGCAGTCATCAGCATATACTAGGTATATGCCAGCATATACTTGAATATGCCTACATACCCACATAAACGAGGGTTTGCCCCCTAGGGGCAACCCAAAAAATATGCATGCAAATGCAAGTAGTATTTTATTAAACCGTCAAGATGGACGGTTGAGATGTTCATCCCCATTTTATTATGTTAGATATTGGCCCTTGAAATTGATGGTCGAGATTGACAGCACGATGAACGGCTAAGATGTTGATCCAAGTCCTCTAATGTGATTGGCCTTGCGCCATGTGTTTCCCTCCGCCCTGTGCTTTCCTCCCTGTGTTTTTCCTCTCCCCCCATTGACTATGGCTCCCTGTGCTTTCCTCCCTGTTTTTTTCCTCTCTACCCCTTGGTTATGGCGCCCCTTGGCGATGGCAAATCCGGCAGAGCTCCTCCCTGTGTTTTTCCTCTCTCCCTCTGCTTTCCTCCCTGTTTTTTTTCCTCTCTCCCCCTTGGCTATGGTGCCCCTTGGCATTGGCGAATCCAGCAGAGCTCTTTTGCTTGGCGATGGCAATGCTTCTTCTTGATGTAGGTGCTCTGTCGCTGCATCAACTGGTATAAATTGGCCTGTAAAAAAAGGCCAGGAAAATATCAAGAACATCAAGGTCATTACATAGATCCATCGATGGGAGCCCGGAAATGGCTCTGAGCGCACTTCTGGATGCAGAAGGGTAGTCAAATGGACATGAGCTGCAATAAATCCGGACAATCTGGACAGCCTAGATTCTGAACATCCTTGTGCTCAAAGAAATTAATTGTTCTGAGTTTGGAGGTCTGGCTATGGCGGTAGAGGACTGCAAAAGATGTGGCTTGGACTCCAAGGTAACTCCAGCAAAAAGCATATTCAGTCTGCTCTCTTGATCTTATAAAAAATCTAATCTGTTCTTTCAATCAGGGTAAATTTTAACGGCCCTAAATGTTTTTCTATTCAAATTAAGGTTGGCTAAACCTATGAAAAACAAAAGTTCTTAGATTTTTTTCTTGGCGAAATTTGATAAAATAAAGCCCTTTAATTATCTTCCCACTTGGCTAAAATGTAAAATTTATATGACATGAAATTCTAATGTTGGCGAATTTTTCTTGGTCCCCAGCTAAAGTGCAACTATTTAACTTCAAACTTTGAGCACTGATTAGTACATGAATGACATTGATCCAATATGCTTCTTTTACAAAACGATAACAAAGTTGTTCAAAGTACAATTCATAAGGAACAAACAATATCGTTTGAAGGAACATGCATGTTTACGTTGGGGCCAAATGCATCCAAATGGTGAATTCGGTGATAAAGCCCTTTAGGGTCAACAATTGCAAGAAGAGATCATTACTATTTAAAGCTTAAAATGCACATCATGTAACATTCTTTTTAGCATTTAACCTAAACAACTTATAAATACAAATTCAAAATATGATTGAGGTAGCTAATGGCAATTCCTAAATGAAAGAGGTCCCTGAATAGAATTGGCATGGCTATTTGAATTCATCAGGGTTCTCCTAATCAACTTTAGAGAAGGCGATTCAGTACACCATGCAGCAAACAATCCCGGCTAAACTCTAAGCATTCAGAATTTACCCCCTTTTGGAGTGGCTAAATTATGCTTTTTCTAAAAAAATTGCCTTTATAAACTTTAGCCACGAAATTTGACTAAAGGTCTAAAAAATCGCCATTTGGCGAAGTTTAGCCACTCTTTATTACCCTGCTTTCAATCACAGATGACCTAGTCCGCCCATCTGGAGCTTCCGTTGCAGATCCTTAAAGATGACTTAATCCAACAGAGTAGACTGGAATGAGGATCGAAGAAGGCTTGGCAGCTCTTGTCACAGGAGGGGGCTCGTGGATCGGTAAATCTTATTCTGCTCTCTATTTCCTCCCCTGATTGCATATGCCCATGATGTATTTCTAGAAACTACATAGACGATCTGTTTCTATGAATATGAAACTAGGACGTAGTAAGAATACTGCAAGCTAATTGTTTTTGATATGCCTTTGAAACTGGAAAAGGACCAACATTGTTGTCTTTTTAAACCAATTTTTGAACATTGTTGTCTTTTTAAACCAATTTTTGAATAAAAGGTTCCGTCCAAAATTTGGCAATGAGCATACGATTGTTCTGTCTACTTCAAAATAAAATCAATTGAGCACTCAATATTCTATTGTGTTTGTTTTGCAGGAAGAGCATTGGCACTGGCTTTTTCTATGAAGGGGGTGACTGTCATGGTGTTTTATTATGCAGAAGAGAGAGTGCATTTGGCAGCCCTCCATTTGTAAAGAAACATGCGAACTTGTTAAAGGTTGTTAAAGGGATCTTTCTTTTCTTCAGAATATTTTGGCATAATGAAAGGAAACAGACAGGTTTGCAAGGTGGCAGTGCCATGAAAAGAAGAATATGCATATCATTTACTATGTATCAAATCAGCTCCATGGCAAGAATTTGAATAAAACAAAATTGAGTTTATACAATATATAAATTTGTGAAAATGCAATCTGTGTTTCAAGGCAAGCTTGAGTTCAAATATAGAATCAATTAAGATCAAAACTTGAAGGCAAACTTGAGTTTAGTGGAAATTCACAATGCTGTATTCATTTTATTTGCATTCAAATGATGCTTGCTCCATGATGTCTTTTTCCTTTCAGTAGATTGAAATTATCAATAGCTAATAAATAATTGCCTTTTTTTTTTTTGAAAAATTGAGTGCCACGTGTCAATATTTGATTGGTTAGACAAATGTTCCAGAGCAGACCAAACGGGTTGTTTCTTTAAATTTAAATAAAAGCCACATATATTTTATTTCATTGAGACAACAACTACATTAAGAAACAACATGTCTACTTCTTAATAGCTACATATCAAATCAAGGAAAACAATGTTCCCTATATGTGGGTTTCTTTAAAACTACGTATTGTTTTTTAAGAAAACGAAGATAACTTTTAAAACCAACATGTAAAGAAAAAACATAATACATATAGAAAAAAAAGATATATCTAATAACTACATATTGTCGTAGTAAAACAACATTTGAAAACAACAATTATTCTAAAATAATACATGTGGATTTCTTAGATATTACGTATTTTCTTTTGTGAAAACAATGTTAACTTAAAGAACTACAAGTGGAGAAAACAAAACAACACACATTGAAAAGGAAAAAAAAAAAACTCTTCTTTTTCAATTTTCCACGTATTAATATTCAAACCTACATGTGTTTTTTGGAATACAAACAACGCGTGGCTCCTCCAAAAAACAACAGTCAAGAAAAAACCACACGTTGACAAAAGTTCGTGAAAAACAATTGTGAAAAAAAAGGACACGTTGATCAAAAACAAAAAGCTGCCAGAAAAACCACAGTGGAATGTTTTTGCCAAAAAACCACTGTCTCTTTGTGCAAATCCGGATGCCACGTGGACTTTTGGGGCCATTTTGGTGTTGTTTTTGGCATAAAACAACACTTCCGTACAACTAAAAAACAATTGTAGACCAAAAATTGGGGTCAGTGTGAAAGGTGGATTGCCACCGACAGTCCATAGTAGACACTAAGTTCTTTAGATGGAATAGAATACTATATGAAACTATCTCTGCGAATTCTCTGCTATATATAACTTCATATACAGAACGAACCTTATATGGTGCTATGTGATGAAATATATTTACTGAGCATTTATGCCATGCTTTAAATTATGAAGAATGAAGAAGGGTGAATTGGATTTGTAGTAAGTTTAAATTATGAAAAATGAAGAATGGTGTAGACGTGTAAATATATATCTTAACCTTGAAGAACGTTAATATCACAATCAAGTTATTGTATATTATGAGGCCTAGACCTCTTATTCTAGGACCCAGACCTCTTATGGCATAACAACAATGTCACGTTTCACCCTTGATTCTAGGGGCTACAGAGGGCAAGTTGACCCCGGTGGACACACCATGAAGTGTAGTTACAAGCAACATCAGGTAGAATAGCAAAATGTCAAATAGCTGATTAAGAATGCAATGTAAAAATAAATATAAAAATTGTAGTCTCTTAAGATATTCCTGGCAACACTCTTAGAAGATAATTTTGGCAACAATCTTGAGGATTTGTCATAGGTGGCACGACATAATTGGTTCATGCACTTGAAATGCTTGCAACCAAACTTTAAGTTGCAAGAACGGATAGAAAGTGGACGAAACCTGCAGAAATAGGTTAAGTGATCATGATGATGTGAAAGGGACTTTGGTTGCATGTAATGCATGTGCCTTAGTACACCAAATTTGCATACATTTGCAGACTGATATTCAAACCGTGTCAAGCATGCATCATTTTTCCAAACATCGTTCTCATTTAGATTATCGTTCTCATCATTAACATTTTGTTTCAGCAGAGGTCAAATTTGATCTACCACGTTTAAAACATTTCCATACATTGAGCAGAGCAAATAATAGTGTTGGGCAATATTGCATGACGGACCATCTCCATGATGCATATCATAAATTTGTTCTTACTATATGGAAAGCTATTGGTTGATGGGTTCATGTTTTATTCATATGCATTTTGAATAACCATTTTGCATAGATATATTGGCAACTACAGAGGTTAGAATTCTCCATGCTCAAATACAGTTCAATTTTTGTATGTTCGAAACTTAGATTCTTTTGATTTAATGCAAAACATCTTTCGTAACGAGTCGTTATGGTCAACATTCTTCTTTCGTGCGGGCACTGAACACAAGGCAACAAAGTGCAGGTTCAAAATATGCATGTTCTAGCATGTATAGACGAGTTGGGAAAGAGAAACGTTCGCGGCGGCCTTGGCCGCCGCGATAAGTTTCTTGTAATTGTTAAGTCTTGTCCAACCCTTTGCCCCAATTCTGCCCAATTGCTAATATCCATCCATTCCTCCCTCCCTCACTCCCTCCTTAGCATGTACACAGATTCTATAGGGTTGCATATGGAATTCCAAATTATAATATGATTTTAATACATATATCTATATATTTAATTGTATCTCCAATGTTTGTAAAGAAGTGATATTTTTGTCAATGATGAGAAGCAACACAAACGAATGACAAGATGCAAGTATTTAAATTCTATATTTGTGTGAAGTGCATAATGAAATCACATCGCCCATCCATGCATGGTCGGATATATTAATATACACAATATATCTAATTCACAAGGATATAATGATAGCTAGTGTATAACATATGTCTTACCTTTTTTATAGATTCAAATATAAAATAACATGTGTTGTTGCAATAGGAATGACATGATATCTGGAATCCTCATGTTCTTTCCATGAGTATCTCTCACATTACTACAAAAGATCGTCATTCTAAATAAGTTGTGCTCTTCTAGTCTAGCACTATCCTCATAGATATGATGACAACAACCTATTTGTTTTTGGTCTTTATAAGCATCTTCACAACCATGGCATTTCCACTAGATATCACACCAAAAGAAATTGAAGATCTAATTATTAGAATGTCAGAGCATGGCGTAGGAGTTTACCAAGGCAATGGTTATTTTGTGGAGTTACGTGTAGGGAGCTACCCAAGGAGATACCAACAAAGTTCTCAAGATTCATGCATATGCCCTACAGATCAAGTGCCTTTTCCAAGCCCAATGTCAGCATCCCCATCAAGTCCTCAACTCAGTGTTGCTTATAGAAGCCCAATGCTCCCTAGCTCCCCAAGCCCAATGCAAGTATCATACCAAAGTCCACGTATTGTACCCTCTATAATTGGAAGTCCACCTCCTATGGCCAAACCTCAGCAACATCCAATTTCTCTCTCAAACCCAATGCAAAATTCTCCAAGTTCAATACTACCCCCAAGCCCAGTGCCAAACTCATTACCAAGTGCAAGCCTAAATCCAGCTATTCCATCCTCTGTAACTAAAAGTCCATCACATATGGTCCAATCTCCATCTCCAACTCTGGATATTGTATTCCCTATAACTGAAAGTCCATCACCCTATAACTCTCATTCTCTATCTCCATTTATATCACCCATAGTAAGTCACAACATTCCTCCATATACGTCGCCTATAACTGATGTTCCATCACCATCTGGAGATAATGACAACAATTATAGTACTTTAAGTCCATCACCTCAAAGTGGAGTTACACCTATAATGGATAATATTCCTTCCTTACCTCCATACATATCACCTGTATTGAACAAAAGTGTTCCTTCATACGAGACACCTACATTTGTTGTCCCCCCACCACCTTCAAGAGATAATGGTAGCAATCATGATTTTCCAACTCCATCGCCTCAAAATGGTTTGAATAAAACTACATCAACATATGATACCCATGTTCCTCCATCACCTTCATCGAGTAATGGTGTTCCTTCATATTTATCACCTTTTAGCTATCTTTCTCCAACTTTACCACCAATAGAGTTTCCATCTTTATCACCTAAGTTGAGTCCTCATGTTCCTTCAACCCATGTGTCTTCAAGTCCACTTAACAATGCAGATGCACCTCTCATAAGTCATGCTCCTCCAACCCTATCACCTATACCAAATGGAATCCCTCCACCACATTTTCCACATGAACCTCCTCCATCTACAATCCCTTTCTCTTCAGATCTGCCACATGGACATCCTCCATATACACGACCCCGTTCTCCAGATCACCCACATTCTCCACATATGCCTCATTCTCCACCTATAGTACCATCTCATGGAAATCCAAAGAATGACATGCCAAGATCACCATTACGTGGAGGTAACCATAACAATGATATATATAGACATGGAAATAGAAATGGAGGAAATGGAGGTCCAGGAGGTAATGGTGGTAACGGAGGGCCTGGACAAGATGGTGGGGCTGGAGGTCCAGGAGGTAATGGAGGGCCTGGACACGATGGTGGGGTTGGAGGTCCAGGAGGGAATGGAGGTAATGGAGATGTCTATGTAGGAGCTCGAGGAAGGAATCATACTAAGGCTAAGAACAATATAAGGGCCAAAGTTGGAAGGTCTCCAAGATCTCATGCGTTTAAGGGTAATTGGCATAGAAGAACTCATCCAAGAGCTGGTGGTACTCCAAGAGATGAATTACATCATGAGGAATGATTTAAGATTTAGTAATGCTCTACAGTATAAGTATTAATATTTAGAGTAAAATTATCCCATCATTTTCATTATGTTTAATATACGTAGACAAAATTATATAAATAGATTTAGTAATTCCCTCCTCCATGTAAAAAAAAGTGGAATACACAAAGAACCATCTAAGATTTAATGATACTCCATGAAAAATAATAATTACATTATTGCACAATTATTTCATTATGATTTACTCTCATAAATTGCATCTTATTTATACATCTTGTTCTTCCTGTTTTAATGGTTTTTACTAAAAGAATACAAAGGCTATCGATTGCCTTTTCTATTTTGATTTTTTTTTTCTTTCCTTGGGCACATGTTTTGTAGTTGCATTTGCCTTATGGGTGTCTTCAAAAGAAAAAGATGGAAGGAATTTAAACAATGCCGCTTTGATTACAATATATCATAGATGCAATTAATTTTTACTAGGAAATACAATGGCTTCGATAGTGGTACATGCTGCTTAAATTTCCATTTTATTAGGTAATACCCAATGTCTTGAGACATTGAGATATTTAACTTATTAATGGTTAATTATTGAAGGCTTTATTATTAACAGGAAAGTTACATATAATGAAAGCTTGTTTTGCATGAATAAGTGTGAAAATTATCATCGCATCGATGCGAATTTCATAAATTTGTGATTGGATGCATTTAATCATGGGGATGGAAGCAGTTTCATATAAAAATCTAGAGTTTGATAGTTCATATAAGGCAAAGAAAAAAATGAATGAGGTGGAAGAAAGCTTTGGTTAATTTAGGGGATTTGATCTAATGCATCTTAGCCATGGTGAAAGGTATTCACCCATGGAAAGAAAGCAAAGTGCTGCATGCTAAAAACCTATGACCCAAAAAACAACCAAGGAAGAAAGCAGAACATGTTTGTAATCAGTGAGAGCAAGCTGAGATGAGAAGGAAATTACTTCATGTTTAAATGCACTGAATGTTTATATATGCTAAGGCTAAATTGGTTTCATGTTAATCCATAATCTTTTAGATAGAATAAAATTTGTTATTTTTAATATAAGGGACATTTCATATAATAGACTCATGTTGGTTTTTGGTCGTGCATCAAATAGTTAACCAAGTTTTGGCCAAAAGATAGGTTACTCAATTTATATATAACGAGAAGTTAGTTGTAGTACATTTGATGCAATGAAAGGGGATTAAGATGGGTTTAAGATGGTTAATATTTTAGAGTAATGATTGTAGAGGGGCTGATTTGTCTTCTATTCTTATTTATACAAATAAAGATAAGATAAGATAAGATAAGAATTTTTACGTAACTAGAGTATATGAGTTCCACATGACGGTAAAAGGCATTCAAATTAAAGAGATGAAAGTTTTCAACAATGCTATCAAGTAACTAGTGTATATGAGCTCTTGAGGATAAAAGGCATTCAAATTAGAGACAAGGAAGTTTTTATAATCTAGGTATTTGAATGATTAATCTACTTATACGAATATAAAGACAATGCTATCATGTAAGTGAATTTTGCATGAGGGTAAGAGGCATTCAAATGAAAGAAATGAAAGTTTTCAATAATGCTATCAGGTAACTAGGGTATATGAGTTCTACATAAGGATAAAAGGCATTCAAATTAGAGAGAAGGAAGTTTTCATAGTCTAGGATTTGAATGATTAAGCTACAGGAGGAGGAGTTCATTCTTCAAATATTTATAGCAGTGGCATTGCATTCTTTGAAATATGAGATAAGTTGCTTAATGGGCATTTGCCTTCATGGATTTTAGAGGTTTAACTTGGGTCTAGAGTGGCATGGGAATAAAAACAATATCGGAACTTATAAAAAAAAAATTGAAAGTAATTGCTGATGGCCTAATTTCTCATATGCTAAGGCATGTTCGCCATGTGTAACGATATTCAATCATGGTCTTCATGTGCTTGGTTGTCATTTTTTATGTTAAAGATTAGGGGAATTTACCAAAATAACCCTAACTTTTTATGCATTCTCCAAAAACTGTTTGTATTTTTGAAATTCCCAAATAACCCAAAATCTAAAATAGAAATACAAAACTGTTCGTCTTGCTAACAAATCATGCCAATTCTGCACTTCTATGTCTTGTTTGAATGGTTTATTGTTGATTCAAGTTGATTTCTACTGCTTTTTGCTCAATTACTCTGCCTTCCTTGCTGCATGTGCTCCGCTCTCCTTGATCAATGCGGTGTGATTTTAGAGTTATGAAACCTAAGTTGTTTTTTCTATCATTTTATGAATTCAGATTCTAACTTCTTCAAATGTTATGTATTCAGATTCGTTCAGTGGCATGATATGCAATTGTGTTTACTTGTTTTGCTTCCATCATTCCTTCTGGTTTCCTTAGTATTGAAGTTCATTTGCTACAAGATATGAATTCAAATTTCATATATCTGAAAAACTGTATGTATGGATGTCAATCTCTTTCTTATTGCAAGAGTGGTGAATTATTTTGCTTTACATTCTTGTTTTATAGTTGATTTCTCTCCTGTTACGAATCACCTGTCCTCCTGCAAATTCAACAAAGTAAAAATACAAACATCTTCAAGAAATCTTTGACAGCCAATCCTTGGCACAAAATAGAAGCTTTTGGCACAAATTCACCACCCAACTGGGCTCAAACTTGCGAACACTGCAAACAGGATCTCTGGTTCTTTCCAGTTCTGAGAGTCCGTTAGCCGAACTGGATAACCTCTCTGGGATATACTCGGAAGTTCTGGATTAGGAACCAATGCCCTCTTTGAATTGGCTAATGAATTATATATAGTACTCAAACCTTCTGGAAAAGAAACAACCTTTAGCTAAATTGGATCATCTATGACTACATATCTACGAGATCTACGATTGCATCTATGTTCCTTCTTCAAGTCCTCTAAGCCACAACCCTGAGCTTGTGCCATAACAATTCCTTTCCGTCTCAAAATTGATCGTCCTTGATCATCTGCCTTGCGAAAATAATTTATTTCCTTCCTTTCTCAAGGTTGATCGTACTCGATCATCTGCCTTGTGAAAATAATTTTTTTCCTTTTCGTCTCAAGACTGATCGTACTCGATCATCTGTCTTGCAGAAATAATTCCTTCCCTTCTCGTCTCAAGACTGATCGTACTCGATCATCTGCCTTGCGGGAGCTAGTCAGCGACTATCTGCTTTTAGGCTGGTAACATTACCATCTGCCTATAAACTCTTTTCATTAACTCAAATCAAATGAATACAATGCTCAAGAAAACCAGCAATCACACGCTCACACAGTCCATCTTTCTTACATGCCCTTTTACCTTAGGTTGCTCCTAAAACACCTAAAACCTTAGGTTGCTCCTTGCGTCTGATAGAGGTGATGATACTTTCCAACTAATTTCCTGTAAAACAGTCTCCTTGTCCTGCAAAAGCTCATCAAATAACTACAAAACTAGCAAACCCAACCAAATTCTATGTCAAACCTGTGCCATATTCTGCAGTCAAATTAATTTGTTAGTCCACTACTTCTAGCATAAGTGCATTCCAATGACCTTCTAAGCAAAACTATGAAGGTTCTCAAACAGATAGGTCAAGGCAGGAATAATGTGTCATTTGCTCCTAGATCAACTGCCTAGGCCTAGCAAGATTTCAATTCAATGGGCCACTACTACCTTCGATTTCCTTGAGTTGGACCACTAACTACCTTTAATTTCCTTTACAAGTCCATTGTCACAATATTTTACCCATTTAGTGATTAGAATCTTAAGTAACTCTCATCTCAAAACATAGAAAGATCTGGTTGTGCAGTCATTTTAGACCCTTATGCACCTTAATGTGAGCGTATGCTATGACGGAGGACCTCTGGAATGCTGTCAAGAAAGGAGGTATTCGTTCTCATGTGAAACCAGAAGTTGGCAAATCTAAAAGGAATCGTATGCTGTCTTTTGTGGAGACAATCATGTGCATGGAGATTGCATGCATCAGTTGTGCATGGTGGGCCAAGATGTGAGATCAAGAAGTTCGGAGACCAATCAGATTATCGTCCAAAGCAATTGAAAGTAGATTTTAAGATAAAAAGTTTTTAACGTCCACTAGAAGCCGAGCTTATGGGACGGAACAGTACAAAGGGCGTAAGCCCAAACTGGAAAAGAAGACATGGGGACTAAACCCCTTACAGAACATAGCAACTAAAACAAAACCAACTGTAACAAAACCAAGATGTGGGAGAGAAACAAGTGCACAAAGTACTTACAAGGTTGCTTACAATGCTATCAAACAAGCCCTTCACTAAGTAACCAAGGACTAGAAAACCAATATTGTAGTGATGCCACCATTTCTCTCTCTAGCACCTCATTCTCTCTCTATAGCCTCATTTCTCTCTCTAGAATTTTCGGGCACATTCTCCCTTTATACTCTCAGCTCCCTTCCCACTTTTCTCCCTAGTTGCTATTTTTACTTTTCCTCCTAAGCACACTACTATCAATGCATTTTGCTCTATTCGCCATCTTCTCTCTCTAAAAAGCCTTTTTGCTATTATCAGTACTTTAGCACACTATTATTAGTGCCTTTGCACTATTGGCTACCTTCTCTCTCAAAAAAACCTTTTTGCTACTATCAGTGCCTTTGCTATCTATCTATCTATCTATTGGCCACTTTCTCCCTCTCTAAAAAGCCTTTTGCCCCCTCTCCCGTAGTACAGATCATTTTTTGCCCCCTTTCTCGCAGTATAGGTCACTTGCTCCGCATCAAAAACTTCTCCAAATTGTTCGAACAGGCCATCGGCACGGAGTGACTCCAGGAATTCACTCTTCTAGCTTTTGCTGTGAGATTGCTAAAAGAATTCCACAGCCACGCTCTTTTCACCCCTCAACACCATCCCAAGAGAATTTCGACATTAGCCTGAATTGAACCTCCCCCCTACAAGGTTGAACTCCCCCATGCCAATTGCTTATGGTGGGCATCGATTGTATTTTTCTATCCTACTTTGAACTAGTTGAGTCTTTGTAAACCCTTTACCTACTCTAAACCTTTAATATCCCTTTTCTTTCCCTCCCCTGATCACTTCATCTCCACGTAGTCCTATATCTCAGACAGTCATGCCAACCCTTGTGGCCCACTCTCAGGACCCCTCCCCCTCCATCCCCTTGGATGAAGACACCCACCAAACCCCAACCCCAGATCCAACCTCGTGCACAATCACACCCACAATCTGGTTCACATATCACACGATGAGCTTTCTTGGGAGGACTAAGTGGAAGGGCTACATGAAAATGGCCCAGGCTAGACCACAATGGCAAAGAAGCCTCTTCCATGAGAAGAGAGGCGCAAGCAAAGGCTCGGTTAGCAAAGTTGGCTCAGCAAACGGTTAGCTACTGCTCAGATCCACCGTCACACTAGGACAGAACCTTGGAAATGAATCGAGACGAGAGTTGAGAGTAACACCATTCGGATTGCAGGCCTGGTAGAAGAGGTGCAATCCTTAGTACTCCAAGTACTCAGAAGGCAACTGGCTCCGGAGAAACAATGGGTCACAGGGATGGAAACTCGCATACAGAGATGGAGGACAGCATTTGCTTGACACAGTTCAAGAAGCAATAGGACAAGCAGATCTTCACTGACCTATAGGTCCACATGTATTTCCTGTCTACCACCATTAAGGTCATGACACAAGGCATGCAATGTTATGAACAGGAAAGATCGGCTGCCATCTACTGCCTTCGATCAGAAGCTGAGGAGATCGCCACCATGGTGCGAACAACCTGGGTAGCCTTTGAAGAGAGCCAGGCACAGCTCTGAGGCCTAGAGATGGCCTCATTGGCACTGAACACTGCATTCCCCGCTTACAAAAATTGGATCTCAGCTTTGCTACTTCAGGCCTAGAAGTGCAGGGGCTGTGGGTAACCATCGCCCAATAAGGTACGGGCCTCCATGCAGATGCTCACGAAAAGCTGCAATAGTGCATGGACGAGTTGGCACGACAGAAACAATTCCAGCAGGAGCGGAACTCTTGGATTCAGAAGGCACAAGCTACCCCCCATGCCTCAGAGGAAATATATATTCAAAGGCCTGAGTGGCATCAGCCCAGACGGCCAACACATCAGCCCATGTCTTCATGCCCTCAATGCCAAACACAGCTCAAACCCCCTATGTAGTAGATTGCGCATGTTGACATCGTCAACGTTGGTCTGAACATCAGCGAACTTCAGGAGATCAGGCAGAGGAACCATAATGTGGTGATCCGCAGCCTGCCAAAATAAATAGGGAAGATCTCACTGAACATCTCCAGATGCGGGCCATTGCTCATATGGCATTCCCTGTGCTAGTGCGCATTGTTAGGACAAGGCACCATGCCACCCAATGCTCTGACAACCACCGTATTGTCACATTCACAGTCGCGGGTGCGCAACAGTGAGCATTCATATTGTGCCAGGGCAAGCAGCTGAAGGGCACATCCCTGTACGTGGACCAAGACCTGACTCTAGCACAACAAGAGTCCTGCAGGCATGAGCTAGCCAAGGTTAAGAGCATCAGTCGCCAAAGGAGGGAAGATACAGATCTTTCGACCACCAAACACGCCGCAAACCCTCATGATCCTTCTACTGAAGCCTCTCCGCGCCTAATCAGGCACCTGCTCCAGCTCCACGCCCTCCAACTCTCGCCTGCCACTGCTTGTACTTCTCATGCTACTTCCATTGCTACTGCTGCCCCACTGCAACAATTGAATATGCATTTGCACCTGCCACCAGCAAATAGTAATTGTGCCTTTGCTTGGCCTTCCAATATTGTCGGAGTTTTTCATGGCAGAAACGAGATGATATCAACTCAGTTACTGTGGATATAGATATCATCTTTCTCGTGGAGACATAGAAGCATGCAGGGCACATACTGCCTGAGTTGCCAGGGTACCAACGCGCCTCGGGAATAGGGCCAGGGTGCTCGATGGATGAGGCAGAGGCCACCTCTGCTATTCTCCAGAGCTTGATCCCTGGCACTAATCTGTCACCTCAAGCCAATTTAACCATTAGAGTGTGGGTAGCCCAGGCTAGTAGCAGTAGAAGCACGATAGGATTCTTCAAATTTTGATTTTGCAGAGAAACAGACATCTTGTGTGTAATTTCCTTCTCAGAGGAGGGAAAACGTCTCATTCGAGGGCTCAATTCCACAGGATTTCTCGAAACAGTAGTGAGAAATCACGGTTTCTTGGAGCACCTGCTTGTGCTGGAATCTGAGCCTCAGGTTCTTAAGTTGTGTTGCAGTATTCTTGGTCTTCATTCCTGCCAAGAACTCTGTTTAGACCCTGGAATTGAGGTTCTTGTTCTTCAAAATGAGGCCTAAAAAGACTGCATTCAAAGGGGAGTCCTCTCGCCAAAGCAGATGGGAGGATATGGATGATCACAAAACTTTGGACCAAGACAGTAAAGATTGGAAGGTTATTCTCACAATGGAGAAGGAAGGTGACCCTGCATGGATAAAAATGAAAGAACTCACGGTCTCTTTCGACGATTGGAAAACCAATATGCGGAAGGAAAAGCCAGTGATCGAGATCTTGTCTGGAATATGATCAAGACGCTTCAAGAACTTGATCTTCTCCTCTATCAAATGATCAGAGTCAAATCGGGACACTTTAAGGAAGATTGCTGCAGCCTGAAAAACCAAGCTTTCAAGAAAAGCATGACTGAGTTGCTGCAATCAACTAAAGATATGGCTGAAGATCTTGAACTCTTGGGCTGGAATTCTAAGGCCTCTTTTCGCCTGGTTCGTGTTTGGGAAGGAGCAGATGACCACGAGATCATAAGGTTCAGGGAAAAATTCAAAGAAGATCTCTCTCTCTTAGCTGCTGCTGAACTCAAGAATATCGAAGTGGAACATAGTACTGTCCTGCATAAGCTGACTCCTACAAAAGATTGCACCATATGTGATTCCAATGGATATTTTAATCCCCGAGAAGCTGCTCAATGTGCTTGTCCAAACTGCTCGAAGATTGTCAATCTCAACTTGGACAAGCAGTCAATAAAGATCTCAGATACCAAACTCAAGTCCAAGACCCCTACCTTGGGTAAATATGACAAGATAATTGGTACGCTCCCCTCTTTCAAAAATGTTCTTCTTAATTCTACTAATGGGGAATGTCATTTTAAAAATATGGATGGTAAGGATTTTGTCAAAGGTTCTGTCGTAGATCTTTATGCTATCCAAGATAAGGAAGCTTATGTGAAATATTCTTCTCATGGGATCTTGATCCATTTCCCTAAGAATTGCCCTCATATCTATGAAGTCAAAAACTGGATCCTTTCTATCTTAAAAATGGACTCCAGAACCTTCCAGATTATTTGCAAGGACATCAATTATATGAAGTATATTCTCACTAGAAAGATCTCCTCCATTGCTAATTGTCCTGCTTATATTATGAAATGGAATCCTCTCTATATCCCAGGTAATTTCTCAACCATTGCCACCACCACTTGGGTTTCCTTCCCGAATTTGCCTCCCCTGTTTTGGACCAATAATCATCTTAAGGCAATAGGTGAGTGCTCGGGAGAACTTATTCATATATCTATCCCCCAAACTGATTTTCCTTCCATATGCATTATGAAGGAAATAAATTTCAACAGGGAGAAATATATCGGTTCAAGACTTGATGAGGATACTTTTCTGGATATTAAAATCAGCTACTCTAAAGTCCCCATTCTTGATCCGAAAAAGGATAATCAAAGCTTCTCTAGTAAGGGAAAAGCTCCTATGTCCCTACCCTTTCCCTACCCTTGAGGTATGGCCAGTGCCCATATATTTCTTCGGGGATGTCAGAGTAGCGACTGCCCTTGAAAACTATTTCTAGTCGATCCTTTAGGTGGATCTGGCTGCAATTGCCTGCAACTGGCTGCTTGGCAATGCACACGAGTTGGTTTTGCTTGATCTGGCTTACCAGCGGTTTTCCCAGGTTCTTAAGAAAGCAAAAAACATTCTCGAAATTTTAAATGATAAAAGGAAAAGGTTATATGCACACCCGAAATAAAACCCGCAATAGCAAAGGTCGAGATTGTAAGAGCTTCAACAACTCTCAGTATGTTTTTATATCAAGAGGCCCTGCATGGTAGCACAGCTCCAGATAGCATAGGCAGTGCCAAAACTGTAGTTGCCGAGTGTTTAGAACTATTTCCATCCTAAAGTAACAGAAACAATATAGATGCAGAACAAAATTCTGGAGAAGATTATATGGCTCCAAAAATACTAGCTTGCGTGGAAAGAATTACTCCTCCTCACATTGGAAGCCCGACCAACTGTTGTGCTGGATCTGCCAATCCTATGAAAACTAGCATTAAAACTGGAGATAATATCGAGTTCCAGAACCTGCAAGCCGAAGATAAGTAGAAGCGAAAAAAAAACATCTCAGATCTCAAAAATAGAACCAAGGCAAGCAAGCACCGCTCTATAGGCGCATGCCCACGTGGCATGTTGGAGCCCACATGGCATGTTTGAGCCACCTTGGCATGTTTGAGCCTAGGTGACATGTTAAAGCCAAGGTGGCTTGTTGGAGTCTAGATGACATGTTTGAGCCATCTTGGCATGTTGGAGCCTAGGTGGCGTGCTTGAGCCATCTTGGCATGTTTGAGCCTAGGTGGCATGTTGGAGCCTGCATGGCATGTTTGAGCCACCTTGGCATGTTGGAGCCTAGGTGGCATCTTGGATAAGTGGCATGTTGGAGCCAAGGTGGCATGTTTTGAGCCTAGGTGGCTTGTTTGAGCCATCTTGGCATGTTTGAGCCACCTTGGCATTTTTGAGCCTGTGTGGCATGCTGGAGCACATGTGGCATGTTTGAGCCTAAGTGGCATGTTGGAGCCTGGGTGGCGTGTTTGAGCCATCTTGGCATGTTTGAGCCACATTGGCATGTTAGAGCCTAGTGGCATGTTTGGGCCCATGTGGCATGTTTGAGCCACCTTGGCATATTTGAACCTAGGTGGTAAGTTGGAGCCTAGGTGGCATGTTGGAGTCTAGGTGGCATGTTGGAGCCTAGGTGGCATGTTGGTGCTGCGTGTCATGTTTGAGCCACCTTGGCATGTTTGAGCCTAGGTGGCATGTTGGAGCCCTTGTGGTATACTTGAGCCACCTCGACATGTTTGAGCCACCTCGACATGTTTGAACCACCTTGGCATGTTGGAGTCTATTTGGCATGTTGGAGCCCACGTGGCATGTTTGAGCCACCTTTGCATGTTTGAGCCTAGGTGGCATGTTAAAGCCAAGGTGGCATGTTGGAGTCTAGATGACATGTTTGAGCCAAGGTGGCGTGCTTGAGCCATCTTTGCATGTTTGAGCCTAGGTGGCATGTTGGAGCATCCTGCATGGCATGTTTGAGCCACCTTGGCATGTTGGAGCCTAGGTGGCATCTTGGATAAGTGGCATGTTGGATCCAAGGTGGCATGTTTTGAGCCTAGGTGGCTTGTTTGAGCCATCTTGGCATGTTTGAGCCACCTTGGCATGTTTGAGCCTGTGTGGCATGCTGGAGCACATGTGGCATGTTTGAGCCTAAGTGGCATGTTGGAGCCTGGGTGGCGTGTTTGAGCCATCTTGGTATGTTTGAGCCACATTGGCATGTTAGAGCCTAGTGGCATGTTTGGGCCCATGTGGCATGTTTGAGCCACCTTGGCATATTTGAACCTAGGTGGTAAGTTGGAGCCTAGGTGGCATGTTGGAGTCTAGGTGGCATGTTGGAGCCTAGGTGGCATGTTGGTGCCTGCGTGTCATGTTTGAGCCATCTTGGCATGTTTGAGCCTAGGTGGCATGTTGGAGCCCTTGTGGTATACTTGAGCCACCTCGACATGTTTGAGCCACCTGGACATGTTTGAACCACCTTGGCATGTTGGAGTCTATTTGGCATGTTGGAGCCCACGTGGCATGTTTGAGCCACCTTTGCATGTTTGAGCCTAGGTGGCATGTCGGAATCTAGGTGGCATGTTTGAGACTAGGTGGCATGTTTGAGTGACCTTGGCATGTTAGAGCCTAGGTGCGGTGCTTGAGCCACCTTGGCATGTTTGAGCCTAGGTGGCATGTTGGAGCCCTCGTGGCATGTTTGAGCCACCTTGTCATGTTGGGTGGCATTTTGGAGCCTAGGTGGCATGCAGGAGCCTAATGGCATGTTGGAGTCCACGTGGCATGTTTGAGCGTAGGTGGCATGTTTGAGCCTAGTTGGCATTTTGGAGCCGACATGGCATGTTTGAGCCGCCCTTGGCATGTTGGAGCCTAGGGAGCCCGCGTGGCATGTTTGAGCCACCTTGGCATGTTTGAGCCTACGTGTCATGTTGGAGCCTAGGTGGCATGTTTGAGCCACCTTGGCATGTTGGAGCCTAGATGGCTTGTCGGAGCCTGCGTGGCATGTTTGAGCCACCTTAGCATGTTTGCGCCTAGATGGCATGTTGGAGCCTAGTGGCATGTTTGAGCCACCTTGGCATGTTTGAGACACCTTAGCATGTTTGAACCACCTTGGCATGTTGGAGCCCAGATGTTTGAGCCACCTTGGCATGTTGAAACCTAGGTGGCATGTTGGAGCCCGTGTGGCATGTTTGAGCCACCTTGGCATGTTGAAGCCCAGGTGGCATGTTTGAGCCACCATGGCATGTTGGAGCCTAGGTATCATGTTGGAGCTTGTGTGGCATGTTTGAGCCACCTTGGCATGTTTGAGCCTAGGTGGCACATTGGAACCTAGTTGGCATGTTGGAGCCCGCATGGCATGTTTGAGCCACCTTGGCATGTTGGAGCCTAGGTGGCATGTTGGAGCCCGCGTGGCATGTTTGAGCCACTTTGGTATGTTTTAGCCAAGGTGGCATGTTGGAGCCTAGATGGCATGTTTGAGCCACCTTGGCATGTTGGAGCCCGCGTGGCATGTTTCAGCCACCTTGGCATGTTTTATCCTAGGTGGCATGTTGGAGCCTAAGTGGAATGCTTGGGCCACCTTGCATGTTGGAGCCTAGGGGGCATGTTGGAGTCATGTGGCATGTTTGAGCCATCTTGCCATGTTTGAGACACCTTGGCATGTTGGAGCCCGCGTGGCATGTTTGAGCCACCTTGGCATGTTTGCGCCACCTTGGCATGTTTGAGCCTAGGTGGCATGTTGGAGCCAACTTGGCATGTTTGAGCCACCTTGGCATGTTGGAGCCTTGGTGGCATGTTTTGAGCCACCTTGGCATGTTTGAGCCTAGGTGGCATGTTGGAGCCCGCGTGGCATGTTTGACCCACCTTGGCATATTTGAGCCTAGGTGGCATGTTGGAGCCACCTTGCATGTTGGAGCCTAGGTGGCATGTTGAAGCCACGTGGCATGTTTGAGCCACCTTGCCATGTTTGAGCCACCTTGACATGATGGAGCCTAGGTGGCATCTTGGAGCCGACATGGCATGTTTGAGCCACCTTGGCATGTTGGATCCTAGGTGGCATGCTGGTGCCCATGTGGCATGTTTGAGCCATCTTGGCATCTTTGAGTATGTTGGAGCCTAGGTGACATGTTTGAGCCACCTTGGCATGTTTTAGCCTAGGTGGCATGTTTTAGCCTAGGTGGCATGTTGAAGTTGGTAACGAAAGAAACATGAACCCTCTACATGGCAATATTCTGCAGCCACTACTTAGGCCAATTGACTACGAACGTGTTGGACATGAGCTACTTTGGCGCTTCTTGGAGAAGGGGTGGTCTTCTGCCCACGAAACTTGGTCTCCAAGATAATGTCGACGTTTTGAGTCCATTGGCAGAGTCAATTCACAGTTCCGGAGTGGGAGAGTTGCCCGTCCGTGGCCAGGGGCCTTCAGAAGAGGACCTTTGGGGCGAACTGCTTCCGGAAGGTTTTAAGGGTCCGTCTTCTAGCATCAACACCCTCCCTCTACGTGATGACATTGTGCAAGATCCTGGTCGAATCTGACTAGGATATGGCCTCCGAAATATAAACCCTGTGTGTTGCTAGGTTATTGAAGGGTTTACGTTATGGAGGTCGAGTTTAGTCGGTTGCACTTAGGAAATGGTCGAGAAGCTGCATTTGAAAACATGAAGCAATAGGAACTGACGGAATGGGTTTTGGATTTATCCTCCTCCCAGTGTAGCAATTAGAAGTCAAGAGCGCCTTTTGCAGTAGCAAAATTGTTTGGGATCATTCGGGATGGCCAATAGATCCAAACTCTGTTATTTCAGTTGCCATGGCTCTGTATGCATGTTTAGAAAAGGTGCACCTAGTTATTTAAGAAAATGACCGTGTTTTGGCCTCTGAAACATAAACCCTGTGTGTTGCTAGGTTATTGTAGGGTTTACATTTCGGAGGCCAAAACGTGGTCATTTTCTTGGATAGCTAGATGTACCTTTTCTAAATATGCATGCGGAGCCATGGCAACTGAAATAACCGAGTGTGGATCTATTGGCCACCCCGAATAATCCCAAACAATTTTGCTACTGCAAAAGCGCTCTTGACTTCTAATTGCTACACTGCGAGGAGGATAAATCCAAAACCCATTCCATCAATTCCTATTGTTTCGTGTTTTCAACTGCAGCTTCTCGACCATGTCCTAAGTGCAACCGACTAAAACTCGACCTCCATAACGTAAACCCTTCAATAACCTAGCAACACACAGGGTTTATATTTCGGAGGCCATATCCTAGTCAGATTCGACCAGGATCTTGCACAATGTCATCACATAGAGGGAGGATGTTGACGCTAGAAGACGGACCCTTAAAACCTTCCGGCAGCAGTTCGCTCCAGAGGTCCTCTTCTGAAGGCCCCTGGCCACGAACATGCAACTCTCCCGCTCCGGAACTGTGAATTGACTCTGCCAATGGACTCAAAATATGGACATTACCCTGGGGACTAAGTTTCGTGGGCAGAAGACCACCCCTTCTCCAAGAAGCGCCAAAGTTGTATATGTCCAACATAGTCAATTGGCCGATTAGGTGGCTGCGGAATACCGCTATGTAGAGGGTCCATGTTTCTTTCATTGCCAAAAATGACCATGTAACTTGGTCCTTGGGGTAATTTTGCCATTCCGGATGATATGACGAAGTCGAATCTCCATTCCAGAGCCTTTGTGCTGCCCGAAAGACAAAACACTTGGTTTTCTACGCGGTCAACCCGCAGGACGCTTCGTGGTTTGATAAGTTCTCCCGGACGGATCTTGGATTTTTTTGAGCCTACTCGAAGCAGGTTACTTGAATGGCGGATTCAACGGTCAGATAGAAAAATTGAGAGCTGAGGGGGAGGGGGCATTGGCATTTGCCCTCCCCAGGAGCGGGGAAAGGCTGCCTCGACAACCTTTCTGAGGTCCATTTTCTGGGGTCTGGCCTAGGTGGCATGTTTGAGCCTAGGTGGCATGTTTGAGCCACGGTGGCATGTTGGAGCCTAGGTGGCATGTTTGAGCCAACTTGGCATATTTAAGCCTAAGTGGCATGTTTGAGCCACCTTGGCATGTTGGAGCCTAGGTGGCATGTTTGAGCCACCTTGGCATGTTGGAGCCTAGGTGGCATGTTTGAGCCACCTTGGCATGTTGGAGCCTAGGTGGTATGTTTGAGCCACCTTGGCATATTTGAGCCTAGGTGGCATGTTTGAGCCACGGTGGCATGTTTGAGCCACCTTGGCATGCTAGAGCCTAGATGGCATGTTGGAGCCTAGGTGGAATGTTGGAGCCCACGTGTCATGTTTGAGCCACCTTGGCAAGTTGGAGCATAGGTGGCATGTTGGAGCCCACGTGGCATGTTTGAGCATGTTGGAGCCTAGGTGGTATGTTTGAGCCATTTTGTCATGTTGTAGCCTAGGTGGCATGTTGGAGCCACCTTGGCATGTTTGAGCCTAGGTGGCATGTTAGAGCCACCTTGGCATGTTGGAGCCCATGTGGCATGTTTGAGACACCTTGGCATGTTGGAGCCTAGATGGCATGTTGGAGCCTATGTGCCATGTTGGAGCCCACGTGGCATGTTTGAGCCACCTTGGCATGTTGGAGCCTAGGTGGCATGTTGAAGCCCATGTGGCATGTTTGAGCCACCTTCATGTTGGAGCCTAGGTGGCATATTTGAGCCACCTTGGCATGTTGGAGCCTAGGTGGCATGTTGGAGCCCACGTGGCATGTTTGAGCCACCTTGGCATATTTGAGCCTAGGTGGCATGTTTGAGCCACGGTGGCATGTTGGAGCCTAGGTGGCATGTTTAAGCCAACTTGGCATATTTAAGCCTAGGTGGCATGTTGTGAGCCACCTTGGCATGTTGGAGCCTAGGTGCATTGGTGGAGCCCACGTGGCATGTTTGCGCCTCCTTGGCATATTGGAGCCTGCATGGTGGAGCCCACGTGGGCATGATGACTAGGACTTTATCCAAGAAATAACCTTTGGAATAATTGGTAGAGGCTGTCGTTCGGGCAGTACAAAGGCTCCAGAATGGAGATTCGACTTCGCCATGCCATCCGGAACGGCGAAATTACCTTAGGGACCAAGTTACATGGTCATTTTTTGCAACGAAAAAAACATGAGCCCTCTACATGGCAGTATTCTGCAGCCACCTCTTAGACCAATTGACTACGAACATGTTGGACATGAGCTACTTTGGCGCTTCTTGGAAAAGGGGTAGTCTTCTGCCCACGAAACTTGGTCTCCAGGGTAATGTCAACGTTTTGAGTCCATTGGCAGAGTCAGTTCACAGTTCCGGAGTGGGAAAGTTGCCCGTCCGTGGCCAGGGTTCTTTGGGAGAGGACCTTTGGGGCGAACTGCCTCCGGAAGGTTTTAAAGGTCCATCTTCTGGCATCAACACCCTCCCTCTACGTGATGACATTGTGCAAGATTTTGGTCGAATCTGACTAAGATATAGCCTCCGAAATGTAAACCCTGTGTGTTGCTAGGTTATTGAAGGGTTTACGTTATGGGGGTCGAGTTTTAGTCGGTTGCACTTGGGACATGGTTGAGAAGCTGCAATTGAAAACATGAAGCAATAGGAACTGATGGAATGGGGTTTGGAGTTATCCTCCTCCCAGTGTGGCAATTAGAAGTCAAGAGCGCCTTTTGTTGCTTCACATTTTCAACTGCAGCTTCTCGACCATGTCCCAAGTGCAACCGACTAAAACTCGACCCCCATAACGCAAATCTTTCAATAACCTAGCAACACAGCAGGGTTTACATTTCGGAGGCCGTATCCTAGTCAGATTCGACCAGGATCTTGCACAATGTCATCATGTAGAGGGAGGGTGTTGATGCCAGAAGACGGACCCTTAAAACCTTCCGGAAGCAGTTCGCCCCAAAGGTCCTCTCCTGAAGGCCCTTAGCCACGGACGGGCAAATCTCCCACTCTAAAACTGTGAACTGACTCTGCCAATGGACTCAAAATGTCGACTTTACCCTGGGGACCATGTTTCGTGGGCAGAAGACCACCCCTTCTCCAAGAAGCACCAAAGTAGCTCATGTCCAACACGTTCGTAGTCAATTGGCCTAGGAGATGGCTGCGGAATACCGCTATGTAGAGGGTTCTGTTAGAATTACATGCCTAAGTGGTGGCATTTGATCCAAATGACACCTGGTTAGCATTTAGGCATGGATATTGCATGGAAGAAAAATATAAAAAAAAGGGAAAAAGGTAGACGAAAATGGACAGGTGAACAGTTCAAAGTTTTTGAAAAACAGGAACGCGGCCGACGTGAGATTTTTGAGCCGGATCTAGTGAAGCCGGCGTCTGTTGCTGAATCCGATCTTGGAGCTCCTATATGCTGCCGGATTTGGTGCTGGAACAGGTTGATTATCTGATCTTTTGCTATTTGATGGTCTATGGAGTAAAAGGCAGTCCGATTCTGTGTGGAAATATTTCAGTTCTTTGTGATATTATACTTCAGTCCTGTGTGGAATCCTTTGTGGGTCATAATTCAGTTTGAACAGGTAAATCCTTTGTGGATTTAAAGGAGGGTTAAGGGAGAAGATTGAGTCTGGTTTTTCCTCTGGGTTCAATTCCCGGACTCAAACATCTTTGATTCCAACATCTGGTATCAGAGCCAGTTGAGTCTAAAAGGGAGATGGCATCTAATAAGATTGCTGCTTCTATTCTAGCTGACGTTAAGGTGTATAAAGGAGGTTCTGGTTTTCAAGCATGGAAGATGAAAGTTGAGAAAGCTTTGGAAGCAGAGGGGCTGTGGGATTTGGTCCGTCCTCTCACAGAAACTGAGAAGCAAAGGCGTGTAACTATGAAGAATGAAGCTGCAGAATCGTCAAAGGTGGAGGCATCTGCAGAATCAGCAAAGGCTGCAAAGGCTGCTGCAAAAGATTTGGCTCAAGCAAAAGGTATTATCATTTCGAAGCTTGGTTATGGTATTATAGCTTCAATTCATAATATGGATCCACGAGATATGTGGCAGTATTTGTTAAATGAATTTGAACAGTTAACTGCATCTCAGAGACATAAATTGGAACAAGAACTAAGAATGTTGAAATATGAAAGTGGTCAAGATCTAGTTGAGTTATTTGATAAAATGGAAGGAATATTTATGGATTTAGAAGGTGCTGCACCTCTTTCTGTTCAATCAAAAATTCTTTATATCTCAGATGTATTTCGCGATATGATGAAAATATTGCATCTTTGATTAAATACGATGGCTAGAACTAAAGAAGAAGCTATAAGTATTGCAAGGACTGAAATTACACAAAAGAGAGGCAAGGAAAAATTATGATCAAGGGGAGATACTATTTTATATTTTGGGAGAGGAAGAAAGTAAGGATGTAATGTGTTATGGATGTGGAGAGACTGGACATATTAAGCCAAACTGTACTAGAATCAGAGGTCGTTCTTGCTATGCTTGTGGAGGAGCTGGTCATCTAGCCAATATGTGTACAAAAAGGGGAAGAGGACGTGGAAGCTTTAGGGTGTCTTATAGTAGAGGTACGTCCAGGAGTGTTACCTTTTCAAAGCCAACCATAGGTTCTGTATCAGAAGGAATTCCTGAGGAGGAGGTAAAATCATATGCTTTGTCAAATTTATGTCATGAAAATATTTCTAACCCCGTGGTTATAGATTCTGGAGCTGAAAAATCCGTGATGCAAAGTATGCAGATATTAAGAAAGCTTGAAACTAGTAAGCTCAGATGTGTGCGTATGGCTAATGGAGAAAAACAAAATGTAGAAGCTTGTGGTGTGTTAGAACTCGTAGGAGAAGATGGAAAAATCATTACCATTAATAATGTATTGTGCGTGCCAGGGATGATAAAAAACTTAATCTCTATAGCAGATTTAGTTGATAAAAATTATAAAGTCTTGTTTGACAAGCACATGTGCATAGTTCATGATAATGGAAAAATAGTTTTGTATGCAAAAAGAATTGGAAATCGTTTTGAGCTTTGTCCTAGAAGTATAAACATTTTATCAAGTGAAGTTGGAAAGGAAAACTCTATGGAATTATGGCATCAAAGATTAGGCCACACGAACTTGAAAAATATATTTTTTATGAGAAAACACAAGCTATTGGATGGTTTGGACTTTATAGATAATAGTGAGGAAAACACTATGTGCCATGGATGTATGTTGGGCAAACAAAGTAGAAAGCCTTTTCCCTTGAAGGGTGAACGAGTAAATGAAAAATTAGCTCTAGTGCATTCGGATGTATGTGGGCCTATGAGAGTTAGAAGTGTTGGTGGAAAATATTATTTTGTGTCATTTATTGATGACTATACAAGAAAAGCTAAGTGGTACTTCTTAACTCATAAAAGTCAAGTGTTCGACTCATTTAAAGCCTATCTTGCAGAAGTAGAACGTGAAACGGGTGCTAAATTAAAATGTTTAAGATCAGACAGAGGGGGAGAGTACTTATCAAATAAGTTTAAAAGATTTTGTTTAGAAGCAGGAATCAAAAGGCAATTGACTTGCAGAGGTACTCCTCAGCAGAACGGTGTCTCTGAAAGAAAGAATCGAACGGTAATGGAAGCAGCTCGAGCTATGTTAAAGCATGCAGGTCTTCCAAATTTTTTATGGGCAGAAGCTGTAAATACCGCGTTCTATATTCAAAATAAGATCTCAAGCAAAGCCTTAAATGGTCAGATTCCAGATGAGTTATGGACCGGCAAACGTCAATCGGTAAAAGACTTTAAAGCTTTTGGTTGTTTAGCATATTCAAAGATAATAGGTGATAATATATCAAAATTGGATGATAGAAGTAAAGAAGCATATTTTGTTGGATACGATAAGGAATCAAAAGGGTATAGGCTCTATGATCCAAATAAAAAGACAGTGATTATAAGTCGAGATGTCATTTTCTTTGAAAACATATTATACAAAAATCGACTTTTAAGTACTAATAAAAGCGGGATCGAGATGCGAGATAAAGATCTGAGATAAAGATGTTAGCGGGAACCGATAGATTATTTTGATGATGAGGAAGAAAAAGAAATTGTCAATCAAGCAGAAGAAGAAGCTGAGCAGGAAGGGTTGTCTGAGCATTCTGATAACGAAATGGAACCAGCTCCAGAAACAATAAGACGTAGGAGAAGGACTGAAACTGAATTACTTAAAGAGGGGATATCTTTTGATACTTCACAATATGGAAGAGATGAGACGGGAAGTACTAGGAAAAGCGTCATTGAACAAACAGAAGAAAGAGAGGAAGGTGAACAGGTAATTCCTGCTCTTATGTCTGTGTTAGAAATTGATACTCCAAGCAACTATAATGAAGCCATAGAAAGTCTAGATTCCGAGAAATGGAAGGATGCAATGAATGCAGAATTAAGCTCTTTTGAACGTACAGGAACGTATAAACTGGTTGACAGACCTACTAACAGAAATGTTGTTGGAAATAAATGGATTTTTAGAATTAAACAGGGGCCAGATGGGCAAACTCAGAAATTTAAAGCCAGACTGGTGGCGAAAGGGTTTACTCAAAAAGAAGGTATTGATTATGATGAAACTTTCTCCCCAATTGTTAAATTAACAAGTGTCAGGACGATTATGGCTACTGCTAACATGCACAACTTAGAGTTGCATCATATGGATGTTTGCACGGCATTTCTCAATGCAGACTTGGATGAAGAAATTTATATGGAGCAGCCTCCTGGATACGAAATTGACGGAGATAAGGTGTGGAAATTGCAGAAGGCGGTGTATGGCCTGAGGCAAGCTCCACGTCAGTGGTATGTATGTATTGACAATCATTTGAAAACGCATGGGTTTGAAAAATTAAATATGGATGGAAATGTCTATATCTATAGGAAAGGTGAATGCTTTTGCATAATTGCAGTTTATGTAGATGATTGCGTAATGGCTGCTAATGATATTGGTTGCTTAAATCATTGCAAAAGATATCTTAAAGGAAAGATTTCAAATGTCGGACTTGGGAGAACTTAAAGCAGGTTATTAGGTATGGAAATTTATAGAGATAAAGAGAAGGGATTCATAGCTATTACTCGTAAAGCGAAATATTTTAGGCATGCTTAAAAGATTTGGAATGATAGAGTGTAAGCACTTGCAAGCACTCGTAAAGCTGGACAAAGAATCAGCCTCGAGATGTGTCCCAAAACAAAAGAAGAAGAGCATATCATGATGAATCGACCTTATAGAGAGCTTATTGGGTGTCTTCAATATGTATCAAATTGTACACGTCCCGATATTTCATTATGGAGTAAATGTGTTAAGCCAATTTCTAAATAATCTGGTGAGGGTCCCGGAAATGCATAAAACGTATATTTTAAGATTTTTGAAAGGCACTCAGAATTATGGTCTTGTATTCAGACGTGAACATGGTGTAAGATTGCAAAGTCTATTACTTGAAGGCTTTGCAGATGCAGATTGGGGAGGTGATCAAGACACGCGCAGATCAAGGTCGGGATATGTCTGCTTGCTAGGAGGGTCTGCTATTTCTTGGAAAAGTAAGAAACAACCCTCTATTGCGCTTTCCATGCCAGGTTTGAATATGCTGTGATGTCTCTTGCATCTAGAGAAATTGTCTGGCTTAGACGACTTCTAGCAGAGTTAGGAATTATTCAAGAAGGGCCAACACCATTATATTGTGATAGTACAAGTTGTATTGCCATGACTAAGAATCCAGTCTTACATGAAAGAACAAAGCATATTGAGCTACACAATCACTTTGTACGTGATCAAGTGAAGAATGGAGAAATAAAGCGTCTTGTATAGACCCTCGAGGTACGATTAATGCCGACATTCTTACAAAAGCTTTATCAGAATCTAAATTTATGGTATTTCAAAAGGATTTAGGAATAGAAGATATTGGAAACATTACCACTTAGGCATGAGGGGGAGATTGTTAGAATTACATGCCTAAGTGGTGGCATTTGATCCAAATGACACCTGGTTAGCATTTAGGCATGGATATTGCATGGAAGAAAAATATAAAAAAAAGGGAAAAAGGTAGACGAAAATGGACAGGTAGTTCAAAGTTTTTGAAAAACAGAACGCCGACGGCGTGAGATTTTTGAGCGGATCTAGTGAAGCCGCCGTGCATTGTGAATCCGATCTTGGAGCTCCTATATCTTTGCGGATTTGGTGCTGGAACAGGTTGATTATCTGATCTTTTGCTATTTGATGGTCTATGGAGTAAAAGGCAGTCCGATTCTGTGTGGAAATATTTCAGTTCTTTGTGATATTATACTTCAGTCCTGTGTGGAATCCTTTGTGGGTCATAATTCAGTTTGAACAGGTAAATCCTTTGTGGATTTAAAGGAGGGTTAAGGGAGAAGATTGAGTCTGGTTTTTCCTCTGGGTTCAATTCCCGGACTCAAACATCTTTGATTCCAACAGGTTCGTGTTTCTTTTGTTGCCAAAAATGACCATGTAACTTAGTCCCTAGGGTAATTTCGCCATTCCAGACGACATAGCGAAGTCGAATCTCCATTCCAGAGCCTTTGTACTGCCCGAACGACAAAACACTTGGTTTTCTACGCGGTCAACCCGCAGGACGCTTCGTGGTTTGATAATTTCTCCCGGACGGATCTTGGATTTTTTTGAGCCTGCTGATTCAACGGTCGGATAGGAATATTGAGCTCCTGAGGGGGATTGGCATTTCCCCTCCCGAGGAGGAGCCGATAGGAAAGGCTGCCTCGACAACCTTTCTGAGGTTCATCTCCTAGGGTCTGGCCTCTCCCCCACGGTGAGAAAGCTGCGCCAAAGTCCCCGGCCCCGGTTCGATTTGGGGAAGGGTGTCAGCGCTTTAAGTTCTTCAAGATCTCTCTATTCTATCCCTTGCCAAACTCCTCTACAAAAATTTCAAAAGTTATCATATTTCTTGCATAAAGTCCTAGTCATCATATCCATGTCACCATCATCTAGCAATGTCACCTAAAATTTGCCAACATCACCTAATGAAAAGACCAAAGATGGACATCTTTTCATTTTTGGGCTAGTCAAAACTTGACCTTGCTTACTTGACATGCCATGTCACCACGTGGGGGTGCCTAGGTGGCATGCTTGAGCCTAGGTGGCATGCCTGAGCCACCTTGGCATGTTGGAGCCTGCGTGGCATGTTGGAGCCACCTTGGCATGTTTGAGCCTAGGTGGCATGTTTGAGCCACCGTGGCATGTTGGAGCCCACGTGGCATTATGGAGTCCACGTGGCATGTTTGAGCCACCTTGGCATGTTGGAGCCTAGGTGGCATGTTTGAGCCCACCTTGGCATGTTTGAGCCTAGGTGGCATGTTGGAGCCACCTTGGCATGTTTGAGCCTAGGTGGCATGTTGGAGCCACCTTGACATGTTGGAGCCACCTTGGCATGTTTGAGCCTAGGTGGCATGTTTGAGCCACCTTGGCATGTTGGAGCCCACGTGGCATGTTTGAGCCACCTTGGCATGTTTGAGCACGTTGGAGCCACCTTGGCATGTTTGAACCACCTTGGCATGTTGGAGCCACCTTGGCATGTTGGAGCCACCTTGGCATGTTGGAGCCTAGGTGCCATGTTTGAGCCTAGATGGCATGTTTGAGCCTAGGTGGCATGTTAGAGCCTAGATGGCATGTTGGAGCCCTGCGTGGCATGCTTGAGCCACCTTGGCATGTTGGAGCCCATGTGGCATATTTGAGCCTCCTTAGCAAGTTGGAGCATAGGTGGCATGTTAGAGAGCCAGCGTGGCATGTTTGAGCATGTTCGAGCCTAGGTGGCATGTTGGAGCCACCTTGGCATTTTTTAGCCTAGGTGGCATGTTTGAGCCACCTTGGCATGTTGGAGCCTAGAAGGCACGTTGGGAGCCCCCGTGGGTGAACCACCTTGGCATGTTGGAGCCTAAGTGAGCCTGCATGGCATGTTTGAGCCACCTAGGAATGTTGGAGCCCTAGGTGGCATCTTTGGAGCCCACGTGGCATATTTGAGCCACCTTGGCAAGTTGGAGCATAGGTGGCATGTTGAGCCCGTGGCACGTTTGAGCACGTTGGAGCCTAGGTGGCATGTTTGAGCCATTTTGTCATGTTGGAGCCCTAGGTGGCATGTTGGAGCCCACGTGGCATATTTGAGCCACCTTGGCAAGTTGGAGCATAGGTGGCATGTTGGGCCCGTGTGGCACGTTTGAGCACGCGTTGGAGCCCTAGGTGGCATGTTTGAGCCATTTTGTCATGTTGGGCCCTAGGTGGCATGTTGGAGCCACCTTGGCATGTTTGAGCCCACGTGGCATGTTGGAGCCTAGGTGGCATGTTGGAGCCCACGTGGCATGTTTGAGCCACCTTGGCATGTTGGAGCCTAGGTGGCATGTTGAAGCCCATGTGGCATGTTTGAGCCACCTTGTCATATTGGAGCCTAGGTGGCATGTTTGAGCCACCGTGGCATGTTGGAGCCTAGGTGGCATGTTGGAGCCTTAGGTGGCATGTTTGAGCCACCTTGGCATGTTTGAGCCTAGGTGGCATGTTAGAGCCACGGTGGCATGTTGGAGCCTAGGTGGCATGTTTGAGCCAACTTGGCATATTTAAGCCTAGGTGGCATGTTGTGAGCCACCTTGGCATGTTGGAGCCTAGGTGGCATGGTGGAGCCCATGTGGCATGTTTGTGCCACCTTGGCATATTGGAGCCTGCATGGCATGTTAGAGCCCGCGTGGCATGTTGGAGCCACCTTGATGGCATGTTTGAGCCACCTTGTGTATGTTTGAGCCACCTTGGTGGCATGTTTGAGCGACCTTGGCATGTTTGAGCCTAGGTGGCATGTTTGAGCCAAGTGGATAGAAAATTTGTCCATTGCACATCCCTATGGCAGAAAAAGATATGTACACTCAAATGATAATATCTTGAGTGTTTTTTAACATTTCTGGCTGATATTTGAAATGACTATCAGGGAACTTATAGGAACATGTGGAAAGAAATTTGGCTTGATTTGGAACTAAGGTGATGGAGAGAAATTGGATATATTTTCTCTCAATGAAATGTAAGAAAAAACCAGCAAATAATTTTTTGAATCCTGATTTCTATAAGGTTTTGTTGTGTGTTTTCAACTCCTACAAGTCTGAATGAGACACGAGATCATGTGCATATGCTCAAAAATGGATTTGAGGCATAAAAAAAACTCTCTCTCTCTCTCTCTCTCTCTCTCTCTCTCTCTCTCTCTCTCTCTCTCTCTCTCTCTCTCTCTCTCTCTCTCTCTCTCTCTCTCTCTCTCTCTCTCTCTCTCTCTCTCTCTCTCTCTCTCATCTCATCTAATTACGAAGCAGCGGTGCAAGTATTATATGAAAAGGTATTGATCTGACTTTCCTTTCCCTCTCTGTAGAAAACCCGTATATATATTGATAGCAATATGGGGGTCAAGCGGGGGCTGCCCAATGTCTCCCACTCTGTTTGGATTGTTCATTGACAGTCTTGAGGGCTGGTTACATGACAATTGCCCAGAGGGGACAGATATTTACGGCTATGTGGTACAGATACTAATGTATGCTGATGACGTAGTTATTTTTGCCAGATCACCAGAACACATGCAGAAACATTTAGATGGGCTGGCCCGCTTCTGTGATACCACGGGAATGCAAGTGAACTTGGATAAGACAAATATCATGACAGTAGGGGCACTTAAACAGGAATTATTTCAATATAAGGGAGCTCTGGTGAATACCTGTGATTCCTATAAGTACTTGGGGTTGATTTTCCACAGGAACCATAGATGGAACATGTGCATACAACAGAGAATCGATGGGAGTTATAAGGCTCTTTATGCTATGCAGAGCCTATGCCGAGAAGCACATTTATGGTCTTGGTCACTTAAGCAGAAACTTTTTGTTTCACTAGTACAGAGTGTAGCATTATATGGCAGTGAGATATGGGGGCCCAGCCTCTCACAGGGATTATGGGATGATTTAGAGCAAATTCTAAAGAAATTCATACGCCTTGAGATAGGGGTAAAAGCTCAGACTCCATATCAAATGATGTTAACTGAATGTGGGCTTATGCCTTTAGAAGGAGAAGCGTTAGTCAGATGCATTAGATACCTGAAAAAAGTGGATACCATGGACAGCACAAGACTCCCTCACAAGGCCCTTTTGGTTAGCAAGGATAAAGGATGGTTTCAAGATGTTGTAAGATGGCTAAGGAAGTGGGATATTGACTGGCAGGAGGCACTTCTGGTAGGCAATAACTTGAGACAATGGGTTTTTGGTAAGGTATACAAGAAGATGTGGTCTCAACCTAAAACAAAAATGATTCTATACAGGCAAAGCATGAATCCTAGTTTGGGAATAGCCAAGTACCTACATGAGAACATCTCTATAAAGAAAAGGCATGCAATAGGACGAATACGTCTTAGCTCGCATCATTTGGGAGTGGAAACTGGTAGATGGGGACATGTTATCCCTAGGATGGAGATATTGTAAGATTTCTGGGGAAGAACAAATAGAAGATGAAGAACATGCATTGCTTCCCATTGTAGTGCTTATCATGCATTAAGAGCACAACATGGGATTAATGCCCAAGATCTTTGTACCTTCTTTACCTTGGGAGGAGATAAGGTTGGGGCATATATATTAGAATTGATGAGATGTAGAGAGAATTGTCTGAAGAGATTGAATAACATTATAGAGGATGATAATATGTTGAGTGAGAGTGACAACTTAGATGAGGATTCTGAAACTCATCTACTCTTTTATGATGATGTGTTTTAGAGAGAGAGAGAGAGAGAGAGAGAGAGAGAGAGAGAGAGAGAGAGAGAGAGAGAGAGAGAGAGAGAGAGAGAGAGAGAGAGAGAGAGAGAGAGAGAGAGAGAGAGAGAGAGAGAGAGAGAGAGAGAGAGTGTTTTGCTTTTTTATGCCTCAAATCCATTTTTTGAGCATATGCACATGATCTCAGGTCTCATTCAGACTTGTAGGAGTTGAAAACACACAACAAAAACCTTATAGAAATCAGGATTCAAAAAATTATTTGCTGGTTTTTTCTTACATTTCATTGAGAGAAAATATATCCAATTTCTCTCCATCACCTTAGTTCCAAATCAAGCCAAATTTCTTTCCACATGTTCCTATAAGTTCCCTGATAGTCATTTCAAATATCAGCCAGAAATGTTAAAAAACACTCAAGATATTATCATTTGAGTGTACATATCTTTTTCTGCCATAGGGATGTGCAATGGACAAATTTTCTATCCACTTGGCTCAAACATGCCACCTAGGCTCAAAAATGCCAAGGTCGCTCAAACATGCCACCAAGGTGGCTCAAACATACACAAGGTGGCTCAAACATGCCATCAAGGTGGCTCCAACATGCCAAGGTGGCTCCAACATGCCACGCGGGCTCTAACATGCCATGCAGGCTCCAATATGCCAAGGTGGCACAAACATGCCACATGGGCTCCACCATGCCACCTAGGCTCCAACATGCCAAGGTGGCTCACAACATGCCACCTAGGCTTAAATATGCCAAGTTGGCTCAAACATGCCACCTAGGCTCCAACATGCCACCGTGGCTCTAACATGCCACCTAGGCTCAAACATGCCAAGGTGGCTCAAACATGCCACGAAGGCTCCAACATGCCACCTAGGCTCCAACATGCCAAGGTGGCTCAAACATGCCACGTGGACTCCATAATGCCACGTGGGCTCCAACATGCCACAGTGGCTCAAACATGCCACCTAGGCTCAAACATGCCAAGGTGGCTCCTGTGACGCTCCCTGCTAAACATACGGCGCTCGGCCGTATACTCGGCAGGAAATCCCCCATCCGGCTCATCAGCCACACAGGCCCTTCGTCTACCCCGCACTCTAAGGTGACCCTAGTGCGGGGAGGGGACACGAAGGTGTCTTGGCGGGCCCTTCCCCTATGGGCTCCTATAACAGCGGAAGCGATAAACATGTCAGAACTAGCATCAGCAATACAAATACTACCTCGAAGGGTAGTCCATCCCATATCCACAAGTGTAAAGAACATAATCACATACCATAAAACAGGAGAGCTCCTACCCGTGGCTCCGACATATAAGGAGGTCGACTGACTGGATAGGCCTCAAGATAGAGCAGACCGAGTCATAACAATGGCGGGGCTGGCATAAGATAATGGCTAGGGTTGACCACTCCATCCGCCCCTCCTGTGCATACTTTGCAGATGGGCTAGATCAGGCTCTGGCATGACTCTAACCTTCCGGATACGCAATCCCATGGCATCACCCATCGGGACTACTCCAGGTTGCATCTCCCTGGTCCGTCGAGGTAGGAAGGGTTGCATCTCCCCTTCCCGGGGTCTAGAGGCTCCACGGGCGGCTAGAGAAGAATGGCGTGGCGACACCGATTGCACCGGTGAACCCCCAAAACAAGAGCCAAGCCGACACTTGCAACTCTTGAGAGGCAGGGCGACACCATTGCCTCCGGGAGGTGTGGGACCCATGCTCGGCCCCACCTAAGTGACCGACCATAAACCTAGCCCTTGTGGGATCCCCGAAGCCCCCACTCCGGCGGGGATCCACCCTCCATCTTGCCTCTAGCCCCGTTGTGTGGTGCTGAGTCACATCATAGCTTCCATAGCCCGGTGGGTTCCTATGCACAGGCCGCATCTAATAGGAACTAAGGGATCTACACTAGGAGCATACTACATATGGCTCTAGGTCTCTACCCCCCTTCCCAACACAAGAGGAACAAACATGATCAACCATCATCACATAATCATCATGAACAATCTCATATGAACATCTTAACCTAATCATACATGTCTAACTATTAGTTAGGGTTCCTGGATTAGGGTTCAAGATGTTCAACACAGGTTCTAGGGTGGCTCTACTCTAGCTACGAAATACTAACCCATCTGGAGTACTAACTCCCAGATGAACTAATATGAACTCTACTCAACCTACCTCCTCCGTATACTTTGCTACTGACAATGTACCCTGGTTCAACCTATAGAACTGCTGGATCTGCCTGCTAGTGTGCGATCTTGGCACATAGTGCTTGCGGAAAGCTTTGCTGAAGGTCTTGAATCTGCAACTGTTTCTTTTGAGCTTGTTAGACTTGGCATAGCCTTTCCACCAGATTCTAGCTGCTCCTATCAAGTTTGCTGTAGCAACTTTCCCTATGTCCTTGTCCTTCATGCTATAAGAGTTGCCAAATTCCTCCATTTCGTCAAGCCATGCTTCTGCCTCCATGCCTGATCTATCCTTTCCTGAGAACTGACCCAACTTCCTAGTCTTCCACACATTGCTCATAGCACTGTCAACCTTCTTCTGATAGTCATCTGCCTTCCTTGCCCTGGCTCTTACCTGTGGAGTGTCAGACTCACTTTCTGAGCTAGAACTGTCTTGGGTGTGCGAAGTGTCCGATGAACTGGAGCTAGGTGGTGTTGGACTCCTTCTATTTCTCCTTTTCCTTTTCCTGTTCCTGTCATTTCCTTGGTTGTCCTGCCCCTCCTGCTGTGGGCCTTCCTCAATGCCTTGCTGAGGTAGTGGTGGAGGTGGAGGTGGTGCAGGCGCATATTCTTGGGCATTCATCAATGGGGTGGCCCAATGGATCAGCTGTTGCATCTGATTCCTCATCTGGACGAGCCTTGCGTTGATTGCTCCCGGTGTCATTTCCTCGTTGTCATCTTGATTACGTCCAAATAGGTTCCTTGGTACCCACTGATGCTGTCGGCCCTGGCCTTGGGAACCTGAGCCGATGTTCCTTGCTGCAAGGATTGATCATCAATACTTGTTATTTAGTTTACACATGAATTATATTCGTTTACAATTAGTTTGTTGTTAGATACAAAAGAAATCATGTGAGAATTCCACTTACAAGTCAAGATCATAATAAGTCATTAATATATAGAAGTACATTTTATGAAATACATGATAATATCAAAAGAAGATTACTTAATACAATTTAAAACTTGAAAGGAAATCTTATAGCTGATCAATGGCCTCCTGAAAGCTTAAAGAAATTCTTCACATCCCTAAATTGGAGGCCTTTGCGAGGATTACTTGAGGATGTTCTTGTCGATCCTCCCTCGAGTGCTCGAGCCATTTCGGTTCAGGGAGTTAAGTGCGATTCTTTGCTACTTTTTGAAAGTGATGCATCCCCGAGGTGGCCCCTAAGCGAAGTCAAGGCAATGGGCGCTCTGGGACCTCTTGAAAAGGATGACATGATGCATGGGCATATATCTTGAGTCTTTGCCCGGAAGCCCGGGAGTGCTATGAGAAGTGCCAGCGATTCTTCCCCTTGATTTGAACTCCTTGTGGAAGACTACCATTTGCTCTTGGTGAGGGCTGGAAGGTAGTAGCGAAGTGCATACCTTTGCCCGTGCCTCGCCGAACCCGTGCCCTTCCTTTGAGCAGCTCCACGTGGCGCCCACGACCATAAGATCTTCATGATCTCTCCACATGCTGGTTGCATTGTCCAAGTTGATGCTCTTTGGACCCTTCCCTCATGCGGCTCGGCAACTGTCCGGCTTGAGCTTGGGCCCCTCCACGGCTTGCGATTGTGCTCTGTATCTCTTTGGAACTCCTCCTCTGAAATGATAGGTTCACGCTATCGATAGATCTCCCTTATCTGCTGATAGGCCGCTATGTCTGACATTGTCTCCCCAGCATAAGAGTGTCTATCTGCCAGCTCCCTTGGGATCTCCTGGTATGAATAGTCGATGAGGTCCATGCTTTTCCCATGCGCTATCATGCCTAGAAGCTCGTCGATTCGAAGTCCCCTGTTCTGGCAATTATGACAAGTTGAGGATGTCATTTGCTAGAATGTACTCCTCTCCGTCGATGACTATCGGCGAATTTTGTGATGCCGACCCGGTGGCTCGGTGGCTCTTCTGATGTCGTCGTCGTGCCTTGACATGTACCTCTGCATTCTTGTTGCCTCCCTGCTCTCCCATTCTGGGTTTTGCTCCCCCAACTGCTCGTAGTCTTCGTCGATCTGCAGGACTGGTGCCCCCGAGTCGAGCCATGGTATTCATACGCGGAGGAATCTATGTTGAGGATTTGATCCTGGGCCCTACGGGTATCAAGTGGTGCTAAGTCTAAGGGCTGAACAGAAGGTTCCCCTACTTTGTTGATTGACTTATAGTGCATGAAGAGGGCAAGGGCATGCGAGATGAAAGGTACCTATGCCTATTGTGTCTGCGAGGTCATAATGTCGGGCATGGTCCTAGTCCTATCCCATAGCTGCTTCTTGCCTTTGGATCCTCCCATCTCTCGACCTAAGGCTTGGGTGAGTGTCTCAAGAGAAACCCAATTCCCTCCCATAGGGGGTAGTCTAACTTCCCAAGGTAGGACCTGTTGGTCGTATTGGCACATGATATCTGTGTAGTATGGTGTTCTAGACAGAGTTGCATGAAGATCAAACAAGTGGTCAAACACAGAGAAGGCTTGCTCAGCAGGGAGCTGATGGATATGGCTTGCAGCATTGTACCATCTCTCAAAGTTGCTGGGCGCCATTAAGCAAGGAAAGGTGCAGAAAATGGCTTGCAAAGATCAGTGAGGAGTCAGAAAATCGCCTAAGTGGCTGGGAGTAGTTCTGTTGAAAGAAAAATGACAAATGAGGCCCTTTTTATAGACTATGGTTGACCTCGGGATTCGTGCAAAAGGTACCTACATAGGAAAGCCTTGGTTCTATGGCTATGGGTGTCCAAATGAGCTATCATGAAGTGCAAATCTAAGCAAAACAAAGCAAGAAACACTACATGGCAGTTTGTTTGGCTGAATTTGGCTAATTTGGGTCGAAAATGGGCTGACCCGGGTGAATCCGCGCGAAAGGCCTCCGCGTCCTTGACGCCGGCAGCGTTTGGCGCAGTCTCACCCGGTTGGCCGATTTTGGAGCCAATTTTGGTCAAATTTGAGAGTTTGAAGATGCTAACATGGCTAATTGGATCAATTCTAACCTAACTAGCAACTTATTTTGAACAAAGCCCGACACCTAAAAGCATAATTTTACCGAGGGTGAATCCGTGAAGCGTGCCAGCGTCGGACGTGAGAGGCCATTAGGCGGTCTCACCGGTTGCCCGATTTTTGCTTTTGGATGATTTTTTTTGCTAAAATTTTCGTTGTAGCCATGATTTCTAGGGTATTCCTAAGCATGCTATAAAGAATTCTACTACAATTGGGTTTAATTTCCTAGATTTCAAGCATCTAACATTTTTCTACTTACAGAGGAAAATAACTTTTATATTAATAAGAAAACACAATTACATGAAAATTTTAATCCTCTAACAAAATTTACAAAAATTGAGGGCCTAGGGCCTCTCCCTGCGAATTCTCCGTGCTAAGGGATCTACACTAGGAGCATACTACATATGGCTCTAGGTCTCTACCCCCCTTCCCAACACAAGAGGAACAAACATGATCAACCATCATCACATAATCATCATGAACAATCTCATATGAACATCTTAACCTAATCATACATGTCTAACTATTAGTTAGGGTTCCTGGATTAGGGTTCAAGATGTTCAACACAGGTTCTAGGGTGGCTCTACTCTAGCTACGAAATACTAACCCATCTGGAGTACTAATTCCCAGATGAACTAATATGAACTCTACTCAACCTACCTCCTCCAGAAGCGCTTCCTCCCATCCCTGGCGTCTCCATGCTCCTTGGAGTGGCTCGAAGACTTGCTCCCTCTACGATCCTACACACCTTCCAGGGGCTGCTGCTCCAGGCTAGGCTATAACGAACGATGCTCGAAACGGGGTTTGGTACGTGGGATGAGAGTTCAGGTGCTAGGTCAAGGAAATGGGTCTAGGGTTAGGGTTAGAGCTAATATAGGTGTGGGTCCACATGGGATGCCACGTGGCACCACTAAGATAAGGCCGTGTGGCGGTTGCCCAATAGGATAAGGCCATGTGGAAATGGGCCTTATCCTAAGGTTATCTAAGTTAAATAATTAACTTAGATGTGCACCCCTTGCCACTTATCCAAGGCATACAAGGCTACCTATGTAGACTTGTATGGTGACAGTCGAGAATATATCGTATTTATGGCGTATATTCCCCTGGAATGTCACATTCTCCCCCCTTAGGACAATGCTGTCCTCAGCATTGCGCTAAGGTGACGAACCTAACTATCCTGCAAAACACATCAAAACATACTCTTAAGTTAAGTTTAAACGATCAACTTCCTATTAAAAGTTAAATGTCAAAATTTAGGCCATATTTGTACTTATACAAAATTATATAGCCTTAACAAAGTTACTTCTTACAATAATTCAAAACATTATTATAAGAGTTATTAGGGTTCATAATCTAAATTATGGTTCCCCATCTTCTAAATATCGCGCCCCACCTCGAAGCTCCTCACTTGCCTGCACATGGAGCACATTACGTTAGTTTAATTAATAAGTTTGTGGTTTTAGGGGACCACCCCCCTTACCAATACCTTGCATTCGATCATGGCCCTTTCGGATTTGAGCTTAAGGACCATTTAAGATGATCCCATCATAAGCCCATGATCAAGTGCTACCTTGTACTTCGGTTACGGTGAAAGTACCCCTAGTGCATCATGCCCCAAGGGTTTTAAGCTAGGGAACGTCTCACGATCCCATCATCGCACATGATCACTTTTGACCTTCACCATGACCCCCCTATGGTCAGGTGTGCGCCCCCCCACATCGTGGCATAGGGAGCATCCGATCGATGTCCCATCATCGCGCACCATGCCTTTCCTTCTCTCTCTCGCATGACCCTACTGGTCATGCGCACCTCTTGGTGCATGTTGGCCTAGAGAACGCCTTAAAGGCTTATCCCATCATCGCCTACACGTTCCAAGATTCTGGCGCATGTGCTCCACTAACTAGAAGACATGAGCCAGACTTGAGGCTAACTAAGAAGCATACTAAGCTAACCTCTGGCGAAGTGGGTCGACCAAGTCGGGAGGCGACTTCGCCCATCAAACTCCTTCATAAACTCGGGTATTGCTTCTCCAAATCACCTTCAATACCCGGGTTCGTCTTCCACGGGCAAGTGCTTCCACTTGACCAAATATTGGAAGGCGAGACCTCCTAGTCTTCTTGAATGACTTATCAAGAAGTAATTCGGGGCACAATTTCCACTTGTTCTTAGTCATTTCCAACAAAGTTGGAGTATCCAAAACCTCCTCCTCGGGGTTAGGATTGTGCCTTTTAATAAACTTACGTGGAAAACCTTGTGAACCTTAAGATGGGTAGGAAGATCCAACTTGTAAGCAGGGGAGCCCACTCTCTCTAAAATCTTGAGCGGACCAGCCCACCTAGGGGCAAGCTTCTTACAACTCCCAATCCGCTTAGCTTGCTTTAACCTTGATCTTCAACCACACGCTATAGCCTACCTTGAACTCCCTTATGGTCACATTGCGTTTGTCGGCTATACTCTTACGCCCGACTTCTTTGCTGCTAGGAGGTAACCCCTCACTTCTTCTACCAAGCTGCTGCATATCTCCTAGCATCTGTTTGGGACACTTCAACCTTTGACACGGGATTGTGCCAAATTATGCGAGGTTAAGCAACTGCAGTACCCGTAATTTACCATGAAAGGAGACATCACGAGATGACTCTGTTTGGCACTATTGTAGGCAAATTCCACCAAGTGGATATACTCATCCCACTTGGACTGCTTATTCCACACAAAGCTTCTAAGCATATCTTCAATGATTGATTCGTCCTCTCCGTCGACCATCGTTTTGGGGGTGATATGCGTGCTCATGGAGAGCCGATGCGAATGGTGCTAAAGAGGTCTGCCAAAAAGCACTCATAAACTTAGAATCTCTATCCGATATTATCTCGAGGCATGCCATGGAGCCTAAAATTTCCTTCACAAATAGCTTGGCGGTATCTAATCTTTGTGTCGGTAGTTCTACAAGGCACAAAATGTGCCATCTTAGATAACTTGTCTACGACAACCATCAATGCATCCTTGCCTCAAAGAGTTCTAGGGAGTCCCATGATAAAATCCATACTTATGACCTCCCACTTAGCATTTGGCACTCCCAATGGCTCTAAGGCACCGGAATTGAAGGCTGCTTTCTGCTTTGGTGCGACACAACCGGCATTCGAATATACCTGGCTATCTGCTTCTTCATCCACGGCGAGGAAATAACTACTTGAATCTTGAAGTAGGTCTTCATAAACCACATGCATGCCACGCAATTGGGGAACATTGTGTGTGTCATGAAGAATTAGCTTCCTTATCCTTGATGATTCGGGCACACACAACTTATGTTTATGATACAACAGGTTGCCTTCCTTCTTATAATGCTTGAAGGCCTCCCGTTCCTTATCTGTTCTAGCCTCCCTAGAAAGGCTTTCCCATACTTCCTTGAAATCCCCATCTACGGCGGGGTTTCTTCAATCTTCTTACCAAACTCACTTTCGAAAGAGTGGAAATCACATTACAATGCGTTCTTGTCTCAAAGCGGTCTCTGGTCCACCTCCTTTGCCTTAGATTAAGGAGTGGTTGGGTAAAAGATGTATTGGAGGCTCGGTGATCAGTATCTAACTGAAACTTCCTCCCGAGCAAATAATGCCTCCAAATCTGAAGAGCTCGACAATAGCTAGAAGTTCACGATCATGGGTTGGGTAGCGGCTGCTTTCGGTGTCGTTCAACTTCTTGGAATCATAAGCTATTACTCTTCCTTCTTGCATAAGGACTCCAAGCTATTTGCTATCTTACTTGCATCTGTTGCTACTATCTTGTCCTTATGCGGATCTGGCGAGAACTAGCAGTTGGTCTTTGTTGTTAAAAGCCTCCTTAAGCTTTTCAAATGAAGCTTGGACATTTTCTAACCAATGTGCTCTCCAATCTTTCACCTTAGCGCTCTTAGTGAGGTCCTTCAAGGGGCGCCCACTTAGCGAAGTCCTTCACGAACTTTACGTAATAACTTTTGCCCGGACCTAGGAAGCTTCTTACTTCCGCCACATTCTTTAGCTGGCCAATCTACTACCGCCTCGATCTTTTGCGGGATCGGTGGAGATCCCTTCTGCCCGATATGACATGGCCCAAGTACTCCACTCTTTCCAGGTAGCAAAGTGGCATTTGGAGAGCTTTCCATACAAGCGATGCCGCCTCAACTTTTCTAACACCCTTCTCAAATCGACTATGATCTTCAATGGACTTCTTTGTAGACTAAAATGTCGTCGAAGAAGACAATGACAAACTCATCTAGAAAATCCACGAAGGCGTCATTCATGAGGCATAAAAGTTGCTGGAGCATTGGACAATCAAAGGGCATTCTTGTAAACTCAAAGTGACCATCTGGCGTTCTAAAGGCGGTCTTATGGATATCTTCTTCCTTTATCCTTATTTGGTGGTATCCTGACCTTAAGTCAATTTTAGAGAATACCTTTGCTCCTTGGAGCTGGTCCATCAAATCATCTGCCCTTGGCAAAGCATACTTATTCTTTATCGTCTGCTTGTTGAGCTGGCGATAGTCTATGCACATTCTTAAGCTGCCATCTTTCTTCTTCACTAAGAGTATGGGTGCTCCAAAGGGAGACACACTTGCTCTAATAAAACCAAGTTCAAGTAATTCCTGGAGTTGCTTCTTGAGCTCAATCAACTCCGGTGTGCTCATCCTGTATGGTGCCTTGCTGGTAGGCTTAGCATCTGGAGCTAATGTGATCTCACATTCCACACCTCTATAAGGTGGTAGCTGCCGGATTTCATCCGGGAATACATCCTTAAATTCTGAGATGAGCCTTGCTACTGGCTTGGGAAACTGATTCCCCTCTTGATCGTTTCCATTCTGCTTAATGGGCTCAATTGCCTCTAACCTCAAAATATAATCCACCTTATTTCTTTCTATACTTTTCCTTATTTTGCTTCAAAGAAATACTTTGCATAGAAGAGGCTGCCTTCTTACCTTTCACTATGAATTTGGTGCCGTCCGGTGCCGTCATGGCGACTTCGTTGCGGTCACAATCAATCATGGCTTTGGCTGGCTTCAAGAATTCCATTCCCACTATAAGGTCATACCTTCCAATTTCCATGACTTCCGCTCCCATCGGCCACTTACTTCCACTAAGGTCTATGTCGAGCGTGATCCTCCTCCCTTGGTGTGCGAGAATGGCGTGGTTTGCCATAACAAGCTGGCCTTGGCTTAGACTTCAATACCTTATTCTTCATTAAAGGCAGCCAGACCTAGGAGAGGCAAAGTTATGAGAACTACTGTGTCTATGAGGACTACATATGGACTGCTATCTATGATTCCATCGGCCCATAAATATTTGTCGGTGATTTTCAATATCACGATTCAATGTTTGCACATATGTGGCACTCACCATCTATGAAGTCACGGGCCTCATGCTGGTGCGTCGTCCTCATCGCTTCAGGTTGGTGAATCCCAATCCATAAGCTGCGCCAAAGGCTGCACGCATGGCGAATGGGCAATCATGTGTTGATTGGGTTGGCTGGAAGCACCTGAAACATAGCTTCTTCTCGATACACTCCTGTCTCTTCTCTTTCGTCAAAGGCTGTCTAGGATGCGGCTTTAGCTGCTTGCCTCGATGCGATAGCGACTACGGTCCCCAAAGGTCTTACCACGAGCTCTTCCACGCTGCTGGACTCGATGCGTGGCTGGCTGATTGCTTACTCTGGATGCTGGCGGCACTGCGCCTGAAGCTTTACCCACGAAGGCCATTTGTTTTCTCTGCTGGAGTTGATGGTGCTTCCTCCAAACTTATCGCTTTGTCTTGACCTCTGCAAGCCCGACCTTGGGTTGATTGCTCTAACAAGCCTCTTGATATTACTGTTCAACCCCTCAATGTAGGTATCAACCGCTTGCCTTTCTGATACTCCGGGAACATGGAGCCTGAGCCGCATAAATTCCTCTGTATACTTTGCTACTGACAATGTACCCTGGTTCAACCTATAGAAGCTAGCTGGATGCGCTTTTGCTAGTGTCGCGATCTTGGCACATAGTGCTTGCGCGGAAAGCTTTCTTTGAAGGTCTTGAATCTGCAAGCTGTTTCTTTTGAGCTTGTTAGACTTGGCATAGCCTTTCCACAGATTCTAGCTGCTCCTATCAAGTTTCTTTGTAGCAACTTTCCCTATGTCCTTGTCCTTCATGCTATAAGAGTTGCCAAATTCCTCCATTTCGTCAAGCCATGCCCCCGCCTCCATGCCTGATCTATCCTTTCACGCCGACCCAACTTCCTAGTCTTCCACACATTGCTCATAGCTTTGTCAACCTTCTTCGATAGTCATCGCCTTCCTTGCCACTGGCTCTTACCTATGGAGTGTCGGACTCACTTTCGAGCTAGAAGCTGTCTTGGGTGTGTGCGAAGTGTCCAGATGGCCCTGGAGCTAGGTGGTGTTGGACTCCTTCTATTTCTCCTTTTCCTTTTCCTGTTCCTGTCATTTCCTTGGTTGTCCTGCCCCTCCTGTTGTGGGCCTTCCTCAATGCCTTGCTGAGGTAGTGGTGGAGGTGGAGGTGGTGCAGGCGCATATCCTTGGGCATTCATCAATGGGGTGGCCCAATGGATCAGGCTGTTGCATCGATTCCTCATCGGGCCGAGCCTTGCGTTGATTGCTCCGGTGTCATTTCCTCGTTGTCATCTTGATTACGTCCAAATAGGTTCCTTGGTACCCCTTGATCTTTGTCGGTACGGCCTTGGGAACTGAGCCGATGTTCCTTCTTTGCAAGGATTGATCATCAATACTTGTTATTTAGTTTACACATGAATTATATTCGTTTACAATTAGTTTGTTGTTAGATACAAAAGAAATCATGTGAGAATTCCACTTACAAGTCAAGATCATAATAAGTCATTAATATATAGAAGTACATTTTATGAAATACATGATAATATCAAAAAGGAGATTACTTAATACAATTTAAAACTTGAAAGGAAATCTTATAGCTGATCAATGGCCTCTGAAAGCTTAAAGAAATTCTTCACATCCCTAAATTGGAGGCCTTTGCCGAGGTTCATGAGGATGTTCCTTGTCGATCCTCCCTCGAGTGCTTTCGAGCCATTTCGGTTCGGGAGTTCAGTGCGATTCTTTGCTACTACTGAAAGTGATGCATCCCTAAGGTGGCCCCTAAGCGAAGTCAAGGCAATGGGCTTCTACGGACCTCTTGAAAAGGATGACATGATGCATGGTATATCTTGAGTCTTTGCCCCGAAGCCGAGAGTGCTATGAGAAGTGCCACTGATTCTTCCCCCCTTGGACTGAACTCCTTGTGGAAGACTACCATTTGCCCTTGACTGAGGGCTGGAAGGTAGTAGCGAAGTGCCGTACCTTTACCCGTGCCTCGCGAACCCGTGCCCTTCCTTTGAGCCGCTCCACCGTAGGCGTCCACAGCCATAAGATCTTCATGATCTCTCCACATGCTGGTTGCATTGTCCAAGTTGATGCTACTGGACCCTTCCCTCATGCTCCTGGCTCGAACTGTCCGGCTTGAGCTTGGGCCCCTCCCTAACTTGTACAGTGTGCTCTGTATCTGCTGGAACTCCTCCTCTGAAATGATAGGTTCCTGGCGTCGATAGATCTCCCTTATCTGGCGATAGGCGCTATGTCGACATTGTCTCCCGGCATAAAGTGTGTCTCTGCCGGCTCCTTGGGATCTCCTGGTATGAATAGTCGATGAGGTCCGTGCTTTTCCCATGCGCTATCATGCCTAGAAGCTCGTCGATTCGAAGTCCATGTTCCTGGCAGTATGACAAGTTGAGGATGTCATTTGCTAGAATGTACTCCTCTCCGTCGATGACTATCGGTGACATTTAATGATGCCGACCCGGTGGCTCGGTGGCTCTTACGATGTCGTCGTCGTGCCTTGACATGTACCTCTGCATTCTTGTTGCCTCCATGCTCTCCCATTACGGGTTTTGCTCCCCAAGCTGCTTTCGTAGTCTTCGTCGTCTGCGGGATTTGGTGCCCCGGCGTCGAGCCATGGTATTCATCTGTGAGGAGGAATCTATGTTGAGGATTTGATCACGGGCCCCTCGGGTATCAAGTGGTGCTAAGTCTAAGGGCTGAGCAGAAGGTTCCCCTACTTTGCTGATTGACTTATAGTGCATGAAGAGGGCAAGAAACATGCGAGATGATGAAAGGTACCTATGCCTGTGTGTGCTGAGGTCATGTGTCGGGCATGGTCCTAGTCCTATCCATAGGCTGCTTCTTGCCTTTGGATCCTCCCATCTCTCGACCTAAGGCTTGGGTGAGTGTCTCAAGAGGAACCCAATTCCCTCCCCTAGGGGATAGTCTAACTTCCCAAGGTAGGACACATTTGGTCGTATTGGCACATGATATACGTGTAGTATGGTGTTCTAGGCGAGTTGCATGAAGATCAAACAAGTGGTCAAACGGAGAGAAGGCTTGCTCAGTGGGGAGGCTGATGGATATGGCTTGCGACATTGTACCATCTCTCAAAGTTCTTTGAAGCCATTAAGCAAGGAAAGGTCAGAGAAAATGGCTTGCAAAGATCGGTGAGGAGTCGAGAAAAATCGCCCTAAGTGGGCTGGGAGTAGTTCTGTTGAAAGAAAAATGACAAATGAGGCCCTTTTTATAGACTATGGTTGACCTCGGGATTCGTGCAAAAGGTACTTACATAGGAAAGCCTTGGTTCTATGGCTATGGGTGTCCAAATGAGCTACCATGAAGTGCAAATCTAAGCAAAACAAAGCAAGAAACACTACATGGCGGTTTATTTGGCTGAATTTGGCTAATTTTGGGTCGAAAATGGGCTGACCGGGTGAATCGTAGTGAAAGGCCTCCAGCGTCGCTTGAAACCTTGACAGCGTTTGGTATGGTCTCACCCGGTTGGCCGATTTTGGAGCCAATTTTGGTCAAATTTGAGAGTTTGAAGATGCTAACATGGCTAATTGGATCAATTCTAACCTAACTAGCAACTTATTTTGAACAAAACTGACACCTAAAAGCATAATTTGGCACACCGGGTGAATCTTGTAGCTTAGCCAGCGTCATGAGACCTTGAAGAGGCCATTTGGCGGTCTCACCCGGTTGCCCCAATTTTTGCTTTTTGGATGATTTTGCTAAAATTTTCGTTGTAGCCATGATTTCTAGGGTATTCCTAAGCATGCTATAAAGAATTCTACTACAATTGGGTTTAATTTCCTAGATTTCAAGCATCTAACATTTTTCTACCTCTGAGGAGGAAAATAACTTTTATATTACAATTACATGAAAATTTTAATCCTCTAACAAAATTTACAAAAATTGAGGGCCTAGAGCCTCTCCTGCGAATTCTCGTCTTTGAGTGAATGTCGCCCGGCATGAGGGTAACTCTCTTAGCATGGATCTTACGAGAGGTTCCCTTCCTCAAGAGCTGCACCAGCTCGCCCGGTGACCTCTTGCGGGGCCGGGTCATTAGAGGGGTAACCCTATAATCGGTCAGGAACTCTGCATAATTTCCCTAAGGAGGCCTTTCGAAGAGCGCCTTCCTTATAAGGAGATTGGTGCACATTTGAAAGTGCTTTATCTCCCTAAACACCCGGGCGTACACACTGTTCGGCCCGTGGTGAACCCTTTTGGGTTTTTCCGGTCTAGGTGGGGGTGGCTTAGGCTGGTTTTTCTTCGGCCTGCCTCCCTCCACGGCCCGCTGCACCTCCTGACGGCAGTACCAGTCATTGTACCTCGTCCAACGACGGAGGTACTCTTTGTATGCCGTCATTTTGCGCATGAATTCACGATCCTGACGGAGCATGAATTCCCGTTCTCCCACCTTCTGTTTCTTGACCACCTTCGGTGGCTCCGGCCACTTAGGGTAAGGTGGTCTCGCGTCGGGGCCCTGCTGCTCCTCCTCCTCCTCGCCGTCTCCCCCTTCCTGTACCTCCTCCTCCTCACGAGGCTCTTCAATAACGACAGACTGGCGAGGTCTGTCGTTTCTTCTCTTGGTCCTTCTCTCCTGCCGCCTCAGCTCCCTCTCGCGCTCCCTCTTCTTCCTAGCAGCCTTCTCCTCCGGCCACTCTGCAACTTTCTCCTTGCCCTTCTTCTTTGGTGCTAAAGGGCCCGCCTCTTGAGTTTGGTGCTGCTGCTGCTGCCCGCCCACCTGCTCTTCAACCTGCTCCTCGACCTCGGTGTCCGTCGAGGGCCCAAAGTGGCGGGACTCGCCGGTTCTCTGGGTGCCCGCCGATGAAGAGCTGCTGCTGGGGCTAGGTGCGTCCTCTTCGGCGTCATGATAGGTGTCACCGCTGCTGCTGGAGGGAAGTTCCTCCTCTCCTGGCTTCGGTCGAAGGTGCTCAGGAACCTTCTTGACATGTCGTCCTGCTGCCGCTTGCGCCATGGAGAGGGTGGGGCGCTCGTTATACTTCCTTGCTGTTTGTTTGGTTCGGGCCATATCTTATGGTTCAAGAAATGGATGACGTAAAGCTGAGCAAGAGGGAGGTGGTGGTGGGGAAAGGTTGGAGAGAGAGAATGAGGTGTCAGATATTTAAAAAGGAGGGTCCCTAGGAATATTCTCCCACCATAATTACCCCTATTTATTAACCTCCCTTATTAATTACACCCTATTTAGTAATTATTTAATTATTAATGTGTGTATTAACCCTGTATTAATTCGTATTATACCTTATATTTTTCGAATTTTCTAATGGTTTGAAGTGTTAATTATGGATTTGCGCCATTTTTCACTCGGGTCTCCGATTGGCATGATTCTTCGACCCATTTTAGGTGAAATTTGGTGCAGATGCATAATTTTCACTCCAATTTTACTAGAAGATGAATTGGACTCACTCATTCCTTCGTCTAACACTTAACCTTACTCCGGACCCACTACCTAAGAGAAAAATTTTTTTTCCCTTATTTTCGGGGTTCGATGGTGGAAATTTTTATTTCACACCCTATAGGCCTGTTAGACTACTTTCATGGTTATGGTCAGTGCTAGTTCCTGGTCAACCAAGAACATCGCTCACGATACCATTGTGGCGGCTCCACGCTAAACATCACGGGCTTTCGGTAGTATACCGGCGGAAATCCCCATCGGCTCCTTCGTCTACCCGCACTCTAAGGTGACCCTAGTGCGGGGAGGGGTTCTGAAGGTGTCTTGGTGAGCCCTTCCCCTATGGGCTCCTATAACAGTGAGGCGATAAACATGTCGAGAACTAGCATCGGCAATACAAATACTACCTCGAAGGGTAGTCCATCCCATATCCACAAGTGTAAAGAACATAATCACATACCATAAAGCGGGGGAGCTCCTACCGTGGCTCCAGGAGCATATAAGGAGGTCGGTATTTGGATAAACCTCAAGATAGAAGCAGACCAGGAGTCATAACAATGGCCGGGGCTGGCATAAGATAATGGCTAGGGTTGACCACTCCATCCGCCCCTCACTGTGCATACTTTGCGGATGGGCTAGATCGGGGCTACGGCATGACTCTAACCTTCGGATCGCAATCCCATGGCATCACCCATCGGGACTACTCGGGTTGCATCTCCACTGGTCCGTCCGAGGTAGGAAGGGTTGCATCTCCCCTTCCGGGGTCTAGAGGCTCCGCAGGCGGCTAGAGAATCGTGGCGACACCGCGATTCGTACCAGTGAACCCCCAAAACAAGAGCCAGGTGACACTTGCAACTCTTGAGGCGGGGCGACACCATTGCCCGGGGAGGTGTGGGACCCATTTCGGCCCACTGCAGTGATCGACCATAAGCCTAAGCGCCTTTGTGGGATCCCCGAAGCCCCCACTTTCGGCGGGGATCCACCCTCCATCTTGCCTCTAGCCCGTTGTGTGGTCTTTGAGTCACATCATAGCTTCCATAGCCGGTGGGTTCCTATGCAGGGCATCTAATAGGAACTAAGGGATCTACACTAGGAGCATACTACATATGGCTCTAGGTCTCTACCCCCTTCCCAACACAAGATCAACCATCATCACATAATCATCATGAACAATCTCATATGAACATCTTAACCTAATCATACATGTCTAACTATTAGTTAGGGTTCTGGATTAGGGTTCAAGATGTTCAACCACGAATTCTAGGGTGGCTCTACTCTAGCTTACGAAATACTAACCCATCACGGGTACTAACTCCCGGATGAACTAATATGAACTCTACTCAACCTACACTGCTCGAAGCGCTTCCTCCCATCCACTGGCGTCTCCATGCTCCTTGGGTGGCTCGAAGACTTGCTCCCTCTCACGATCCTACACACCTTCCGGGGCTTTGCTCGGGGCTAGGCTATAACGAGCGATGCTCGAAGCGGGGTTTCGAGCGTACGTAAATGGAGTTCAGGTGCTAGGTCAGGGGAAATGGGTCTAGGGTTAGGGTTAGAGCTAATATAGGTGTGGGTCCACATGGGATGCCACGTGGCACCACTAAGATAAGGTGTGGCGGTTGCCCAATAGGATAAGGCCATGTGGAAATGGGCCTTATCCTAAGGTTATCTAAGTTAAATAATTAACTTAGATGTGCACCCCTGCCACTTATCCAAGGCATACAAGGCTACCTAGGTAGACTTGTATGGTAACAGAGTCGAGGAATATCGTATTTATGGCGTATATTCACAGGCATCGCGGCTCAACTTACCCTTGAGGCTCCAACATGCCAAGGTGGCTCAGGGCATGCCACCTAGGCTCAAGCATGCCACCTAGGCACCCCGCGTGGTGACATGGCATGTCAAGTAAAGCAAAGGTCAAGTTTTGACTAGCCCAAAAATGAAAAGATGTCCATCTTTGGTCTTTTCATTGGGTGATGTTGGCAAATTTTAGGTGACATTGCTAGATGATGGTGACATGGATATGATGACTATGACTTTATGCAAGAAATATGATAACTTTTGAAATTTTTGTAGAGGAGTTTGGCAAGGGATAGAATAGAGATCTTGAAGAACTTAAAAGTGACACCCTTCCCCAAATCGAAACCGGGGCCGGGACTTTGCGCGGCTTTCTCACGGAGGGAGAGGCGGGACCGGGGAGATGAACCTCGAGAAAGGTTGTGAGGCGGCCTTTCCTATTGGCGCTCCTGCACGGGAGGAAATGCCAATCCCCTCAGGGAGCTCAATATTCCTATCCGACCGTTGAATCAGCAGGCTCAAAAAAATCCAAGATCCGTCCGGGAGAAATTATCAAACCACGAAGCGTCCTGCGGGTTGACCGCGTAGAAAACCAAGTGTTTTGTCGTTCGGGCAGTACAAAGGCTCTGGAATGGAGATTCGACTTCGCTATGTCGTCTGGAATGGCGAAATTACCCTAGGGACTAAGTTACATGGTCATTTTTGGCAACAAAAGAAACACGAACCCTCTACATAGCGGTATTCCGCAACCATCTCCTAGGCCAATTGACTACGAACATGTTGGACATGAGCTACTTTGGTGCTTCTTGGAGAAGGGGTGGTCTTCTGCCCACGAAACATGGTCCCCAGGGTAAAGTCGACATTTTGAGTCCATTGGCAGAGTCAGTTCACAGTTTTAGAGTGGGAGATTTGCCCGTCCGTGGCTAGGGGCCTTCGGGAGAGGACCTTTGGGGCGAACTGCTTCCGGAAGGTTTTAAGGGTCCGTCTTCTGGCATCAACACCCTCCCTCTACATGATGACATTGTGCAAGATCCTGGTCGAATCTGACTAGGATACGGCCTCCGAAATGTAAACCCTGCTGTGTTGCTAGGTTATTGAAAGATTTGCATTATGGGGGTCGAGTTTTAGTCGGTTGCACTTGGCACATGGTCGAGAAGCTGCAGTTGAAAATGTGAAGCAACAAAAGGCGCTCTTGACTTCTAATTGCCACACTGGGAGGAGGATAACTCCAAACCCCATTCCATCAGTTCCTATTGCTTCATGTTTTCAATTGCGGCTTCTCAACCATGTCCCAAGTGCAGCAGGCCTAAAACTTCGACCCCCATAGCGTAAACCCTTCAATAACCTAGCAACACCACGGGGTTTACATTCGGGGCTATATCTTAGTCGATTCGACCAAAATCTTGCACAATGTCATCCGTAGGGGAGGGTGTTGATGCGGAAGATGGACCTTTAAAACCTTCGGGGGCGGTTAAGCCCCAAAGGTCCTCTCCCAAGAACCACGGCCCGCGGGCGGGCAACTTTCCCCTCTCGGGGCGTAGGCCGACTCGCCAATGGACTCAAAGCGTTGACATTACCACGGAGACCAAGTTTAGGTAGGTGAAGACTACCCCTTTTCAAGAAAGCGCCAAAGTAGCTCATGTCCAACATGTTAAGTAGTCAATTGGTCTAAGAGGTGGCTGCAGAATACTGCCATGTAGAGGGCTCATGTTTTTTTCGTTGCAAAAAATGACCGTGTTACTTGGTCCCTAAGGTAATTTCGTCGTTCCGGCTCCCTGGGACATTATCAAACCACGTTTGAGCTCCAAGGCTGATTCCGGCTCCCTGGGGGCAAATAAATCTGTGGTAGGCAATGTCAAGAAGGTAAAAAATGAATGTAAAAGGCAGGGCAAGGAAGTTCTTACAGAAGACATCTCGGATGACACCTCGGATGGGGACTATGGTACTTCTGCGGAATCTCTGGAGGCAGAGGCAATTGATTTGGGGCTGAAGGCTGACATATCCGGAGGGCTTGGGCTGTCTTTGGGGCTGATTTCAGCGAGCTATGGCATATACGGATTCTTGGGAGGAGAGATGCTAATGGGTCAATTGCTTACGGTGATGATGAAGCTACTAGAATCCATGGAGCAGTCCGGGAAGGAAGAAGAGGAAGCGAGGCAAGGAAGGAGGCGGCAGCCCATCGGGGCACAAATGCTTAAGCTTTTGCAAGGTATGAATAGTCTTTGTGTTCTTTAAAGAGTGAAAATATAGAGCTAAAGCGGCTAGACTAGCGTATCGAGAGACAAAGCAGGTCATGGATCAAAGCTGAGACTTGAATAGGGGCTCAAATGATGGTTTCAAGGAGCAATTGATGCTTTGAATGAGAAAATGGAGCACTTGGCTGATATGCATGAAAGGGAATCGAAGGCTAATAATTTGAAATTCGGCCTACGAGAAAAGGAGAATGAGGATACAAGCATGGCTGTTCAAACATTTCTTGCGAGAGAATATGCAGGTGCGGTGGATATTTTGGAGGCGTGCGGGTTGGAAGGAAGGGGAAGGAACACGGAATGTGTTGGTGAAGTGCGCATCAAAGAAGGCGAAGGCTCGGGTTATCGAAGCGAACATTGCTTAAGGGCAAATATATATGGGTCAATGGCGACTTAACTAAGACCCAATTTCAGCAGAAAAGAAGATCTTAAGAGGATGAAGGAGGCAAAAGGCGGCTGGACAAGCGTGCTTCTTTGGAGGCGGAAAAGTGATTGTGGACGATGCATAGGAAGTAGCGACCGCCAGGTTAGTTTCTTTGGAATGTAAATCGTTAAAAGTAGTAAGATATATGCTATGGATGACTTGCTAGCAAATGTAGACATAGTTTTCTTTTGGAAGCGTGTGGGCATGAGGAAAAGGCTCTTCGGACATTTCTGGTTTTACGCTATTGCATTGATTATGGAATAAGAAGGGCTGGAATCTCAAAGGTACAGGTGGTATTGCATGCTATGCTCGCATAATGAAATTGTGCATGCGGTGTGTGTTTTGACACATAAGGCAAGCTGCACAATACATTTGGATTGAATTGCCGGTAGGGGCAACAAGATATATGTAGCTGGTTGTTATTTCCCCAAAGGGAATCACCGTGTATAACAAAGGAGATCTGGATAAGGATGACCCATTCTTTCACTTAGGCGGGGATATACTAGCTTTGGGTTTGGCGGGGAAGTGCTATTGTTAGGAGACTTTAATGGGCGTCGAGGGGAAACCATCAAGCGACTTTGGTAGGCCTAGATGGGAAGCGAGAATGGTTGGAAATCTTTGGATGATCTTGGCTGAAGACAATTGGATGGAAGCGAGAACATCGAGAAGACAATGTGAAATGGTGACACCTTGAGAGGCGTCATGTCTTACATATGTGTAGTGGTTTTGAGATGGTGATCTTCAATGGCGGATAGGTACCAGAGCTCACGGTAAGCGCACTTGTAAAAATGCTAGTGTGGTGGATTATGTTATTGCCAAACCTACTTTTTGCGAGAACATGTTATTAACTACGCGTGGAGATGAGAATGGCTTCGGATCATGTACCTTTGCTCATTGAACTTCATATGCGGTGGCATCATAGGCAGACAAGAAGATACATATAAAGGTAAATGGATGTCTCTCAAGTATGATAAAGCTCATGAATATAGCGAGATATCGGCGAGAAAATGGCATCTTTTGCATGGCCCACATCGGTGGGGATATGAGTGGCGTTGTCTAGGGTTTTGCTTGAATCAGCGAATGAATGTTTTGTATCCCACGAGCAGAGGAGGGGCTGCCATGTAATGGATGGTTTGACATGGAATGTAAACAATGAGAGGCAAAAATTTAGAAGCGGCACAAAGGGGCAGCTAAAAGTCTGAGGAAAGGAAAGTGTATACCAAAAGCTGGTCAAAAATAAGAAGAAGGCATATTTACATCGTAAACATAGGCCGAATGGTGGAAGAAGCTGCTGGTTGATCAAAAGAAATTTTGGAATAGGCTTAAACCCTTGAAGCATGGGGGTAATGTGTTGCAAGCGGAGGCACTAATGGAGCATGTCATAATTTATACCATGTCCATGGAGTTGAGGATAAGATGGCGAAGAGACATGTGAGATGGATGATATGCTTACCTTTACTCACGGAGGATGTTGGTGGGACTCAAGAGACTTGCTAATGGCAAAGCGGCGGATGCTTGTGGCCTTAAGGCGAAATGCTTAAGTGAAATTTGGAGAAGCTGATTCTGAATAAATTGGCCGACATGTTCAATATGGCTTTGAGATGGGTTTCCTAGGGCATGGCGGGTTAATAGGGTTGTGCCATTCCACAAGTCGGGGATGCATCGATCCAGGGTAACTACCGGTACCATTATGGTTGGCGACCTTTACATAAAGCTGTATGCCTCTATACTTGAGGGGCAAGATAAGCAAGCCCAGGCGGAGGGTCACAATGCTAGAGCAATAGGCCAAAGCGGGCTTTAGACCTAAAAAGTCTAGCCCGACCATTTGGTCACCCTTAGTGCTATGATGGATTGGTGGTGGGAAAAAGGAAACCTTTGTATGCTGTATTTGTGGATTTCAGCAAGGCCTTTGACATGGTGAATAGGCAAAATCTGTGGCATAGGATGGTAGATTTGGGCATCCCGATGGGGCTTAGGCATGCGGTAAGTGTTCTTTATAAAAAAGTACTCGTGCAACTCTCTTTCCCTTTTGTTGGAATGTGTGATGATGTAGTAGAGAGTAATATGGGAGTCAAGCAGGGGGTGTCCTTTGTCGCCTACCTTGTTTGGATTGTTCATAGATCAATTTGGAGGGTGGATAAGAGCACATGGAGGGATGGTACATCCTTGAATGGGTATGTACTTATGCTCTTGCTATATCTTTGATGATATTGTGTTGCTATCTCGAGGACATCTGAGGGGATGCAAAGACATTTGGATGTGCTTGCGGTTTTGTGATGCTAAAAGTATGCGGTGAATCACGGAAAAAAAGACTAAAGGCATTTGTTTTGGGGCGAATAAAAAACAGATCATGTGCGGCTATTTTACAAAGGGTAAGCAAGTTGAGAGTCGTTGAAAGCTATAGGTATCTGGGTTTGACTATAGACAAAAGTCGAATTGGAATCGAGGCGGTCAAACATAGAGTGAGTGCGGGCTTAAAAGGCACTACATGCAATCTGAGAGAAAGGTGTGTGAATCTTTGACATTTGGAACTTTGAAAATAAGCGCATGCTCTTTAAAGTATTGGTACAAGCGGTTATCTTATATTATAATGTTGTGTAATGGACCACGCCCTAGATCCGACGGTGGGAATTCGATTTTTCAGATCCAATGGTTCAGATTGTTTGGCGTAGATCCGAGGGCTAAAATCCGAGGGTTTAGGTTTTTTTTTTGCTTCGTTAGCTTTCTTCTGGCGGCCGCCCGATGCTTACAGGTCTGTCCCTTAGCTATGGCTGGACGAGCAGCATATGATGATGCAGAATCTCCTCATGGCGGCATCATCTCTCATATGCGGGATACATTATCCCTGGTGAACCAACCGATTTTGAAAAATGCAAAGCGGAATTGATATTGATGCATCTATGATGAGGCATTTTTACAGCTCATGAGAAAAGCGAGAAAAGCGAAGGAAATTTCTTCACATTCTTCATTGAGCGGTCATACGGGAAATAGCCATTAACCTAGATTTCTCTGTATAGAAATTTTCGAGATAATACCTCAGATTGAGCGGAGGTGCGAGGATCGACTTGAGCAATAGAAATAAGCTTAGCCTGATCGGTCGAGTCTTGCGATTCTTGAGGTTTAACCTTATTATTAGCGTCTTCTTCAGATTTGAAGGGCGCTGTGCTCTTGCCACAATGGTTTCCACGGGGGTTGAAATGAATAGGTTGAAAGGCTGGCTAGATCAAATGGCTCAATCGAGTTAAGTATAGAAATTTATAAGATTTTGGCTTTGCAAATCGAATTCTTGCGACTTCCTGAGAATATTATTTCTTTGCTTGAATGATTGGGGTTCATGTTTGAAACTTAGGGATTCATGTTTGAGTTCATTCTGCAGCCATTTGGGCGGTGTAGCCATGTATGTATCTGCCATGCGAATTTGATCTTTTGAAGCAAGATATTTAAATGCCGCGGGGGTTTCCCATCTTTGAAATTTTATGGGAACTTCTTGATAAGTCTTGAGTATTGTTAAAAGACCACGCATCGGTTAGAGCGATAGCTCGAGAAGATACCATCAATCTTGATCGGCATGGCCTGTGCGGTTGGCGTAAGTTACGCCTTTGCTCAACACATGATGTGTGTTGTTAGGTTGGTTATGGAGTCTTCTTCAAGCTTTAAAGAGAGGTGTGGAATATTTTTTCTCATTTAATTAAGTTACGAGGCTGCTAGAAATTTCTCTTGGTTGCATCCATAAAATAGTGGTACCTTATGATTTACGTGCTTCAATGGACATACCTAGATTCTATCTTTCCTCATGGTCTTTGAAATCTTCAGCGATTATGAACAAAATTCTTTAAGGTGTTATTTATGCTTCCACGGGGGTTTCCCATCTTTGAAATTTTATGGGAACTTCTTGATAAGTCTTGGTATTGTTAAAAGGCCACGCATCGGTTAGAGGCGATAGCTCGGAAGATACCATCAATCTTGATCGGCATGGCCTGTGGCGGTTGGTAGTAAGTTACGCCTTTGCTCAACACATGATGTGAACTGTTAGGTTGGTTATGGAGTCTTCTTCAAGCTTTAAAAGAGGTGTGTTATATTTTTTTCTCATTTCATTAAGTTAGAGAGGCTGCTAGAAATTTCTCTTGGTTGCATCCAAAAATAGTGGTACCTTATGATTTACGTGCTTCAAGCGGATATCTGCTTCAGTTCTATCTTTCCTCATGGTGCTGAAATCTTCAACGATTATGAACAAAATTCTTGGTGTTATTTATGCTTCGGAGTCTCCATGGGTTATAGCCCATCGCCACTCAAGATTTCAGTTGCTCATGATGTGGGGAAGATGACGAGGAAAAAGTAGTTTGCAAAAGTAGTCAAAGGAATTCCTTTCCAAATATTTGCAGTTTGAAGATTCATATGTTCATGACTGATGATAATCCAATCTTACATTGACCGTGGTATCCCTTGCCATTGTAGATTGCAGATTAAAGTTTGAGACCTCTCCATCAACTTAGAGCGATTGGTTGTGCAGATTCCTCATTTGTCGGATCTTTCAAAATCATTTGATGTTACAGGTACAGCTTTATGTGAAGAAAATCTTTTCTGTTACTATGAGGTTTTTATATAGCCATCATAAATCTTAAAGGATGTATGACAATGTATTGTTCATATCCATTAGCTATTCTTAAGATATATTACCACTTGATCCAGCAAAGTAGTCAAATGCTTTGAAACATGCATCATAAAAATTCATTCATTTTCATGAATATAACATATTATGTTCCGAGTGTTCCTGTTTTTCAATAGCTTCTGGACATCTACTATTATATTTCTCAAGATACATCCCTTTATCCAACAAATGATTTATGCAGTTGTACTCAATGTGCTGTAACATGCTTCATAGGAAGGCATTCATTTTGGTGAATGCTTTTCAGTAGTTCTTGCACATCTATTATTATCTGAATGTAGTTTATCTTTAGATATATGACAAACAAATGCAACATTTAAAGTTAAGTATTTACATTTACCCAATTTGGAGGTATTATAATTTTGACACAGGGTTCTCTAAAATTGTTATGCATTTACTATGGATGATATGGACAAATGTTCGTGAATAAGATACTGGAAAAATGCATCTGCACTTCGAATCTTCTGCAAATATATCAAAATCTTTGCTTAAAGCGGTAAAGAGATAACATCAATAATGCTTAAAGAGATAACATCAATAATGCTTAAAGCGGCAAAGGGATAACATCAAAAATTATCTAATGAAATAAAAAAGTATATGCTTACCAACTGCCTTGGTGTTTCAAAGATGTGCGTTTGACAATAAGAAAATAGACAATAAGAGAATAAAAAACCTCTTTAAACCAGTTAAAACATATAATCCATTTGTTTATGGGATCTTTGATTTCGCAAGAATAATCCGCCCTTCAGTTTTTCCAATCATGCTTCCCTCTTCACAAACCTTAATACACACAGGTTTAAAATTACACACAGGTTTAAAATTATAGTGTTACGCTTTAAAATTGTCTCATATTAAGGGTAGCAAACTTTGTCCACGTGGGGCACTAAATAACGCTTTAAAATTGTCTCATATTGAGGGGAAGCAAACTTTGTCCACTTGGGGCACTAAATAACCAAACATGAATAAACCAATCTTTCTATAATGGCCATGCCAAATGAAGATTGATTAGTTCCATCCTTTGAGAAATACTAATTGTTTAGCTTTAAAAAAGCAGTTGAAGAAAAATTCTTAGAAGATAAGTAGGGTTATCTTTCGAGTTGGAAGCATTGTTGGGCTATAAATTATGGGTTTCCAACTTATACCAGCAACGCTGGGCACCATTACTAGTACTATATGGTTGTGAAGCTTGGGGGCCAGGCCTCGCTAATGATGGGTGGAAAAAGGTGGAAAAGATACAAAAGAAATTTTTTCACACGGAACTGGGCACTAAAATGCAAACGCCATATGATATGATGTTAGGAGAGTGCGGGATGATACCCCTTGAAGCTGAAGCTCTTTGCAAAACCTTACGTTATCTGCATAAGGTTTTATATGATATGCTTGGGAATAGCTTGCCAAATTCTTTGCTGTGAGAAAGTAGTGACAAAGGTTGGTATATAGATATTAGTAGATGGCTGGTGAAATGGGGGATGGATATTCACGAATTGCGGATGAATCGGGGAAGATATTGAGGGATGGGTTCGGAAGAGTGTTCTCACTAAGACATAGATGCGCATAAAATTTTGTGAAGAAAAGTACTATCGGACTCGGATGAATCCCACATTGAAAAACCTGGTATCTTAGTGAACCCATATCTATGAAGCATAGGCAAGCAATTGCGAGGATCGGTTAAGCTCGCACCATCTTGGTGTGGAGGTAGGGAGATGGGTGGGACATAAGCTCATGATCTTAGACATTGTAACTTGTGTAGTAGTGGTGTGGTGGAGGATGAGGCTCATATCTTACTTTGTTTGCCGTGCTTATTAGGACTTAAGAGTCATACATGGGATCAGTGCTACCTCCCTTGAGGAGTTCTTTCGGTACCAGGGGGCATCCATTGGGGGATATATTGTTGACATTCTTAAACATAGAGATGCTTGTTTGAAAAATCGGAAGGTGCAGAGAGATTGAGATAGAGGCCCGGTGTGTTACTCTCGGAAGGCGCCTTTGGATGACTTGTTTTATAATTTTGAATGTAACTTATAAGCGTCTCATAGACCTAGTGGTCTCGAAGGCGGAATAATAGATTTCATTTCATTTCATCTCTCTCTCTCTCTCTCTCTCTCTCTCTCTCTCTCTCTCTCTCTCTCTCTCTCTCTCTCTCTCTCTCTCTCTCTCTCTCTCTCTCTCTCTCTCTCTCTCTCTCTCACACACACACACACACACACACACACACACACACACACACACACACACACACACACACACACACACACACACACACACACACACACACACACAAACTTATGCATTTACATGCTATGTTTTGCTATGATATTGTGGCGCTCCACCGCTAAACATCAGCGTCCGGTAGTATACGGAAATCCCCATCGGCTCGGCAAGCCGCTGGGCCCCGCCGTCTACCCGCACTCACGGGTGACTCTTAGTGGGGGAGGCTTCTGAAAGGTGTCTTGGCGCCCTTCCCCTATGGGCTCCTATAGCGTGGAGGCGATAACCGCGTCGAGAACTAGCATAAAACATATACAAATACTACCTCGGAGGGTAGTGCACCAGCACATAAACCAATGCAAAGATGATAATCACAAACCATAAAACGGGAGAGCTCCTACTCGGCTCGGACTCATAAAGGAGGATGGCCCGGCCAGAGCTAGGCCTCAAGATAGAAGCGGAGGAGTCATGACAATGGCGAGGCTGGCAAACAATGGCTAGGGTTGACCACTCCATCCGCCCCTCACATTGCATACTTTGCGGATGGGCTAGATCAGGCTCACGGCGGGGACTCTAGCCTTCGGATACACAATCCCATGGCATCACCCGCCGGGACTACTCCGGTTGCATCTCCCCTGGTCCGATGGGCGGGAAGGGTTGCATCTCCCCTTCCGGGGTCTAGAGGTGCGTGGTGAGCTAGAGAATCGTGGCGACACCGCGATTCGTACCAGTGAACCCCCAAAGCGAGAGCCAAGCCAACACTTGCAGCTCCCGAGGCGGGGGCAACACCATTGCCCGGGAGGTGTCGGACCCATGCCGGCCCTGCGAAGTGACCGACCATAAGCCCTAGCCCACTATGGGATCCCCGAAGCCCCCCCACTCGGCGGGGATCCTCCCTCCACTTTCCCTCTAGCCTGTTATCTGGTCTTTGAGTCATATCATAGCCTCAATAGCACGGTGGGCTCCTATGCCTGGAGGCGCAACTAATAGGAACTAAAGGGATCTACTCTAGGAACATACTACATATGGCCCTAGGTCTCTACCCCCCTTCCCAATACAAGAGGAGCAAACATGATCAACCAACATCACATAATCATCACATCATGAGAATAATCATAAGAAGAACATCTTAACCTAATCATACAACTAACCAATAGTTAGGGTTCCTTGATTAGGGTTCAAGATGTTGAATATGAGTTCTAGGATGGCTCTACTCTAGATACAAAATACTAGCACATCGGAATGCTAATCCCGGATGAGCTATCTAACTACTATCCTACATACCTGCTCTGGCGCTCTCCCTCAGATCAGGGCGCCTCCATAGTCTTGACTCACAAGGCTGCTGTTCCTCCTCCAGAGCGGGTCTACCTGCTTTGGGGCTCTTTGCACCAGCCTATGCCCTAACGAGCGATGTTGAAGCGGGGTTTTCGAACAAGTAGGTGAGTCTCTGGGTGCTAGGGCTGGAAAGAGGTCTAGGGTTAGGGTTTATGCCTATATAAGTTAGGTCGACCTAGGATGCCCGTGGCACCAATCGGGTGAGTCTGTGTGGCGGTGCCCCAATAGGTTAAGGCCATGTGGATAATGGCTTAACCTATGGTTGGCTAAGTTATGAGAATAACTTAGCCATGCCCCTAGTGCCACAATCTATGGTATACAAGGCTATAAAGATAGACTTGTATGGTGGCCGGATCGAGGAATATACGTATTTATGGCGTATATTCCCTTGGACCCGTCACATTCTCCAGGACAATCTTTGTCCTCGGCATTGCGCTAAAGGTGACGAACCTACCTTATGCACGCAACATATCAACAACATGTCATAATCTTTAGTTTAGTTTAGCAATCAAGTTTTATTAGTTCAAGTCAAAATTTTTAGGCCATATTTGTACTTATACAAAATTATATAGCCTTAACATCGTTATTTCTTATAATAATTCAAAATACTATTATAAGAGTTATTAGGGTTCATAATCTAATTATGGCTCCCCGTATCTTCTAAATGCTTGGCGCTCCTCGTTGAAGTCCTCCTTCTACTTGCACTGCAAAAGGAGCACATTACGTTAGTTTAGTTAATAATTTGTGGTTTTGGGGACCACCCCTTACCTCCTTGAGCGAACTCTGGCTCAAGGTTGTCCCTACCTTGCCCAAGATCATGGCCCTTTGGTTTGAGCTTAGGGATCATTTAAGATGCTCCCATCATTGCCCATGATTCGGAGTGCTACCTTGTACCACGATCCCCGGATCGAGTACACCCGATTACATCATGCCCAGGGGTTTCAGCTAGGGAGCGTCTCCGCGATCCCATCGCCGCGCATGATCGCTTAAAAGCTTCACCATGACCCTCCTACGGCCCGGTGTGCGTACCCGCATCGTGGCATAGAGATCATCCGTCGATGTCCCATCATCACCCACCATGCCTCATTCCTCACTCACATGACCCTAATGGTCATGCGCACCTCAGTGCGTGTGGCCTAGAAGAATGCCCTAAAGGCGTATCCCATCATCGCCCACCACGATCCAAGGTTACGGCACATGCACCCTCTAACTAGAATGCATGCGCCCGGGCTCAAAGGTTAACTAACAACATACTAGCTAAACCACGGCAAGTCGGGGATTGCGACCAAGTCGGGGCGACTTCGCCCATCAAACTCCTTCATAAACTACGGGTATTGCTTCTCCAAATCTTGCTTCAATACCCATGTGCATCTTCCACGGGTAAGTGCTTCCACTTAACCAAATATTGGAGGCTGAGACCTCCTAGTCTTCTTGAATGACTTATCAAAAGTAACTTCGAGGCACTATTTCTACTTGCTCCTCAGTCATTTCCAACAAGGTTGGGTATCCAAAACCTCCTCGGGGTTAGGATTGTGCCTTTTAATAAACTTCACGTGGAAGACCTTGTGGACCTTAAGATGGGCTGGAAGATCCAACTTGTAGGCTTGAGAGCCCACTCTCTCCAAAATCTTGAATGGTCCAGCCCACCTAGGGGCGAGCTTCTTGCAGCTCCCAATCCAGCGGCTTGGCTTGCTTCACCTTGATCTTCAACCAAGCGGTATAAGCCCACCTTAAACTCCCTTACGGTCCTGTGCTTGTCGGCTACACTCTTACGCCGACTTCTTGCTGCCAATAAATAACCCCTTACTTCCTCTACTAGGCTGCTGCATATCCCCTAACATCTGTTTGGGACACTTCTACCTTGGACCACGGGATTGTGCGGTATCGGGGTTAAGCTTTCTTGGTACCGTAATTCACCATAAAGGGAGACATCGAGATGACTCGCTTGGCAGCTTGTTGTGGCGAATTCCACCAAGTGAATGTACTCATCCACTTGGGTGCTTGTTCCACACATAGCTCTGAAGCATGTCTTCAATGATCCGATTGGTCCTTTCCGTGCGGCCATCTGTTTGGGGATGATATGCGTACTCATGGAAGCTTAAATGCGGATGGTGCTAAAGAGATCTGCCAAAAGGCACTCATGAACTTAGAATCTCTATCGGATATTATCTCGAGGGCATGCCATGGAGTCTAAAATCTCCCTTACAAATAACTTGGCGGTGTCTAATGCGGTGTCGTAGATCTTGCAAGGCCGCGAAATGTGCCATCTTAGATAACTTATCTCGACAACCATCAATGCATCCTTGCCTCGAAGAGTTCTAGAGAGTCTGTGATGAAATCCATGCTTATGACCTCCCACTTTGCATTTGGCACCCCAATGGCTCTAAAGCACCCGGAATCCGAAGTTGCTTTCCTGGCAATTACTGCGACATAGCGGCAATCCGAATATATGCAGCTATCGCCTCTTCATTCTGGCGAAGTAACTACCGAATCTTGAAATAGGTCTTCATGAAGCCCGCATGCCCGCTATTGGGCTGTTATGTGTGTCATGAAGAATTAACTTCCTTACCCACGAAGATTCGGGCACACACAACTTATGCTTGTGGTACAACGAGGTTGCCTTCCTTCTTAAAATGCTTGAAGGCTTCCCGGCTCCTTATCACGATTGCGGCTTCCTTGGAGGCTTTCCCACACCTCCTTGAAGTCCACATCGGTTGGCAAGGACTCCTCAATCTTCTTGCCAAACTCACTTTCGAAAAGTGGAAATCGCATTACAATGCGTCCTTATGCGAAATGGTCTCTGGAGGGCATCTGCTACAACATTAAGCTTACCGGGCTTATATATAATATCAAAATCATATTCCTCAAAGGAATTCCATCCACCTCCTTTGCCTTAAGTTGAGGGTGGCTGGGTGAAAAAGATCTTGAAGGCTCACGGTGATCGGTATCAAGCTGAAACTTCCTTCCCAGCAGATAATGCCTCCATATCCTCAATGCCACGGCAATGGCTAGCAGCTCGATCATGGGTTGGGTAGCGTTGCTCGGCGTCGTTCATCTTCTTTGAGTCGTGGCGACTACCCTTCCTTCTTGCATCAAAGGCTGCCCTGTTGCTATCTTGCTTGCATCTGTTGCTACCAACTTATCCTTACTCGGATCACGGGAGAACAAACTGGTCTTTGTTGTTAAAGGCCTCTTTAAGCTTCTCAAAAGAAGCTTGGACTCTCTAGCCAATGGCTAGCCCAATCCTTAATCTTCTTGGCCTTAGTGAGGTCCGGCGGAGGGGCGCCCACTTAGCAAAGTCCTTCACGAACTTTCTGTAGTATCCCGCCAGCAGAAAGCTTCTTACTTACGCTACATTCCTTGGGGCTGGCCAATCAACTATTGCTTCAATCTTAGATGGATCTGTGGAGATTCCCTCGGATGTTACTACATGCCCCCAAGTACTCCACCCGGCTGTTGCAAAGTGGCACTTAGAGAGCTTCCCATACAACCCGATGGCGTCTCAACTTCTCCAACACTTTCTGAGATGCTGACAATGCTCTTCAAAGGGACTTCTTTGTAGATTAGGATGTCGTCGAAAAGACAATAACAAATTCATCCAAGAAGTCTCGAAGATGTCGTTCATAAAGGCGCATAAATGTTGCGGGGGCGTTCGACAATCAAAGGGCATTCTTGTAAACTCAAAATGACCATACAGCGTTAAAGCGGTCTTATGGATGTCCTCTTCTTTTATTCTTATCGATGGTATCGATCTCAAATCAATCTTAGAGAATACCTTTGCTCCTTGTAGCTGATCCATTAGGTCATCGCCCTCGGCAATGCATACTTATTCTTTATAAATGCGCTTATGTTTGGCGATAGTCTATCACACATTCTTAAGCTCCCATCTTTCTTCTTGACAAAGAGTATAGGTGCTCGAAAGGAGACACACTTGCTCTTATAAATCAAGCTTCGAGCAATTCTGCACATTTGTTTCTTGAGCTCGATCAATTGCAGGATGCTCATTCTATATGGCCTTCTTGGTAGGCCGCATCCGGAGCCAATGTGATCTCACATTCCACACCCTATAAGGTGGCGGCTGCGGATTTCATCGGAAATACATCCTTGAACTCGAAATAAGCCTTGCTATCTGCTTTTGGGCGGTGATTTCCCCTTTGTGTCACTTCCATCACCTTGCACGGCTCAAGCGATTCCATCCTCAAGATGTAATCCACCTTATTTCCTTTCTATACTCTTCCTTAATTTTGCTTCAAAGAAATACTTTGCATAGGAGAATCTAGCTTCTTACCTTTCACTACCAACTTGGTGCCGTGCGGTGCCGTCATGGTGACTTCATTCGGTCGCAATCAATCATGGCTTTGGCTGGCTTCAAAATTCCATTCCCACTATCGGATCATATCTTCCGATGTCCATGACTTACGCTCCCCATCGACCCACTTAGCCCCACTAAGGTCTATGTCAAAGGTGATCCTCCTCCCTTAGTGTGCGAATAAACCATTTTGCCATAACTCTTGGCCTTGGCTTAGACTTCAATACTTTGTTCTTCATTAGAGCAGCCAATCTAGGAGATGCAAAATTATGAGAGCTTCTGTATCTATAGGGACTACATAAGGATTACTATCTATGATCCCATCAGCGATGGCGGTTGGTGATTCTCTATATCATCAGACTCAATGTTTGCACATATGTGACACTCACCATCTATGAAGTCGGGCCTCTGCTGGTCATCGTCCTCGTAAAACTACGTTGGGAGTCCCAATCCAAGAGTTACGCCAGAGGCTTTTTGCATGACGAATGGACAATCATGTGTTGATTGCCCAGGCTGGAAGCACTGAAGCATAACTTTTTCTCAATGCATTCTGTCTCTTTTCCCGGTTGGTGTCTAGAAGGCGGCGAAACCTTGCCCCCGATGCATTACGTGGCTTACGGTCCCCAAAAGCTTTGTTCGACCCTTACCTTGCTTCTTGACTCCCGATGGTGTAGCGGCTGATTGCTTACCTTGGTATTGTCCACGATATTGCCTGCACTCTTACCCACGAAGGTTTTTGCTTCTCTGCTTTGGAGTTGTTGGTGCTTCTTCAAACTTATAGCTTTATCTTGGCCTCTGCAAGTGACCTTGGGTTGATTGCTCTAACAAAGCCTCTTGATATTCTTGTTCAACCCCTCAATATAGGTGTCCCTTTGCTTGCCTTTACGATACTCCGGGACATGAAGTCTAAGTCTCATGAATTCTTGGTATACTTAGCCAGCGATAAGCTACGATTCAACTGTAAAGCTGCTTTGGATCTGTCTACTAGTATGGGACCTTGGTACATAGTGCTTACGGAAAGCCTTGCTAAAAGTCTTAAATCTGCAATTGTTCCTCTTGACTTGTTAGACTTAGCATATCCCTTCCACCGGATCCTTGCGGTCCAATAAGGTTATTTGTAGCAACTTTCCCTATATCCTTGTCTTTCATAAAGTAAGAGTTACCAAATTCTTCCATTTCATCAAGCCATGCTTTGGCTTCCATGCACGATCTGTCTTTCCACGAGGCTGGCCCGACTTCCTTGTCTTCCACACATTGCTCATAGCACTATCCACCTTTTACGGTAATCATCGTCTTTCTTGCCCTTTTCCTTGCCTTAGGTGTGCGAGTCACTATCGGACTAGAGCTGTCCTCCTTTGGAAGAACATGTCGATGCTGGAGCTAGATGATGATGGACTCTGGTTCTCCTCTTCCTTCTTCTATCCTGGCGTTCCCACGGTTGCCCTCCCCTTTCTTTGAGGGACCGTCACCACCGGGAAAAACAAGGTGGAGGTGGGTGACCATCTTCTGTGCATTCATGAGAGGTGTCGCCCGGTTGATGAGGTGTTGCATCGATTCCTCATCGCACCAACCTTTGCGTTATTTGCCTCACGGTGACATATCCTGCTCCACATCTTCTTGTTTCTACATAAGCAGATTCCTTGGTACCCAATTGCGTGGTGGTCTTTGATCTTGAGATCACGCACTTGAGTTCCTTCTTTGCAAGGATTGATCATTAATACATGTTATTAGGTTAGGCAATGATCATTTTTGCTTACAATTAAATTGTTGTTAGGTACAAAAGAAATCATATGAAAATTTCTTTTACAAGTCAACATCATAGTAATACATTAATTAGTATATAGAAATACATTTAATGGACTTCATGATAATACTTAAAAGGAGTTACAATGTACTTTAATTAAGTTAGCAAGCAACTCTTCCATCAATGGTGTCGCTTGAAGAAGTCCTTGATTTTCTTGAATCCTGTGCCCTTGCCCATGTTCTGCGGGATTCTAGCCGCCGATCCTCCCTCCAATGCTCTTGCTACTGCGGTCTTTGGGAGTTACAGTGCGATTGCAGCCCCTCTTGACAAGTCTTGGCGTCCACGAGGTGGCCCTTGCGAAGTCAAGGCGTGAAGTGCTCTTGATCTCTTGAAGAGGATGACATGGTCTACTCCATAATCCATCTTAAGCGTCTTGGCCGAACCACGAGTGCGATTAGGGCCATGACGGATTCTTCCCTCTTGGGCTGAACTCCTTGTGAAGAACTACCATCGCCCACAGCTGGGGGACGGGAGATAGTACCTAAGTGACTTATCCACGCCCCGGCCGCGGTTTCGTACCCCTCCCTCACGGCGGCTTCGCAGAAAACATCTAGTGCGGCCGAGATCTTCGTGGTCCCTCCACATTGTTGCAGCGTTCTCCAGTTGATGCTACCAGGTGCTTCCGCATGCTTCTAGGCGCCTTTGGTCCGGCTTGAGCTTGGGCCTTTCACGGCTTGTACAACACCTTTGTATCTCACGGAATTCCTCTTACGGGATGATGGGTTCTTCTTCTTTGGTACATCTGCCTTATCTGTTGGTAGGCTTGAATGTCGACATAGTATCCCCTGCATAGGAGTGTGGCTCGACCACCTCCCTTGGAATTTCTTGATAATCATAGTCGATGAAATTAATTTGCCCTGCTCCTTTGCCATTAGGCTTAGGAGTTCGTCGATCTGAGGCCTTCTTCTTGACAATAGGGGAGGTTGAGGATGTGGTTGGCGAATATGTACTCCTCACCCTCGATGATCAGGGTGAGGCTCGTGATACCCTTGGTGGCTCGAAGTCTCGCCTCGGCGTTTCTGTTGTCGAGCTAGGCGCCTCTCCATCCTTCTGCTTCCCTTATCTCCCAACTTGGGTTCTCCTCTTCTTCCTCCTCATAATCCTGCTCCCTCTACCCACCGCGGTTGTCTACGATGTGGAGCCGTAGTGTTAGGTATGCAGGTAGTGCGGATCTCACGGATGCTTATACGTGTCTTTGCCAGAGTGTCGAGAGGTGCCAAATCAAAGGTTGAATTGGCTCTCTGGTTGGTTAAGCGCCTGTCTTTGCATGAACAAAGCTAAAAATTTTGCTTGGTTTGAGGCATTACCTATGCCTATGATGCTTCGAGGTCATGTAGTGCGGCATGTTTACGGTTCTATCCATAACTTATTCTTGCCCTGGATCCCCCACCTATGGCTTGAGCAAGAGAATCTAGAAACCCATTTCCCTCCCTAGGTGGCAAGCTAACTTCCCGGGGTAAGACACTGGCGATCATCTTGGCAAATTATGTCGGTGTAGTAGGGAGTTCTAGTCAAGGTGGCATGAAGGTCAAAGTGATGATCGAAGACATGGAAGGCTTGCTTTCGTGAGGGAATGCAGGATGTGATTTGCCTCATTGTACCATCGACAAAGCTTGATGGTGCCATTGAAATTTATAAGGAGTATGAAAAATGGCTAAAGAGAATAAGCAAGGAGCTAGAAAATCGCCAAGAGAGCTAGGAGCAGTTCGATGGGGAGAAAATGACAAATGAGGGGCCCTTTTATAGACTAGGGGTGCCTCGGGTTAGTGCACAAAAGGTTCTTGATGGGGAAGACTCCAAATCTATGGCCACAGGTGTCCAAATGAGCTACCATGAAGTGCAATTCTAGACAAAGCAAAGCAAGAAATACTACATGGCGGTTTGTTGGGTGAAAATTGGTAATTCTAGGCAAAAGCAGGACGAAACGAGGGTGGCTATGCAATTTGGGCCTTCGTCAGGCGGAAAGGCTATTTTTCGCACACCCTTCCGATTTAATTTGTTTGGCGGTTCTATTACTTGATTTTGGGAAATTTGAAGGTCCCAGCATGCTTAATTAGGATTTTCTAACCTAATTTGGATGTTTACTTGGGCTAATTTGGCAAAATCACGGGCAAACATAAGCGGCCGGGATAGCTATGCGAATTTGGGCCTTAGTCAAAGGCGGAAAGGCTATTTTTTTACACCCTTCGATTCGGCTATTTTGGCGAAATTTGACTAATTGCCTATAGTACTCTTACTAAATTATTCTATTTGGATGCTTACGGTCATGATGGCTACAACTAAACTAGAATTTGAGCAACCCAAACACATTTTTATACAAAAATTGAAGTCACTTTACAACAAAATTTTATATTTATGGGAGACTTAATAATTACATTACTTTGGACAAAATGCATCCTCAAGGGTATTCCTTGCTGCGGATCGCAGCAAAGTATATATCCTTGGGCATCAAAGTCACCCTCTTGGCGTGGATGCGCGGAGGTTCCCTTCCTCAAACAATTTGGGTGAGCTTCGGCCTCGGCTACTACTTGCAACACCCGAGGTTGTGGCGGCGTCACTCGTGGTGGGTGTGAACTTCTTTGCATCACCTCCCGCATGAGTCGCTCAAAAGGTGCCTTCCTAATCAGGAGATTAGTGCCTTTGTTGAAAGTGTCTAATCTCGGGAAGACGGGGTGTGTACGAATTAGGCCCATGGTGGACCTTCTTCGGCTTCTCGGTACATGTGGCGGCTTGGGCTGGTTCTTTGGCGGCCTCCCTCCCGCGGTCTTATTTGGGCGTTTTGCCCGGCGGTACCAATCATTATACCTTGTCCACCCGGCGAAGGTATTCTTGGTATGCTGCTTGGCGCCCGGTGAGGCGGTCCTCCTTCAAGGCGAAGGCCCTTTCGCCCATATACGCTTCTTTACCACCTTAGGTGGCTTGGGCCCTGCTTGGGTAAGGTGGTCTTGGGTCCGCCCTTCCCCTGTTCATCTTCTTCCTCCTGCTCTTCTTCTTCCACGTGCTCCTCCCGCCCGGGGGCTCCTCTATCCGCGGACGGTTGGTGAGGGGCCCGTCGTTTCTTCTTTTAGTCCTCTGCTCCTGCCCCCGCAGCTCCTCCTCGCGCTCCCTCTTCCTCCTTGCGGCCCTCTCTTACGGCCACTCATAGCCTTCTCCTTGCCCTTCTTCTTTTGGCCAGAAGGCCAGCCCGTCCACTGTTCTTTGGACACTGCTCTTCCTCCTGCTCTTCCCGCCGGTGTCTGTGGCTTTGAAGTGGCGTGGCTCGTCGGTTCTTTGTGTTCTGCCGGCGAAGGGGCTGCTCTCGGCATCGTGATAGGTGCGTCGGCTGCTTCTTTCTTGGTAGGGGCTCCTCTTCCCCCTTCTTGGGTGGGAGGTGCTCGGGATCTTCTTCACATGGCGTCCGCCGCTAGGTTCGCCATCGAAGGTGTGGTGTGGCTATCACGGCTTCTGTAGGTTTGTTTGGTTCTTGCCATACTTAGCGGTCTAGAAAAGCGGGTGGGGATATAGGCTGGTCAAGAGAGAAGGTGGAGGAAAGTTTGGAGGAAAAATGAGGTGTCGAGAGATATTTAAAGAGGAGGGTCCACGAGAATATTCTCCTACCATAATTACCCTATTTATTAGCCCCCCTTATTAATTACATCCTATTTAATAGTTATTTAATTTTTTTAAAATATATTAAACCTATATTAATTGATATTATACTTGAATTTCAATTTTTTCTAATGGTTACCGAGAAGTGCAATCAATGAATTTCGCCATTTTTCACTGGGTCTCAGGATTGGCATGATTCTTGACCCATTTTAGGTGAAATTTGATGCGAGATGCATGATTTTCACTCAAATTTACTAGAAGGTGCGTTTGACTCGCTCGGACCTTCATCTAACATTTAACCTAAGTCACGACCCACTACCTAGGAAAATTTTTCCCCATTTTCGCGGTTCGATGGTGGAAATGTTTATTTCACACCCTATAGGCTGTTAGACTACTTCATGGTTATGGTGGGTGCTAGTTCTTGGTCAACCAAGAACATTGCTCTGATACCATTGTGGCGGCTCCACGCTAAACATGCGGCGTCGGTAGTATACGGAAATCCCCCATCCGGCTCACGGCCGCGCATGGGCCTTAGTCTACCCGCACTCTGAGGTGACTCTTAGTGCGGGGAGGGCTTCTGAAAGGTGTCTTGCGGCGCCCCCTTCCCTATGGGCTCCTATACTTGGAGGCGATAACACGTCGAGAACTAGCATAAAACATATACAAATACTACCTCGGAGGGTAGTGCATCGCACATAAACCAATGCAAAGATGATAATCACAAACCATAAAGCGAGGGAGCTCCTACCCGGCTCGAGGACTCATAGGAGGATGGTGGCTAGAGCCTCAAGATAGAAGCGAGGCCAGGAGTCATGACAATGGCGGCAGGCAAGGCTAATGGCTAGGGTTGACCACTCCATCCGCCCCTCTGTGCATACTTTGCGGATGGGCTAGAATGGGGGCTCGGCGGGACTCTAGCCTTGGGATACGCAATCCCATGGCATCACCCATCCGGGACTACTCGGGTTGCATCTCCACAGTCCGGAGTATGGGCGGGGAAGGGTTGCATCTCCCCTTCCGGGGTCTAGAGGTGAGTAGGCTGGCTAGAGAATGCGTGGCGACACGATTAGGTACCCGGTGAACCCCCAAAGCGAGAGCCAAGCCAACACTTGCGGCTCAGGAGGCGGGGGCAACACCATTGCCCGGGAGGGTGTCGGACCCATGCCGGCCCCCCCGAAGTGACCAGACCATAAGCCTAGCCCACTATGGGATCCCGAAGCCCCCCCTTTCGGGGGGGATCCTCCCTCCACTTTCCCTCTAGCCCGTTATGCGGTCTTTGAGTCATATCATAGCCTCAATAGCACGGTGGGCTCCTATGCCTGAGCCGCCCAACTAATAGGAACTAAAGGGATCTACTCTAGGAACATACTACATATGGCCCTAGGTCTCTGCTACCCCCTTCCCAATACAAGAGGAGCAAACATGATCAACCAACATCACATAATCATCACATCATGAGAATAATCATAAGAAGAACATCTTAACCTAATCATACAACTAACCAATAGTTAGGGTTCCTTGATTAGGGTTCAAGATGTTGAATATGAGGTTCTAGGATGGCTCTACTCTAGATACAAAATACTAGCACATACGGAATGCTAATCCCGGATGAGCTATCTAACTACTATCCTACATACCTGCTCACGGCTCTCCCTCTCGGATCAGGCGCCTCCATAGTCTTCGACTCTGGCTGGCTTTGTTCCTCCTCCAAGAGCGGGTCTACCTACCTTTGGGGCTCTTTGCACCAGCCCTATGCCCTAACGAGCGATGTTGAAGCGGGGTTTCAAACAAGTAGGTGAGTCTCACGGGTGCTAAATTTTGGAAAGAGGTCTAGGGTTAGGGTTTATGCCTATATAAGTTAGGTCCACCTAGGATGCCACGTGGCACCAATGGGGGTTGAGTCTGTGTGGCGGTGCCCCAATAGGTTAAGGCCATGTGGATAATGGCTTAACCTATGGTTGGCTAAGTTATGAGAATAACTTAGCCATGCCCTAGTGCCACAATCTATGGTATACAAGGCTATAAAGATAGACTTGTATGGTGCCGGATCGAGGAATATCGTATTTATGGCGTATATTCCCTTGGACCCAAATCCACCAGATATAAAGTAAGCACACACACACAAACAGCAAAACATAGCGTATCAAACTTATGCATTTACATGCTATGTTTTGTTATGTTTTGCTATGATATGAAGTAAGCACACACACACACACACACAGAGGATCTGATAGACTTGTTGGTCCCCATGGATATTAAAGTTAAATCCAGTTCAATTCAATTTTGGGATCTTCATAATGCCTTTGCATTCTAGTTTTCTATAAGCATGAGGGGTAGAGGGACAATAGATGAGATATTGCATTTTTACACATGGCATGTAATGACAACATGAATACTTTATGGGGTGTCATATGGATGGGGGCGATTGCAATGATTGTATAATGATGCTTACAAAATTGGCTATAAAGAACCTTAAAATACCACACCCCTTTAGAGAACCATACATCCTTTAGAAAAAACCTTCTTAAAAACTACACTTACTTATAAACTGCACCTCCAAATACTACACCTCCTTAGAAACATCACCACCTCAAAAGAAAAAACCACAGTTCCTTTAACAAAAAACATACCTTCTTCAAAAATCACACGTCCTAACAGCTCCTTAAAAAAAAACTACACTTACTTATAAACCACACCTCAAAAAACTACACCTCCTTAAAAACACCACTGCCTCAAAAGAAAAACCACAGTTCTTTTAACAAAAACATACCTCTTTAAAAACCACTTCGTCCTAAAAACAAAAACCACGGCTCCTTAAAAATAACGATTGGGCGTTCCTTGTCCACTTAAAAAACAATATCTGGTTAGTTAGTAAAACCACACCTCCACGGATCTACATGTAGTTTTTTTTTTTGAAATCTACGAATAAAGAACATGTGGACCTAAAGAAAACTATACTTTTCAACAATGGACCAAAGCAGCGGGGGTGAGTGTGTTTTATGCTCATGGTAACCCGCAAAATATATTGTGGTTTAATAGCCCGTTCACATGATGCTAAAAAATGCGGCGGCATCAACGGTGCCGCCGAATCCACTACTTATTTTGCAAATTTCTTTGCAAATTTGTTTTGGCGCATGCAGCGTGTTCTTTGCCAGGCAGGCATTTACTTCTGATTCTTTGCAAACCCGGACTGGTGGCGGTGCATCCATCCATCATATTCGTATATCTTCATATTCGTATATGACCAAATCTGAAACCTCGTCGGCCCATGTGAATCGAAGAAGGACTTTCTTTGCTGCAGCTAAAAAAAAAGCGCCCAAAATTCACAGCCAAAAATGGCCTCATGTGAATCCCCATAAGTCCCCTCTGCAACCTTGAGGCGATAGTTTAATATACATCTTTGCTTTGCAACATATTTCATTTGTATAGTGGCCATCTCCTTCCCTAAAAGCGATTCTAGGACACTGCTTGGAATCTTTGGATATTTGTAAGGATCCACGGGCACAAATTGTCCATCTACAATCCATCTCTACGGTTTAAATTCCAAACAATCCTCTCCCCATATTTTCTCACGATCTTCCCATTGCATATGGTGTAAGTTACTCTCATACCCTTTCTAACTACGGTTCCATCTTCCCAAACATCATCTCCCCAAGGCAATCTTCGTGTCACTTGGAATTGCGGTATAGCCTCATTGATTCATATAAAAGCGACATGCGGATAATGCATTTCCTTGATTCTTCAAAGCTAATATTGAGCCTTTTCGCGGTTTTTTTTTTTTTACGTAAAAGCAGGTTTCTCGGTCCACGGTGCAAGATTTTTGTTGCAAAGAAGGGAGCAATCCCTATTTTTGCGGAGGAAAGAGTTCTAGAGTGGTGCAGGGAAGCGGATCAAAAGCGACCTGTTTGATGACATGCACAAGCGAGCCGCCCTCTGATGCGTGAAATCCCTATTTTTTGGGACATGCTCCCAATTTCCTCTGCTTTTCCATTCCATCGGAGCTGAAAATCGAGTTCAAATCCACTTCAAAGTCCCTCCCTGCTATTTTATAGACTCTGCAGATCAGAGGGATCATCCATCTTCATGGATGTGCTACAATTCGGCTCTCGAGAAATATGGCAAGGCATCAAAGCTTCAAGATCAAGAAATATAAAAAAAGCCTTCCCTGTTTTTGTCCTTGAATGGCGGGCCACGGGATCCCGGGGAGGAGAGGATATGTCGGTGTTGTGAGATGCGTGATAGAGGATGAGCACCATGCCCTCCGGCGTGCCCGGCCTTATGCCATGTCCGGCGGTGCTGCTGATCTTAGATGCTCTGACACACCCGCTACATCGATTACTCGCATCACCTATAGTAAGCCTTGTTGGGAGCTTACATCCTGCGAGATTTTGGCCGTCGGACTTGCTCGCCGGGGGCATGGTATTTGAGAGCCCTCTTGTTAGGGTTTTCCTCCCAAGTGGGGATTTTTTCATCGGTGGTAGGGATCTCTTGTATAGTTACATTGTTGTTTTTTGGTGTTGGGGTTTTTTGGCTTTTGCTGTCTCTGCATCTGAGTCTCATAGGCCTCGGCCTCAGGTGGGCCGTTAAAATAAACTTCCTTCCTTTCTTCCTTCCTTCCCCTATTTTTTTCCCTGTTTGTGAAAGGGGAGAATCGCTAGGAAGACATTAGCCTACAGATCCCCAGAGTCCTGCTTACCTACTGTGTGAAGCAATACCAATGAAAAGGGCAGAACACCCAAGCAATTTTTTTAGCTTCACATGTGCAGACAGCAGGACTAAGCCATAGCTGAATCCGACATTGCTAGGCAGCTTTCTCATTCGCCAAAGCTTGGAGGACATCATGCTGGAAGATCTAGCTATAGCAATCCGGCAGGTTGCTAATCTCCTCTGCAAAAAATCGATGGTTATCAAGAACCATATCCCCCTCTTCTGCTCAAATCTCTAGCATTAGACGCATTGCAGATCTACTTATTAATGGACTGGAAGAAGAGTCAGAGCCGGAGATGGAGTTGGATCTGCCATAGCCGATCTACCAGCAAAGCAAAGGCAGAGCAGCGGCCGATCTACCAGCAAAGCATTTAGCATAAAGATGCAATCCCTGTCGTGGTATTATTTGACAGTCGATCGACTATTAATGGCTTTGTTTCATTTTTTTTTTTAGTTATTTTTTTAACGAAGTTTTACACATGTCTCTTTCAGAGCTTTTCTTGGCGAAAAAATATTAGGTTCAAACAAAAAATACAACTGCCTTATATATGTTTAGATATAGAATTTTCACTAGGCATTTTAAACCATCTTCATATTTATCAATGACTATGGACAACTTCTAATGGTTGCTTTAGCTACTAGCTAGAATTTCATCTCTTAGTTAGTGGTAGTATTTACTAGAAAATAATTTCACATGCATTTATAACCAAAGTTTGCAAGCGAATGCTAAAGATAATTACACAAGGCACAACTAATACCAAAAAATAATGGCACTTGATAATCTACTTTCAATGATCACGAAAGCAATAGACCTCTTTTAGAAGGTTGTATATACTGATTTCATGAGGAGAGCAATAGACTTCTTTTAGAAGGTAAAAGAGTTGTAGAGTTGCCTGCCCTAAATTTCCAATGGTTTGAGCTGTATAATTTGATAGGGTAGCTATTTTGGGACAAATTTGCACAAAAATCTTATGGTAGATATATTCAGGATTGTACACTACCATTTAGCATTTTGATTTCAGGGGAAATTTGGCTGGGGCAAATTTCATGTGTCATTGTATGGTTTCTTTTTTAACATAACAGCATGTGCAATTTTGGTAGAGACGAAGCTAAGAGGAGCTGGAATGTGATTTCGGCTAGGTAAGCTTTTTCCCTTGTGTTTTTATTGCTCTGCAAGTGTCGCTTTATTTGGTTGTTTATTGATGGGCAAATTTTCCTGATTAGTTTCTTGGTGACAATTTGCCTTTTGTTGCTGCATATTTCCTTGCTTTTTGTTGCTGTCAATTTTGTAGTTGTGGTCAAGTGCCAATTTAATTGCTTGTTTGTTGGTGGGCAAATGTTTTTTGATTAGTTTGTTAGTGACGATTTGGTTCTTTTTGTTGTATATTTCCTTGCTTTTTACTGCTATCGATTTTGCAGTTGTAGCTTGTTGATACGATTTTGCAGTTGTGGTTTGTTCTTGAGATATAGAATTCTTGGCCAGGCTTTCTCTTCTAGATTTTGTTCATTGTGTTCTTTTTGTTATGGTTGTCCTGGTTGGGGCTGCATTAAGGAAGGCGGCCAGGGAAAAGAAAGAGTAAAGGCAGAATCCAGTGGCATAGGAAAATGCAGGGGAAGGGTGCAGCCATGCCAAAAAGAAGGAGAGAACAAAAGCTAGATTATTCCATCTAGGTGAGGGTCAAATTCTTGATGTTAACCTTACTTTAAGTGCAAGTGAAGAGATATTTAGCATGAATTCTTGCATAAAACTTGTGATTTCGTGAGAGAGACGTGTTTGGCAAGCTGTATGAGCCTTGAATGTGGAGCCGAGATAGCCGAGCGTGTTATATGATATTGCAAGGTGCTAAAGAACTCTAAGTTACGTTGTTTTCAAGGCATGTTTGGCTATTCATGAAAGATGTGGACAAAATACATCATAAGCATGTATTCCAAGCGCTTATATGCTATGTGGCGAAATAAAGAAACATGTGATATTGGACCATAGAAACCTCCTCATGGGAGCTATACATTTATGGGATTATCAATTGTCTAAGAAACTAAAACCTGGTCTTGTCTATATTTTGATAAAAATGATTGGGATAAAACATTTTAATTTCTCTACCTCGTGGGTGATCCAACATAATTTTGTCTACATTAAGGAGAAAAAAAAACTTCATGCAGTGCAGAGATTAGCATGCAGTCCACATATTGCATTGGCCATTGATGCGCCAATCGTTTTGTATGGTTTTGAAGGGGTATCAAGCCAATGGAAGGGCTAGTAAATGCGTGAGGAGATATTGGGATGATCAATTAGCAAAACAAAAACACGTTTCAAAAATGGGGATCCAGAAGATATATGCAGAAAGCCCCACTAAAAAGTTTGCATAATGGTATGAAGTGGGTAAGCCCTCTTGTCTTGGCCTGAATTTCAGGCAAAGTTCCTGCTCTCTTGTTGGGATGTGTTTCTATGGGAGAAGGTCGCAGAAAATTTGCCTCTTATAGTGCAAGTTGGTATTACTAAACGGGTGTCGTAGGACTATCATGACAATATAAAGGCAAGCACTTTATCAGATCAGTATATTGCCGTCTTTTAGCACCACAGCCCCTCCAGTTGCCAGATGGGTAGCACCTACAGGTTCCACAGGCGCTTTGTTTTCGTACATGGCGATGGTTTTGGGATAGGTTGCTCCACCCTAAAGTCTACGTACTATGGTAGCGGGGTTATCCATAGGTTCCTACGTGTTAATGCCTTCCAACATCGCTATGATCCTCGCATATCTGCAGTATGCCCGCTTTTCTGGCGTTGAGACTTCGTGACCTTTGTCTCAGATTGTCGGAGGTTTAGCCGGTGATCGGCTACAAGGTTTGTTTTTAGGTACATTGACTCTTGATGCATCCTCTTGGTGTCCCTATCCCAATCATGGCTAAGTTGAACAAAGGGCATTCCATCTTGGTTACGGTTGGCTCCTATAGTTGATATGGGGCGTCGTAGACACCACATCATTCAAGGCATTTATTCATCTGCATGTGATGTTATTACGGTGGTCCAGAAAAAGATACTGACAGTTTACATGTGTTCCTCCCTTGAATCAGAAATGATGGAACGCATCTGGATTTAGTATCTTCAAATTGATTCTTATCGTTAGGCTCTTATTCTGGAGTAAGTACATTGTGCTCCAGGCTCGTGCTCCTGTGGCATCTTTTTGTGCTTACGGTTAGATGGGACATGTAAAGTTTGTATTTTTTATCTGGTTAATAAACTTTTTGGCTTTCGTCCTTCAAAAAGAAAAAGTTTGCATAAGTGCTGAATACATCTCTCTCAATCTTGATTGTTGATTTTGCAACACATCGAAACGAGAGCAAAAGGAACATTCTTAAAGATTTCTTTTTTTTTACAAAGGGGGTAAAATGAGGTAAAAAAAAAAAAGTTGCATAAAATTCAATTTTGACCCCCCCCCCTCCCCCCCCAAATGACTAGTTTTTTGTGGAGCGAAAAGAATTGACTTTTTTAAAGTGACACTTTTCTTAGCAAATAGAATGTTCTTGAAGTATATTTTTAGAGAGAAACTCTTTAATTTCAAAGGATAAAATATTTAACAAAAAATTGAAGTAAAGTCTGTAACTGATACTGTAGTATTCTCAAAATTTGAAGAAAAAATCTTCATATTCACATGCAAAATGTCTGAGTCTTTTCTAAGACCCGATTATGTGCAAAAGTGTGAGGAGTGATGAAGGAGGGATCGGGGCGTCATCATGTTCATTTATGCCACTCCTCATCTCCTTCACTTCTTTCACTGTCACTCGAAGAAGTGCTTGAGTTGTCTTCCTCGTCACTATCAACAGATGGTGAAGCATTGCCACCACCACTCCCTTCTTCATCCTCTTCCTCGTAATTACAAGCCTTTTTAAGCAAATTGATAGTTTTAAGGCGCTTGACGATATGCGATTTCAATTTGAAATCATAGCATAATATAGTCACATCACTCAAGTTCAGCTCATCCCTACAACCCACTTTCTTAGACTTCCTCCCTTTTCCTTGACTTCTCATTTCTAATTCATACCTACCTTCAAAAGCATTTTACGAGCGTGCCTTGACCCGGTGAATCTTGAGTTTAGTTACTAAGCCTTCCTCCTTGACTGTATCAAGAACTTTTGCTATCCAAAAGAGTCGACCTTTGTCATCTTCCTCAGTTGGAAGAGCAATCAGCATACCTTTGGCAATTTCTATGATATTGCCTTGAGGCTCATTCCTACGTCTTGGTCCAAGGTACATGACTCGGTCCTCGTCTTCCTTTGCTGCAGGTGCTAATGTAGCATTGCTTGGACCTATTTGGTTCTGGGGTTGATGGAATGTATCAGGCCATTGAAACGGTTCTTGCAACTGTCTTAGAGCTAGATTTTCCAAGACATCTTTCTGGTCAAGAAAGAAATTTGTCCACCACACTTGATCTTCTTCTGAGAAGTACTTGAAGCCCGAGGAAATGCCATTTTCAATGGCTTTTAAGGATGTCAATGGGGTACTTTTCTTCTGCTGCAATGGTCTGGAATAAATTTAAGGAAGTGCAACCCATCTGCTAGACTCCAGTCCTTAGTTGTGGTGTACTTCTTCCCTTGTAAGAAGCTTTGTCCATCCTTCAAGTAGAACTTGATGTGATGTTGAAAGGTAAGATCATTCAACTTGTTCACAGCTAGTTCTCTATCTGAACGTTGAGGAAAAACAAACTCTCTAAAGTCTGCAGTCTCTTTAAGAAGCTTGACCACTGGAATAGGAGTGTAAGAATCTTCAATGATTCGAACTAAAGTAGGAAGACAAAAAGCTTCCTTCCTTCTAAAGCCTGAGAAAATCATTGAACATCTGGTCAATCGATCATGGGGGTGCCCTACAAGAAAAATCGAGCTTTACTTTTAGAAGATCCTTAGCTCCACTAGCATAGCACAATAAGCAAAAAGTGTTTGATTCTTGTTCTCTCTTGTAGTGTTGTCAAGTTGCAAGTAAGAGCCGCGTTGGTAGTTGCTCTTGCTCGCACAAGACCTTGTTAAGGATTGTAATTGTCAGGTTTGGGTCACCATGCAAGTTTGGATACGTCAAAAATACTTTGCACTTTAGACTTCCTTTAAAGACCATGGCTCCTACAAGGTGGACTTTAACAAAACATTCCTCTGGCACATCTTTTGGAATATTTAGGAAATGGGGTAGAGTTGTTTTTTTTTTATCCATTCCATCAATTACAATAGACATATATTGCAATGGACGTTCGAGAGCTTTTTTTCTGTGCTTGGCGAGCTTTCTTCTCTCTGCTGCTTGTTGTTCACGATGTCTGGCAAGATTCTGTTGCACAATATCTGTAAAAGAAATCAGGTTAAAATATTTTCTTCAAAGCAAGTGAGAGGATGGAGGACATGAGCTTACTTCTTTCGATCTCTGTCTTTCTGGTTTCGTTGACTTTTAATTACGCACATCTTGAGCAAAAGCGGACATTCTATGTCTCCTTGGAATTTTCACAAGGCCAAATTCACTTTTCCCTGGTCACGGTGAAGTGTGAGTAAAGAGATGTCTTTGAAATTGAATGCATGTCTCTTTGTATTCTTTGAAGGCGTCTTTTTTTTGTAATATTATGCGTGAGATGATACATGTTGCTATTAGGCAACTTCTCACATGTCTCTCTAAAATATTTCTCCATCCATGTAACGGCAGACGGGGCATGCATGGTTACAACTCTTCTTGGACCCACCGGTGATCATCAATTCTTTGGGTTTTGTCGATCTTTTTGTGTATTGAGACATTCTTGTGGACCCTAAGCGGTGGACAACCATGAAGCATTTTTTGGCGGACTTGTTTCACGGTTAATGTAATGCAAGGCGGTGTTGCTTGATGCGGTCTTACATGATAAGCTAAGTAGGCATTACAGTGCGCCAATATCATTGATCTGTATAGTTGTCTCTAGCGCTTCGTAATTTGGCCATGTTAAATCTGTTGATGCAACCCAATGGCAGCATTTAGTTCTCGAGTCTTCTCATTTTGTGTTCATCTATAAGGTTTCTTCTTCTTGAGGAGGGCGTGCTCTCAAACCAAAATCCACTTTGAATTTCTTTGAAGATTGGGTTTGGAGAACATGTAATCTCGTTGTTCCTCGTTGGTGTCTTTATCTTCGATGAAACCTCTACTCTAGGGGTGACTTCCTGTCTGAGTGATGTGTTTGTAGAGGAAAAGCAGACCCGTGAAGTTGTTCGGAAAAGGCGGTATACGGTGTTAAAGGATGGTGATGGCCCATAAGAGGTTGTGGCATCCAATTTGTTCTTGTACCATCACGAAAAGGAGTTCTTGCAAACATCTCTTTTAAATGATTTGGAATTACGCAAATCCATGTGTCAAGCTGTTGTGTGAAGAGGAGTACATCTTTTGACATCGTCCTCATTTGTAGTGAAGTCTGGTGAGAGAAATTGTAGTGAATCTCCACGGTCTTCTCGTTTTCTGTGTTCCTTGTATGTTTTGCATGAAGGAGGCGAAACTACAAACAGGGGGAGGGGGGGAGGGGAGAGGGGAGGTAGCTTGTTCTTGAGCACCCGTTGTGGTGGAGCATCTGTAGGTCCGGGGGATGGAACGAAGGGTGGTGGCAGCATGCTCCGAACTGGTGGTGATGCTTTGGAAGGAGATGCGATTGTCTTGTCTCTTGGACTTGGTGGCGGTTGGAAGGGTGGTGGAAGATACATTAAGTCTTTGGACTCGAAGTGTCTTGAGAAGCAACAACGATGAAGTAGAGGTAGGAGTCGGAGAATGCGGTCTTAGGAAGAAAAGCGTTGTTCCCAAAGCGTTTCCTCGAGAACTAGGCGAGCTTTTTTTTTTTTTTTTTTTTTTTTTTGAAGTTAAGATTGTTTTTTCCATTAATTAATAAAAACCATACATAGTGTCACTAATGGGTGTAGAAACATCCCCATTAGTTATGACTTAAAAAGCGAGGTTTGTCTGATAGATACAAAATATGACATAATGTTTAAAGAAGCATCATAAAACAACCAAATCTTGAGATGGACTTTCATGTGGAAGTGAATGCAATAAAACTTTGTCGAAGTTATTTGGAGCTAGGTTCTTTGGCAAAAATGATCTTGGATCAATCAAGTATCAAAGCACAAAGACAAAATTGAAATCAAGCACATGTGTAAAGTGTTAGACAAGAGCAAGTTTAAATATGAGCAACAGTTGTTATGGCAAGAGGATGAAAGTGCAGATCAAGAGTAAGAAGTGAGGGTGAATGTAGGCTGAGATGGAGATTATAAGGATCCCATGACTTGGTCAAAGATATGATTATAAACCCAATAGAAACTGAGTCGATTACCAAACTTATAGGCTGTTATGCTCGAGAACCATTGTCCATGGCGACTTGTGAATATCTTACGTAGCCATCGGTGAGCAAAGTGCCATAGAGATCGGGGCGGCATTTTGTGGGAGTAGTATAATTCTCTTGTATACGCTAAAAGTAATGGATTCAGTGTGAGAGAAGTGATACATAAATAGGAATCTGAGCAGACGATTACATTTGCACCACTTCCACGCAATAGATTTTTGCCCAAGTGTTCTCATTCTTGGTGCTTGACTTTTATCTGACGAGGATGTCATCGAGGCTTGCTTGTGGCCACTGGTGGTGTCAAACTTATTGCCGGTGTGCTATTGCGAAAAAAAGCGACCTCTTGATATGTCAACATTGTGTCAAATTTGTTGTTGCCCTCCCCCTTCAGGAATTCCAGGTACTCTATCAGGAAAATCAGAGAAGGGAGCATTAGAATTAATGACATTGAGACAGAAAATATATAAATTAAAAACCCCTGTAAATTTACCAACAGAATCCCATTTCTTGTCATAATTGTCTCCCAATTTACTCCTGTGAGCAGTCACATAACCTTCCAAATCTAACTGAAAGTTCATCTTGATCCAAAAAATAGAGACATTTTTCTTACCATGAACAATCCTGTTTCTAGCTTTCCAAATGTTCCATAAAGCAGTAAAAATTATAGTGTTCAGAAAGGCATCATTATTCTGTAATAACTGGAGCAAGTTATCCTGAGGCTGGCCAGGGAAAAGGTTGTTAAATTTATTGTAGAACCATGACCAGAAGCTTGCAATCTTGGGGCAATAAAAAATATGTTCCATGGATTCATCACGAGAGCAATTAAGGTGGTGGAAGTTTGTTCACGATGCGATTCGTCATCTTAACAAGCTTGCAAAATAGTGAAGAGATTTGAAAAACTTTCTCTAATGCAGAGCTTTTCTTATTCCCGAATACAAGCCCACGTAGTCAAGTATAAGTTCCTGTACCAATTAAGTGAAAGGTAAACTAAAGCTATTCGAGAATACCTTTGGGTAAAGGCGGTAAAGCTAAGCGTATTCCACTTCACATAGAATACGAGAAGACAAAATGGATACCTTTAAAAGGAAATTTTGGCATCCTCAGTTGTGTATTCCAGTCTCTGAGCTCAATTCGCCCGGCGCCGGTATGAATATAATATTAGAGGCGTATTCGATTTGCATAGAAAAGACATGGACAGGTGAGTAACAAAGTACAACGTACAATCATTTTCAAGTCTGTTTCTTATTCCGGAATAGGTTTTGGCTTTCGTGTGTAAGCCAAAGTGTATTCCGGAATACACATTGGCTTACACACTGAGGCGGAAGTGTATTCCGGAATACACTTTAGCATGAAAGTGGCGAAAGTGTATTCGAAATACACTTTCGCCTCACTATCGCCTCGCGAAAGTGTATTCGAATACACTTTCGCCTTGAACAAAAGGCGTGTGATCGAGGCGAAAGTGTATTCCAATACACTTTCGCCTTCGCCCGAAAGTGTATTCCGGAAGGCGAAAGTGTATTCCGTAATACACTTTCGTCTGTTTAAGTTTTAAAAGGTCTAATTTGTTAAAATTTTTCGGTAATTTTAGGTTTTTTTTTTGCATTTCAGACTTGTTTAGCCTTGTTTTTTTGTCAACTGCGCAGTGTTTTTTTGGTCTTTTTGTCCTCTTTTTATCCTTTTTTTTAGATATTTTGTGATACGGAATAGTTTTTTGCAGTGTTTTTCTCTAAAAGGCGTGTTCACACACAATATAAATGCAGGCAAGGCGGTAGCAAAAACAACAGAAAAGGCCATTAAAATCACTTTCGGAAAGCACACCCCAGAGAAGGGTGAAGCGATGATTACTGCGCTGCGATATCGAGAACTTCAAACCCAATGGTTTTTCACAAAGAGTGCAATTTGGAAAGTACAGCACCCTTACTTTCTTACATAATCTGTCCGGTCCTGGTGCAAAAGGTGCGATGGCGGAGAATTTTATGCATGGGCACCATATAAATTTGTGAGTGAAGTAATTTGGGGAGTCGGGACAAGGAGATTATCTTTTCGGACATCCCAAAGGTTTTATTCATGTTGATGAAGCCTTTTTAGACTTGTCAAAGTGAACCCGGCACTTTACAAATATGTTTCTCACTACATCAACAAGAAACCTTAGTGCCATCATCAACGGCGTTGAAGCACCTGAGGCGAAGATTTAAGCCCTGCGAGTCGAGGAAGGGGAAGAGGGAAGAACCACGGAGCAAAAGCGGTCCATCGGGGAGGGAAGAAGATAATGGCACGGGAGAGTTAGAGAGCGACCCGGCACCACCACCACCAAAAGTACATCTTGACCATTCTGCTAAGGTGCCTAAAAAAGAAAAAGCGACTCAATTGCCATAGAAGATGCTCTGAGGAAGCACCAAGAAGAGGAAGGGGAAGGGCAAAGCACTGGTGTTGCCATTAAGGAGAAGAAGGTTGATAAAACATCGAGAAAAGATGGAAGAGATTAACTTTGCACAAGTTTGTGCAAGGTGTCATTTACTGCCCGTCACATCAATGAAGCTTCCTCAGAAAAAAAATGGCGGAGAAGCGACCCTTTGCGGGTTAGGAAGATCTATGTAGATCATCTAAGGAACCTCAAAGATAGAATTCGGAGCAATCAAATGCCCATGTTGCTCCTATAGTGGTTCTTGTTGATAGAGAAGCGAGTGCACAAGTCTGCTGATACGATAGAAAATGAGGACACATATCGCATTATGTTTTTGGGTGGGAACCTGACTTCAAGGCAAGGAGGAAATTGTACAAAAAAAAAAAATCCTAGGTACTTATACATTCTCTGTCTGCAGTCTTTGTGGATTGACCCGCGAAGAAGCCAAAATCGTTGCCAACACTCTGCTTGGCCCGACAGCAGTACAAGTTAAAATGAGCTTTGTCGACAAAATTAGATTTATGCGGAGAGATATGTCATCTTCAAAGAAAAAAGTATGGGGAGGATTTGAAAAACCCACAGTACTCACTTGAATTAAAAAAGCTTGTGCCATTGGTGTTGCCTTAAATACGACGAGGTGAACAAGCGGGCATCACTCATTGGTCATGACAACTGGTTTCAACTAGCGTTCGAGGGGATGGCGGGTGCGTTACGGCGTATTCGAATAAGATTTAGTGTACAAAAACATTCCTTGTCAACAACTAGTGATGAGTTTCTTGTTTTGTTTGCGGATCTGGGAGCTCCAAAGCGAAATATTTAATATGTTTGGCGTGGTGAACTAAAAGTAAGGGCAAGGTCTCGAGAAGAAGAAAGGCTCGGCGTGCCAAAAAAAAAAATGATTATCACATGCGGAGGGAGATGCGGGGGTTCACTAACTGGAGGTTACTAGAGCGGCTCCTGCGAGAAGGTGGTGGACAAGGAGTTCACTCTAGAAGGAGTTGCACAAGTAAGCTTTACTATCATTGTTGCCTTTTCATTTCTAGAATACTACAAGAACCTCAAAATAAAACAGCAAGCGGGTACTCACGAAAATGCTGCGCCCCTCGAGGGATGAAAGTGTATTCGAGAATACACTTTAAGCCTTCATGTAGTGGAAAAGTGTATTCTAGAATACACTTTTCGATCCCATCGAGGCGTAGCGTGATACGGAATACACTCTCAACAGTGATGTGTAAAGTGTATTCGGGAATACACTTTCGGCTCCCAGTTGCTAGATTAAAGTGTGATACGAATACAACTTCACTGCAACAAAAAAAATTGTCTAAAGGCACTTGTTTTCTAGAATAAAGTTTCGTGTGGGAAGTTAGTTTACTTTACTTTTTGCACTTTCAAAGCTACCCCTAAAACGGTTGTGGTTTTCTTTCAAGCCAAAAATGTCATCACGGACATGTCGATGGAGCAACTTAGCGTGGAGGCGTGGGGAGGTGCAAGGAGCTTTATCCCATTGCTACATCCGGGCGTATTTGTTCGATGCGGCTCAAATTTTTGAAGGATGGGTATCTGCTGACTAAACACATGACACTTGACTTGTCTGTAATCTAATCTCTCCTTTGTTAGCCGAACAAGAAGAAAAATATGGACTGCCGGAAGGTTTCATGCACCTCGTGAATTTGTACGCGAAGAAAGAACATTGCCGGATAGGAGGACTCTAGAGTGGAGCCACGAATATGAAAAGTTTATATGACCAAAACAATTTGTTTTCTATCATCCACCGAGGACTGCACTAAAGCGGTTGAACGGTAAAACCCACGGGATTTTACCGGTCGGTATAGCGGACCTTCCTTATGGCTTTAAACTAAAGGACGGCCGTTGACGATCAGCCTTTTAAAAATTCAAATTTACGCGCCGATAAAGCCGGTATTAAACAAATCTAGCGGCCAAGCTTTGGCGTCTTACGTGTTTCATTCAAGCATGCAATCCGGCCTTGTAGGTCCAAGTTCAAAACTCATTTTGGATCCCGATTGCAAGCTTCTAGTTATGAGAGCCCAGTTCCCTCGGTTCTTGTTGAAGTAAACAAGGTAAGCACAAAGAAAAGTGAACTCTGAAGCACAGCAATGAAACAAGCAAAAAGAATGATGAAGACTACAATTGGACCTTTAGTGCAATCTCATACAAAGATATTTATTACTCACCTTCATGTGTTGCATTTACAAATTGATGTCATTGAAACACTTTAATTATATAATGATTATTTTATTCACTACATTACGGTGTTTTTCAAGAAAATACTTTAGAGAATACAAAGCATGTCTAAAATTCTTCCCTTTTCAAGTCTTTGCTTTTGGCAAAATCAAGTTCTTTTTTGCACTAAGGGGCCAAAAGGGAGGTAAAAAAAATTAAGCCTATTGGAATTCCCAATTAGAAGGGAAAAAAGTGTCATTTTCTAGAGCCCATTTGTTTTTTTTTTTTTGAGAATCACGTCGAAAAGCGAGTCTTTGCAACACTCGGATTTAATTCTAATCATGTTTTGCACGATGTGTGTCTTTTATAAACAATAGAATCTCTCTTCTTTATTTTTTTTTACTTTACTCTTGTTAAATTGGGATTTTCTTATGCTAAGTACATTCTTTGGTTGATTGCCGAAGCTCAATACCTTTAGGTAATATTCACGACTTCTAAAATATGAAAAAAGCATAGGCGATTGCCTCCATTCTCATGGGTACACCACCTCAAAATTGAGATAGGCGGAGATGGGCCAGAAAAGAAGCGGAAACGCGAAGGTGCGCCTTATCTTGCCCGACTAGGAGTTAATGAAGGTGAGGGCCACACTATCAAACATTGCCGCATTTGCACCTACCTTGACATGTTATGTGGGGTTGGTTACTTCTATCTAGGCACTACATGTGATAATGAACACACTTGCGATGAAGCTGAATCTTACATTCAAGATATTGGACATCACCGGACCAAATTATGTCCTGAACATCACACAATCATGTACAAATATATTGTTTATTAGCAAGCCTATTATTACTACTAAGTTTTTCTCCTCGTGAGAAGTCACAAGAAAGTCCCATCTCCAGTCTGAATTTTAGAAGGGTGTCGCCATTAAGCCCCTTCGCCATCTCATTCATCCCTGGCCAAACTCCTCTGCAAAAAATCTTTTCATCATATTTTCCTTTAATAAAGTCCTGTATCACCATATCCATGTCACCTGATCATTCCAGCAGCCAAGCCCACCCTGTAATTCCGGTTGAACATCACCCAACGAAAAGAATCCGTAAATAGATTTGACATCTTCGCCCAAATAACAAAACCGGACCTGTTTTACCGGACATACGCTTCACCTGGGTGCCTAGGGCATTGCTCGAGCCTAGGTAGCATGCCCGTCACCCGCGTTGGATCGTTGCAGATATTGAAGTCACCCCTACGTTTGAGCCCAGGGTGGCAACGCTTTGGAGCTTCCACCGTAGTAATGCTGAGCCCACGCGGGTGACATGGAGTCCCACCTGGCATGTTTGAGCCAATCTTGGCATGTTGGTTTCAGGCGGCACGTTTGATTCAATCTTGGCATGTTTGAGCTCAGGTGGCATGTTGAGCCACCTTGGCATAAAGCTTGAGCCCAGGGCAAGTGCCGCGTTGGAGCCACCTCACATGCTGGAGCCAATTCAGACAAAGTCTTGAGCCCAGGTGGTACGTTTGGCCACCTTAAGACGTTGAGCCCACATGGCATGTCAGGTCTGCGTGGTATGTTGAGCCCACGGGTACGTTTGAGCCACCTTGGCATGTTTGGAGTTAACGCTGAGCCACCCTTGGCATGTTTGAACCACCTTGGCATGCTGGTCACCCGGTGATGCTGGAGCCACCTGTAATGTTGGAGCCCAGTGCCATGTTTGCTCCAGATGGCATGTTTGAGCCCAGGTGGCATGTTTTGAGCAACCCAGAAATGTTGAGCCCGCTAGGTTTGGCATGTTGAGCCCAGCCCGTGAGACATTTTGAGCCACCCTGGCAAAGTTGGAGACAGGGTGGCATGTTGAGCCCTCAAGTGGGCATGTTTGGAGCCACCTGGAGCCTAGTTGGCATGTTGGAGCCACCTGGCATTTTTGGGCCTGTAGGTGCACGCTGGAGCCCCTTGCCGAACCACCTGGCATTATGGAGTCCCCGGGCACGTTTGACCAACGAGAAACGGAGTCAGGCCTTATTCCACGGCATATTTGAGTCAATTCAAGTGCCGGGAGCACAGGCGGCACGTTGAGCCCTGCGGCACGTTTGAGCACGCTGGAGCTTCCAGGTGGCATGTTTCGAAGTCATTTCAACATTTTAGGTAGATAAATATTCACGCAGATGGTTATCGCCAGATAGGTATTGCTGGCCCGTAGCAACGTTGAGTTAACGCCGGTTCGGAAATTTTGACATTTATCGCCGGAGCCTAGTGGCACGTTACCACCTGGTACGTTTGAGCCCACGGCATGTTGAGTTTGGCATATTCTACGGCTTTGACACGACAAGAGCCTACGTTATTCATGTGGTGAGCAGTTTGAGTTACCCGTTATTGAAAGCCTAGTGTTGCCAATTCCTGGCACGTTGGCTCCAGTGGCATGTTGAGCTTCCTCGCTATACGCCTGAGTCACCGCCTGGTTTCAGGCATGTTAGAGTTTCACCTGGCACGCCGACGCCAGGTGCTCGGTCGTAATCCTGGCATATTTGGGCCCAGGTGGCATGCTGTGAGCCACCCGGCATGTTGGTTTCCAGTGTTTGCGGTTCATGTGGCATGTTTGTGCTAACCCGGGCATATTGGAGCCCATGCGCCAGAGCCCGCCATGCTGGAAATACCTTTGATGGCATGTTTGAGCCAATTTGTGTATGTTTGAGCTTCACCTTGGTGGTATTGTTTGATTTACCTTGGCATGCTGAGCCTAAAGTGGCATGTTTGAGCCAAGTGATAGAAATTGTCCATTGCACATCCCGCGGCAAAAAAAGAGGCGTACACTCAAATGATAATATCTTGAGTAGCCAACATTTCCTCGGGTTGATATTTTTGAAATGATCATCGTGGAACTTATAGAACATGTGGAAAGAATGGCTTGATTTGGAATCCAAGGTGATGAGAGAAATTGGATATATTTTCTCTCAATGAAATGTAAGAAAACTAAAGAAATACTTTGAATCCCCTTCGATGTTTTTAACTCCTACAAGTTCAATGAGACTCGAGGATCATGTGCATGCCTCAAAAGTGGATTTGAGGCATAAAAAGCAAAAACTCTCTCTCTCTCTCTCTCTCTCTCTCTCTCTCTCTCTCTCTCTCTCTCTCTCTCTCTCCTTCATCTAATTACTAAGCAGCTGGGCAAAGTATTATACGGCAGTATTTGACATGCCTTCCTTTCCCTCTCTGTGAAAACCCGTAATATATTGATAAAGCAATATGGGGGTCAAGCAGTGCCTTAACGTCTCCCACTGCTTGGATTGTTCATTGACAATTTTGAGGGTCGGTTACATGACACCGCTCCAGGGGACGATATTTACTACTATGTGGTACAGATACTAATGTATGTCGATGACGAAGTTAGTTTCTGCCGTGATCACTGCATCATTGCATGCGTAAACATTTAGATGTCATTCGCAGGATACCACTGAATGCAAGTGAACTGGATAAGACAAATATCATGATGAGGGCAATCTTAAACAGAATTATTTCAATATAAGGGAGCTCGTGAATACCTATGATTCCTATAAAGACTTGGGGTTGATTTTCCACAGAACCATAGATGGAACATGTGCATACAAATGTAGAGAATCGATGGGAGTTATAAGGCTTTATGCTATGGTTTAGCCTATTTAGAAGCAATTTATGGTCTTGGTCACTTAAGCGTAAACTTTTTGTTTCACTAGTACAAGTGTGTAAGCATTATATGGCAAAGGAGATATGGGGCCCAGCTCTCACAAAGGGATTATGGGATGATTTAGAGCAAATTCTAAAGAAATTCATACGCCTTTGAGATAGGGTAAAAAGCTCGATTCATATCAAATGATGTTAACCAAATGTGGGCTTATGCCCTTTAGAAGGAGAAGCGCTAGTCGATGCATTAGACACCGAAAAAGTGGATACCATGGATGCCACAAGACTCCTCACAAGGCCCTTTGGTGAGGCAAGGATAAAGGATGGTTTCAAGATGTTGTAAGATGGCTAAGGAAGTGGGATATTGACCGCAGGAGGCACTTCCCGTAGGCAATAACTTGAGACAATGGGTTTTGGTAAGGTACAAGAAGATGTGGTCTCAACCTAAAAACAAAAATGATTCTATACAGGCAAAGCATGAATCCTAGTTTGGGAATAGCCAAGTACCTACATGAGAACATCTCTATAAAGAAAAGGCATGCAATAGGACGAATAATGCCTTTAGCTCGCATCATTTGGGAGTGGAACCGGTAGATGGGGACATGTTATCCCTAGGATGGAGAGATATTGTAAGATTTTAGGAAGAACAAATAGAAGATGAAGAACATGCATTGCTTCATTGTAGTGCTTTATCATGCATTAAGAGCACAACATGGGATTAATGCCCAAGATCTTTGTACCTTCTTTACCTTGGGAGGAGATAAGGTTGGGGCATATATATTAGAATTGATGAGATGTAGAGAGAATTGTCCAAGAGATTGAATAACATTATAGAGGATGATAATATGTTGAGTGAGAGTGACAACTTAGATGAGGATTCTGAAACTCATCTACTTTTTGATGATGATTTTAGAGAGAGAGAGAGAGAGAGAGAGAGAGAGAGAGAGAGAGAGAGAGAGAGAGAGAGAGAGAGAGAGAGAGAGAGAGAGAGAGAGAGAGAGAGAGAGAGAGAGAGAGAGAGAGAGAGAGAGAGAGAGAGAGAGAGAGAGAGAGAGAGAGAGAGTTTTTGCTTTTATGCCTCAAATCCATTTTTGAGCATATGCACATGATCTCGTGTCTCATTCAGACTTGTAGGAGTTGAAAACACACAACAAAAACCTTATAGAAATCGTGGATTCAAAAATTATTTGGCTGGTTTTTCTTACATTTCATTGAGAGAAAATATATCCAATTTCCATCACCTTAGTTCCAAATCAAGCCAAATTTCTTTCCACATGTTCCTATAAGTTCCCTGATAGTCATTTCCAAATATCAGCCAGAATGTTAAAAAACACTCAAGATATTATCATTTGAGTGTACATATCTTTTCTCCATAGGGATGTGCAATGGACAAATTTTCATCCACTTGGTTCAAACATGCCACCTAGGCTCAAAAATGCCAAGGTCGCCAAACATGCCACCAAGGTGGCTCAAACATACACAAGGTGGCTCAAACATGCCATCAAGGTGGCTCCAACATGCCAAGGTGGCTCCAACATGCCACGCTGGCTCTAACATGCCATGCAGTCTAATATGCCAAGGTGGCACAAACATGCCACATGGGCTCCACCATGCCACCTAGGGTTCCAACATGCCAAGGTGGCTCACAACATGCCACCTAGGCTTAAATATGCCAAGTTGGCTCAAACATGCCACCTAGGTTCAACATGCCACCGTGGAAACTAACATGCCACCCAGGGCTCAAACATGCCAAGGTGGCTCAAACATGCCACGAAGGCTCCAACATGCCACCTAGGCTCCAACATGCCAAGGTGGCTCAAACATGCCACCTAGGTCCAACATGACAAGGTGGCTCAAACATGCCACATGGGTTTCAACATGCCACCTAGGCTCCAACATGCCAAGGTGGTTTCAAACATGCCAATGGCTCCAACATGCCACGGGCTCAAACATGCCAAGGTGGCTCCAACATGCCACCTAGGCTCCAACATGACAAAATGGCTCAAACATGCCACCTAGGCTCCAACGTTCTCAAACGCAAGCACACCTGCTCCAACATGCCACCTATGCTCCAACTTGCCAAGGTGGCTCAAATATGCCACGGGCTCCAACATGCCACCTAGGCTCCAACATGACAAAATGGCTCAAACATGCCACCTAGGCTCCAACGTGCTCAAACGTACACACCCAGACTCCAACATGCCACCTATGCTCCAACTTGCCAAGGTGGCTCAAAACATGCCAATGGGTGCTCCAACATGCCACCCAGGGCTCCAACATTCCTAGGTGGTTCAAACATGCCATGCGTGCTCACTTTAGGCTCCAACATGCCAAGGTGGTTCAGCCACCTGGCTCCAACGTGCCTTCTAGGGTTCCAACATGCCAAGGTGGCTCAAACATGCCACCTAGGGCTAAAAAATGCCAAGGTGGCTCCAACATGCCACCCAGGCTCCTCGATCATGCTCAAACATGCCACGCTGGCTCCAACATGCCACCTATGCTCCAACTTGCCAAGGAGGCTCAAATATGCCACATGGGCTCCAACATGCCAAGGTGGCTCAAATGCCACGCAGTTCCAACATGCCACCTAGGCTCCAACATGCCACCTAGGGCTCAAACATGCCATCTAGGCTCAAACATGGCACCTAGGCTCCAACATGCCAAGGTGGCTCCAACATGCCAAGGTGGCTCCAACATGCCAAGGTGGTTCAAACATGCCGTCGGCTCCAACGCGGCTCAAACATGCCAAGGTGGCTCAAACATGCCACGCGGCTCCAACATGCCACATAGGCTCCAACATGCCATGGGGCTCCAACATGCCAAGGTGGTTAAAACATGCCACCTAGGCTCAAACATGCCAAGGTGGCTCCAACATGTCAAGGTGGCTCCAACATGCCACCTAGGCTCAAACATGCCAAGGTGGCTCCAACATGCCACCTAGGCTCAAACATGCCAAGGGTGGCTCAAACATGCCACCTAGGTTTCCAACATGCCACCTAGGCTCAAATATGCCAAGGTGGCTCAAACATGCCACCTAGGCTCCAACATGCCAAGGTGGCTCAAACATGCCACGCGGACTCCATAATGCCAATGCGGCTCCAACATGCCACGCTGGCCAAACATGCCACCTAGGCTCAAACATGCCAAGGTGGCTCTCGTGGACGCCCCCCGCTAAACATATACGGGCTTCTACCAGATACTTCTGGCAGAAATCCCCCATCCGCTCATCACCACACAAAGTTCTTTTCGCTGCCCCCCAAGACTCTAAGGTGACCCTAGTATGGGAGGGGACACGAAGGTGTCTTGGCGGCCCTTCCCTATGGGCTCCTATAACAAATGGGAAGCGATAAACATGTCGTAACTAGCATCAAGAATACAAATACTACCAAGGGGTAGTCCATCCCATATCCACAAGTGTAAAGAACATAATCACATACCATAAAAACAGAGAGCTCCTACCCGGGTTCGGCATATAAGGAGGTCGAATCGACCGATAGGCCTCAAGATAGAGCAGACCGAGTCATAACAATGGCGGGCTGGCATAAGATAATGGCTAGGGTTGACCACTCCATCCTCTCCTCCCAGCATACTTTGGTGCATGGGCCAGATCAGCCTCGCATGACTTAACCTTCCAGACACGCAATCCCATGGCATCACCCATCGGGACTACTCCAGGCTGCATCTCCCTGGTCCGGCCGAGGTAGGAAGGGTTGCATCTCCCCTTCCCGGGTCTAGAGGCTCCACGGAGCGGCTAGAGAATCGTGGCGACACACGATTCGCACTGACCAATCCCCCAAAACAAGAGCCAAGCCGACACTTGCAACTCTTTGAGAGGCAGGGCTACACCATTGCCTCGTGAGGTGTTCCTGACCCATGCTCGCCCCACACGGTGACCCAATTATAAACCTAGCCCCACCGTGGGATCCCCCCCGCCCCCACTCTACAGGGATCCACCTCCATCTTGCCTCTAGCCCCGCTGTGTGGTGCCGAGTCACATCATAGCTTCCATAGCCCTATGGGTTCCTATGCACAAAGTCGCATCTAATAGGAACTAAGGGATCTACACTAGAGCATACTACATATGGCTCTAGGTCTCTACCCCCTTCCCAACACAAGAGGAACAAACATGATCAACCATCATCACATAATCATCATGAATACCATATGAACATCTTAACCTAATCATACATGTCTAACTATTAGTTAGGGTTCCGGATTAGGGTTCAAGATGTTCAACACAGTGTTCTAGGGTGGCTCTACTCTAGCTACGAAAATACTAACCCATCCGAGTACTAACTCCCGATGAACTAATATGAACTCTACTCAACCTACCTCCTCCTCAGATACTTTTGCTACCTAGGACAATGTACCCCGGTTCAACCTATAGAACTCAGATCTGATCCGCTAGTGTGCGATCTTTGGCACATAGTGCTTGCGGAAAGCTTTGGTTGGTCTTGAATCAGAATCGCTTTTTTGAGCTTGTTAGACTTGGCATAGCCTTTCCACCAGATTCTAGTCGCTCATCAAGTTTGCTGTGAGTAACTTTCCCTATGTCCTTGTCCTTCATGCTAAGAGTTGCCAAATTCTCCATTTCGCCAAGCCATGCTTCAGCTTCCATGCCTGATCTATCCTTTCCTCGAACTCCACCCAACTTCCTAGTCTTCCACACATTGCTCATAGCACCGCTAACCTTCTTCCGATAGTCATCCGCCTTTCCTTGCCCTGGCTCTTACCTCTGTGGAGGTCGACTCACTTTCTCGAAGCTAGAACTGTCTTTTGGGTGTGCGGTGTCCGGCGAACTGAGCTAGGTGGTGTTGGACTCCTTCTATTTCTCCTTTTCCTTTCCCTGCTCCCCGCTATTTCCTTGGTTGTCCCGCCTCTTTGCCGGGGCCTTCCTCAATGCCTTGCTGAGGTAGTGGTGGAGGTGGAGGTGGTGCAAAGATATTCTGGGCATTCATCAATGGGTGGCCCAATGGATCAGTCGTTGCATCTCGATTCCTCATCCGACGAGCCTCATGCTGATTGCTTCCTGTCATTTCCTCGTTGTCATCTTGATTACGCCCAAATAGGTTCCTTGGTACCCATCGATGTCAGTGCCCCGGCCTTGGGAACCCGAAATGATGTTCCTTGTCGCAAGGATTGATCATCAATACTTGTTATTTAGTTTACACATGAATTATATTCGTTTACAATTAGTTTGTTGTTAGATACAAAAGAAATCATGTGAGAATTCCACTTACAAGTCAAGATCATAATAAGTCATTAATATATAGAAGTACATTTTATGAAATACATGATAATATCAAAAGAAGATTACTTAATACAATTTAAAACTTGAAAGGAAATCTTATAGCTGATCAATGGCCTCCTGAAAGCTTAAAGAAATTCTTCACATCCCTAAATCGGAGGCCTTTGCCGAGGTTACGCAGGATGTTCCTTGTCGATCCTCCCTCGAGTGCTCGAGCCATTTCCGCTCCGGAGTTCCGTGCGCTTGCCGCTACAATCGAAGTGATGCATCCCTGAGGTGGCCCCTAGCGAAGTCAAGGCAATGGAGCGCTACGGACCTCTTGAAAAGGATGACATGATCTGCATGGGCATATATCTTCGAGTGCTGCCCGAAGCCCGAGAGTGCTATGAGAAGTGCCACTGATTCTTCCCCCCTTGGACTGAACTCCTTGTGGAAGACTACCATTTGCTCTTTTGACCGAGGGTCTGGAAGGTAGTAGCGGCGTCGCATCTTTACCCGCAGCCTCGCGAACCCGCGTTCTTCCTTTGAGCCGCCCACCGTAGGGCGCCCACAGCCATAAGATCTTTCATGATCTCTCCACATGCCGGGTTGCATTGTCCAAGTTGATGCTACTGACCCTTCCTCATGCTTCTCGGCTCGAATCCGTCCGCTTTGAGCTTGGGCCCTCCCTCGGCTTGTACTAAAGTGCTCAGACCGGGCTGAACTCCTCCTCCTCGAAATGATAGGTTCCGCTATCGATAGATCTCCTTTATCCGCTGATAGGCCGCTATGTTCCGACATTGTCTCCCAAAGATAAGAGTGTCTATCCGCCAGCCCCCTTGGGATCTCCCGGTATGAATAGTCGATGAGGTCCATGCTTTTCCCATGCGCTTATCATGCCTAGAAGCTCGTCGATTCAAGTCCCCCGCTCTCGGGCAAGATGACAAGTTGAGGATGTCATTTGCTAGAATGTACTCCTCCGCCGATGACTATCATCTACGACAGAGTCGGATGCCGTAATCGGCGGGTCGGTGGTTCTTTCTGATGTCGCCGCCGCCTTGACATGTACCTCAGATTCTTGTTGCCTCCCCGCTTCCCCCATTCGGGTTTTGCTCCCCAACCGCCAGTAGTCTTCGGCCGATCCGCAGGACTGTGCCCCCGAAGCCGTTTTCATGGTATTCATACGCCGAGGAATCTATGTTGAGGATTTGATCCCGTCTCTACGGGTATCAAGTGGTGCTAAGTCTAAGGGCTGAAATGAAGGTTCCCTACTTTGTTGATTGACTTATAGTGCATGAAGAGGGCAAGGGCTGTCCCGAGATGAAAGGTACCTATGCCTATTGTGTCCGCAGGTCATGTAATCGGCATGGTCCTAGTCCTATCCCATAGCTGCTTCTTGCCTTTGGATCCTCCCATCTCTCGACCTAAGGCTTGGGTGAGTGTCTCAAGAGAAACCCAATTCCTCCCATAGGGGTAGTCTAACTTCCCAAGGTAGGACCTGCTGGTCGATTGGCACATGATATCCGTGGTAGTATGGTGTTCTAGACAGAGTTGCATGAAGATCAAAACAAGTGGTCAAACACGAGAAGGCTTGCTCAGCAGGGGAGCCGATGGATATGGCTTGCAGCATTGTACCATCTCTCAAAGTTGCCGGGCCATTAAGCAAGGAAAGGTGCGAAAAATGGCTTGCAAAGATCAAGAGGAGTCGAAAAATCGCCTAAGTGGCCGGAGTAGTTCATGGAAAGAAAAAATGACAAATGAGGCCCTTTATAGACTATGGTTGACCTCTGGATTCGTGCAAAAGGTACCCACATAGGAAAGCCTTGGTTCTATGGCTATGGGTGTCCAAATGAGCTATCATGAAGTGCAAATCTAAGCAAAACAAAGCAAGAAACACTACATGGCAGTTTGTTTGGTGAATTTGGCTAATTTGGTCGAAAATGGCTGACCCGGTGAATCCACAAGAAAGCGTCCTCCGTCATGAACGCAGACGCTGCTTGCGCAGCCTCACCCTGGCTGGTCGATTTTGGAGCCAATTTTGGTCAAATTTGAGAGTTTGAAGATGCTAACATGGCTAATTGGATCAATTCTAACCTAACTAGCAACTTATTTTGAACAAAACCGACACCTAAAGATATTTAAGACCGGTGAATCCGCCGCAACGGCCACAAGTCATGACGCAGAGGCCATTGGCTGGTCTCACCCTCTGTTCCGATTTTTTGCTTTTTGGATGATTTTTTTGCTAAAATTTTCAAGTAGCCATGATTTCTAGGGTATTCCTAAGCATGCTATAAAGAATTCTACTACAATTGGGTTTAATTTCCTAGATTTCAAGCATCTAACATTTTTCTACTTTTACAGAGGAAAATAACTTTTATATTAATAAGAAAACACAATTACATGAAAATTTTAATCCTCTAACAAAATTTACAAAAATTGAGGGCCTAGGGCCTCCCCCGAATTCTCCTCGTGCTAAGGATCTACACTAGGAGCATACTACATATGGCTCTAGGTCTCTACCCCTTCCCAACACAAGAGGAACAAACATGATCAACCATCATCACATAATCATCATGAATAACTTTATATGAACATCTTAACCTAATCATACATGTCTAACTATTAGTTAGGGTTCCCGGATTAGGGTTCAAGATGTTCAACACAGGTTCTAGGGTGGCTCTACTCTAGCTACGAAATACTAACCCATCTGGAGTACTAATTCCCAGATGAACTAATATGAACTCTACTCAACCTACCTCCTCCGTAAGCTTCCTCCCATCCCCTGGGCGCCTCCATGCTCCTTGGAGTGGCTCAAGACTTGCTCCCCACGATCCTACACACCTTCCGGGCTGCCGCCTCCAAGCTAGGTTATAACGAACGATGCTCAAACGGGGTTTCGAGCACGAGATGAGAGTTCAGTGCTAGGTCAAGGAAATGGGTCTAGGGTTAGGGGTTAGAGCTAATATAGGTGTGGGTCCACATGGGATGCCACGTGGCACCACTAAGATAAGGCCGTGGTGGTTAGTTCAATAGGATAAGGCCATGTGGAAATGGGCCTTATCCTAAGGTTATCTAAGTTAAATAATTAACTTAGATGTGCACCCCTTGCCACTTATCCAAGGCATACAAGGCTACCTATGTAGACTTGTATGGTGACGGGTCCAGAATATAATGATTTATGGCGATATTCCCCGAATGTCACATTCTCCCCCCTTAGACAATGCTGTCCCTCAAAGATTGCGCTTAAGGTGACGAACCTAACTATCCCAAGAAAACACATCAAAACATACTCTTTAAGTTAAGTTTAAACGATCAACTTCCTATTAAAAGTTAAATGTCAAAATTTAGGCCATATTTGTACTTATACAAAATTATATAGCCTTAACAAAGTTACTTCTTACAATAATTCAAAACATTATTATAAGAGTTATTAGGGTTCATAATCTAAATTATGGTTCCCCATCTTCTCTCGCATGCGCCCCACCTCAAGCTCCTCACTTGCCTCCATGGAGCACATTACGCTAGTTTAATTAATAAGTTTGTGGTTTTAGGGGACCACCCCCTTACCAATACCTTGCATTCGATCATGGCCCTTTCTTGATTTGAGCTAAGGACCATTTAAGATGATCCCATCATCGCCATGATCAAGTGCTACCTTTGTACTTTGCTACCCGGTAGTCGAAAATTCCCTAGTGCATCATGCCCCAAGGGTTTTAAGCTAGGAACGCCTCACGATCCCATCATCGCACATGATCACTTTTGACCTTCACCATGACCCCCTATGGTCAGGTGTGCCTCCCCACATCGTGGCATAGGGAGCATCCGATCGATGTCCCATCATCACAAGACCATGCCTTTCCTTTTCTCTCGCATGACCCTATCGGGTCATGCGCACCTCTTTGGTGCATGTTGGCCTAGAGAACGCTTTAAAGGCTTATCCCATCATCGCCACATCGCTCCAAGATTCTCGCGCATGTGCTCCACTAACTAGAAGACATGAGCCGACTTTGAGGCTAACTAAGAAGCATACTGCTAACCTCCCGGCGAAGTCGGGTCCACCAAGCCTGAGACGACTTACCCATCAAACTCCTTCATAAACTCCGGTATTGCTTCTCCAAACTCGCTTCAATACCCAGTGTTGCTTTTTCCACGGGCAAGTGCTTCCACTTGACCAAATATTGAGGAACTGAGACCTCCTAGTCTTCTTTGAATGACTTATCAAGAAGTAATTCAGCACAATTTCCACTTGTTCTTCCGCTATTTCCAACAAAGTTGGAGTATCCAAAACCTCCTCGTGGTTAGGATTGTGCCTTTTTAATAAACTTACGGGAAAAACCTTTGTGAACCTTAAGATGGGCCTAAGATCCAACTTGTAAGCTTGGGAGCCCACTCTCTCTAAAATCTTGAACGGACCAGCCCACCTAGGGGCAAGCTTCTTACAACTCCCAACTGCTTAGCTTAGCTTGCTTAACCTTGATCTTCAACCACACGCTTATCGCCTACCTTGAACTCCCCTTATGGTTCCGTGTTTGCCGGCCATACTCTTCCCTTTGACTTCTTGCCGCTAGGAGGTAACCCTCACTTCTTTCACCAATCACGTGATATCTCCTAGCATCCGCCGGGACACTTCAACCTTTGACACGGATTGTGCCAAGTGTCCGAGGTTAAGCACCGGTACCGTAATTTACCATGAAAGGAGACATCCGAGATGACTCCCCGCTTGGCACTATTGTAGGCAAATTCACCAAGTGGATATACTCATCCCACTTGGACCGCTTATTCCACACAAAGCTTCTAAGCATATCTTCAATGATTCGATTCGGCCCCTCTCCGTCCCACCATCCGCTTGGGGGTGATATGCCGTGCTCATGGAGAGCTTCGGCCCAATGGTGCTAAAGAGGTCCCGCCAAAAGCACTCATAAACTTAGAATCTCTATCCGATATTATCTCCCGAGGCATGCCATGGAGCCTAAAAATTTCCTTCACAAATAGCTTGGCAAGATTAATGTCGTGGTCAAGAGTTCTACAAGGCACAAAATGTGCCATCTTAGATAACTTGTCTACGATAACCATCAATGCATCCTTGCCCTCAAAGAGTTCTAGGGAGTCCCATGATAAAATCCATACTTATGACCTCCCACTTAGCATTTGGCACTCCCAATGGCTCTAAGGCACCCGGAATTCAAGTCGCTCGCTTTTGTCTCACGACACACAACCGCATTCCCGAATATACCAAGCTATCCGCTTTTCATCCCTCGCCGTAAATAACTACTTCGAATCTTGAAGTAGGTCTTCATAAACCCTGCATGCCCTGCAATTGGGCTGTTGTGTGTGTCATGAAGAATTAGCTTCCTTATCCTTGATGATTCGGGCACACACAACTTATGTTTATGATACAACAGGTTGCCTTCCTTCTTATAATGCTTGAAGGCCTCCTGCTCCTTATCTCGCTCTAGCCTCCCCTAGAAAGGCTTTCCCATACTTCCTTGAAATCCCCATCTAACGGCAGGTGGTTTCTTCAATCTTCTTACCAAACTCACTCGAAAGAGTGGAAATCACATTACAATGCGTTCTTGTCTCAAACGGTCTCCTGGTCCACCTCCTTTGCCTTAGATTAAGGAGTGGTTGGGTAAAGATGTATTGGAGGCTCTGGTGATCAGTATCTAACTGAAACTTCCTCCCCGAGCAAATAATGCCTCCAAATACCTAAGAGCTCGACAATAGCTAGAAGTTCCCGATCATGGGTTGGGTAGCTGCTTCTGTCGCTCAACTTCTTGGAATCATAAGCTATTACTCTTCCTTCTTGCATAAGGACTCCAACTCATATCTTACTTGCATCCATTGCTACTATCTTGTCCTTGTCCGATCCGAATAACTAGCACCGGTGCTGTTGTTAAGGCCTCCTTAAGCTTTTCAAATGAAGCTTGACATTTTCAACCAATGTGTTTCCAATCTTTTCACCTTAACGCCTTAGTGAGGTCCTTCAAAGGGGACGCCCACTTAGCTAAGTCCTTCACGAACTTTCAGTAATAACCTCGCCAGACCTAGGAAGCTTCTTACTCCGCCACATTCTTTGAGCTGGCTAATCTACTACCGGGCCGATCTTTTATGGATCGGTGGAGATCCCTTCCACCGATATGACATGGCCCAAGTACTCCACTCTTCCGTAGCAAAGTGGCATTTGGAGAGCTTTCCATACAAACGATGTCGCCTCAACTTTTCTAACACCCTTCTCAAATGCCGACTATGATCTTCAATGGACTTGTCAGAGACTAAAATGTCGTCAAGAAGACAATGACAAACTCATCTAGAAAATCCCCAAGACGCCATTCATGAGGCGATAAAAGTTGCTGGAGCATTGACAATCCAAAGGGCACATCAGAACTCAAAGTGACCATACCGCTCTAAAGGCGGTCTTATGGATATCTTCTTCCTTTATCCTTATTTGGTGGTATCCCCGACCTTAAGTCAATTTTAGAGAATACCTTTGCTCCTTGGAGCTGGTCCATCAAATCATCTCCGCCTTGGCAAAGCATACTTATTCTTTATCGCCCCGCTTGTTGAGTCTGGCGATAGTCTATGCACATTCTTAAGCTGCCATCTTTCTTCTTCACTAAGAGTATGGGTGCTCCAAAGGGAGACACACTTGCTCTAATAAAACCAAGTTCAAGTAATTCCTGAGTTGCTTTTGAGCTCAATCAACCCGTGTGCTCATCCCGATGGTGCCTTGCTGGTAGGCTTAGCATCTGAGCTAATGTGATCTCACATTCCACACCTCTATAGGTAGCCGGATTTCATCCGAATACATCCTTAAATTCCCGAGATGAGCCTTGTGCACCGCTTGGGAAACCGATTCCCCTTTGATCGCTTCCATTCTCTAATGGGCTCAATTGCCTCTAACCTCAAAATATAATCCACCTTATTTTTTCTATACTTTTCCTTAGTCGCTTCAAAGAAATACACCGCATAGAAGAGGCTGCCTTCTTACCTTTCACTATGAATTTGGTGCCGCCCCAAGGTCGCCATGGCGACTTCATTGCTGCGGTCACAATCAATCATGGCTTTGGCTGGGCTTCAAGAATTCCATTCCCACTATAAGGTCATACCTTCCAATTTCCATGACTTCCGCCTCCCATCGCCACTTACTTCCACTAAGGTCTATGTCTAACGTGATCCTCCTCCCCTTGGTGTGCCGAATGGCGCCGCTTGCCAGCAACTGCCTTGGCTTAGACTTCAATACCTTTATTCTTCATTAAGGCAGCCAGCCTAGAGAGGCAAAGTTATGAGAACTACCCGTGTCTATGAGGACTACATATGGATCGCTATCTATGATTCCATCAGCCGCAATGACCGCCGACGATTTTCAATATCACCCCGATTCAATGTTTGCACATATGTGGCACTCACCATCTATGAAGTCCTCGGCCTCATGCTGGTCGCCGCCCTCATCCGCCTGGGCTTAGGAATCCTAATCCATAAGCTCGCCAAAGCTGCCTCGCATGACCTAATGGGCAATCATGTGTTCGTGCCCGGCCGAAGCACTAAACATAGCTTCTTCTCGATACACTCCTCGCCTCTTTTCGCAAGCCGTTTAGGATACGCTTTAGCACACCGCCTCCCCGATGCATTCTGCTGCTTACGGTCCCCAAAGGTCTTACCCTGAGCTCTTTCCTCGCCGGGCTGGACTCCCTGATGGCGTGAAGGCCGATTGCTTACTCGGTATCGCCTTTGTACCGCTCAAGCTTTACCCTCAAGGTCGATCTTTCTCGGCTGGAGTTGATGGTGCTTCCTCCAAACTTATCGCTTTGTTCGCCTCTCGCAGAATCGGACCTTGGGTTGATTGCTCTAACAAGCTCTTTGATATTACTGCTCAACCCTCAATGTAGGTATCAACCGCTTGCCTTTCGATAATTCGGAACATGGAGCCTGAGCCGCATAAATTCCTCTGTATACTTTGCTACTGACAATGTACCCTGGTTCAACCTATAGAACTGGGCTGGATTTGCCTGCTAGTGTGCGATCTTGGCACATAGTGCTTAAGTGGAAAGCTTTGTCGGTTAAGGTCTTGAATCAGAACTGCTTTTTTGAGCTTGTTAGACTTGGCATAGCCTTTCCACCAGATTCTAGTTGCCCTATCAAGTTTTGCTGTAGCAACTTTCCCTATGTCCTTGTCCTTCATGCTATAAGAGTTGCCAAATTCCTCCATTTCACAAGCCATGCTTCTCGCTTCCATGCCCCCGACGCATCCTTTCCCCGAGAACCCACCCAACTTCCTAGTCTTCCACACATTGCTCATAGCACCGCCAACCTTCTTTTCCGATAGTCATCCGCCTTCCTTGCCCCTCGCTCTACCTATGGAGGTCGTCACTCCACTTTCTCGAAAGCTAGAACTGCCTTTGGTGTGCGGGGTGTCCGGCGAACCGAGCTAGGTGGTGTTGGACTCTTCTATTTCTCCTTTTCCTTTTCCCCTGCTCCTGTCCATTTCCTTGGTTGTCCCGCCTCCCCGTTGTGGGCCTTCCTCAATGCCTTGCTGAGGTAGTGGTGGAGGTGGAGGTGGTGCAGGCGCATATCCTTGGGCATTCATCAATGGGGTGGCCCAATGGATCAGCTGTTGCATCTGATTCCTCATCCGACGAGCCTTTGCGCTGATTGCTCCCTGTGTCATTTCCTCGTTGTCATCTTGATTACGCCCAAATAGGTTCCTTGGTACCCATCGATGTCAGCCGGGGGCCCCGCCTTGGGAACCTCGAGCCGATGTTCCTTGTCGCAAGGATTGATCATCAATACTTGTTATTTAGTTTACATGAATTATATTCGCTTTACAATTAGTTTGTTGTTAGATACAAAAGAAATCATGTGAGAATTCCACTTACAAGTCAAGATCATAATAAGTCATTAATATATAGAAGTACATTTTATGAAATACATGATAATATCAAAAGAAGATTACTTAATACAATTTAAAACTTGAAAGGAAATCTTATAGCTGATCAATGGCCTCCCCGAAAGCTTAAAGAAATTCTTCACATCCCTAAATTGGAGGCCTTTTGCCGAGGTTGCGCAGATGTTCCTTTGTCGATCCTCCCCGAGTGCTCGAGCCATTTCCGTTCCGGAGTTCTCGTGCGCTTGTTACACATCGAAAGTGATGCATCCCTAAGGTGGCCCCCAGCGGTCAAGGCAATGGAGCGCCACGGACCTCTTTGAAAAGGGATGACATGATCTGCATGGGGCGATATCTTCGAAAGTGCCGCCCGGCCCGAGAGTGCTATGAGAAGTGCCACCGATTCTTCCCCTTGACTGAACTCCTTGTGGAAGACTACCATTTGCCCTTGACCGAGGGCTGGAAGGTAGTAGCCGGCGTCGCACCTTTACCCGCGCCTCGCGAACCCGCGTTCTTCTTCCTTTGAGCCGCTTCCACCGTAGGGCGCCCACAGCCCATAAGATCTTCATGATCTCTCCACATGTCGGGTTGCATTGTCCAAGTTGATGCTACCGACCCTTCCTCATGCTCCTCGGCTCGAACTGTCCCGCTTGAGCTTGGGCCCTCCCTAACTTGTACAAAGGTGCTCAGATTCGCCGAACTCCTCCTCTGAAATGATAGGTTCCTCATTGCCGATAGATCTCCCTTTATCTCACTGATAGGGCCAGCTATCTCCACATTGTCTCCCCAAAGATAAGAGTGTCTCTCTCACCCCCTTTGGGATCTCCCCGTATGAATAGTCGATGAGGTCCGCGGCTTTCCCATGCGCCATCATGCCTAGAAGCTCGCCGACCAAGTCCATGTTCCCCTCGGCAAGATGACAAGTTGAGGATGTCATTTGCTAGAATGTACTCCTCTCCTCCGATGACTATCGGCCACAGAGCTGCGGATGCCGCACCGGTGGCTCCTTGGCTCTTCGATGTCGCCGCCGTACCTTGACATGTACCTCTGCATTCTTGTTGCCCCATGCTCTCCCATTCGGGTTTTGCTCCCCAATCGCCGTAGTCTTCGCCGACCGCAGGACCGGTGCCCCCGACGTCGAGCCATGGTATTCATACGCAGAGGAATCTATGTTGAGGATTTGATCCTGGCCCCTACGGGTATCAAGTGGTGCTAAGTCTAAGGCTGAACAGAAGGTTCCCTACTTTGCTGATTGACTTATAGTGCATGAAGAGGGCAAGGGCCGCCCGAGATGAAAGGTACCTATGCCTATTGTGTCTGCAGGTCATGTAATCGGGCATGGTCCTAGTCCTATCCCATAGCTGCTTCTTGCCTTTGGATCCTCCCATCTCTCGACCTAAGGCTTGGGTGAGTGTCTCAAGAGGAACCCAATTCCCTCCCCTAGGGGATAGTCTAACTTCCCAAGGTAGGACCTCTGGTCGATTGGCACATGATATCCGTGGTAGTATGGTGTTCTAGATGAGTTGCATGAAGATCAAACAAGTGGTCAAACACGAGAAGGCTTGCTCAAAGTGGAGTCGATGGATATGGCTTGGCAAAGATTGTACCATCTCTCAAAGTTGCCGGGCCCATTAAGCAAGGAAAGGTGCGTAAAATGGCTTGCAAAGATCGCGAGGAGTCGAAAATCGCCTAAGTGGTCGGGAGTAGTTCTCCGCTGAAAAAAATGACAAATGAGGCCCTTTTATAGACTATGGTTGACCCTGGATTCGCAAAAAAGGTACTTACATAGGAAAGCCTTGGTTCTATGGCTATGGGTGTCCAAATGAGCTACCATGAAGTGCAAATCTAAGCAAAACAAAGCAAGAAACACTACATGGCGCTTTATTTGGCTGAATTTGGCTAATTTGGGTCGAAAATGGCTGACCCGGTGAATCATACAAGGGCCCTCCGTCAAGAACGCAGACGCTGCTTTGGCGCGGTCTCACCCGGTTGGTTGATTTTGGAGCCAATTTTGGTCAAATTTGAGAGTTTGAAGATGCTAACATGGCTAATTGATCAATTCTAACCTAACTAGCAACTTATTTTGAACAAAACCCACACCTAAAAGCATAATTTCTTCTCAAGCACCCGGTGAATCCGCTGCTGAACGCCGCACGGTCATGGACGCAGAGGCCATTGGCGCGGTCTCACCCGGTTGCCCCAATTTTTTGCTTTTTGGATGATTTTTTTGCTAAAATTTTCGTTGTAGCCATGATTTCTAGGGTATTCCTAAGCATGCTATAAAGAATTCTACTACAATTGGGTTTAATTTCCTAGATTTCAAGCATCTAACATTTTTCTACCTACAGAGGAAAATAACTTTTATATTACAATTACATGAAAATTTTAATCCTCTAACAAAATTTACAAAAATTGAGGGCCTAGAGCCTCCCCCCAATTCTCCGTGGCCGAAAGTGAATGTCCTTCTAAGCATGAGGGTAACTCTCTTAGCATGGATCGCATTGCAGGTTCCCTTCCTCAAAGAGCTGCACCAGCCGCTTTCAGCGGCCTTCTTGCAGGCCCCCGGTCATTAGAGGGGTAACCCTATAATCGGGTCCCAACTCCTCGCATAATTTCCCTAAGGAGACGCCAAGGGCGCTTCCTTATAAGGAGATTGGTGCATTTGAAAGTGCTTTATCTCCCTAAACACCCGGCGCATACACCGCTCGCCCGCGGGGAACCTTTTGGGTTTTCTCCGTCTAGGTGGGGGTGGCTTAGCTGGTTTTTCTTCGGCTCGGCCTTCCACGCTCCGGGCCAGACGGGCCCCGACGGCAGCACAGCCATTGTACCTCGGCCCAATCCACGGAGGTAATTTTGTATGCCGCCATTTTGCGCATGAATTCACGATCCCGACGGAGCATGAATTCCCGTTCTCCCACCTTCAAGCTTGACCACCTTCGTGGCTCCGCCACTTAGGGTAGGCGGTCTCGGCCTGGCCCTCGCTGCTCCTCCCTCCTCCTCGCTGCCTCCCCTTCAGACTCTCCTCCTCTTCACGAGGTTTTTCAATAACGCATGTGACCGGGCGAGGTCCGGCTGCTTCTTCTCTTGGTCCTTCTCTCCCTCGCCGCCTCAGCTCCTCTCAAGGCCCTCTTTCTTCCTAGCAGCCTCTCCTCCCTCCCGCCACTCGGCAACTTTCTCCTTGCCCCTTCTTCTTTGGTGCCAAAGGCCCGGCCTTCTTGAGTTTTTGCCGCCGCTGCCGCCCCCCCCGCTTCTTCAACCTCGCTTCTTCTACCGGTGTCCGCCGAGGGCCCAAAGTGGCGGGACTCGCTGTTCTTCGGGTGCCCGCCATGAAGAGCTGCTGGGCTAGGGTGGTGCCCTCTTCTTGGGCCATGATAGGTGTCACCGCCGGGCCGGAGGGAAGTTCCTCCTCTCCCCGGGTTCCTACCGGTGGTGCTCAGAACCTTCTTGACATGTCGCCCTGGCCAAGCCATGGCCATGGAGAGGGTGGGCCGCTATACTTCCTGCTGCTTGTTTGGTTCGGGCCATATCTTATGGTTCAAGAAATGGATGACGAAAGTGAGCAAGAGGGAGGTGGTGGTGGGGAAAGGTTGGAGAGAGAGAATGAGGTGTCGATATTTAAAAAGGAGGGTCCCTAGGAATATTCTCCCACCATAATTACCCCTATTTATTAACCTCCCTTATTAATTACACCCTATTTAGTAATTATTTAATTATTAATGTGTGTATTAACCCTGTATTAATTCGTATTATACCTTATATTTTTCGAATTTTCTAATGGTTTGAAGTGTTAATTATGGATTTGCGCCATTTTTCACTGGTGGTCCCGATTGGCATGATTCTTCAATTCCATTTTAGGTGAAATTTGGTGCAGATGCATAATTTTCACTCCAATTTTACTAGAAGATGAATTGACTCACTCATTCCTTCGCCTAACACTTAACCTTACTCCCGACCCACTACCTAAGAGAAAAAATTTTTTTTTTTTATTTTCGGGTTCGATGGTGGAAATTTTTATTTCACACCCTATAGGCCTGTTAGACTACTTTCATGGTTATGGTCGCTGCTAGTTCCTCGGTCAACCAAGAACATCGCCTGATACCATTGTGACGCCCCTCAAACATACGCATACCGCCGCTGCCAGATACTGGGCAGAAATCCCCCATCCGGCCTCCTTCGCCTACCCCCGCACTCTAAGGTGACCCTAGTGCGGGGAGGGGACACGAAGGTGTCTTGGCGGCCCTTCCCCTATGGGCTCCTATAACAAATGAAGCGATAAACATGTCGTAACTAGCATCAAGAATACAAATACTACCTCAAGGGTAGTCCATCCCATATCCACAAGTGTAAAGAACATAATCACATACCATAAAACAGAGAGCTCCTACCCGTGGGTCCGGCATATAAGGAGGTCGACCGACCGATAGGCCTCAAGATAGAGCGCACCGAGTCATAACAATGGCGGGCTGGCATAAGATAATGGCTAGGTTGACCACTCCATCCGCCTCCCTGCGGCATACTTTGCGCATGGGCTAGATCAGCCGCATGACTCTAACCTTCCTGACACGCAATCCCATGGCATCACCCATCGTGACTACCCAAAGTGTTGCATCTCCCCGTCCGCCGAGGTAGGAAGGGTTGCATCTCCCCTTCCCGGGTCTAGAGGCTCCACGGCGGCTAGAGAATCGCGGGCGACACACGACTGCACTGATCAACCCCCCAAAACAAGAGCCAAGCCGACACTTGCAACTCTTGAGAGGCAGGGCTGACACCATTGCCCCTGTGAGGTGCTCGGACCCATGCTCGCCCACACCTAAGTGATCGACCATAAGCCTAGCGACCGTGGGATCCCCAAGCCCCCACTTCTGGGCAGGGATCCACCTCCATCTTGCCTCTAGCCCCGCTGTGTGGTGCCGAGTCACATCATAGCTTCCATAGCCCTGGGTTCCTATGCACAAAGCCGCATCTAATAGGAACTAAGGGATCTACACTAGAGCATACTACATATGGCTCTAGGTCTCTACCCCTTCCCAACACAAGATCAACCATCATCACATAATCATCATGAACATTCATATGAACATCTTAACCTAATCATACATGTCTAACTATTAGTTAGGGTTCCCGGATTAGGGTTCAAGATGTTCAACACAGTGTTCTAGGGTGGCTCTACTCTAGCTAATACGAATACTAACCCATCCGAGTACTAACTCCCGCATGAACTAATATGAACTCTACTCAACCTACCTGCTCCTAAGCTTCCTCCCATCCCCGGGCGCCTCCATGCTCCTTGGAGTGGCTCAAGACTTGCTCCCCACGATCCTACACACCTTCCGTGGGTGCCGCCCGTGCTAGGTTATATCGAACCATGCTCAAACGGGTTTCTCGAGCACGTAGATGAGAGTTCAGGTGCTAGGTCAAGGAAATGGGTCTAGGGTTAGGGTTAGAGCTAATATAGGTGTGGGTCCACATGGGATGCCACGGGCACCACTAAGATAAGGCCGTGGTTGTTCAACAGGATAAGGCCATGTGGAAATGGGCCTTATCCTAAGGTTATCTAAGTTAAATAATTAACTTAGATGTGCACCCCTTGCCACTTATCCAAGGCATACAAGGCTACCTAGGTAGACTTGTATGGTGACGGGTCCAGGAATATACGTATTTATGGCGTATATTCCCCTGGAACGTCACAGCTCCAACTTGCCACGCAGGCTCCAACATGCCAAGGTGGCTCAGGCATGCCACCTAGGCTCAAGCATGCCACCTAGGCACCCCCACGTGGTGACATGGCATGTCAAGTAAGCAAGGTCAAGTTTTGACTAGCCCAAAAATGAAAAGATGTCCATCTTTGGTCTTTTCATTGGGTGATGTTGGCAAATTTTAGGTGACATTGCTAGATGATGGTGACATGGATATGATGACTATGACTTTATGCAAGAAATATGATAACTTTTGAAATTTTTGTAGAGGAGTTTGGCAAGGGATAGAATAGAGAGATCTTGAAGAACTTAAAGCGCTGACACCCTTCCCCAAATCGAACCAGGCCAGGACTTTGCGCAGCTTTCACCGTGAGGGGAGAGGCCGCACTCCCAGAGATGAACCTCGAAAAGGTTGTCGAGGCAGCCTTTCCTATTAGCGCCCTCCTCCGGAGGGAAATGCCAATCCGAGCTCAATATTCCTATCCGACCGCTGAATCAGCCAGCTCAAAAAATCCAAGATCCGGCCCGAGAAATTATCAAACCATCAAGCGCCCCGCGGGTTGACCGCTGAGAAAACCAAGTGTTTTGTCGTCGGGCAAGCATACAAAGGCTCGAATGGAGATTCGACTTTCGCTATGTCGCCCGAATGGCTTAAATTACCCTAGGGACTAAGTTACATGGTCATTTTTGGCAACAAAAGAAACACGAACCCCTACATAGCGGTATTCCGCAACCATCTCCTAGGCCAATTGACTACGAACATGTTGGACATGAGCTACTTTGGTGCTTCTTGGAGAAGGGGTGGTCTTCTGCCCACGAAACATGGTCCCCAGGGTAAAGTCGACATTTTGAGTCCATTGGCGCAGTCACCACGCTTTAGAGTGGGAGATTTGCCCGTCCGCGGCTAGGCCTTCGAGAGGACCTTTGGGGCTTAACCGCTCCTAAGGTTTTAAGGGTCCGCCTTCCGCATCAACACCCTCCCTCTACATGATGACATTGTGCAAGATCCTGGTCGAATCTGACTAGGATACGGCCTCCGAAATGTAAACCCTGCCGTGTTGCTAGGTTATTGAAAGATTTGCATTATGGGGGTCGAGTTTTAGTCGGTTGCACTTGGCACATGGTCGAGAAGCCGCAGCTTGAAAAATGTGAAGCAACAAAAGGCGCCTTGACTTCTAATTGCCACACCGAGGAGGATAACTCCAAACCCCATTCCATCAGCCCTATTGCTTCATGTTTTCAATTGCAGCTTCAACCATGTCCCAAGTGCAACCGACTAAAACTCGACCCCATAACGTAAACCCTTCAATAACCTAGCAACACACACGTGGTTTACATTTCGAGGCTATATCTTAGTCGATTCGACCAAAATCTTGCACAATGTCATCACGTAGAGGGAGGGTGTTGATGCCGAAGATGGACCTTTAAAACCTTCCCGAGGCGCACCCCCCAAAGGTCCTCTCCCAAAGAACCCCGCCACGGACGGGCAACTTTCCCACCCGAACTGTGAACCGACCGCCAATGGACTCAAAACGCTGACATTACCCCCTCGAGACCAAGTTTCGTGGGCGTAAGACTACCCCTTTCCAAGAAGCGCCAAAGTAGCTCATGTCCAACATGTTCGTAGTCAATTGGTCTAAGAGGTGGCTGCGCATCACTCGCCATGTAGAGGGCTCATGTTTTTTTCAAGGCAAAAATGACCGTGTTACTTGGTCCCTAAGGTAATTTCGCTGCGTCCGCCCCCGACATTATCAAACCACGCTTGAGCTCCAAGGTCGATTCCGCCCCTCGGGGCAAATAAACTGCGGTAGGCAATGTCAAGAAGGTAAAAATGAATGTAAAAAGGCAGGGCAAGGAAGTTCTTACAGAAGACATCTCGATGACACCCTGGATGGGGACTATGGTACTTCTCTGGAATCTCCGGAGGCAGAGGCAATTGATTTGGGGCTGAAGGTCGACATATCCCGAGGGCTTGGGCCTGTTTTGGGGATTTTGGTAAACCGCAGCTATGGCGCTTCCTCGATTCTTGGGAGGAGAGATGCTAATGGGTCAATTGCTTACGGTGATGATGAAGCTACTAGAATCCATGGAGCAGTCCAGAAGGAAGCAGAAAGGTGCAAGGAAGGAGGCGGCAGCCCATCGTGCACAAATGCTTAAGCTTTTGCAAGGTATGAATGAGTCTTTGTGTTCTTTAAAGAGTGAAAATATAGAGCTAAAGCAAAGAGCCTAGCAAAGCGACGTAGACAAAGCAGGTCATGGATCAAGCCGAGACTTCAATAGGGGCTCAAATGATGGTTTTCAAGGAGCAATTGATGCTTTGAATGAGAAAATGGAGCACTTGGCTGATATGCATGAAAGGGAATCAAGGCTAATAATTTCAGAATTTCGCCTACCGTAAAAGGAGAATGAGGATACAAGCATGGCTGTTCAAACATTTCTTGCAGAGAATATGCAGTGCAGGTGGATATTTTGGAGGCGCACTGGGTTGGAAGGAAGGGGAAGGAACACGGAATGTGTTGGAAGTGCGATCCAAGGAAGCCGAAGGCTCGGGTTATGCGTAGTTTAACATTGCTTAAGGGCAAATATATATGGGTCAATGACGACTTAACTAAGACCCAATTTCAGCAGAAAAAAGAGAAGATCTTAAGAGGATGAAGGAGGCAAGAGCGGCTGGACAACGGCTTTAATCGGAGAGGCGGAAAAGTGATTGTGGACGATGCATAGGAAGTAGCGACCGCCAAAGTTAGTTTGGTCGGAATGTAAATACGTTAAAAAGTAGTAAGATATATGCTATGGATGACTTGCTAGCAAATGTAGACATAGTTTTTTTTGGAAACGTGTGGGCATGAGGAAAAGGCTCTTCCGCATTTTCTGGTTTTACGCTATTGCATTCAAGATGGAATAAGAAGGGCTGGAATCTCAAAGGTACAGTGGTATTGCATGCTATGCTCGCGAATGAAATTGTGCATGCAAAGGTGTGTTTTGACACATAAGGCAACCGCACAATACATTTGGATTGAATTGCCGTGTAGGGGCAACAAGATATATGTAGTCGGTTGTTATTTCCCCAAGGAATCACCCGTATAACAAAGGAGATCCGATAAGGATGACCCATTCTTTCACTTAGAGCAGGATATACTAGCTTTGGGTTTGCGGTGGGAAGTGCTATTGTTAGAGACTTTAATGGGCTGACGGGAAACCATCAAGCAGCTTTGGTAGGCCTAGATGGAGAAGCGTAATGGTTGGAAATGCCGGATGATACCGAAATAAGACAATTGGATGGAGCGTAACATCGAAGACAATGTGAAATGGCCGACACCGCAGGGCGCCATGTCTTACATATGTGTAGTGGTTTTGAGATGGTGATCTTCAATGGCACGGATAGGTACCCAGGCTCGTAAGCGACTTGTAAAAATGCTAGTGTGGTGGATTATGTTATTGCCAAACCTACTTTTGCGTAACATGTTATTAGCTTACGATTGAGATGAGAATGAAAGCTCCTGATCATGTACCTTTTGCTCATTGAACTTCATGTACAAAGGGCATCATAGGCAGCAAGAAGATACATATAAAGGTAAATGGATGTCTCTCAAGTATGATAAAGCTCATGAATATAGCGAGATATGCGAGCGTAAAATGGCATCTTTTGCATGGCCCACATCAAGAGGGGATATGAGTGAGGCGTTGTTCAGGGTTTTGCTTGAATCAAATAATGAATGTTTTGTATCCCAATCGGCAATCGGAGGGGCTGCCATGTAATGGATGGTTTGACATGGAATGTAAACAACAGAGGTAAAAATTTAGAGCAAGCACAAGGCAGCCTAAAGTACAGAAAGGAAAGTGTATACCAAGCTGGTCAAAAATAAGAAGAAGGCATATTTACATCGTGAAACATAGGCGAATGGTGGAAGAACTCACTGGTTGATCCAAAGAAATTTTGGAATAGGCTTAAACCCTTGAAGCATGGGGGTAATGTGTTGCAAGCGGAGGCACTAATGGAGCATGTACGCAATTTATACCATGTCCATGGAGTTGAGGATAAGATGGTCAAGAGACATGTGAGATGGATGATATGCTTACCTTTACCTCGAGGATGTTCAGGTGGGACTCAAGAGACTTGCTAATGGCAAAGCGACAGATGCTTGTGGCCTTAAGGCCAAATGCTTAAGTGGGCTGGAGAAGCTGTTACGAATAGGTCGGGCCGACATGTTCAATATGGCTTTGAGAGATGGGTTTCTAGGGCATGGCAAAGTTAATAGGGTTGTGCCATTCCACAAGTCGTGGGATGCATCTGATCCGGTAACTACCGCATCATTATGGTTGGCAGCCTTACGCAAAACCAGTATGCCTCTATACTTGAGGGCAAGATAAGCAACCGGGCAGAGGGTCACAATGCTAGAGCAATAGGCCAAGCGGGCTTTAGACCCAAAAAGTCTACAACCGACCATTTGGTCACCCTTCGTATATGATGGATTCAAAGGGTGGGAAAAAGGAAACCTTTGTATGCTATATTTGTGGATTTCAGCAAGGCCTTTGACATGGTGAATAGGCAAAAACTGTGGGCATAGGATGGTAGATTTGGGCATCCCGATGGGGCTTAGGCATGCGTAAGTGTTCTTTATAAAAAGTACTCGCGGCAACTCTCTTTCCCTTTGTTGGAATGTGTGATGATGTAGTAGAGAGTAATATGGGAGTCAAACAGGGTGTCCTTTGTCGCCTACCTTGTTTGGATTGTTCATAGATCACCGGAGGGGTGGATAAGAGCACATGGAGGGGATGGTACATCCTTGAATGGGTATGTACTTATGCTCTTGCTATATGTCGATGATATTGTGTTGCTATCTCTCGAGCATACAGGGATGCAAAGACATTTGGATGTGCTTGCCGGTTTTTGTGATGCTAAAAGTATGCAGTGAATCTGAAAAAGACTAAGGTCATTGTTTTTGGAGCCAATAAAACAGATCATGTGCGGCTATTTTACAAGGGTAAGCAAGTTGAGGTCGTTGAAAGCTATAGGTATCTGGGTTTGACTATAGACAAAAGTCCGAATTGGAATCAGGCGGTCAAACATAGAGTGAGTGCGGGCTTAAAGGCACTACATGCAATGCAGAGAAGGTGTGTGAATGCTGACATTTGGAACTTTGAAATGAAACGCATGCTCTTTAAAGTATTGGTACAAACGGTTATCTTATATTATAATGTTGTGTAATGGACCACGCCCTAGATCCGACGGTGAGAATTCGATTTTTCAGATCCAATGGTTCAGATTGTTTGGCGTAGATCCGAGGGCTAAAATCCGAGGGTTTAGGTTTTTTTTTTGCTTCGTTAGCTTTCTTCTTCGGCTCGCCTCGATGCTTACAGTGTCCGTCTGTCCCTTTAGCTATGGCTGGACGAAAGCAAAGATATGATGATGCGTAATCTCCTCATGGCGCATCATCTTCATATGCGGGATACATTATCCCTGGTGAACCAACCGATTTTGAAAAATGCAAACAGAATTGATATTGATCGCATCTATGATGAGGCATTTTTACAGCTCGCAGAAAACAGAAAACAGAAGGAAATTTCTTCACATTCTTCATTCAGAAGCAGTCATCTGGGAAATAGCCATTAACCTAGAGCTACGCCGCAGAATTTTCGCAGATAATACCCTCGATTGAGCAGGGGTAATGAGGATCGACTTGAGCAATAGAAATAAGCTTAGCCCCGACGTCGAAGTCACGCCGATTCTTCAGTTTAACCTTATTATTAGCCTTCTTCTTCAGATTTCGTATACCAGAATTTTGCCCCCCCGTGGTTTCCACTGTGGGTTCAATGAATAGGTTGAAAGTCGGCTAGATCAAATGGCTCAATCAGAGTTCGTGATAGAAATTTATAAGATTTTGGCTTTGCAAGTCTAATTCTTGCGACTTCACGTATCATTATTTGTCGCTGACGATTGGGGTTCATGTTTGAAACTTAGGGATTCATGTTTGAGTTCATTCCCCGAGCCATTTGGAGCAAAGTAGCCATGTATGTATGCCGCGGCTAATTTGATCTTTTGAAGCAAGATATTTAAATGCACAGGGTTTCCCATCTTTGAAATTTTATGGGAACTTTTGATAAGTCTTCAAGATTGTTAAAAGACCCCATCGCTAGAGACGATAGCTCCGTAAGATACCATCAATCTTGATCAAGATGGCCTCAAAGTAGCTGGGTCAGAAGTTCCCTCACGACCGCCAACACATGATGTGAACTGCTAGGTTGGTTATGGAGTCTTCTTCAAGCTTTTAAAGAGAGGTGTGGAATATTTTTTCTCATTTAATTAAGTTCTGAGGCTGCTAGAAATTTCTCTTGGTTGCATCCGCAAATAGTGGTACCTTATGATTTCTCGGCTTCAAATGTATATCCGTCAGCTTCTATCTTTCCTCATGGTGCCGAAATCTTCAACGATTATGAACAAAAATTTTTTAAGGTGTTATTTATGCTTCCACAGTGGGTTTCCCATCTTTGAAATTTTATGGGAACTTCTTGATAAGTCTTCAAGATTGTTAAAAGGCCCCGTGATCGCTTAGAGACGATAGCTCCGTAAGATACCATCAATCTTGATCAAAGATGGCCTCAAAGAGCTTGGTCGTAAGTTCTCGCACCGCCAACACATGATGTGAAATCAAGTTAGGTTGGTTATGGAGTCTTCTTCAAGCTTTAAAGAGAGGTGTGTTATATTTTTTCTCATTTCATTAAGTTCGAGGTCGCTAGAAATTTCTCTTGGTTGCATCCGCAAATAGTGGTACCTTTATGATTTCGCGGTTTTCAACAGATATCCGCTTCAGCCTATCTTTCCTCATGGTGCTGAAATCTTCAACGATTATGAACAAAATTTTGGTGTTATTTATGCTTCCTGAGTCTCCATGGAGTTATAGCCCATGCGCCACCAAGATTTCCAGCTGCTCATGATGTGGGGAAGATGACCAGAAAAGAAAGTAGTTTGCAAAAGTAGTCAAAGGAATTCCTTTCCAAATATTTGCAGCTTGAAGATTCATATGTTCATGATCGATGATAATCCAATCTTACATTGACCGTGGTATCCCTTTGCCATTGTAGATTGCAGATTAAAGTTTGAGACCTCCATCAACTTAGAGCGATTGGTTGTGCATTCCTCACCGTGGCAGATCTTTCAAAATCATTTGATGTTACAGTGTACAACTTTTATGTGAAGAAAATCTTTTCTCGTTACTATGAGGTTTTTATATAGCCATCATAAATCTTAAAGGATGTATGACAATGTATTGTTCATATCCATTAGCTATTCTTAAGATATATTACCACTTGATCCAAAGAAAGTAGTCAAATGCTTTGAAACATGCATCATAAAAATTCATTCATTTTCATGAATATAACATATTATGTTCCGAAAATTCCTGCTTTTCAATAGCTTCGACATCTACTATTATATTTCTCAAGATACATCCCTTTATCCAACAAATGATTTATGCAGCTTGTACTCAATGTGTCAGAACATGCTTCATAGGAAGGCATTCATTTTGGTGAATGCTTTTCAAGAGTTCTTGCACATCTATTATTATCCGAATGTAGTTTATCTTTAGATATATGACAAACAAATGCAACATTTAAAGTTCGTGGATCATACTACCCAATTTGGAGGTATTATAATTTTGACACAGTGGTTCTCTAAAATTGTTATGCATTTACTATGGATGATATGGACAAATGTTCGTGAATAAGATAATCGAAAAATGCATCTCAGACTTCAATCTTCCTCAAAAATATATCAAAATCTTTGCTTAAAGCGGTAAAGAGATAACATCAATAATGCTTAAAGAGATAACATCAATAATGCTTAAAGCGGCAAAGGGATAACATCAAAAATTATCTAATGAAATAAAAAGTATATGCTTACCAACCGCCTTTGGTGTTTCAAAGATGTGCGCTTGACAATAAGAAAATAGACAATAAGAGAATAAAAACCCTTTAAACCAAGCTTAAAACATATAATCCATTTGTTTATGGGATCTTTGATTTCGCAAGAAATAATCCGCCTTCGCTTTTTCCAATCATGCTTCCTCTTCACAAACCTTAATACACACAGTTTAAAAATTACACACAGGTTTAAAATTATAGTGTTACGCTTTTAAAATTGTCTCATATTAAGGGTAGCAAACTTTGTCCACGTGGGGCACTAAATAACGCTTTTAAAATTGTCTCATATTGAGGGGAAGCAAACTTTGTCCACTTGGGGCACTAAATAACCAAATATGAATAAACCAATCTTTCTATAATGGCCATGCCAAATGAAGATTGATTAGTTCCATCCTTTGAGAAATACTAATTGTTTAGCTTTAAAAAGCAAATTGAAGAAAAATTTTAGAAGATAAGTAGGGTTATCTTCGAAGTTGGAAGCATTGTTGGGCTATAAATTATGGGTTTCAACTTATACCAAAGAACGCCGGGCACCATTACTAGTACTATATGGTTGTGAAGCTTGGGGCCAGCCCGCTAATGATGGGTGGAAAAGGTGGAAAAGATACAAAAGAAATTTTTCACACCTGAACCGGCACTAAAATGCAAACGCCATATGATATGATGTTAGGAGAGTGCGATGATACCCCTTGAAGCTTTAAGTTTTTGCAAACCTTACGCTATCTCGCATAAGGTTTTATATGATATGCCCGTGAATAGCTTGCCAAGAATTGCCGCAGCAGAAAAGTAGTGACAAAGGTTGGTATATAGATATTAGTAGATGGCTGGTGAAATGGGGGATGGATATTCACGAATTGCGATGAATCGTGAAGATATTGAGGATGGGTTCGAAGAGTGTTCTCACTAAGACATGGAGTACGCCAGCCGGAAGAAAGAGTACCATCGGACTTTACGATGAATCCCACATTGAAGGCAAAGACAAGATCTTAGTGAACCCATATCTATGAAGCATAGGCAAGCAATTGCGGGATCCTGTTAAGCTCGCACCATCTTGGTGTGGAGGTAGGGAGATGGGCGACATCGCTTCATGATCTTAGACATTGTAACTTGTGTAGTGACGGTGGTGTGGAGGATGAGGCTCATATCTTACTTTTGTTGCCGTGCTTATTCAGACTTAAGAGTCATACATGGGATCAGTGCATACCTCCCTTGAGGAGTTCTTTCGGCACCCGGGGCATCCATTGGGGATATATTGTTGACATTCTTAAACATAGAGATGCTTGTTTGAAAATCAAGGTACAGATTGAGATAGAGGAGCCCAAAGGTGTTACCCTTAAGACGACCGATGACTTGTTTTATAATTTTGAATGTAACTATAAACGCCTTATAGACCTAGTGGTCTCAAGATTTTAATAATAGATTTTTTCATTTCATTTCATCTCTAAACACACACACACACACACACACACACACACACACACACACACACACACACACACACACACACACACACACACACACACACACACACACACACACACACACACAAACTTATGCATTTACATGCTATGTTTTGTTATGATATTGTGACGCCCCCCGCAACATACCCCCAGCCAGATAATCTCCCCCATCCGCTCAGCAACCCCGTGATGGGCTTCGCCCACCCCCCACTCGAGGTGACTCTAGTGCGGGAGGGAACACGGTTGTGTCTTTATGCGCCCTTCCCCCTATGGGCTCCTATAACAAATGGGAAGCGATAACACGCCGAACTAGCATAAAACATATACAAATACTACTCGAGGGTAGTGCATCGCATAAAACCAATGCAAAGATGATAATCACAAACCATAAAACAGAGAGAGCTCCTACTCCCTCGCCGCACCATAAGGAGGATGACCGACCCGGCTAGGCCTCAAGATAGAGCGCACCGAGTCATGACAATGGCGGCGGTCGGCAAAGAACAATGGCTAGGGTTGACCACTCCATCCGCCCCCCCCCGTGCATACTTTGCTGCATGGGCTAGATCAGGCTCGACAGACTCTAGCCTTCCTGATACACAATCCCATGGCATCACCCATCTGGGACTACTCCAGTGTTGCATCTCCCCGTCCGGTGAGGCAGAAGGGTTGCATCTCCCTTCCTGTGGTCTAGAGGTGCCGTGGCGGCTAGAGAATCGTGACGGCACACACCCATTTCACTGACCGAACCCCCCAAAACGAGCCAAGCCAACACTTGCAGCCCCCGAGGCAGGGCAACACCATTGCCCTGTGAGGTGTTTCCACCCATGCTCGCCCACACGGGCGTGACCACCATAAGCCTAGCCCACTATGGGATCCCCCAAGCTCCCCACTCTACAGGATCCTCCTCCCACTTTCCCTCTAGCCCTGTTATCCGGGTGCTGAGTCATATCATAGCCTCAATAGCCCGGGGTGGGCTCCTATGCACAGGCCGCAACTAATAGGAACTAAGGGATCTACTCTAGGAACATACTACATATGGCCCTAGGTCTCACCCCCTTCCCAATACAAGAGGAGCAAACATGATCAACCAACATCACATAATCATCACATCATGAGAATAATCATAAGAAGAACATCTTAACCTAATCATACAACTAACCAATAGTTAGGGTTCTTTGATTAGGGTTCAAGATGTTGAATATGGGTTCTAGGATGGCTCTACTCTAGATACAAAATACTAGCACATCCGAATGCTAATCCCGCATGAGCTATCACAACTACTATCCTACATACCCGCTCCCCGACGCCTCCCTCCAGATCCCAAGCGCCCATAGTCTTCACCACTCACAAGCCGCCGCTCCTCCTCCAAGAACGGGTCTACCCCTCACAGCCGCTGCACCAGCCTATGCCATTAACGAACATGTTCAAACGGGGTTTCAAACAAGTAGGTGAGTCTCCGGGTGCTAGGGCCGAAAGAGGTCTAGGGTTAGGGTTTATGCCTATATAAGTTAGGTCGACCTAGGATGCCACGTGGCACCAATCGGTGAGTCCTGTGGCGGGTGGCCCCCAATAGGTTAAGGCCATGTGGATAATGGCTTAATCCTATGGTTGGCTAAGTTATGAGAATAACTTAGCCATGCCCCTAGTGCCACAAATCTATGGTATACAAGGCTATAAAGATAGATTTGTATGGTGATTTGATCCAGAATATACGTATTTATGGCGATATTCCCTTGGACCGCCACATTCTCCCCTTAGGACAATGTCGTCCTCAAGATTGCGCTTAAGGTGACGAACCTACCTTATGCCCGCAACATATCAACAACATGTCATAATCTTTAGTTTAGTTTAGCAATCAAGTTTTATTAGTTCAAGTCAAAAATTTTAGGCCATATTTGTACTTATACAAAATTATATAGCCTTAACATCGCTATTTCTTATAATAATTCAAAATACTATTATAAGAGTTATTAGGGTTCATAATCTAATTATGGCTCCCCGATCTTCTCGTAACGCCTCCTCGCTGAAGTCCTCCTTCTACTTGCCCGCAAAAAGGAGCACATTACGCTAGTTTAGTTAATAATTTGTGGTTTTAGGGGACCACCTCTTTACCTCCTTGAGCCGAACCACCGGGCTCAAGGTTGTCCTACTACCTTGCCCAAGATCATGGCCCTTCGATTTGAGCTTAGGATCATTTAAGATGCCCCATCATTGCCCATGATCGAAGTGCTACCTTTGTACACGATCCCCCGGATCGAGTACACCCCAAGCATCATGCCCCGAGGGTTTCAGCTAGGGAACGCCTCACGATCCCATCATCACAAGATGATCACTTAAGCTTCACCATGACCCTCCTACTGCCAGGTGTAAGGCATTCTCGCATCGTGGGCATAGAGATCATCCGATCGATGTCCCATCATCACCCACCATGCCTCATTCTCACTCACATGACCCTAATGGTCATGCGCATTCTTCCCCGGTGCGCGGTGGCTTCAGAGAATGCCCTAAAGGCATCCCATCATCGCCCACACGATCCAAGGTTCCGCACATGCACCCTCCTAACTAGAATGCATGCGTGCTCAAAGTTAACTAACAACATACTAGCTAACCACCGGCAAGTCGGGCTCCACCAAGCTCCAGACGACTCGCCCATCAAACTCCTTCATAAACTCCGGGTATTGCTTCTCCAAATCTTGCTTCAATACCCATGTCGCATCTTCCACGGCAAGTGCTTCCACTTAACCAAATATTGAGGAACTGAGACCTCCTAGTCTTCTTGAATGACTTATCAAGAAGTAACTCAGCACTATTTCTACTTGCTCCTCCGCCATTTCCAACAAGGTTGGAGTATCCAAAACCTCCTCGTGGTTAGGATTGTGCCTTTTTAATAAACTTACGTGGAAGACCTTGTGGGACCTTAAGATGGGCTGAAGATCCAACTTGTAGGCTTGAGAGCCCACTCTCTCCAAAATCTTGAATGGTCCAGCCCCACCTAGGGGCAGCTTCTTGCAGCCCCCAACCGCAGCCTTGGCTTGCTTCACCTTGATCTTCAACCAAACGGTATCGCCACCTTAAACTCCCCTTACGGTCCCGGGCTTGTCGGGCTACACTTTTCTTCACCGACTTTTGCTGCCAATAAATAACCCCTTACTTCCTACTAGTCGCCGTGATATCCCCTAACATTCGCTGACACTTCTACCTTGGACAATGATTGTGCCGTATCCTGGTTAAGCACCGGCACCCTGACCACCATAAAAAGGAGACATCCGAGATGACTCCTCGCTTTGGCAATCGCTTGTAGGCGCAATTCCACCAAGTGAATGTACTCATCCCACTTGACCGCTTTGTTCCACACATAGCTACAAGCATGTCTTCAATGATCCGATTGGTCCTTTCCGCCCGCCATCCTGCTTGGGGATGATATGCCGCTCATGGAGAGCTTCGTCTCGATGGTGCTAAAGAGATCCCCGCCAAAAGGCACTCATGAACTTAGAATCTCTATCGATATTATCTCCCCGAGGCATGCCATGGAGTCTAAAAAATCTCCTTACAAATAACTTGGCAAAGTTGTCTAATGCGGTGTCTGTTGCCTTGCAAGGCAATTTAAATGTGCCATCTTAGATAACTTATCTACGACAACCATCAATGCATCCTTGCCTCAAGAGTTCTAGAGAGTCCCGTGATGAAATCCATGCTTATGACCTCCCACTTTGCATTTGGCACCCCCAATGGCTCTAAAGCACCCTAATCCGGTTTGTTCCGCTTTGGTCTCACGACATAACCGCAATCCCGAATATATGCAGCTATCCGCCTTCTTCATTCCCTCGCCGGTAACTACTTCAATCTTGAAATAGGTCTTCATGAAGCCCGCATGCCCCCGCTTATTGGGCTGTTATGTGTGTCATGAAGAATTAACTTCCTTACCCCCTAAGATTCTGGCACACACAACTTATGCTTGTGGTACAACAAAGTTGCCTTCCTTCTTAAAATGCTTGAAGGCTTCCCGCCCCTTATCTCGCTCGCTTCCCCGAGAGGCTTTCCCACACCTCCTTGAAGTCCACATCGGCTGGCAAGGACTCTCAATCTTCTTGCCAAACTCACTGAAGAGGGAAATCGCATTACAATGCGCCCTTGTCCCAAATGGTCTCCCTGAGAGGGCATCTCAAGTACAACATTAAGCTTACCAGCTTATATATAATATCAAAATCATATTCCTCAAGGAATTCCATCCACCTCCTTTGCCTTTAAGTTGAGGAGTGGGTCGGGTGAAAAGATACCAAGGCTCGTGATCAAAGATCCAACTGAAACTTCCTTCCCAAAGTAGATAATGCCTCCATATCCTCAATGCCCCGGCAATGGCTAGCAGCTCCCATCATGGGTTGGGTAGCTGTTCTGGCGGCCGCTCATCTTCTTTGAGTCGTAGGGCGACTACCCTTCCTTCTTGCATCAAGACTGCCCCTGCTATCTTGCTTGCATCTCTTGCTACCAACTTATCCTTACTGATCCGGGGAGAACAAGCACCGGTGTCACAGCAAGGCCTCTTTAAGCTTCTCAAAAGAAGCTTGGACTTTCTAGCCAATGGCTAGCCCAATCCTTAATCTTCTTGGCCTTAGTGAGGTCCCCCATGTAGGGGACGCCCACTTAGCAAAGTCCTTCACGAACTTTCTCAGAGTATCCCGCCAACCCGAGAAAGCTTACTTCGCTACATTCCTTGGGGCTGGCCAATCAACTATTGCTTCAATCTTAGATGGATCTCGGGAGATTCCTCTGATGTTACTACATGCCCCAAGTACTCCACCCTACCAAGGTAAAGTGGCACTTAGAGAGCTTCCCATACAACCGATGACGCCTCAACTTCTCCAACACTTTCCCCGAGATGTCGACAATGCTCTTCAAGGGACTTGTCTGTAGATTAGGATGTCGTCAAGAAGACAATAACAAATTCATCCAAGAAGTCTCAAGATGTCGCTCATAAGGCGATAAATGTTATGGAGCGCTCGACAATCCAAAGGGCATTATCAGAACTCAAAATGACCATACCGCTGCTCAAAGCAAATTTTATGGATGTCCTCTTCTTTTATTCTTATCCGATGGTATCCTCGATCTCAAATCAATCTTAGAGAATACCTTTGCTCCTTGTAGCTGATCCATTAGGTCATCTCCGCCTCTAAGAATGCATACTTATTCTTTATCGCCCCGCTTATTGAGTCGGGCGATAGTCTATGCACATTCTTAAGCTCCCATCTTTCTTCTTGACAAAGAGTATAGGTGCTCCGGAAAGGAGACACACTTGCTCTTATAAATCCAAGCTCGAAAGTTCCCGCAGCTGCTTCTTGAGCTCACCACCCCTGGATGCTCATTCTATATGGCTTCATCGTAGGCTTCAGATCCCGAGCCAATGTGATCTCACATTCCACACCCCTATAGGAGTAAATGCCGGATTTCATCCGAAATACATCCTTGAACTCAAATAAGCCTTGCATCCGCCTGGGTAAATGATTTCCCTTTGTGTCACTTCCATCCCGCTTGCTTCGCTCAACTCGATTCCATCCTCAAGATGTAATCCACCTTATTCCTTTCTATACTCTTTCCTTAGTCGCTTCAAAGAAATACACCGCATAGGAGAATCTAGCTTTTACCTTTCACTACCAACTTGGTGCCGCCCCGGTGTCGCCATGGTGACTTCATTCCGGCCGCAATCAATCATGGCTTTGGCTGGCTTCAAAAATTCCATTCCCACTATCGATCATATCTTCCATGTCCATGACTTCGCCCCCCATCGGCCACTTAGCCCCACTAAGGTCTATGTCAAAGGTGATCCTCCTCCCTTAGTGTGCCGAATGGCCATTTGCCATAGCTACATCGCCTTGGCTTAGACTTCAATACTTTGTTCTTCATTAGAGCAGCCCAATCTAGGAGATGCAAAATTATGAGAGCTTCCTCAGATCTATGAGGACTACATAAGGATTACTATCTATGATCCCATCAGCCAGCGATGACAGCTTGATCTGATTCTCTATATCATCCGACTCCAATGTTTGCACATATGTGACACTCACCATCTATGAAGTCCCGGCCTCGCTGGTCATCGCCCCGCCCGGCTTCTCATGGGGAGTCCTAATCCAAGAGTTCTCCGCCAAGGCTGACTCGCATGACTAATGGACAATCATGTGTTCGTGCCCTCGCCGGAAGCACCTCCAAGCATAACTTTTCTCAATGCATTCCCCGCCTCTTTTCCTTCTAAGCAGACTGCCTAGAAGACGCTTTGAGAGCACCGCCCCGATGCATTCTCGTGGGCTTACGGTCCCCAAAAGCTTTGTTCTGACCCTTACCTTGTCGCTGACTCCTCGATGGTGTAGCCACTGATTGCTTACCTTGGTATTGTCCCCGACATCGCCTCGCACTCTTACCCCCTGGTTGATCGCTCACTGAGTTGTTGGTGCTTCTTCCAAACTTATAGCTTTATCTTCGCCCAAGAATCGGACCTTGGGTTGATTGTTCTAACAAGCCTCTTGATATTGGCTGCTCAACCCTCAATATAGGTGTCCACTGCTTGCCTTTTCTCGATAATTCCCCATGAAGTCTAAGTCTCAAGGAATTCTTCGCATACTTAGCCACCGGATAAGCTACCCCGATTCAACCTCAGAAACTCACCGATCTCTGCCTACTAGTATGGGACCTGGTACATAGTGCTTACTTTAAGCCTTGCTAAAAGTCTTAAATCTGCAATTGTTCCTCTTCAAAATTTGTTAGACTTAGCATATCCCTTCCACCAGATCCTTGCCGGTCCAATAAGGTTAGCCGTAGCAACTTTCCCTATATCCTTGTCTTTCATACCGTAAGAGTTACCAAATTCTTTTCCATTTCATCAAGCCATGCTTTAGCTTCCATGCCCGATCTGCTCTTTCCCCGAGAACCGCCCAGCCTTTCCTTGTCTTCCACACATTGCTCATAGCACTATCCACCTTTTTCTCGTAATCATCCCTGCCTTTTTCTTTGCCCTTTTCCTTGCCTTAGGTGTGCTGTGAGTCACTATCTGAGCTAGAGCTGTCCTCACCGGAAGAGTCAGCCCCATGAGCCGGAGCTTGATGATGATGGACTCCTGGTTCTCCTCTTCCTTCTTCTATCCCCCGACGTTCCCTGGGTTGCCCTCCCTTCCCTCGGGCCGAGGGACTTCGGCCACCACCCTGAAAAACAAGGTGGAGGTGGGTGACCATCTTCCCCAGCATTCATGAGAGGTGTCGCCTGGGGATGAGGAGGTGTTGCATCCGATTCCTCATCTCGCACCAACCTTGCGCTGATCGCCTCCGTGACATATCCTGCCCACATCTTCTTTGTTCTCCCAAACAGATTCCTTGGTACCCAATTGCGTGGTCGGTGGCTGATCTTGAGATCCCCGTGACTTGAGTTCCTTGTCGCAAGGATTGATCATTAATACATGTTATTAGGTTAGGCAATGATCATTTTTGCTTACAATTAAATTGTTGTTAGGTACAAAAGAAATCATATGAAAATTTCTTTTTACAAGTCAACATCATAGTAATACATTAATTAGTATATAGAAATACATTTAATGGACTTCATGATAATACTTAAAAAGGAGTTACAATGTACTTTAATTGCTTAGCAAACAACTCTTCCATCAATGGTGTCGCTTGAAGAAGTCCTTGATTTTCTTGAATCCCGTGGCTCCCTGCCCATGTTCTCGGCAGATTCTAGCCGCCGATCCTCCCCCTCCAATGTTTTTGCTACCGCGGGCCGGAGTTCTCCGTGCGCTTGCCGCCACCATCGACAAGCGCGCCCCCGAGGTGGCCCCCTCATGGGTCAAGAGCGCGAAGTGCTACTGATCTCTTTGAAGAGGATGACATGGTCTACCCATAATCCATCTTAGCTGCGGCCGACCGAACCCCGAGAGTGCGACAGAGCGCCGACGGATTCTTCCCCTCTTGGGCTGAACTCCTTGTGAAGAACTACCATCTCGCCTCGCTAAGGACCGGGAGATAGTACCTAAGTGACTTATCCCTGCCTCACCGCAGCCTCGTGCACTTCTCCTCCGAGCAAATTTCACCGAAAACATCTAGTGCGACGAGATCTTCGTGGTCCCTCCACATTGTTGCCGCTGTTCCAGATTGATGCTACTGTGTGCTTCCCCGCGATGCTTCTAGAGCGACCGGCTCGGGCTTTGAGCTTGGGCCTTCCCCGGCTTGTACAACCTCGGGCTTTTGTATCTCCCGAATTCCTCTTCGATGATGGGTTGCCGCCGCTGGTACATCCGCCTTTATCCGTGGTAGGCTTGAATGTCTGACATAGTATCCCCGCGATAGAGTGTCGCCACCCACCTCCCTTGGAATTTCTTGATAATCATAGTCGATGAAGTCGCCGCCCTCAAGCCCTTTGCCATTAGGGCTTAGGAGTTCGCCGGTCCCGGTGGCCTTCTTCTTTGACAATAGGGGAGGTTGAGGATGTCGCTGGCTAATATGTACTCCTCACCCTCGATCACCGGAGTGAGGCTCGTGGATACCCCCTTGGTGGCTCAAGTCTCGCCATTGCTTCCTCGTTGTTCCAGCTAGGCTTCTCCATCCTTCCCTCGCCTTTATCTCCCAACTTGGGTTCTCCTCTTCTTCCTCCTCATAATCCCCGCTTCCTCTCGCCACACGCTTGTCTCTCGATGTGGAGCCGAGTGTTCGTGATGCCGGGGTCCGGATCTCCGGATGCTTATCTCAGCGCCCGAAAGTGTCGAGAGGTGCCAAATCCAAAGGTTGAATTGACGGCTCTCCGGGTTGGTTAACCGCCTGCATCGCATGAACAAAGCTAAGGCTGCTTGGTTTGAGACGCACTCGGCGCCTATGATGCTTACAGTCATGTAGTCCGCATGTTTCGGGTTCTATCCCATAACTTATTCTTGCCCCCGATCCCCACCTATGGCTTGAGCAAGAGAATCTAGAGAAACCCATTTCCCTCCCTAGGTGGCAAGCTAACTTCCTGTGGTAAGACCACTGATCATACCGGCAAATTATGTCGTAGTAGGGAGTTCTAGTCAAGGTGGCATGAAGGTCAAAGTGATGATCAAGACATGGAAGGCTTGCTCACAGGAATGCACGATGTGATTTGCCCCATTGTACCATCCGACAAAGCTTGATGGTGCCATTGAGCCAAAGGAGTATGAAAATGGCTAAAGAGAATAAGCAAGGAGCTAGAAAATCGCCAAGAGAGCTAGGAGCAGTTCTCGATGGGGAGAAAATGACAAATGAGGGCCCTTTTATAGACTAGGGTGCCCCGTTCCGGTAACAAAAAGGTTCTTGATGGGGAAGACTCCAAATCTATGGCCCCTCGGTGTCCAAATGAGCTACCATGAAGTGCAATTCTAGACAAAGCAAAGCAAGAAATACTACATGGCGGTTTGTTGGGTGAAAATTGGTAATTTAGGCAAAACGGACGAAAACCGGTGGTTATGCGAATTTGGGCTTCCGGCCATGAAAGGCTATTTTCGCACACCCTTCCGATTTCGGCCGCTTAAGCGCTTCTATTAACAGCTTTGGGAAATTTGAAGGTCCCAAAGATGCTTAATTAGGATTTTCTAACCTAATTTGATGTTTACTTGGGCTAATTTGGCAAAATCTGGCAAACATGGCGAAAACCGATAGCTATGCTAATTTGGGCTTTCCGTCAAGGGCTGAAAGGCTATTTTCAAGACATTTCTTCCGATTTCGGCTATTTTGGCCTAAATTTGACTAATTTGCCTATAGTACTTTTACTAAATTATTCTATTTGGATGCTTACACCATGATGGCTACAACTAAACTAGAATTTGAGCAACCCAAACACATTTTTATACAAAAATTGAAGTCACTTTACAACAAAAATTTTATATTTATGGGAGACTTAATAATTACATTACTTTGACAAAAAATGCATCCTCAAGGGTATTCCTTGCGGATGCGACGCCAAGTATATATCCTTAAGTATCAAAGTCACCCTTCGCGGATCGCGAGGGTTCCCTTCCCTCAAACAACTGGTGAGCTCGCCTCAGCGCTACTTGTAACACTCGAAGTTGTGAGCGACGCCACCAGAAGCCTGCGGACGAATCGCCGATCACCTCCCCGCGATGAGTCGCCAAAAGGTGCCTTCCTAATCGAGATTAGTGCACCGCTGAAAGTGTCTAATCTCCCGAAGACACGTGGAGGTACCGGATTAGGGCCCATGGTGGACCTTCTTTCTTCTGGGCCGGGCGGCGCGCTTGGGTCTGGTTCTTTTTGGCGCCTCCCCTCCACTCAAGTAAGGCCGACGCTTTGCCCAGAAGTACCAATCATTATACCTTTGTCCACCGACGGCTGGTATTCTTGGTATGCCTTTGAGGCGGGCCGTAGAGAGACGGTCCTCTTCAAGGGCTAAGGCCCGCCACCGCCGCTTCTTTACCACCTTAGTGGCTTGGGCCACACCGTAAGGTGGCTCCGGTCCGCCTCTTCCCCCTCGCTCATCTTCTTCCTCCTGCTCTCTTCTTCCAGGTTCTCCTGCCGGAGTGTTTCCTTTCTATCACACGGCCCGGCGGGACCGCTGTTTCTTCTTTTCGCCTCGCTTCCCGCCGCTTGTGCTCCTCCTCCTCAAGGCTTTCTCCTCTTCTCCTTGCGCTCCTTTGGCTTGTTCTTCTTCTTTTGGCGGGGTCCACCGTTGCGGATCGCTTTCCTTCCTTTCGCTGGCTTCTTTGTGGGCCCCTTCGCCGACGAAGGGCTGCTCTCGCATCGTGATAGGTGCCGCCGCCGCCGCCGGTAGGGGAAGCCCTCTTCCCCTTCTTGGCCTGAGGTGCTCCCGATCTTTTCACATGGCGCCCCGCCGCTAGGTTCGCCATCGAAAGTGTGGGGCCGTCTCCCGGCTTCCCTCAGAGGTTTGTTTGGTTCTTGCCATACTTAACGGTTCAGGAAAACGGGTGGGGATAGGCTGGTCAAGAGAGAGAAGGTGGAGGAAAGTTTGAGGGAAAAAATGAGGTGTCGAGATATTTAAAGAGGAGGGTCCCCGAGAATATTCTCCTACCATAATACCCCCATTTATTAGCCCCCCTTATTAATTACATCCTATTTAATAGTTATTTAATTTTTTAAAATATATTAAACCTATATTAATTGATATTATACTTGAATTTCGAATTTTTCTAATGGTTCAAGTGCAATCAATGAATTTATGCTTTTTTTCACCTGGTCTCCGGCATGATTCTTCTTTACATTTTAGGTGAAATTTGATGCGATGCATGATTTTCACTCCAAATTTACTAGAAGGTGCGTTTGACTCGCCGTGACCTTCATCTAACATTTAACCTAAGTCCCACTCCACTACCTAGGAGAAAAAATTTTTCCCCATTTCATGGGTTCGATGGTGGAAATGTTTATTTCACACCCCTATAGGCCTGTTAGACTACTTTCATGGTTATGGTCATGCTAGTTCTTGGTCAACCAAGAACATTGCTCGATACCATTGTGACGCCCTCCCTAAACATACGGGGCCCACCGAGATAATTCCCCAGAAATCCCCATCCCACAAGAATCGCGATGGGTTCTTCGCCTACCCCCGCACTCGAGGTGACTTTAGTGCGGGGAGGGAACACGGTTGTGTCTTGGCCTTCCCCATGGGCTCCTATAACAAATGAAGTTTATAACACGCCGTAACTAGCATAAAACATATACAAATACTACCTGAGGGTAGTGCATCGCATTAAAAACCAATGCAAAGATGATAATCACAAACCATAAAATGTAGAGCCTCTACCCCGCTCGCACTCATAAGGAGGATGACCTAACCGCTAGGGCCTCAAGATAGAGCGCACCGAAGTCATGACAATGGCGCAGGGCTGGCAAAGAACAATGGCTAGGGTTGACCACTCCATCCGCCTCTCCGTGCATACTTTGCAGATGGGCTAGATCAGGCTCGACAGACTCTAGCCTTCCTGGATACGCAATCCCATGGCATCACCCATCGACTACCTGTGCTGCATCTCCTGTCCGATGAGGCAGAAGGGTTGCATCTCCCCTTCCTGTGGTCTAGAGGTGCCGTATGGCTAGAGAATCGCGACGACACACGATTCGCACTGACCAACCCCCAAAACGAAAGAGCCAAGCCAACACTTGCAGCCTCCCGAGGCGTGGCAACACCATTGCCCCGAGAGGTGCTTCTCTCCCATGCCTCGCCCACACGGCGACCCACCATAAGCCTAGCCCACTATGGGATCCCCCCTCCCCCACTACAGGATCCTCCTCCACTTTCCCTCTAGCCCTCAAGTATCCGGGTGCTGAGTCATATCATAGCCTCAATAGCCCGGGTGGGCTCCTATGCACAAAAGCCGCAACTAATAGGAACTAAGGGATCTACTCTAGAACATACTACATATGGCCCTAGGTCTCTCAAGCACCCCCTTCCCAATACAAGAGGAGCAAACATGATCAACCAACATCACATAATCATCACATCATGAGAATAATTATAAGAAGAACATCTTAACCTAATCATACAACTAACCAATAGTTAGGGTTCCTTGATTAGGGTTCAAGATGTTGAATATGGGTTCTAGGATGGCTCTACTCTAGATAAAAAATACTAGCACATCCGAATGCTAATCCCGCATGAGCTATCACAACTACTATCCTACATACCGCTTCCCGACGCCTCCCTCCGTGATCCGGCTTCCATAGTCTTCGACTCACAAGCCGCTGTTCCTCCTCCAAGAACGGGCCCACCCCTCGGCCATTGCCGCACTGCAGCCTATGCCATTAACGAATCCATGTTCAAACGGGTTTCAAACAAGTAGGTGAGTCTCTCGGGTGCTAGGGGCCGGAAAGAGGTCTAGGTTAGGGTTTATGCCTATATAAGTTAGGGTCCACCTAGGATGCCACGCGGCACCAATCTGGGTGAGTCCTCAGGTGGCGGCACCCAATAGGTTAAGGCCATGTGGATAATGGCTTAACCTATGGTTGGCTAAGTTATGAGAATAACTTAGCCATGCCCCCTAGTGCCACAATCTATGGTATACAAGGCTATAAAGATAGACTTGTATGGTGACGGATCCAGGAATATACGTATTTATGGCGTATATTCCCTTGGACCGTCACAGATATGAAGTGGCACACACACACAAACTTAGCAAAACATAACGTATCCAAACTTATGCATTTACATGCTATGTTTTGTTATGTTTTGCTATGATATGAAGTGGCGCACACACACACACACACACAGAGGATCTGATAGACTTGTTGGTCCCCATGGATATTAAAGTTAAATCCAGTTCAATTCAATTTTGGGATCTTCATAATGCCTTTGCATTCTAGTTTTCTATAAGCATGAGGGGTAGAGGGACAATAGATGAGATATTGCATTTTTACACATGGCATGTAATGACAACATGAATACTTTATGGGGTGTCATATGGATGGGAGCAGTGCAATGATTGTATAATGATGCTTACAAAATTGGCTATAAAGAACCTTAAAATACCACACCCCTTTAGAGAACCATACATCCTTTAGAAAAAACCTTCTTAAAAACTACACTTACTTATAAACTGCACCTCCAAATACTACACCTCCTTAGAAACATCACCACCTCAAAAGAAAACCACGCCTTTTAACAAAAACATACCTTCTTCAAAAATCACACGCCCCTAACAGCCTCCTTAAAAAAAAAACTACTTACTTATAAACCACACCTCAAAAAAACTACACCTCCTTAAAACACCATCGCCTCAAAAGAAAAAACCACGCTTTTTAACAAAAACATACCTCTTTAAAACCACTGGCCCTAAAAAAAAAAAAAACCACAAAATTTTAAAATAACAAAGGGACGCCTTTGTCCACTTAAAAAACAATACCGTTAGTTAGTAAAACCACACCTCCACAGATCTACATGTAGGTTTTTTTGAAATCTCTGAATAAAGAACATGTGGACCTAAGAAAACTATACTTTTCAACAATGGACCAAAACGCGGGGTGAGTGTGTTTTATGCTCATGGTAACCCGCAAAATATATTGTGGTTTAATAGCCCGTTCACATGATGCTAAAAAAATGCAGCAGCATCAACAGCTGCCCGCCGAATCCACCTGCGCTGCAAATTTGCTGCAAATTTGTTTGACGCCACGCGTGTTGCTGCACGCGGGCTGGCTGCTACAGTTGCTGCAAACCAGACCTGGTGGCGGTGCATCCATCCATCATATTCGTATATCTTCATATTCGTATATGACCAAATCTGAAACCTCGTCGGCCCATGTGAATGCGAAGGCAGCCTGCTGCACCGCTAAAAGAAAACTGCCCAAAATTCACCGCCAAAAATGGCCTCATGTGAATCCCACATAAGTCCCTCTGCAACCTTGAACTGATAGTTTAATATACATGCTGCTGCAACATATTTCATTTGTATAGTGGCCATCTCCTTCCCTAAACAGATTCTAGGACCTGCTTGGAATACTGGATATTTGTAAGGATCCACGGGCACAAATTGTCCATCTACAATCCATCTCTCTGGTTTAAATTCCAAACAATCCTCTCCCCATATTTTCTCTGATCTTCCCATTGCATATGGACTGTAAGTTACTCTCATACCCTTTCTAACTACGGTTCCATCTTCCCAAACATCATCTCCCAAGGCAATCTTCGTGTCACTTGGAATTGCAGGGTATAGCCTCATTGATTCATATAAAGATGCAAAGATGCATAAATGCATTTCCTTCAGCTTCTTCAAAGCTAATATTGAGCCTTTTCAAGAATGTGATTTTTTTTTTTTTTCTCAGAAACAGTGTTTCTGGTCACAAAGGTAAGTTTTGTTGCAAAGAAGGGAGCAATCCCCTATTTTTGCAGAGGAAAGAGTTCTAGAGTGGTGCAGAGCGGATCAAGAAGCAGCCCTGTTTGATGACATGCACAAGCCGAGCCCCGCCACAAACCGTGAGAAAATCCCCTATTTTGGGACATGCTCCCACTTTCCTCGCTTCCATTCCATCGGAGCTGAAAATCGAGTTCAAATCCACTTCAAAGTCCCTCCCTGCTATTTTATAGACTCTGCAGATCAGAGGGATCATCCATCTTCATGGATGTGCTACAATTCCAGCTCTCAGAAATATGGCAAGGCATCAAAGCTTCAAGATCAAGAAATATAAAGAAAGCCTTCCCCTGTTTTTGTCCTTGAATGGCGGGCACGGGATCCCCAGGGAGGAGAGGATATGTCGCTGTTGTGAGATGCACGTGATAGAGGATGAGCACCATGCCTCCAAATGGTGCCCAAAGATATGCCCATGTCCGAGCTGCACACCGATCTTAGATGCTCCGACACACCGCTACATCGCTTACTCGTGATCACCTATAGTAGCGCGACCGGGAGCTTACATCCCCGCAGATTTTGGCCGCCGACTTGCTCTTCGGGGCATGGTATTTGAGAGCCTACCGTTAGGGTTTTTCCTCCCAAGTGGGGATTTTTTCATCCCTAGAGTAGGGATCTACCAGATAGTTACATTGTTTGTTTTGGTGTTGGGGTTTTGGCTTTTTGCCCTGCTCTCTCATCTACCGGCCTCATAGGCCTCGCCTCCGTGGACGCTAAAATAAACTTCCTTCCTTTCTTCCTTCCTTCCCTATTTTTTTTTTCCCTGCTTGTGAAAGGGGAGAATCGCTAGGAAGACATTAGCCTACAGATCCCCGTGAGTCCTCGCTACCTACCGCGGTGAAGCAATACCAATGAAAAGGGCGTAACACCCAAGCAATTTTTTAGCTTCACATGTGCGCATTGCCAGACTAAGCCATAGCTGAACCGACATTGCTAGGCAAATTTTCTCATTCGCCAAAGCTTGGAGGACATCATGCCGAAGATCTAGCTATAGCAATCCGGCAGGTTGCTAATCTCCTCTGCAAAAAATCGATGGTTATCAAGAACCATATCCCCCTCTTCTGCTCAAATCTCTAGCATTAGACGATTGCGATCTACTTATTAATGGACCGAAGAAGAGTCGAGTCGAGATGGAGTTGGATCTGCCATAGCCGATCTACCAGCAAAGCAAAGGCAGAGCAGCGGCCGATCTACCAGCAAAGCATTTAGCATAAAGATGCAATCCCTGTCGTAGTATTATTTGACAGTCGATCGACTATTAATGGCTTTGTTTCATTTTTTTTTTAGTTATTTTTTTAACGGTTTTACACATGTCTTTTTCGTGAGCTTTTCTTGGCTTAAAAATATTAGGTTCAAACAAAAAATACAACTGCCTTATATATGTTTAGATATAGAATTTTCACTAGGCATTTAAAACCATCTTCATATTTATCAATGACTATGGACAACTTCTAATGGTTGCTTTAGCTACTAGCTAGAATTTCATCTCTTAGTTAGTGGTAGTATTTACTAGAAAATAATTTCACACATGCATTTATAACCAAAGTTTGCAAGCAAATGCTAAAGATAATTACACAAGGCACAACTAATACCAAAAAATAATGGCACTTGATAATTTCATGAAAGCAATAGACCTTTTTTAGAAGGTTGTATATGCTGATTTCATGAGGAGAGCAATAAACTTCTTTTAGAAGGTGAAAGAGTTGTAGAGTTGCCCTAAATTTCCAATGGTTTGAGCTGTATAATTTGATAGGGTAGCTATTTTGTGACAAATTTGCACAAAAATCTTATGGTAGTTATATTCAGGATTGTACACTACCATTTAGCATTTTGATTTCAGGGGAAATTTGGCTGGGGCAAATTTCATTGTCATTGTATGGTTCCTTTTTTAACATGGCAGCATGTGCAATTTTGGTAGAGACGAAGCTAAGAGGAACTGGAATGTGATTTCGGCTAGGTAAGCTTTTTCTCTTGTGTTCTTATTGCTCTGCAAGTGTCGCTTTAGTTGGTTGTTTATTGATGGGCAAATTTTCTTGATTAGTTTCTTTGTGACAATTTGCTTTCCTTGCTTTTTGTTGCTGCCAATTTTGTAGTTGTGGTCAAGTGCCAATTTAATTGCTTGTTTGTTGGTGGGCAAATGTTTTTTGATTAGTTTGTTAATGACGATTTGGTTCTTTTTGCTGTATATTTCCTTGCTTTTTATTGCTACCAATTTTGCAGTTGTGGCTTGTTGATGGGATTTTGCAGTTGTGGTTTGTTCTTGAGATATAGAATTCTTGGCCGGGCTTTCTCTTCTAGATTTTGTTCTTTGTGTTCTTTTTGTTATGGTTGTCCCTGGTTGGGGCTGTATTAAAGAAGGCGGCCAGGGAAAAGAAAGAGTAAAGGCAGAATCCGGTGGCATAGGAAAATGCAGGGGAAGGGTGCAGCCATGCCAAAAAGAAAGAGAGAACAAAAGCCATATTATTCCATCTAGGTGAGGGTCAATTTCTTGATGTTAACCTTACTTTAAGTGCAAGTGAAGAGATATTTAGCTTGAATTCTTGCATAAAACTTGTGATTTCGTGAGAGAGACGTGTTTGGCAAGCTGTGTGAGCCTTGAGTGTGGAGCCGAGATAGACTACTTACATTGCTAGTGCGTATGTAGTATAGTTGCTCGGAACGCAATTGCTATAAATATAATCTTGAAGCAATTCTTTGGATGGGGAATGGTAAAGCCTATTGGTTATATGATATTGCAAGGTGCTAAAGAACTCTAAGTTACGTTGTTTTCAAGGCATGATTGGCTATTCATGAAAGATGTAGACAAAATACATCATAGGCATGTATTCCAAGCGCTTATATGCTATGTGGCGAAATAAAGAAACATGTGATATTGGACCATAGAAACCTCCTCATGGGAGCTATACATTTATGGGATTATCAATTGTCTAAGAAACTAAAACCTGGTCTTGTCTATATTTTGATAAAAATGATTGGGATAAAACATTTTAATTTCTCTACCTCGTGGGTGATCCAACATAATTTTGTCTACATTAAGGAGAAAAAAAAACTTCATGCAGTGCAGAGATTAGCATGCAGTCCACATATTGCATTGGCCATTGATGCGCCAATCGTTTTGTATGGTTTTGAAGAGGGTATCAAGCCAATGGAAGGGCTAGTAAATGCCGCAGGAGATATTGGGATGATCAATTAGCAAAACAAAAACACGTTTCAAAAATGGGGATCCCGAAGATATATGCAAGCCCACTAAAGAAGTTTGCATAATGGTATGAAGTGGGTCGCCTACTGTCTTGGCCTGAATTTCAGGCAAAGTTCCTGCTCTCTTGTTGGGATGTGTTTCTATGGGAGAAGGTCGCAGAAAATTTGCCTCTTATAGTGCAAGTTGGTATTACTAAACGGGTGTCGTAGGACTATCATGACAATATAAAGGCAAGCACTTTATCAGATCAGTATATTGCCGTCTTTTAGCACCACAGCCCCTCCAGTTGCCAGATGGGTAGCACCTACAGGTTCCACAGGCCGCTTTGTGTCGTACATGGCGATGGTTTTGGGATAGGTTGCTCCACCCTAAAGTCTCTGTACTATGGTAGCAGGTTATCCATAGGTTCCTACGTGTTAATGCCTTCCAACATCGCTATGATCCTCGCATATCTGCAGTATGCCCGCTTTGCGCGTTGAGACTCGTGAGCACTGTCTCTCCGATTGTCCAGAGGTTTAGCCAGCGTGATCCTGGCTACAAGGTTTGTTTAACCGTACATTGGACTGCTGATGCATCCTCTTGGTGTCCTATCCCAATCATGGCCCCCAACTGAACAAAGGGCATTCCATCTTGGTTCTGGTTGGCTCCTATGGTTGATATGGGAGCGTCGTAGACACCACATCATTCAAGGCATTTATTCATCTGCATGTGATGTTATTACGGTGGTCCAGAAAAAGATACTGACAGTTTACATGTGTTCCTCCCTTGAATCAGAAATGATGGAACGCATCTGGATTTAGTATCTTCAAATTGATTCTTATCGTTAGGCTCTTATTCTGGAGTAAGTACATTGTGCTCCAGGCTCGTGCTCCTGTGGCATCTTTTTGTGCTTACACAGTTAGATGAGACATGTAAAGTTTGTATTTTTTATCTGGTTAATAAACTTTTTGGCTTTCGTCCTTCAAAAAGAAAAAGTTTGCATAAGTGCTGAATACATCTCTCTCAATCTTGATTGTTGATTTTGCAACACATCGAAACGAGAGCAAAAGGAACATTCCTTAAAGATTTCTTTTTTTTTTTACAAAAAGGGGGTAAAATGAGGTAAAAAAAAAGTTGCATAAAATTCAATTTTGACCCCTCCCCCCCTCCCTCCCCCCCAAATGACTAGTTTTTTTGTGGAACGAAAGAATTGACTTTTTTAAAGTGACACTTTTCTTAGCAAATAGAATGTTCTTGAAGTATATTTTTAGAGAGAAACTCTTTAATTTCAAAGGATAAAATATTTAACAAAAAATTGAAGTAAAGTCTGTAACTGATACTGTAGTATTCTCAAAATTTGAAGAAAAAATCTTCATATTCACATGCAAAATGTACAGTCTTTTTCTAAGACCCAGTTATGTGCAAAAGTGTGAGGAGTGATGAAGGAGGGATCCAGGACGTCATCATGTTCATTTATGCCACTCCTCATCTCCTTCACTTCTTTCACTGTCACTCGAAGAAGTGCTTGAGTTGTCTTCCTCGTCACTATCAACAGATGGTGAAGCATTGCCACCACCACTCCCTTCTTCATCCTCTTCCTCGTAATTACAAGCCTTTTTAAGCAAATTGATAGTTTTCTGGCGCAGACGATTGTCTGATTTCAATTTGAAATCATAGCATAATATAGTCACATCACTCAAGTTCAGCTCATCCCTACAACCCACTTTCTTAGACTTCCTCCCTTTTCCTTGACTTCTCATTTCTAATTCATACCTACCTTCAAAAGCATTTTCTGAACGTGTCGCCAGCCAGTGAATCTTGAGTTTAGTTACTAAGCCTTCCTCCTTGACTGTATCAAGAACTTTTGCTATCCAAAAGAGTCGACCTTTGTCATCTTCCTCAGTTGGAAGAGCAATCAGCATACCTTTGGCAATTTCTATGATATTGCCTTGAGGCTCATTCCTACGTCTTGGTCCAAGGTACATGACTCGGTCCTCGTCTTCCTTTGCTGCAGGTGCTAATGTAGCATTGCTTGGACCTATTTGGTTCTGGGGTTGATGGAATGTATCAGGCCATTGAAACGGTTCTTGCAACTGTCTTAGAGCTAGATTTTCCAAGACATCTTTCTGGTCAAGAAAGAAATTTGTCCACCACACTTGATCTTCTTCTGAGAAGTACTTGAAGCCCGAGGAAATGCCATTTTCAATGGCTTTTAAGGATGTCAATGGGGTACTTTTTCTTCTCACCGCAAATGGTCCGAATAAATTTAAGGAAGTGCAACCCATCTGCTAGACTCCAGTCCTTAGTTGTGGTGTACTTCTTCCCTTGTAAGAAGCTTTGTCCATCCTTCAAGTAGAACTTGATGTGATGTTGAAAGGTAAGATCATTCAACTTGTTCACAGCTAGTTCTCTATCCGAACGCTGAGGAAAAACAAACTCTAAAGTCTCAAGTAGCCTTTTAAGAAGCTTGACCACCGAATAGGAGTGTAAGAATCTTCAATGATTCGAACTAAAGTAGGAAGACAAAAAGCTTCCTTCCTTCTAAGGCGCAATTTAAAACTGGCTGAACATCCGGGTCAATCCTGGATCATGGGGTGCCCTACAAGAAAAAATCCGAAGCTTTTACTTTTCTCTCAAGATCCTTAGCTCCACTAGCATAGCACAATAAGCAAAGAGTGTTTGATTCTTGTTCTCTTGTAGTGTTGTCAAGTTGCAAGTAGAGCACGGTGGTAGTTGCTCTTGCTCGCACAAGACCTTGTTAAGGATTGTAATTGTCGTGTTTGGGTCACCATGCAAGTTTGATACGCCAAAAATACTTTGCACTTTAGACTTCCTTTAAAGACCATGGCTCCTACAAGGTGGACTTTAACAAAAACATTCCTCCGCACATCTTTTGGAATATTTAGGAAATGGGGTAGAGTTGTTTTTTTTCCATTCCATCAATTACAATAGACATATATTGCAATGGACGCTCGAGAGCTTTTTTTTCAGGTTTACGAAGCTTTCTTCTCTCTCACGCTGTTGTTCACGATGTTCCGCAAGATTCTCATTGCACAATATCCGTGAAAAAGAAATCAGGTTAAAATATTTTCTTCAAAGCAAGTGAGAGGATGGAGGACATGAGCTTACTTCTTTCGATCTCTCTTTTGCGCTTCGTTGACTTTTAATTCTCGCACATCTTGAGCAAAACAGACATTCTATGTCTCCTTGAATTTTCACAAGGCCAAATTCACTTTTCCACAAATTGCGTGAAGTGTGAGTAAGAGATGTGCTGAAATTGAATGCATGTCTCTTTGTATTCTTTTGAAGACGCCTTTTTTTGTAATATTGTCTCCAGAGATGATACATGTTGCTATTAGGCAACTTCTCACATGTCTCTAAAATATTTCTCCATCCATGTAACAAAGCAGCCTGGGCATGCATGGTTACAACTCTTCTTGGACCACGCTGATCATCAATTGCCGGGTTTTTGTCCAGCCTTTTGTGTATTCGAGACATTCTTGTGGGACCCTAAACGGTGGACAACCATGAAGCATTTTTTTAAGACTTGTTCACGGTTAAATGTAATGCAAGACGGTGTTGCGGGGTCCGGTCTTACATGATAAGCTAAGTAGGCATTCGTCCGCCAATATCATTGATCCAGAAGTTGTCTCTAACCGCCGTAATTTGGCCATGTTAAATCTGCTTGATGCAACCCAATGAGCAAAGATTTAGTTCTCGAGTCTTCTCATTTTGTGTTCATCTATAAGGTTTCTTCTTCTTACAGAGGAGCTGCTCTCAAACCAAAAATCCACTTTGAATTTCTTTTGAAGATTGGTCGAGAACATGTAATCTCGCTTGTTCCTCGTTGGTGTCTTTATCTTCCATGAAACCTCTACTCTAGGGGTGACTTCCTCCTCATTCCGAAAGTGATGTGTTTGTAGAGGAAAATAGACCACGCGAAGTTGTTCCCTAAAAGGCGTAGCACGTTGTTAAAGGATGGTGATGGCCCATAAGAGGTTGTGGCATCACCGTTCTTGTACCATCCCCGAAAAGGAGTTCTTGCAAACATCTCTTTTAGAGCCGACTGGAATTCTCAAGAAATCCATGTGTCACAACTGTTAGGTGAAGAGGAGTACATGCCGCAAAGATCGCCCTCATTTGTAGTGAAGTCCCGTGAGAGAAATTGTAGTGAATCTCACGCCTTCTCTCGCTTTTCAGGTTCCTTGTATGTTTGCATGAAGGGGGCGAAAACTACAAACGGGGGGGGGGGAGGGGAGGGGAGGTAGCTTGTTCTTGAGCACCCGCTGTGGTGGAGCATCCGTAGGTCCGGGATGGAACGAAGGGGTGGTGGCAAAGATGTTCAACCGGTGGTGATGCTTTGAAGGAGATGCCAGCAGTAATCGCCTAATCGGACTTGGTGACGGTTGGAAGGGTGGTGGAAGTCTGTTAAGTGCTGGACTCGAAGTGTCTTCGAGAAGCAACAACGATGAAGTAGAGGTAGGAGTCGGAGAATGCCGGTCTTCAGAAGAAAAGACGTTGTTCCCAAGCGTTTCCTCAGAACTAGACGAGCTTTTTTTTTTTTTTTTTTTTTTAAGTTAAGATTGTTTTTTCCATTAATTAATAAAAACCATACATAGTGTCACTAATGGGTGTAGAAACATCCCCATTAGTTATGACTTAAAGGCAGAGTTGTACAGTAGATACAAAATATGACATAATGTTTAAAAGAAGCATCATAAGAGCAACCAAATCTTCAGATGGACTTTCATGTGGAAGTGAATGCAATAAAACTTTGTCGAAGTTGTTGGAGCTAGGTTGCTGGCAAAAATGATCTTCAGATCAATCAAGTATCCAAAGCCTGCAAAGACAAAATTGAAATCCAAGCACATGTGTAAAGTGTTAGACAAGAGCAAGTTTAAATATGAGCAACAGTTGTTATGGCAAGAGGATGAAAGTGCAGATCAAGAGTAAGAAGTGAGGGTGAATGTAGGCTGAGATGGAGATTATAAGGATCCCATGACTTGGTCAAAGATATGATTATAAACCCAATAGAAACCTGAGTCAGTACCAAACTTATAGCTGTTATGCTCAGAACCATTGTCCATGAGCAGCTTGTGAATATCTTCTGTAGCCATCAGCAAGAGCAAAGTGCCATAGAGATCAGACAGCATTTTGTGGGAGTAGTATAATTCTCTCTCAGATTCCGCTAAGTCGCCGTTCCGCGGAGAGAGAAGTGATACATAAATAGGAATCAATGACAAGACATTTGCACCACTTCCCCGCATAGATTTTTGCCCAAGTGTTCTCACATCGGTGCTTCTTCGACTTTATACAAAGAGGATGTCATCCGAGCTTGCTTGTGGCCCCGGTGGTGTCAAACTTGTGCCACCGCGGCTATTGCAAAGAAAGAGCCTCTTGATATGTCAACATTGTGTCAAATTTGTTGTTGCCCTCCCCCTTCAGGAATTCCAGGTACTCTATCAGGAAAATCAGAGAAGGGAGCATTAGAATTAATGACATTGAGACAGAAAATATATAAATTAAAAAAACCCTCAGAATTTTACCAACAGAATCCCATTTCTTGTCATAATTGTCTCCCAATTTACTCCTGTGAGCAGTCACATAACCTTCCAAATCTAACTGAAAGTTCATCTTGATCCAAAAAATAGAGACATTTTTCTTACCATGAACAATCCTGTTTCTAGCTTTCCAAATGTTCCATAAAGCAGTAAAAATTATAGTGTTCAGAAAGGCATCATTATTCTGTAATAACTGGAGCAAGTTATCCTGAGGCTGGCCAGGGAAAAGGTTGTTAAATTTATTGTAGAACCATGACCAGAAGCTTGCAATCTTGGGGCAATAAAAAATATGTTCCATGGATTCATCCTGAGAGCAATTAAGGTGGTGGAAGTTTGTTCACGATGCGATTCGTCATCTTAACAACTGCAAAATAGTGAAGAGATTTGAAAAACTTTCTCTAATGCAGAGCTTTTCTTATTCCCGAATACAAGCCCACGTAGTCAAGTATAAGTTCCTGTACCAATTAAGTGAAAGGTAAACTAAAAGCTATTCCAGAATACACTGGAGTAAGACAGTAAAGCTAAACGTATTCCACTTCACATAGAATACGAGAAGACAAAATGGATACCTTTAAAAGGAAATTTTGGCATCCTCAGTTGTGTATTCCAGTCTCTGAGCTCAAGTCGCCAGCGCCAGCGCCTTGAATATAATATTCAGAGACTGTATTCCGATTTGCATAGAAAAGACATGGACAGGTGAGTAACAAAGTACAACGTACAATCATTTTCAAGTCTGTTTCTTATTCCGGAATAGGTTTTGGCTTTCGTGTGTAAGCCAAAGTGTATTCCGGAATACACATTGGCTTACACACTGAGGCGGAAGTGTATTCCGGAATACACTTTCGCCTTGCGGAAGGCTTAAAGTGTATTCAAATACACTTTCGCCATCGCCATCCAGCTGGTAGATTGAATACACTTTCGCTTTTCGTGCAAAGGCGAAAAGTGTATTCCGGCGAAAGTATTCCAATACACTTTCGCCTTCGTGTAAAAGTGTTTGTAGGCTTAAAGTGTATTCCGTAATACACTTTCGTCTGTTTAAGTTTTAAAAGGTCTAATTTGTTAAAATTTTTCGGTAATTTTAGGTTTTTTTTTTGCATTTCAGACTTGTTTAGCCTTGTTTTTTTGTCAACTGCGCAGTGTTTTTTTGGTCTTTTTGTCCTCTTTTTATCCTTTCTTTTAGATATTTTGTATTCTGGAATAGTTTTTTGCCAGTGTTTTCTCTAAAAAAGACGTGTTCACACACAATGTGTACAGGCAAGACGGTAGCAAAAAACAACAGAAGAAGGCCATTAAAATCACTCAGAAAGCACACCCACAGAGAAGGGTAGATTTATGATTCTCATACCAAGGATATAATGAGAACTTCCAAACCCAATGGTTTTTCACAAGGGGTACAAATGAAAGTACAAAGACTTTACTTTCTTACATGTCCGTTTTGAGTCCCGTGCAAAAAGGTACGATGACAGAGAATTTGTCTGCATGGGCACCATATAAGCTGTGAGTGAAGTAGCTGGGGAGTCCGGACAAAGAGGGAGATTATCTTTTCAGACATCCCAAGGTTTTATTCATGTTGATGAAGCCTTTTTTAGACTTGTCAAAGTGAACCCACCGGCACTTTACAAATATGTTTCTCACTACATCAACAAGAGAAACCTTAGTGCCATCATCAACGACGTTCGAAGCACACAGAGCGAAGATTTCGCCCACAACGAGTCAGAGCAGGAAGAAGGGGAAGAACCACGGAGCCCAAGCAGTCCATCAGGGGAGGAAGAAGAAGATAATGGCACAGGAGAGTTAGAAGAGCAGCCAGCACCACCACCACCAAAGAAGTACATGCTGACCATTGCTGCTAAGGTGCCTAAAAAAAGAAAAACGACTCCAATTGCCATAGAAGATGCTCCTGAGGAAGCACCCAAGAAGAGGAAGGGGAAGGGCAAAGCACCTGGTGTTGCCATTAAGGAGAAGAAGGTTGATAAAACATCAGAAAAGATGGAAGAGATTAACCTGCACAAGTTTGTGCAAGGTGTCATTTACTTGCCCGTCACATCAATGAAGCTTCCTCCGAAAAATGAAGCTGGAGAACGACCACTGCAGGTTCGGAAGATCTATGTAGATCATCTAAGGAACCTCAAAGATAGAATTCGGAGCAATCCAAATGCCCATGTTGCTCCTATAGTGGTTCTTGTTGATAGAGAGCAGTGCACAAGTCCTGCAGAGTACGATAGAGAAAATGAGGACACATATACGCATTATGTTTTGGGTGGGAACCACAGCTTCAAGGCAAGGAGGAAATTGTACAAAGAAAAAAAGAATCCTAGGTACTTATCTGTTCTCTGTGCAGTCTACTGTGGATTGACCGACGAAGAAGCCAAAATCGTTGCCAACACTCACAACGCTGACAACGAGTACAAGTTAAAAATGAGCTTTGTCGACAAAATTAGATTTATGCACAGAGATATGTCATCTTCAAAGAAAAGTATGGGGAGGATTTGAAAAAGCCACAGTACTCACTTGAATTAAAAGAAGCTTGTGCCATTGAGTGTTGCCTTAAATACGACGAGGTGAACAAACGGGCATCACTCATTGGTCATGACAACTGGTTTCAACTAGCGTTCAGGGATGGCCGGGTACGTTACCAGCGTATTCCAGAATAAGATTTAGTGTACAAAAAACATTCCTTGTCAACAACTAGCTGATGAGTTTCTTGTTTTGTTTGCAGATCTGGGAGCTCCAAAACGAAATATTTAATATGTTTGAGCGTGGTGAACTAAAAAGTAAGGGCAAGGTCTCCGAGAAGAAGAAAGGCTCCGACGTGCCAAAAAAAGAAATGATTATCACTGTCTGGAGGGAGATGCAGGGGTTCACTAACACAGAGTTACTAGAACGGCTCCTGCAGAAGGTGGTGGACAAGGAGTTCACTCTAGAAGGAGTTGCACAAGTAAGCTTTACTATCATTGTTGCCTTTTCATTTCTAGAATACTACAAGAACCTCAAAATAAGAGCAAACGGGTACTCCTGAAAATGCTTTCTGCCCCTCGAGGGATCGAAAGTGTATTCCAGAATACACTTTCGCCCTTCATGTAGTGGAAAAGTGTATTCTAGAATACACTTTCGATCCATCGAGGCAGCGAAAACGTATTCTGGAATACACTCTCTAACTTGGTGCAGTGTAAAAGTGTATTCCGGAATACACTTTCGCTCCTACGCTGCAGTTAAAGTGTATTCTGGAATACACTGCTGCAACAAAAAAAATGTTGTCTAAGGCACTTGTATTCTAGAATAAGTTTACGTGGCAGGAAGTTAGTTTACTTTACTTTTGCACTTTCCAACTGCTAAAACGGTTGTGGTTTTCTTTCAAGCCAAAAAAATGTCATCACCTGCCAGACATGTCTGATGGAGCAACTTAACGTGGAGACGTGGGAGAGGTGCAAGGAGCTTTATCCCATTGCTACATCCGACGAGCGTATTGTTCAGTACGCTCCAAATTTTGAAGGATGGGTATGCTGACTAAACACATGACACTTGACTTGTCTGTGTCTCAATCTCTCCTTTGTTAGCAGAACAAGAAGAAAAATATGGACCTGCCAGAAGGTTTCATGCACCTCGTGAGGCTGGCACGAGAAGAAAGAACATTGACAGATAGGAGGACTCTAGAAGTGGAGCCTTCTGAATATGAAAAGTTTAGCTTGTACGACCAAAACAATTTGTTTTCTATCATCCACGAGGACTGCACTAAACTGGTTGGAACAGTAAAGCCACAGGATTTTACACTGGTCATAGCGGACCTTCCTTATGGCTTTAAACTAAAGGACAGCCGTTACGACGATCAGCCTTTTAAAAATTCAGAATTTAACGCCTTCGTCGACGGTATTAAACAAATCACAACGGCCAAGCACTGGCGTCTTGTCGTGTTTCATTCAAGCATGCAATCCGGCCTTGTGGAGTCCAAGTTCAAAACTCATTTTGGATCCCCAGTGCAAGCTGGTTATGAGAATTTGGTTCCTACAGACACTGTAGAAGTAAACAAGGGTAAGGCACAAGAAAGGAGTAGACTACAGAAACTGGCACAGCAGAAACAAGCAAAAAGAATGATGAAGACTACGAATTGGACCTTTAGTCTGTCTCATACAAAGATATTTATTACTCACCTTCATGTGTTGTTACAAATTGATGTCATTGAAACACTTTAATTATATAATGATTATTTTATTCACTACATTCTGGTGTTTTCAAGAAAATACTTTTAGAGAATACAAAAGCATGTCTAAATTCTTCCCTTTTCAAGTGCTGCTTTTGGCAAAATCCAAGTTCTTTTGCACTAAGGGGCCAAAAAGGAGGTAAAAAAAAAATTAAGCCTATTGGAATTCCCAATTAGAAGGAAAAAAGTGTCATTTTCTAGAGCAGGCTGTTTTTTTTTAAGGGAATCGTCGAAACGGGAGTGCTGCAACACTCCCGTTTAATTTGCAATCATGTTTTGCCTGATGTGTGTCTTTTATAAACAATAGAATCTCTCTTCTTTATTTTTTTACTTTACTCTTGTTCGTGGGATTTTCTTATGCTAAGTACATTCTTTGGTTGACCTTATAGAAGCTCAATACCTTTAGGTATGTTCTGACTTCTCAATATGAAAAAGCATAGAGCGATTGCCTCCATTCTCATAGGAGCACACCACCTCAAAATTGAGATAGGCAGATGGGCCCAGAAAGAGCGAGCACAGAAGGTCTGCCAATGCTGCCAGCTAGGAGTTAATGAAGGTGAGGGCCACACTATCAAACATTGCCCGCATTTGCACCTACCTTGACATGTTATGTGGGGTTGGTTACTTCTATCTAGCTGCTACATGTGATAATGAACACACTTGCGATAGGAAACTGGAATCTTACATTCAAGATATTGGACATGCGGACCAAATTATGTCCCTGAACATCACACAATCATGTACAAATATATTGTTTATTAGCAAGCCTATTACTACTAAGTTTTTTCCCTCAAAAATCATTCGGGGCAAGGATTTTTAATCTTGGACAATAGTATGCCAGTTGTTCTCTGATTTTTAGTTTGGGTTTGCTCTTTGTGGACGGTAATATTCAATTCAATTTTGCAATTTAAATCTAGGTTTCGACTCCTGGAGAATACACATTTGATATGAATTTTGTTTACTTAGGTATTGCATTTTATTGACTATCTATTTAATGCAAAATCTATGTTTTTTAGCAACCACGCAGTATATTACTAATAAAGCATCCACTTTTAGCATGTATTTCTATATTATTGTATACAAATTTGATGTATAAAAATCTAGGACCAACGATCCAGTATTTGTCTTTTTTTCCTAAAGAACCTAGTTATAGTTAGACATTTGGTAGTTTAAAATTAGAGATCCAAAGGGATGGCCCAGATTGCTTGAGGCCCACATATCCTAGTTATTATCCTAATTAACTAATTGGAAACTTTTAGTTAATTGTTAGTCAAGAATACATAATTTTGCAAAGGTTGTGGAGGACGTGATGTATTCAAGCGTATCTATGTAGGGGCCCTTGCCTTCCATTGGATGTCCTGTAGGAATATCAGAAAAAGAATCGGGGGTTTTAATTCTAATTCAATGGTTTAGTTTCTTAATATATGAGATGCCTCTTTCGATGACTTAATGTGTGGACATAAAAATTTATCTTATTTTATCATGACATATATAAGTGAGTTTGAATTTTTGTTTGAGGAAAATACAATACTAATATTTCCGCGCTGAGGCAGGCTATGGGGTTGACACCATTTTCTATAATTTTATCTTGAAAAATTAATCAACAATCTTTCCTTAGTTGTCCTAATGAAACTTTCCCCTTGCTTGCAGGATAGCTTTTGATTCTATAATTAACGACAGCAATGCAGCAAAAAATTCGAGCTTTTTTATGCAGAATTGGCAATGGCAAACGAAAATCCGGCATCGGGGATCTGTTCCAGGAACCAGATGAGTAGAGGAAGCTCCGAAAATGCCATTCCCATGGTCTTTGATTGCATTACAGAGTCCGGCAGTCCGACGGAGGAGACGCAAGGCATGGATCCATGGCTGGATCCTAGTCCGCAGAAAATTTGGCGAAGATTGAATTATTTATTGAATTAGAAAGGGAAAATTGATGGATCATTCTGCCATAGCCACATTCCGGTGGATCAATAAGCCATGGGAATGCCATGGGAATGCGCTGGAACAGAGAACACAGAGCACCAAACGAGCGTGGTTACCAAATCATATCTCCGGTAATCAAAATCCGACCAGTAGATTTTCCGGTGGTTAAATCATGTACTTATGGCGGATACACAATGACAGTTTTAACGAGATGTCAGATGGTCACCATGTGGCGTAGATCGGTTCTTCTTATGATTTATATCCTCATCGTAGGTGTTTCATCTACTGTGTATTTTATTTATTATTTGCTTTAAGCAATAGGCCCATCACTTCTGTAATTCTTACCAACTGCTAAATCCTTACTTGGTCATAGTAAGTCATAATGAATGACTCCTAGGCCTAACGTTTACAAACTACTTTGGCACCTATTTGACCTCTAGCCCAGCTTATTACAAGAATCAATCAATATCGAAATTTTATGATTCTCAAAAATTACCCATAACATGCATTTTTGCTTTCCGACATTTAATACCCAACACTTCTTTCCATTGCCAAATGCCATCTTGCACTTTGAAATCTAGATATTTAATACGATATCATGTTAGAAGAACATGCTAGCATCCTGGACTTTGAAATCTGGATATTAGTATGATATCATGTTAGAGAACATGCTAGTCAATATGTATTGTAATGGAGTTTGTGACTAAAGAAAGCTCTCAAGGAGAACTCTACTATTGAAATGGCATTTTTTCTTAGATTTGTTTGAATGCCAATTATTATGCAAACCAGGTCCTTTTAAGGTCTTCTAAAATACATAGGAGACTTCCAAGGTGAATTCCACATTTTGAATCCCATTTTGAGAACACTGTGAGCATTGTCGTTTGGGATCCAGTTGGAGATGTTTTTCACCCCGGGTCCAAGGTGACACAAACTCCCTTGCCTTGCATTTAGAAAAGAGAAATGTTCGCGGCGGCCTCCCTCACAGTGCATCTAGAATTATTAAATAAGGTACTTATATATATAATGAGGTGTTTATATCCAAAAGAAAATTTAGGCACCATCCGCGCCGAGAGTTAAGGGTTTGTTAAATGATGAGCAAATGCCAAACAAGGAGGCATTCAAGATCTATAATCAAATCTTTTATTATTACATTTGTTCGATAGCGACATTCATAATTGTGAAGCATTTAGATACTTTAGATAGTCCATAAGGATTTGGGGTCACCCCACTCTAGTTGATATGTAGTTCAGATCCTAGGTGAGGTATACAAAGCAAGTTAATAGATGGAAATATTAAAAATGGTTGACTTTGTATAGTAAAAGTGAAGTTTCTCATCTCCACAATACATGCATCATTATCTGGCAGATTATATGGTGCATTTACCAAGAGATGGATTCCATTTGGTCTGGTCTGTGCGGCAAAATGAAGCTTAAGCATGTCTATATGCCCTACTAATTGTTAAAAGGTGAGCATAAGCCCATATAATTGCACATTGAAAAGAACTAGAAAGCATTCAAAGATCTTCTTCTTTATCTTCACATGCTTAAGATTAGACCAGAAAATTAAGATTAAAGGAAACCAGTTGGATGTTGGACATGTCCGACAAGTTGCTCATTGCCCGCATGCCACTTTGCCCTATATATTAGTATAGAAATATGCAAGAAATATACACAACATCACCATTGCAAAAAGTCCGTACAAGTATTTGTTTTGCGTGATATTTTTTTATGATATTCCCCTTGATATAGTGTCACTTATTCCTCATGTTAGTTTATCAGCTCTTATCGGCACGAGGTAGAGGTTATTGAGCCTTCGTTATCTGAACTAATTGTGCATCAATCAGCACCAGATGTGGTTCATCTTGTTTTAGATTTATCAAGTGTAGAGATATCTCAGTATGCCACTATGTCTTTTGATTTTAATGCTGTTGGTTTCCTTGAGCAGCCTAGCCTAAGAGTATCATCAATCCGGATGATGGTTGGAAACATATCTCCCTTAAGAAAGCAGCTCGACAGAATCGATCTCCAGCAGTTCATATTGGTGATCTAGAACCTAAAACTTATTTTGGTCGTAGAAACTCTGAGGCTACCAAGTAGCTCTGCACAAAGGGACTATTTTATCTCTGGTTTTAAACTTGTATCTCAGTCTCATTTACTTGTTTTCATGATTTAATGATGAGTATATCTCTCATCCTTCAGAAAAAAGAAAAAGAAAAAGGAGTTTATTGCTCTCCTCTTGAAGATCATTGAATCAAGTGCCCTTGATTTTGTTGGAATATAAATATGCTGACTAAGCATAATGTGCTGAAACAGCAGTGGTTCAGCACTTAGCACATAGGTGTTGAGAAGGTGCTGAAATTTACAGAAGACGACACTTTGTCAGCACTGAGCACCGACCCTAAATCAGTGCCGTAATTAGTGGACGGTGGTTAAACGGTAGACTACTGTTCTTAGTCTCACTGGTTGTATATATTGATTGTACGTTATGTACTATGAAATGCTCAGTCGTAAAGATTGTATTTCCCATTGCTTTTCTCAATAGAGTTATTCTTGTTCTTCTATTCTATCTCTTGAGTCGATCTTGCGGGTTTGTGCTGGTTTTGCACTAGTTCTATCATGGTATCAGAGCTTTCTTGAGGGAAGAATAGAGCAAGCTATTGGATTGGCCATCGTTTCCAGAGTTCTTTGGCCGAGATTTGTGGGTGGAAAATCTCATTTGCGGCATTGGAGAAGATTCTTGCTTTTTGGCCTGGAGGAAGTGTTTTGGGAGAATGATTCGGATTTTCCAGCAAGTTCTGGTGTGAGATTCAAGTTTTCCAAGACCTTTTTGGCGACAAAATTCAAGATTCAACTTTTCTGGTGGGTGCTTTGTTTGGTGACGAATTTGTTTTCTCAACCATCTTTTTGGTTGCTGAAAGCAGGAGAAATTCATGGATCCATTCAAGTTCTCACAGAATGCAAAGCTCACTAATAATAATTACCATGCTTGGAAGAAGTTCATGGTGAATTATTTGATATTTAGTGACATGGGAGCGGTGTTTGATGAAGACTTTATCAGCACCAAGTCAGCAAATGCTGGTAGGGTAAAACCAGAAAGCTTGTGCTCTTGTCAAAATGTTGGCTGAAGAGACAATTGGTCATGAAATCAACCATTTTACTGAGTTTAAGGAGATGTGGTCTCATTTAGAGAAGTCGGGATTTGTATTAATCGTGTCTTTGTGTGATTATCATAGGCTTGTTGTAGGCTTGCAAACTTTGGTTATAATGCATGTGGAGTTATTTTCTAGTATATGTTACTGCGAACTAAGAGATGGAATCCTAACTAGTAGCTAAAGCAATCCATGGTCATTTATAAGTTATTTTAAATACCTTCAAAATTCTATATAATTTTCCAGCTTATCTTCTTTTAGCACAAAAAAGATCGAAAATCTTCAAGATGTTTGTTTGTACCTCCAACATTTTGTAGTAATACTCCTCAACATTTTGTGAAGCTTCTATCATGTGTTCCATTATCAGTGAGATGTAGATGTCTTCAAAATCCATGAGATTACTGCGATCCAATACCTATAGATGAAGGATAAAGAACTTTGGAGTCTTAACCTGTATTTTATAGGATTGTCTTCTAAGAAATATGGCAATATATGATTAGAATTTTTGAAATTTGATGGTTGGATAAAGAACTGAAGGAGGCTTGAGGGGTTGAAATATCATGAGAAGGATTGATTGTGACAAAAGCTTTCTAGAAGTTTGTAATATTTTAGCAAACTTGGAAGGAGCTAGGGTCGAGAGTCCCAAAAATTGCTTAATTCTCATGCATTTTTTAACTCTCAAAACAATTCAGAGCAAAGGTAACTTTGTTTATGCGAAGAAAAGAGTGATATGGTAGATAATGTCATCGCATGGTGCAATAGCGCTTGCAGAAATACCATTGCTTGCGGAATTTGCTGCTTGCATGGTACCGTGGCTTGCAGAATTTGCTGCTTCCTTTTGAAGTTCATGGCATTGCCTACCTATGCCATTCCATGCCACCATAGTTTTCCTTATGTAACTTTTTTATTTCATGTGTTAGTGCATGCATGGGGTGCATTCTTTGTACATGGATGTGTGATTTAAAATATCCTTGGTATTGTCTCGAGATCCAGTAATCCCAAGTGAGCACTACGGAATGAGCAAGAAAAGATAAAATGCTGGTAAATAAGATAGCTCAAAGTATTTTTTTGGAAGCCAGAGAAATATATGAGATGATATCAGTTTTTAATTGTTGCATGGCCATCTGCATATGTTCAATCTTCTATATATATCTAAGAAAAAATCCCCTATATTATGTCATCCATATTTTTTAAGCTTTGATAAGGATGGGGCTATGGAAGGGACAATAGAACATAACAAACCTGCCTTTGAGCATGTGAAAATAAAGTGGTTTTGGTATTCAATTTTAAATAAATGGATAATTGGCAAATCCAATTGATTTGACTACTTAGTTGTATCATTGTCAAGCTCATGCTAATTTGCCACATATAGTTGGGATAAATTTCACCATTAAATCCTCATCATTGATGTTTAGGAAATGCTTTTTGTAGAAATTATGTCTTAGTAGAAAGTTTTCTTGGCCAATGCTAGATCCTCTCATATTCCGAGATATCAAGAAGTTCTACCTTTTTTTTTACAAAAATTGGTATGATTATGATAGATATATTGTCTATGCATAGAAATGTCATCAAAATATAATGCAAGTAAGTGATCAAAAACTTGGATTATCATGTTGACTTATTAGATACTATCCCATCGATCCGAGCCATCGGATCGTCATTCTGGGAAGGGACGAGCGCCTATATTAGGCCATTTTCGTTTTCAGCCCGATTATCGGCGTCTTCTCACATCAGATCTTCTTCTCCTCTCGTGGCTTCCCATTGCTTCTTCATACTCGGTTGTCCCTTGCTTTCCTGCCTGTCGTCGATACTTCGGCGTCATTTCACCCCATCTGACCTATCTTCCTCCCCTCCTGCTTTCTTCCTATCCACATCCGTTTTCTTATTTTTTCATTCATGACAAATGAGCTACTCATATTATGATGTTTTTTCTTCAGATCCAGGTTCTATGATGTTTTTTCTTCAGATCCAGGTTCTAGATGCTCTTGATCTGTCGAATTTGTTTTGTAAATTTTGATTCGTTTTCTTTCTAATGATGCATGCCATTTCATGTGCACCAACTACTATCTTGCATGCTCACATATTTCTCGAGCTGACTTTTCCTACCGTGTTTTCTGAGGATCCTTTTCTGGTTTGCTTGTGTTTTTTTGTGGTTTAATTTCCTTGGGGGCTCTGCTCATGCATAGATGGAGGTTTCGATTATGGGTATGGGTTTTCTCTGTTTTGCTCTTGATACATGCAGTTGGCTATGGAGCAACACAAATCTTGGGCATCGGCGGAATCTAATCTTTCCATGGAAGATGGCAGATTATACGGTTGGTTTTGCAGCACAAGGTTTTGCATTGCCGCTCTGCATTTGGCTGTGTTCAATAATTTGAGCATGCTCTCTAACTTCGTTTCCTTCTTTTTCCTATCCTCTCCTCTGTACTTGTCGAGATCTGGCATAGCCAAGGCGGTGCCCGGCCATTTGATTGCTGACCTATGTCTGTGGTTTCTGTTACAGCCTCTTCTTCTCGCCCATTGTCCTGCCTTACAGCTGGAAATCTGCGCAGTCAAGAACCGAATCTGGAGTGGATGTGGTCGCTGGAGCATTCGACGGAGTGCTGATGCTGAATCGTTGCTGGTCCGCCCGTGTTGTAGTAGATCAACTGTGGGCAAACAGATGGCAGCTTTTTCCTAATATCTTTTTCCTGCCTTCACTCCCTAAGCCGATCTGCCTTGCCGGTTTCAGCTATTTAGGGTTGCTGCATGCCGCTAATTCTGCCCAGCTCGACCAATCTCTTTTTTCTTGCCATAGTCTGTAGATGGCTCGCCCTTTTCTCTACAGCCCTGCTTCTTCGCTAGGTTTGCTTTTTTCTTCCTCCAAATCGTTATGCAGAAGTGACATCTTTATATCACTCATTGATGGATAGCTCCTTGGGCAGGCCGTTGGCCACCTTATTTGAAGATGCTGGTTCGAACTCTGGGTATGCCCGCATTATCATTTTAATGTTACATTCTCGGTTTGCACTGTTGTTATACAACCACTTAATTTCAACTTCCATCTCCTTCCTAGGTTATTGTCAACCACCACGTTTTTCTTTTCAAAATCGACTCTTTTCCATTAATTATGGCTTTACACCTTTCTAGTGTGTTAGTTCCCTTGTAAGTTGCTAGACGTCACTTTTGTTGTTATACACGTTCACCACTTAATTTCAACTTCTTCCTAGGTTATTGTCAACCCCCACATTTTTATTTTCACAATCGACTTTTTTCAGTTTATTATGGCTTTACACCTTTATCGTGTGTTAGTTCCCTTGTGAGTTGCTACACGTCACTTCCCTTGTGAGTTGCTACACGTCACTTCTCTAGCCTCCTTTGCCATCCCAATCTCCGGCCTGTGCCTTATCCATGTCCTTGATCCGGCTCGCTTGTCCTTTCTCCTTTTGTTCATTTACATTAGAGCTTACGTTCATCGCATATTCCTCTTTACTTATGGGGATTTGTATTGGTATTTACTTACGTGCTTGGCATCGCATCCTCCTCATCGGAATTCCTCTATTCTATTATATGCATACCCATATTCATTTGGTCCGTTTAGTCCATCTTGTTTCTTTCATATTTGATCTTCTATTTACACCCTACATTTCTTAACCCATTGCACTATTGCATCGCGTTTGTTACTCTGGCCTTTTTGTGGTCTTTTGCTCTTTGGAGCACATCTTTATTTTTATTTTTCCTTTTTCTCGTGTCTAGCTTATGTTGCCTTTTTGTCAACCTCACCACACGTCAGCATCTGGGATTTGCCAATGTTAAATTTCTAATCTTGTGGTGCTCTTTTATTCTCTTCGGTTCATTCTCATTTGTGCTTTTGAGGTTGAACACATTACTACGCAACAATCATGGTAACTTCTCTTGGCGGGTTTCTAGCTTGGCACATACGGATAGACCTTGGGATTTTCATTGTGCAAATGTGGTTTTCGCATGTTTCCTATTTGCTGCATTTGCTCCCATGTGCATTTCATTTCGTACTCCTTAGCGTAATATTTTGGGGTCTGATATGGAGTCATAGCATGGGGGAGTGGTCCACGGCGCCAGGGTTATGGGGGCATGGAAAAATATGGTAAAGTTGTGAAAACATGGCAAACATTACTCATGTATCTAGGGACCTTTATTCTTATGGGAAATACAAGGTAAAGGTGGTTGCACAAACATGGAAGGGGTCGAGGCACTATCATTGGGATGATTATTGGTTGAGGAAAAGGCCATAGATAATATTCATATGATAAGTTATCTAATCTAATTAAAGGCAAGGAGATACTTTGAGAAAAAGGCAACTGCATGCTAAAAAGGGCTAAAGTCGCAGGGAGATCTATAAATAGAACCGAAACTTCAGTTGGACATATCTCCGGAACCAGAGCTCCGATTGAGACGATCTTTAGATCGTTGGAACCGGCTCGGAGTCTAGTTTCCGAATTGGGGCGGCACATCTTCTAGTTCACCCGTATGAGGGAGTAATGGCCGAAAAGGTGACAGGGGGTCACAAATTACTGCTACAGCGACTCTGCATTGCAATTATTTTCTGATATGTGGTCTACGTGGAGTAGCTATGGATTGAGTCTTTGCTCATGGTCTACATGGAGTAGCCAGACATTGTTTGCCAAGCCAGTTGCCATTTGCACGGTCATAACCTTAAGTGGACCCGGTTGGGTGGTTAAACGTGTTCCTCAATGTATTAGTCTGTGATATATATGATGTTCTTGGATCTTGTTCTTCAAATAAGATGCTGTTGTTCAGTTGTTTAGCTTCCCATAAACTATGAATTGTATCAAGTGGTATCAGAGCGGAAGTTTACGATTCTTTTGGGAATCTATGGGCTATGGAAACATCACCGGGATTTGTATTCCTACTTTGGATTTGAATCAAAGAAGAAGGAATTAGTGGTGGTATTATACTCTATGCCTGCGACACACCAAGAATCTTGCAAGTTTGTGCTGCAAGTACAGTTGGGTTGAACTTCGTCAAAAAGTGTGTTGGGGGGCAAGTATATGAGTGAACTGGCGAATCCTTGGCAAATCCTTGGAGCGTGGCGTCCAAGTAAGGAGGACTTGACGACTACTGCTGCAAGTGAAGCTGGGGCATCAGTAGCAGATAAAATTCGGTGCTTTCGTGGAGAATGCTCGAAGCATATGGGACCGACTTGTGGAGAACGAGTTCGGATGGTTGGGGGAAATTTCTATGATCTTTTGAGGGATTATGGAATAAGTAAAAGCATCATGTTTTGGATTGCAGAGTCAGATCGTGGTGATCTGAGAGGCCGGTTGGCCGTGGTATAAATATTTGACTTTGGAAGTCATATTAACACTTGACCTTGTTTGCAGGTTTGCTTAGTGTTAAGCGTTGGGAAGGAACTTTACGGACAAGTTGTCAAGGATATGGATGCTAAAATTTGGATGCGGAATCTCAAATTGTTTCCTATGGGACAGACTTATGGGTAAAGTTCGTAAGTTGATTTTCTTTATGCGGAATAGAGAATAAGAATTTATTTCTTGTGTGTACCCATGGTGGATTGGTATCGTGGAGATACTGTATCGTGGAGATACAATCAAGTAGTACCGCGGAGGTACGAAAGATATTAAAGCACCGTGGAGATACAAGGATATATCGTACTGTAGAAGTACGCGGATATCCATAACTGCTTCTAGAGTTTTGCAGGGATCTAAAATAATGGAAACGTGGAGGTTCCAATGGATCTAAAATAATGGAAACGTGGAGGTTCCAATGGGTATAAGGTACTGTGGAAGTACAATAACTTATATAACCATTCTTGAGTTCGCAGGGTCTAGGAACTCCCAGGTGTACGTTGAACATGGGACAATCGCCTTGAGAAGGGATGGACCAAACTGGAACGTACTCGGACGATCGCGGACGATCTCTTTTTGAGAAGGGATGGACTGATATGGAGTCATAGCACGGGGGAGTGGTCCACGGCGCCAGGGTTATGGGGGCATGGAAAAATATGGTAAAGTTGTGAAAACATGGCAAACATTACTCATGTATCTAGGGACCTTTATTCTTATGGGAAATACAAGGTAAAGGTGGTTGCACAAACATGGAAGGGGTCGAGGCACTATCATTGGGATGATTATTGGTTGAGGAAAAGGCCATAGATAATATTCATATGATAAGTTATCTAATCTAATTAAAGGCAAGGAGATACTTTGAGAAAAAGGCAACTGCATGCTAAAAAGGGCTAAAGTCGCAGGGAGATCTATAAATAGAACCGAAACTTCAGTTGGACATATCTCTGGAACCAGAGCTCCGATTGAGACGATCTTTAGATCGTTGGAACCGGCTCGGAGTCTAGTTTCCGAATTGGGGCGGCACATCTTCTAGTTCACCCGTATGAGGGAGTAATGGCCGAAAAGGTGACAGGGGGTCACAAATTACTGCTACAGCGACTCTGCATTGCAATTATTTTCTGATATGTGGTCTACGTGGAGTAGCTATGGATTGAGTCTTTGCTCATGGTCTACATGGAGTAGCCAGACATTGTTTGCCAAGCCAGTTGCCATTTGCACGGTCATAACCTTAAGTGGACCCGGTTGGGTGGTTAAACGTGTTCCTCAATGTATTAGTCTGTGATATATATGATGTTCTTGGATCTTGTTCTTCAAATAAAATGCTGTTGTTCAGTTGTTTAGCTTCCCATAAACTATGAATTGTATCAGGGTCATTTGTTAAGATTCCTCTTGTTACATAATCAATTTTGTCTAGATATGTTTCATTCCCATTGGTTTGGAATTTCTTTAGGATAATGGGAGAGCTTTGGCCTTTTGAACTTTTGGAATTTCGTTAGGATAATGGGAGAGCTTTGGCCTTTTGAACTTATGGGTGCATTTGCATGGGTTTAACTTGATAATTAATGTGTTTTTCCATGAGGTGTGTTTTTGCACGTGTATATTGCTTTTTGAATATGGGGCGATTCTGGTCCTTATGGCATATTATTCTACATCTATTGTCCTTTTCATCTTTGGCACCTTATGTTTTTTGTCACTCTTGTTGTTTCCCTTGCTATTATCCCTATGTTGCATTCATGTGATCTATTTTGATAGCGGTCTTCTCATTTTTAGGGAAGGTCATCTTCCCCGTTGAGTTGTTTTTGTGGGCAATATTCGGAACCTTCTGCCAACTTTAGCGTATTGTTAGTTAAAAGTTTTACTTCTCACCTATGCCTCTGGGGTATGCAATAAGGGTACCTAATCTTGGGATGTTCTGGCTTCTATCCGATGATCTATCTTCGTTTATTTACATATTGAATTTCATGTTCCTTTCATACATTTTTTTTGGTCATAGCTCTCGACCAAGTTGTTTCTAGACCACATTTCCTATTTGTCTTGCGTTACCCATGTTTACATCTAGACATAAGATTGGATTTGTCTTGTTTGGTTTGAGTTTATATACGTGGTGTTATCGATAGATAGCGCATTTTAGTGTTTACATGACTTTGGAATAAGTTGGCTCAATTTTGGTGGTTGTTCCCTATTTTTTGTGGGTGGTGTTGTTTCTTTCCACCCTGATGGGGACGCAAAATTTCTATTTATCATGGTTTTTTCTTCCCCCCGCTGGGTGCCGCTTTTTCTCCACCCTTCGGGTGATGCTATCTTCTCTTTTTCATGTATTGTTGATTTTCCTCATTACTAATGGCTCACATCGATTTGAGTTGTTGTACAGCTTGCCGCTTCGTCGTCATGCACATTCATTCGGCCCTATCATTAGGCGTTCTTTTATATTTTACATTTCAACAGGCGTTCTTATTTTTCTATCATGTCCCTTCCGATAGTCATTGTGTTTTTGGTTCATTTATCATGTCCACTACTGTTTTTTGCTTTAGTATTTCAGACCCTACATATGGCCCTAGCTTTATTTTTAATCCTTTATAGTCATTCTATTTCATTTATCCTTTTTTACCATCTGGCTTACATCCTTGTACTCCATCCTGACCTCTCTTCCTGTCTTGGTCTGGTAGTGCTCCTTCAATGTTTTTCTGCAGGTATCTCTGGCTGGATGCGCAGGAGGGGTTAGCGCACTTCTCCTCATTCTAGACTTGGCGTTCTATCTTGCACTTGGGATTTCGATTTGACTTTGATTCACCTTGTTGCCGTCTTCGCTCTCTCCACTCTTCCTTCCACACAACTGTCCTGCCCATAACCATCTCCCTTTTGTCAACTTGGCCCACTTTGATCCCTTTCGGGCTCAGCTATAGCGATATCACAGCTTCCTCTTCTCGGGTTTGCCTCCAAAACCGTCTCTCTCTCTCTCTCTCTCTCTCTCTCTCTCTCTCTCTCTCTCTCTCTCTCTCTCTCTCTCTCTCTCTCTCTCTCTCTCTCTCTCTCTCTCTCTCTCTCTCTCTCTCTCTTCTCTTGATGATGGGCTACCAAGTTGGTCAAGAAGAAGCGAGATGGGGGATCTTCCACCAAGGGTCCACCTGCTGCAGAGGCACGAGCCAAAAAACGTACCCCTCAAGAAGAAAAATGTGGAAGTGATGAATCGGAATCTGACAAAGGCACAGATGTAGAGTCCGAGGTGGAAAGTTCCGACCCTGAAGATATGCTATCCAAGCAAGACAAGGCCTTTCAGAAGAAAATGCTGAATGTAATGGCAGATAGTATGAAGACGATGCTGAAGAAGTTCAAAAAGGAGTTTCTGAAGGAGTTCATGAATACCGTGATGCAAGATATGATAAAGGAGGTAAAGATATCGCTACATAATGATTTTCAGATAGCTTTTGAAGAGATTCGTCAGGAGAATGCAAAAATGAAAGAGGAAATAGAGGCAGTGAGACGTGAAACACAAGGTCGGCCAATGCTGGATGCGCAACAGCAGACACTAGACAAAATTAAAACTGATGGCGAAGAGGCGGCAAGGCAACTAAAGGAGCAAATCGAAAAAATCAGAAATGAGCCGGTATTTGTTGCGGAGCCCGCAGAGCTAGATTTGTTGAGGCGTCAATTCCAAGCATATATGGAAGAGCAAGAACAGAAGCAAAGGTCAATGAATCTTCATATTGTAGGGCTGATGGAGACCGAGAATGAGAATACACAGGCTGTTGTTGAGAAACTATTGACGGAGGAGCTAGGAGTGCAGAACAGTGGCATTACAGAGGCTTTTCGCATTGGAAGGAAAGGTACATATACTAGACATGTTCTTGTTAGATTTTTGAATAGAGATGCAAGGTTTGCTGTGATTAAAAACAGATACAAGTTGAAAGATAAATCCATCTGGATTAATGATGATCTAACAAAAGAGCAGATGGTATTGAAAAAACAAGAACTTGAGAAGGTGAAAGAAGCGAAAGCACAGAATAAGAAGGTCACTTGGAAGAAAGGTAAAGCTTTCATTGAAGAATAGGGAAACGTGGAGGCCCTCAGAATGATAGTTTGGAATATAAATAGACTTCTATCACGATAAGATTCTTAGTATGCAAGAAGTAATTGCACAAGCTGATGTAATATGTTTTCTAGAGACAAAAGAACATGATCTTTTTGAGTTACAAGAAATTGAAGGATTTGAGAATGTTTACTCAGTACATAATCATAGATTCAGAGATGGAGATAACGGCAATGGAGGAGTTGCATGCTATGTGAGAGAAGCATTTAGAGATCTGATACATGGTGTTAAAAAAGACCCTAATCACCAATATATTTGGTTCACAATTCAAGGAGCTAACACATTCTATGTAGCAGCATGTTACTTTGCACCACGACATAAGCAAGCATACCAGAACTCAGATGCTAATGGAGAAGACATGTTTTTTGAGCTTGAACAAGATATCATGAGATATCAAGATAAGGGAAATGTCATAATAGTAGGAGATTTTAATTGCAGGACAGGAAATAAGCAAGCAACTACATATACAGGTAATTGTGATCCTTTATGGCTAGAAACAATGGAAGAATCAGATTTGAAGGCACATGGATGGTACAGACAATCAGATGATACCGTGGTCACTTTCGGTCGAAGAAAACTGACTTCTCAATCTCTCTTGCGAAGGCGGGCTTCTTATATGCAATGGGATTGCTAAGTTCCCTCAATCGTCCCGACACACATGTAGAGGAAGAAGCGTGGTTGATTATGTGATTGCTTCAGCCAAGCCTAATCGAAGAAATTAATGATTTTATGGTTCTTGAGGAGCACATAGAATCTGATCATGTGCCCCTACAGTTGTTGCTGCCCATTAAGAACAGGGATGTACCAAAAAACAATAAAGGGAACCAATCCATGAGGCTCAATCCAAAACGGGCTGGCCTTTTTGAGCAGAAGGTAGAAGATATGATTAAGTGCATGAGCTGGGATGGAAATGCTACAAGTATCAGTGCAAATATACATAAGATTCTTCAGGAATCGGCTGAGCAAAGCTTTACTTCATCTAGAGTCCAGAAAGGGCTTAAATGCAACTCATGGTTTGACCATGAGTGCCGGACAGCCAGAAAATTGCTCCATAGATGTGTCCAAGAAGAGAAGCCAACACTAAAAAAGAAATATAGAAGTTTGGTAAGGATGAAGAAACGAAAATTCATAAAGAGGCAGCAAGAGACGCTCGTAGATCATTATCTAGATGAGCCCAAACGTTTCTGGAGCAAGCTGCAAAGCAAAAAACAGCCGGAGATTCCGCTTGAGGCCATGGATTTATACAATCATGTTGCCAAACTATATTATGATAGTAGTGTTGCTGCAGAAGGAAAAATCAGATCTGATTTAGCCTTCACGGAGGATGATATAGCTGAAGGCATTGCTCAACTTGCCAATGGAAAAGCAAGAGACATATACGGGTTATGCGCGGAGCATCTGAAATGGGCCAGTACAGATCTCCATGTGCTTATTGCTAATATGTTCACTGCTGCCATGAAGGAGGGAATTCCCACTGAGTGGCAAAAGAACCGAGTAGTCCCTATCCATAAGAGTGGACCAAAAACGGAGGCAAACAATTATAGAACACTTATGGTGAGTAGTGTGTTCTCAAAACTATTGGCCACAATTTTGGAGAAGAAGATTAGTAAGTGGGCGGAAGAACATAAGGCTCGTGCAGAAACTCAAGCAGGGTTTAGGCCAAATCGATCCACAACAGATCATTTGCTCACATTAAAGACCATATTTGACTCTGTTAAAGGTACGAAAAAGCCTATATATGTTTCTTTTATTGACTTTAGAAAGGCTTTTGATAAGGTACCGAGGACGAAGCTCTGGGAACGAATGGAAAAGATAAAAGTACCCAAACACTTAAGGCAAGCAGTTCGTGTGCTATATGAAAAGGTTCTGGTCCAGCTATCCTTTCCCCTATGCTTAGATGTCCAGGATTGTGTTGAAAGTAATGTCGGAGTTAAGCAAGGGTGCCCAATGTCCCCGACATTGTTTGGGTTGTTCATTGATGGCCTTGAGGAATGGCTGCAGCGGAGTAGTACAGGGGGGGTAGATCTAAATGGATATGTGATCCAATTACTAATGTATGCAGATGATGTGGTGATTTGTGCAAGGACACGAGAACACATGCAGCAACTTTTGGACAGCCTAGCAGATTTCTGTGACACAACGGGCATGCAAGTGAATCTTGAAAAGACTAACATTATGACGGTTGGTGCTCTTAAGCAAGAATCAGGGTTTAAATTCAAGGGCAGCAATATTGAGACGTGCGATGCCTATAAATATTTGGGATTAGTTATAAGCAGGAATCACAAATGGAATGCTTGCATTACCCAACGGGTTGAAGGCGGGCTGAAGGCACTGTATGCTATGCAAAGCATGTGCAGAAGGATTTTTCTATGGTCATGGCAACTTAAAATGAGACTTTTTCAATCACTAGTGCAAACTGTAGTGTTGTATGGTTGTGAGATCTGGGGGCCGAGTCTACCACAGTGCCTATGGGAAGACATTGAGCAGGTTTTGAAAAGATTTTTTGTAAAACCTAGAATTGGGTGTCAAGGTACGCACCCCATACCCGATGATGCTAGCTGAATCCGTTCATGTCTCTTGAAGGGGAAGTTATTCTTAGATGCATTAGATACTTTAGAAAGGTGCGTAAGATGAAAAAGCACAAGACTTAGTATAAGGCCATGATGGCTAGTGAGCATAAGGGATGGTTTGCAGATGTGAAAAATTGGCTCCTTAAATGGGACATTAACTGGGAAGACTCGGTTTTAGTGCATGAGAATAAGCTCAGACAATGGATACATTTGAAGGTGAAAGCTAAACTGTGGCGGGGTCCTAAAACCAAGATGATCCTATATAGGCAAATCATGAATCCCGAACTGGAAGCAGTCGGCTACTTGAAGGATAACATATCAATTAAGAAAAGACACTCTATATGCAGGATACGTCTTAGTTCACATCGATTGGGAGTGGAAATTGGAAGATGGGGCAGAAAATTCCACGAACAATGCGGACTTGCAAAGTCTGTGGTGCTGACGATGTAGAAGATGAAGAACACTTTTTATTAAAGTGCCCAGCACACACTCTGATAAGAGCCCGACGTGACATAATCTTTATATTATAAAATTATAGCGTGTGTCTTCAATGGAGCCCTAGATCGGACGGTCGAGGATCTGATTGACCAACGGTGGAGATGATATATGCGTGTCTTCAACTAAAATTGCTATGTCTTCAATATGATTCACTCAATCCGATGGTCAAACGATGAAAGGGAAAAAGGAAAAGGGGAAGGGAAAAGGAGAGGGGAAATTGAAAGAAAAGGAAAAGGGAGAGAGAAAGGACAAAGGGAAAGAAAGAAAGAAAGAAAGGGAAAAGGAGAAATGACAATATAAAAAAAAAAAGAAAAGAAAAAATAGAAAATAAAAAAGGGGAGGAAGGAAAAGGAAAAGGAAAAGGAAAAGGGAAAGAGAAGGAGAAAAGGAAAAGATAAAAGGAAATAGAAAAGGGGATAGAAAAAGGAATATGGGAGGGGGAAAGGGAAGGGAAAAAGGGCACCGGGAGAAGGGTAAGAAATAAGGGTGGGAAAAGGAGAAAAAGGTAAGGGAAAATAAGAAAAGGTTGGGAAGAAGGAGATGAACAAAGCGCATGGGAAAAGAAAAAGGGAAAGGAAAAAAGAAAAAAAAGAGGGGGAAAAGGGCAAAAGAGAACTTGGGAAAAGGGAACGAGAAAAGGAGGAAAAAGGAAAGGGCGTGGAAAAAAGGGAAGAAAGAGGAAGGGTGAAGAAAGAGTAAAACAGAAGCAAAAAGAGCATCGACAAAAAGAGAGAGGGAAAGCATGGAAAAGGGAGGAAAAGGGTGGAGGGGAAGGTAGAATAGGCAAAGGGTAGGGAGCAAGGAATAGATAAAGAGGAAAAGAGGAAGGAGAAAAGGGCATGGGAAAAAAGGGAAGACGGAAAGGGTGAGGAAATGGGAAAAAGAAAGGGAAAAAGAGTAGAAAGGGGGAAAAAAAAGAAAAATAGGAAGGGAGAAAGTGGAAAGGGGAAAAGGGGGAAGAGGATGGGAAAAGAAGGAAAAGGGGCACATAAAAAAGGTTGAGAAAAGGGAATGGAAAGAGGCATGTGAAAAGGGAAAGGGAACAGGAAAGGGAAAATGAAAAGGAAGATGAAAGGGAAAAAGGGCACAGAGCAAAGCGAAAGGGTGAGGAAAGTATGAAAAGGGAATGGAAAGTTGAAAGGAAAAGGGAAGGGAAAGCAAAAAGGGCATGAGGAAAAGGGGAGAGGGAAATGGGAAAAGAGATGGAAAAAAGGGCACATGATCAAGAGGAAGAGGGTGGGGAAAGGAAGAAAAGGGCACATGAAAAGGTAAGCAAAAGAGAACGAAAAAATGCATGGAAATGGGAAAGAGAAAAGGAAAAGGAAAAGGAAGAGGAAGGGGAAGGGGAAAAGAAAAGGAAAAAAGGGTAGTGGAAAAAGGAAGGGAAAAAGGCGATCAGAAAAAGAGAGAAAAAAAAGGGGAAGGGGAAGGGAAGGTAAATGGAGGGAGAAGGGGGTTAGAAAAAAGAAAAAAGGAAGAATGAATAAAGGGAGAATTTAAAGGTTCCTAATTTATGCCCAGCAACGCTGGGCACCATTACTAGTAGCATATGATCTTGATATGTTTTTCTCATTGAAAGCAGATAAGATAGGTGCATATATTGTAGAAGCATTAGACTTTAGAGAAACATATACTAAAAGTCTAAATGTTTTAATAGATGATGATGAGAGTATGAGTGAGAGTGAGGATTTAGATGAGGACTCGGAGACTCATCTACTATTTTATTGTGATTTGTAACACATGTCGTCTGATAGGCCTGAGAGGCCTCCTATAGACGTAATACATTTCATTTCATTTCTCTCTCTCTCCCCTTTTGTCGTTCCATTTAAATTTTTTGAGTCCTTTTCTATCCCATTACAGTCTTTTGCGACATGTTTTCCACCTCTTGTCCTTTGTGGTTAAATTTCTTATATGTATATTATGTATTTGGTTTCGAGCTATACTTGGATTCGAATATTTGGGGTTGCGTTTAAGATTTTTTCTTCTTTTTTGGCATGATCATCCGGGAGCTTTAGTGTTTGTTGATTCCTTTGTTCACTTATTAGCGCAATTATTTTGTTACTTCACGAAGTTGCATTCTCTGTTCTTGAGCATGGGTGATGGGTTTATTGTTGTTCTCATGTAGGGATTTGTCATACGGTGCTTCATTTGGTTATGAATCTCTTTTCCTATGTTTCTTTTTACATTTTTCGTTTGAGTTGCCCATGTGGTTTCTTAGCACGATCTTATAATTGTTTTTCCATGGTGGGTTCGGATTCTTTTCTCCTTTGCAATTGTGTTTTCTATGGGATTTCGATGCTTCGCACTATTCTATGGTTGCTGCGCTATTCGGATTACTGTGTTATGTCTCTTTTATGTTTTATGGATCCTAAATAAGGTGTTCTTTTTTCTCTGCGGGGTTTTCTATTTGGATGTTGCCATTGTTTCGTATTTTATATGCTACCTCATCATGGTTTTATTTCCTTTTATTGCATATATCATGTTTATGATTCTGCTACCTATCTCGTTTTGTGATTTATTGGCATCATATGTTGGGTCCCACTTTGTCTTTTTTACGTCTATCCATTTTTGCACATTACCATGGGTACGTTTTTCCTCTTTCTCTTATTTCCGCAGTTATTTGTCATTTTTCCTCATTATTCATCATTCTTGTTGATCACTTGGGGGCTTGCATGCACGTGGGCTTCCTTTTATTCACTACCTGCATTAACTCGGTTGTTTTTCCGCACCTTCCAGCGTTGGGTTTCCTTGTTTTTTGGCATACGGGTCATTCCCAGGGTCTCATTTTTCCTTTTGTTATTGTCTATGATGTGTTTTTTTGTCCGCCACATGCACGATTGCACTTTGTTTTTGACAACATATGTTGGGTTGCACTTTGTCTTCTTTATGTCTATGCATTTTTACATTCCCATGGGTAAGTTTTGTCCTCTTTGCCTTATTATCTCAGTTATTTGTTATCCTTCCTTATTATTTATCGTTATTGTTTATTCTTTTTGGGGATCCATGATGCAGGGTTCCTTTGTTGATTTATCACCGTCTAGATATTGGCCACATGTTCGGAAGGAATAATAGCCACATTCACGGACTTCAGTCCGTAGCCACATTCACGGACTTCGGTCCGTAATCTGTATTCACATAAGAAAACTCTCTACGGACATAAGTCCGTGATCTGCAGATGTGCATTGTATGCATTAACGTAGTTTGTTTTTCATCGCCTTCTTGTCGTTCTCGTTGGCATGCTGGGGCGCCTCCTTAGATTCGTCATCGTGGCGGCGTGCTTTTCTTTTCATTGTTCTCTAATGTCCTTCCCTTTTTCAGGTCATTGAGCTGATGCCGTTCTTAGCATGCGCTTCCGGCTCTTCTCCTTCAGCTTCGCTTTCTTCCCCACGGCTCGCTCGCGCTGCTGGTGCTCATCGTCAACACGAAGCTTCCCTCTCGTCAACGCGAAGCTTCCCTCTCGATTGAACCAGACTCTTTAATCTGCCTCTCGCTGGGCTCGCCCCCCTCGTTCCTTTCTTCCTCTCCTGCCTCAGCATGTACGCTCTATTGTTCTCCATTTCGCGCATCCCGCGACTTCTTTTCCCTCTCTGGCATGTTGATGTTTTTATCCCCCACTCAAACGAGACCAACTTGCCCGTGGTCATACATTTTCTTTAGCTTGCTTGCCTTCGTTCGCCTGCCCTGTCACTATCCTTCAGCGCCTAATTTCTACCGGTTCTTTTCATCTCCTCGATCCTCCGTCCAGCGGCCCTCTTTTTCGCTCCTCTCCTTTCTCTCTGCGTCCTTTATCCTATCCGACTGCCCGGGGGTGGTGGCGGGAGTGTCTTCTTGCTATCGGCTTAAATCCATCCTAGTATAGTGCGCGTTTACTTTCGTCGCCGGCGGGACCTCGTTATTTGCGTCGCGGGGGTTCCACATGATCTTTGCGGCGTGCTCCGCGGTCGGCCGGCGCCCTCTTCTTCTCACTCATATCTATGTGCTTTTACCCACCCAACTCAACACACGGAGGTTTATTTAAGTGGGCTTATAGTTGAGGAAGTCCTTTGGTAGTCGGCCGGTTTTGTGTCTCTCGCGAGTTCCTTCCCAGAATCCCATCGATCCGAGCCATCGGATCGTCATTAAAGGAAGGGGCCAACGCCTATCAAACCATTTTTCGTTTTCAGCCCGGTTATCGATAGTCTTCTCCGCAGCGGCTCTTCTTCTCCTCTCGTGGCTTCCCTCCCTTCCCGCCCTGCTGCGTGGGCGCATGAGTCTTTTTTCATTTGTATTTTTTTTGTATTTTTTTGTTGTTCATGCACTCTTTGTTGTTCTCCACCTGTGAGTGTTGCTATTCTCTTGTTTATGTTTCCTCAGCATCCTGCTGCGTTATTCTCCACCTACGGGTGATGCTGTTTATTTCCACCTCGAGGGTGATGCAGATTTTTACGTAATGGTTTTCCACCCGCTGGGTGATGTTTTTTCCACCCTATGGGTGATGCTATCTTTTTCTGTTATGTTCTTTTTTCACCTATTTTCATTCCTCATATCTTCGGACCTTCTTGGTGCAGCATGTTTTTCATGGCTATGCTTGTTTATTTTCTCTAACCATTTACGGGTGTTTTTTGGGGAGTTTTTTGGTATTGCTTGCAGGATTCCGCCCGTATTCCGCCGTCTGCTGGGGTCCTGCTGTATTTTTGTTCGCCATCACCCATCTCCTTCGGTTCTCCATGGACACATTCGGGGGTTCTTTTGCCGTTTTCTGGGGTCGTGCTCTATTTTGCATTCGCGCTTTATTTTGCATTCGCCATCGACCCGTTTCTCTCCGTTCTCCGGGCAACACATTTAAGGTTGTTGGCGACTATTTCTCATTAGGGTTTTCCTCGAAAACCCGAAAGGGCGGGGTTTTTTATCCCGATGAGAAGTTGTCGCCATTACCCTTCTATATTGCCTCGGCACATTTCTTTTTATGGGGTAGTCCGATATTGTTCCTATGGTCGGCTACCCCTCTCTATTGTATACTGCTGCTGTGATGAATGACAAGCCGGTTTTGTGTCTCTCGCGAGTTCCTTCCCAGAATAAAAGAAGACCAAAAATAAAAACGTCAAAATGGTGCGACATTGGGTTTAATATTTGAATTCATGAATTGTTTTGACAAGGTACTTTATGAGCGCTTAAAAGATAAGGATATATCTATGAGTAGTAAATAACTCAGCAAGTCTTTTACATTCTATTTACATTCTATTCTATTGAGTCATGTATATTTATTGTTTTGAATGGAATTCGAGTTATCAAGGATAAGATGACTGCGAAGAGATTGATCCCATCACCCAATTCACGTTGTGGTCACCTACTCCATCCTTTATGGAGAGAGAGCTCTATTGTACTAAACAGCTTCATTCTGGTTTGGTGTCATATTTGGTTCACATCTTTAATGGGGATTACGAGAAGACTGACAAGTTATATTATGAACTCTAATTTCGGGGGCATTTGGTGACTTCAATATCCTATGGCTCAATCCCGTAATGTTCTGGCAAAATCCCATAGTGCTATAGCAAAATCAGTCTCATTGTGGAAGAAGTATAGAGAATATACATCGGGGCTCAATTAGCTCATAGAGTGTTATCTCATATGCTATTTCTCTTGAGCTTTTTTTTTTTTTTTTTTTTTTTGGGGATGAGAATTTTATATTACATCCTAACACTTATAAAAATGTGATGGTGGCCAACCTGGTCAAAATGCCAGCAGAACTCCAGGTGGTCATAAAAAAATCCACGTGTACTTTAGTGTTTAGATGTACTTGCTTAACTTAATGTCCTATGCCATCGCCAAATGAACCAGCGTATATTTTTTATCAGGATGCTCTAAAGCTATTGGAAGGATAGATAGCATTCCAAAGTTACTATAGGGGAAGATGCCATCCCACATGCTTTGTTGCTCATTTGGCTATTTGATCCTTCAACTCCGTTATTTTGCATCTGCAGCTTAAAGCGGTGCAATATTATCGTAGATGCTCTGTTGTTTTTCACAGGGATTTTAAGCATAAAAACATGCTCTTCAATTCAAACAGGAACTTGTAGATTTTTTTTATTTTGAGCTTATGCTTTTCTTTAGCAATACAGGGTAGACCATCCTTGCGGAAGCTCTAATTATGTAGTGCCATAGGTTTTACAAAGCATGGAATATGACAGAGCCAAATGGTTTTGTGGCACCACTTTTTTGTTTTAATGGCTAGCCATATGCCTTTTGATGAGCAAAATATTGTGGTTTTGTAAAAAAAAATCTTTAAATGGTTTAGCTCTGAAGCTTACAAATCACAAAGATGCCAAGTGTCTTGGTGCAGATTGGTGACCCTGCAAGAGGTTCAAGTAGAAGCCCCTTTGTTAGCCCACAATAGTATCAGGCCTTTAGAATCATTCTTCGTTCAAGGGCTGCAGTAGACTATGCTTCTGTTCAAGAAAAAAAACTTAAGCCAAATCTTTGTACTCTTTCCTGAGCTGGATATATGCCAAATCTGTTTTCATCAGAAGAAAATTGTTGGATCAACATCTAAATAGACTCAATCCACCTCTAATTAAATGCTCTATTTCCGTTGAAGGTTGAACTCAAAAAAGCCCCAATTTGCAAAATTATTCTCTGAATGCCACCTTCCATAGGTGCCTCTAACATACATAAATTTGCAGCACTGGCTCTGTGCCTAAAAACACCTTTGGAACACATGATTTTGCAACATTGGCTCTGTATCCGAAAATACCAGACATCGCAGGATTAATATAGGATTCTGAAGCAGGGAAGCCATGTACACATATATTAATTCCATTATTGTTTACTTCATGTAACAAATAAAATGCAAATCCTCTAGGCCTTAACTAAGTCCACACATATTATAACAAATACGGTGCCTATGGCACTACACTACTGTATTGTATAATGCTCGACGTGGAGAAATATTACGGCAGTAATCTCAACATCTTCTTCCTCTACTTGCAAAAACTTATTTTAATGCTCAATAGCCGATACACTTGAAAAGTTCACCTGAATCTTCACACATGGTAACCAAAAGTACGTGATGATACAAAGAACAAGCCCTAAAGGCCCCCAAATGATTCAGATCATCTAGCAGGCCCATATAAATCCACTTGAATGCTGAAACGAGGAAAGAAGCATATTACTTAGTTCTACGTATACCAGGTTTAGCTCCATATTTATAAAGTAGTAGCAAGACAGAATGAAAATCAATAAGCTCTCCCTCAAACATATATAATATAATAATGTAATAATATAGTAATGTATTGATCAAGCCATTTAGGCCCCCAGCCCTCTATGGCAAAAAGATACAGATTTTATTTGTTCAAGATGCTCAATCCAGAGCACATTCTAATTCAAAATCTTTCATGAATTCAAATAGATTCATTATATCTTTTCTTTCTTTCCAAATAGCCTTCACATACGAGCTTAAAAGATGCGTTGGTATATCAAAGAGAGTTTTTAGAGAGGTTACCTGGATACCATAGATATCTCGAATTATGTGCATAAGAAGCACATCTCAAGAATGCATGCTCCTCTGTTTCAATTTCTAGTTCTAGACATCCAAGACACAACCTCTGACTACAAGGAGTACCAATCTGCCTTTCAGTCTCTATATGGAGTGTGTATGCTGACAATCGTAGTTGAGAAATAAGCAGTTTTTCCTATCAATATTGGATAGGAGGTACTTCTGTTTTTTGTATTCCTGCAAGTCATTGACATTTGTAAGATAAAACTGTTTTTTAACCTCGTTTCCTGACTCCAATATCCACATTTTCTTGACAACTATTTCAGAAACCTGCGCATGAACTTCCTCAGAACTCAGCAAATAATTTGGGTGCAAATGGGCTCTTCTTACAGCCGACGACTTCAGCACGAAGGCAAATCCGTCAGCCCTGTGAGCATCTTGGAAATCCGGCATCTTGGATTTGTCTGCCTTTCCTCTGCCATTTTGCCATTCTGTCTATTAATAAAAACTCAAAGGCTACATACCAGAAGAAACTGGAGGAGTAGCGAGGCCGGCCTGGCTCAATCATGATTTAGGCACATCCAATCAGACTCCAATCAGGCAAATCATTTTGCTCCTGCGGAAACCTTGAATGCTAAAACCCTGAATGCCGAAACCCTGAATCAGAAAAGGAGGTATTGCATGTGATAGGCGGCCGGGATGCTGCCATGATCCGACCATAGCCAAGAAATGGAGGTATTGCAAGTGATAGGCGGCCGGGATGCCGCCATGGTCCGACCATAGCCAAGAAAAGGAGGTATTGCAAGATTCAAAGGGCAAAGCGTCGGGATGCCAAGAAAAGGAGGTATTGCAAGATTCAAAGGGCGGCCGGGATGCAAGATTCAAAGGGCAAAGCGCCGGGATGCCGCCATGGTCCGACCATAGTCAAGAAAAGGAGGTATTGCAGGTGATGCGTTCTCCTGCTTGATGTCTTCTTGATGATTCGTTCTTCTGCTTGATGTCTTCTTAACGATTCTAGGGTATTAATCTGTGGTTCTTCTGCTTGAAGCCTTCTGGAGGATTCTGTAGATTTCTAGGTTTTCCCTGCTCCGCATCCACACCAAGACTACGAATCACGTGGAATCACTTCGGGAATCAATTTGGTCGGAGCTATGGCTATGGCAGATTATGGCAGCTTCTTCCAAGTGGTACAACGGTATCTCCGGCTCAAAGGTGTATGTGCCAAATTTTAAAATTTAAAAATGAGCGGGAAAAAAAAGCGGGGTATAAAAATAACATTGGAAAAAAATAAAAAAATATCATATATGGGGGGATATTTGAAAAATAAGAATGTCCGACATAATATTTGGTGTTGAAATCGGTAATGATAGGCTACAGAGATATTAATTTTAAATTTTAAAGTTTTAGACCTTGAAAGAATATTGTTTAAAATAAAATTAGAAACTTCCTTAGCAATACCTTCTTGTCATCTAAAACATGGTTGCTGTATGCTTCTTTGTTGTAGACTGCATAGGATCATTCTTGGGGTATGTTCTATGGGCACAACCTGGACTGAGGAGATTTCCTAGGAATGCCTTGGGTTTTTTAAAGGATGTGGCCAATGAGATATTTGTCTAGGGATGACATAAGAAACAATGGCACCACCCCAAATGTATCAAATCCTTTCCTTTTCAAAAGTATATGCACCCCCCCCCCAACCCCGTCCCCATCCCCCCTCCAAATTTCAACTTTCAATCATGGATAGAGAAGCTCCATGGAGTATGGAGTGCACTTAAGAAAGGGGTATCGAGTGGCTATAAAACACTCGGTTACGATGAAATAAGTTGAAAAACTTATAAATGATTAAAATCTTAATGTAATTTTTTCTCTTAGAACTGCGCATTTCACTCTTAGCTGCTTTTCTCGACTCGCGAGTTGAGAAAGGCCCCAGACCTGCGTTTTTCACTCTGACCGAGTCGAGAAAGGCTCTCAGACGTGCAGTTTTCCGAAATAGTCTTCAGAACCTGCGTTTTATACTTTGAGCTACATTTCTCGACTCGCAAAAAGGTTGTTAGATTTGCATTTTCTAAAAATGGCCCTCAGAACTAGTTGTTATTTCATTTTTCTTGCCTATAGCATCAGTTGACTAACTTGATTCTGTCTTCTGCAGTTCTTATCCCGACCAGATAATACATGCTTGGGAGCAATGGAAAGACCCGTTCATTGAAGAAAGAAGGCAAGAAGAGAGTGATGATATTGGTTGGACAAACCAGTGTGTGGCCCATGAAGGCCTCCCTCTACAAATTCCTATCGTCTGTATCGTGGCTCGGAGAGTGCTCCACACGACATTCTCACTTGTGGTCCGTGTGTGAAGAGGGTGAATTGTTGTAACAACACGGCCACTATTTTCTCCTCACCCATTGTAATATATATTGTAATGAGCCCATTCATTTATATAAAGTATCTCAAAACTAGCATTTTCTGGTGATTAAATAAACAATTTGCTTAATTTTTGTTGAAGTTTGTGATTTCTTGTCTACTCATTCAAGAAAGAAGGGCCAAAATGTCTTGGTAAAGGAATTCACCCTCACACAAAAAAACGAGTATTTTGAATGAAAAATAAGCCCCAAAATACTTCACACATCCTTTTCTTGTAAAATAAGAGGGTTCCAAAAAAGTGGGAATGGAATGAGACCCACTTTAACTAAATACGACTTTTTAATTATCCAGGTTCATTCATGATTGAAAATTTTCTACTTCCTGCTCCTTCTTTCTAGCAGAAGGGTATAGAATGTGCATTGGATGTTAAGAAAGATTCTTTCTTCATCAGCAAATTCATATGGGTCTTCAAAGTTGCTGAAAATTAGTTTGAAAATGTAAGGAAAATAGATTATAAGGTGCATTAGCAAGTAGATTGAATATTGTTTTATCATTCGATTCCTATCTCAAGCACTTCTATGCTTTAGTGGCCTCTCATGTGCAGATGCTTGATTGGCTTTGGTACTCCTATGCCAAGAACCTCATAACCATCACAAGAACAAGTACTGATATACTTGATTGGCTATGCTCAAATATTATAAACCAAGATTGCATATCTATTTGATAAAGAATAACAAAGAATTTTTGAACGGGAAGAGCATGCAGCAAGAGCAAAGAACATAGCGGTGGCTGGGCTGGCAGAACATGATGAGGAAAATATCAAAGAAATGGCAGATCTATTTTTTCAGGAAACTATGCATTTAATAGATCCTGAATTCATTGCGTGTAGACACATTGGTAAAAGGATAGAAGGGAAAAACAGACCAATATTGCTTAAATTTGGTAGCTTGAATGCCAAGATCCGAGTGATGTAGCATAGAGGCAATCTAAAAGGACATAAAATATGGTTGAATGATGATTTGAATGTGCAACAGCAATTTCATCGGAAATTAATGCTGGTCGAAGTAAAGAAATTGAGAGATGATGGGAAGAAGGCTTTTGTAGTTAACAATAAAGTGGTCATTCATGGTAGAACATAGAGAAGTGATCTTGACCTCAAGCTGTTTATATGGAATATACATGGTTTGGATGAATAAAAAATTTGAGTAATTCATTTTATGATTATGATATTGTTGTTTAATGAAACTTGGGAATAGGAGTCTAACAGGCTTTCAGATATGTCGGGTTTCTCTTTACTTGCTTTAGTCTGGAATTTGCAAGGTGCAAGCACGCAGAAGTTGGGGTGGATTGCATGCTACTTGAAAGATGACACACATGCTTCTGTTATAGTTGTAGGTAAAGATAAATATAATCAGTTTATTTGAAAAAATTGCTTCTTCTAGATTTGAATGCTATATGGCATGTGTGTAAGACCCGCATCCTGCACTAGTATATTCGATGGATGGATTAAATGGAGAGGATCCTTTTATACATCTATTGGCTGATATTGCATGCTTTAAAGAGCATGGGCATGTTTTTATAATAGGAGATCTTAATGGTCATGTACTGGCGCCAAGCAAGCGACACAAGATAATTCTCTATGGTTACTAGAACAAACAGATGATACCAAGTCTGGGTCTCGTAAATCTATGGATATGATATCCAATAAGATGGGCAAACACATGATCACTATGTGTGAATCCTTTAACTTTGTTTTATACAGTGGCATTACACAGTTTCCAGGATCAGGGTATTTCATATGTCACCATCCCAATGGCAGTAATGTTGTGGATTATCTGATAGGAGACCCTCGTGGCATTGATATTATTTCATATTTTAAAGTCTTGGCAAGGAATCCTGACTCAAATCACGCTCTGCTTGGGTTTACTCTAGCTGCATTGAAGCATAAGAGATCATCAAAATTGATACCGCCACCCAAAATAAGACTGACTTATAAAAAGGCTGGAGATTATGGACGCTTGCTTCATGATAAGCTTTTCGGACTATGCTGGTCAGGCACATTAGAGCAAAAGAATGAGGTATTGACCAATATAATATTGCAAATACCAAGTTCTATTTTTGGTTTGATCAAGAAAGAAAAGCAAAACAGTTGGGGAAAAAGCAAATGGTTGATGCAGAATGTTTCGTTGCTAAACAAATGTGTATTAAATCAGGGAATCAGGCCAAGATCAAGGAGTATAGGATGTTGGTTAAACATAAAAAGTGGGATTGGTGCAGGAGACATCAGGAAATTATGATGGACATCGAAAAGATAGACCCTAAACGATTTGGTATCGCACAAAAAAATGGGGACAATAGGTGACATCTCAAAAGAAGATTTTTTGAATTGGATAAAGGAACTCTATAGTAATCCTGAAGTAGAGCAAATGATGTTTGAAGGAGAGTAGAAATATTCTCCATGGCTGTGCTCTACACAAAATGAACAATGGCAAAGCTAGCAATTCAAATGGGCTTTCGGTTGAATTGTTTAAGTGGGAGGAGATAAACTCCATATGCTCTTAGCTAACTTATGTAATGAATGCCTTATAAAGGGCAATTTTCCAGGTGATTGATGTATTAATAGGACCATTCCTATCTATAAATCCGAAAGCAAGATTGAAATGAAGAACTATTGAACAATCTTGAATGTTTTTGCTAAACTTTTTGCATCTATGTTGGAGAACAAAATTTCTTCTTGGGCTGATGAACATGACAATAGAGCTATTGGACAGGCAGGTTTCCAAAGTAATCACTCAACGTTAGATCATCTGGCTATTTTGTGACTAATTGCAGAGGGAGCAAAAGGCTTTGGAAATAAAAGGTATGCGGCTTTTATTGATTTAACAAAAGCATTTCACAGGGTTAGTAGAAAAGAGCTTGCTTGACCTTAGTATCCCAGATAAATTGAAAAATGCTATAGCCTGTTTGTATAAGCAGGTCTTAGTGGAGCTCTCTTTCCCATTTGCTAGAACAAAAAAAGTTGCAAACACAATTGGTGTAAAACAAGGATGCGCATGCTCCCCTATCTTCGTGTGCAACAAAGTACTATACCCAACATACCTCGACCACATCGATGTTTGCAATATAAGTATTCTTTCAAGAGATCATTTTTTTGGGAGGTTCCCCCTTGTTTGGTTTAGTGGCTAGTCCATGGGGTTAGCAATTACGAGATCTTGTGTTCAAGTTTTTGGGGGTCCGTCATATATCCTCATGGATGCTGCCAATGTGGCATGACGTAAACCATCTACCTACCTATCTAATTAAAGGATGCTGCTCAAGCTGCTTAAGGCTTTGAATGGCGACGGCACGTAGATAGAGTTACGTAAAAGTACTATCTACCTATCTATCTAATTAAAGGATGTTGCTCAAGCTGCTTAAGGCTTCGAATTGCGACAAACATAGACGGAGTTGTTGAAATTGGACCTCACATTATCCCAGTTCTCTAGTACATTCAATAGGGCCATCCATGATGGCTTCCCCTTGTAGTGGACCATCATTAGAGTTGTTTTAATCTATAAGTTTGGTGATCGTCATAGTCCTGCCAATTACCACACGATCCTGGTTCCTCTTATTGGCAATATTGTTGGTCGGAATTACTGAACAATAATTGACAGCATGAGCACAAGAAATAAGGGTATGCGCACTTGGACATGTCGTATTAGACCTACGCACTCCACCATTGACTATGTTTTTGCATTATGCACCCTATTATAGGATAGTAGGTATAGGCACTAGGATCTTTATTGCTATTTTGTGGATTTTGTAAAGGCTTTCGACACAATTCCTAATGAAAAGATATGGGTAAGGTTATTGCTATTAGGTATCCCTCGGGACCTGCAAAATGCTATATAGAAACTACAATTTCTCAGCTAGAATGCCACCATTAGATTAGTCTATCAAGAATAGTGTGAAAGTGCACCAAGGATATCCGTTCTCTCTGGCACTGTTTGGACTATACATTGATGAGTTCAAGGACTGACTTGCTCAACATGGAGGTTGAGGGCCCGGCTTACTCATCCCATCATTAGGCAGCTGATATGGAGACAATGTAGACCCTTTAGCTCCTACTCTTGCAAGTACACAACAGTATTTGGATGCACTGAATCCCTTATATCATAACACTAGAATGCAGGTCAATTTGGCCAAGATCAAGGTACTCCTAATATCATTTTCTAGGTAGCGTAAAAAGCTTCACTTCATTTACCAAGGTCAAAATATGGATATGGTGCAAACATACAAATATATTGAAGTGGAGTTTACTACCAGATATACTGGCATACTTGTATCCAACAATGGGTAACTGCATGCTGAAAGACATTATATGCCATGCAGAACACTTGCCGTAAAGACAGAACTTTATGACTGGTCCCATGAGGCACATTTGTTTCAGATCTTTGTGGAGTCGGTTCTTCTATATGGAGTCAAAGTATGGGGTCCAGTGATATCGCTTGCCACTAGGGAAGACTTGGAACATGTTCAGGAAATCTTTATGACTTGGAATCTTTTGAAGCTATTCATGGTATTTCGTACGTCATTGGAGCAGTTGATGGAAGATATATTCCAATCATTGCTCCTCATGAATGTGCACAAGAGTATTACAACAAGAAGGGCTTTCTGACTTACATGGGTTTGCTTGCTCTCTATATGCTCCATTAAAGCATGAGCATCAATCAAATCAACCTTTTTGGTTGTTTGTGCTTCACCCAAAAATTTAAATATGTCATCAATCAAAGGCTCAATATAATTATACCCTGCATTGGTAAAAAAAGTTGCCCTCTGGGATCCCTCGCATGTCCCCTACGGAGCCCGTTTTCTTCATCATGTTCTGCCATACTAATATCCGGGATACCACTTGGGATATCGTCCATCAGGATCCCCACATGCAAATCCTGATATTCGGGATCTCCAACTTGGTGATACCGGAGCATGAGATTACATGGTTGTATCCCCCAACCCGGGATCCACAATTGAAATCCTATCTCTAGGATCCACACTGCGAATGAGATTCGTAGATTTTTTGTTTTAAATCTCTGTTTTTTGGGTTTGAAGGGTTCTACTTCCTTCGGCTACGAATATGTTGAGCACGCATTATCCTCCTTCAAATGGATCATTCCTGTCGAACATAGCCCAAAGGATAATGAAACCATGTTAAGAATTACATACTTCTTACACCGACTCGTGAATTTGTACCCCTACTTTGCCTAGGCTTTTGATCAAGATATTTGTGTGGCGTATGTGTTATTTGGAGGCTCGAATTATGTGGCGAAGTATGGAAACTTTGAATATGATTAAACTGCGAGATGTTATGCACATCATTTCTATTGCTATGGTGATGTTAATATAATTGATTTAGAAATGGACGGCCTTCTCAAGGGGATTCTCCCAAAAGCATGAGATTTTTGGATCTATGACTGCATGGGTTTTTGTAATAAAAAAGGAGTTATATCCTGTTTCTAATTGTCGGAATGCTGCAGCGGCAAGGATTAAGAGTGCAATCCTTGTGCATGAATGGGATGTTCTGGAAGGATGGCTGATAAGAAAGACTTTTCTTCTCTGCTTTGGTTTTGGTAGAATGTTTGCCGCAGTGGAGGTATGGCGGTTGCTCAGCTGCCGAATTAATGCAGAGAAAGCCATAGTTGAAGCTAACGACTCTGATGCTACCACCTTGGGTGTTTATGGTCAAAGGCAAAGGAGGACTTGATACTGCTAAAAAAATACTAGCTTATGCAGAGCTCTTGTGAAGATACAACTCAGAGATTCCGTGGGCAAATACAACACATGTTTATGCTGCTTACTGGGAGATTTTGCCTCTGTATCTGAGGCATTGGAGTCAGCCCAACGCTTATAAGCAAAAGAAGAAAAGCGCAATAAAGGAAGGAAGGAAGGAAGGAAAAATTTTTAACGTCCACGGAACCCAATCAGGTTATGGGACCAAGTACATAAGGGACCGAAGTCCTGGACCGAAGTCCAAACAAGAACATGGGCCGAAGCCCTTAAACCAAAGCACAACGTGAGCTAGAACACAACCATCCTGACCCGGATTAAAAACCACCTAGGAAAAAACCGTTGCCAGGATGACTATGGCTGCTCACCGATCCAAAAATCCATGCTGTTGCACAAGCAACAAGCATACCTTCATACCTCCAGCAGACAAGGCTTCACCAAGCAGCTCCGAACCGTAACCTCTTCACAACTGGGTGCTGGAAAACAGACGCCCCCAACGCCAATCGCCCAGACGCGCAGGGAAGGCGGCGCTCAGAAAAACCGCTCAGGGAAGTCGCCCATCGGAGGTGCCTCCTCACCTATCCTCCAGCCCTGCGCCAAGGCGCCAGCACCCCCAGGTATGCGCGCAGGCGGACATCCACTCAGGCACACACAAGGTCGCCATCCTTCACTGCCGCTGCTCCAACGCCATCCGTCACTGCATCTGCTCGGGCAGGCCTCAGGCAGCGCCTCAGGCAGGCGCCAGGCGCCAGGCGCCAGGTGCTATAGGGAGGAGTAGAAGAGATGTCACTTAAAGCAAACAGGAATAAGCCAAACGCCACATCAAGAATTGGCCAAAAGAAAAGATCTATAAATCAATAAGAACTAAACTAAGGCCTGGGGAAAACTGACTATAGAATCGGCCCTAAATCTACCTGCAAATATCTCTAACTCAATAAAACTTGTGAAATCGTTGCTGAATACTGGGTACTGCTAGTTCACGAGAGTGGGATTCGACTCCATACCAACTGGTCCAATGCCAAACACGAACTCTGTTCATTTTTGGATCCCTTGCAATCTTTTTTTTGCCTTTTTTGCTCAGACCGAATTTTTAAACAACGCCTTCTCACCGTTTTATGCCTTGCCGACGATATCACCCCATTATATGCTTCATTATATGCTCTACCCTTAACAAAAGCTTGAAGGCAGGGGATTGATAGCCATAGCCGGATTTCTCTAAGAGATTATCTCCATATTTTGAAGAAGCAAAATGGAAATTCAAAAACGGTAAAAGCGTACTGACATGCATATCCTTGAGGATCTCATTCGCAATGTGGATCCTAGAGATGGGGATTCAATTGTGGATCCCGAGTTGGGGGATACCACCATGTAAGCTCATGCTCTGGTATCACCAAGTTGGGGATCCCGGATATCGAGATTTGAATGTGGGGATCCTGATGGATGATATTCCGAGTGGTATCCCCGATATCAGTATGGCAGAATGGGATGAAGAATACGAGCTCTGTAGGGGACAGGTGAGGGATCCCAAAGGGCAACTTTTTTTGCTCCGGGATATACCAATCCAGGGTATAATTATCTTGAGCCATCAATCAAATCTAGTTTTGCACATGCTTTTTCCATGCCCCAATGGAACTCACCTGCCACCAATGAAGCCCACCTCTTTCCAATGAAGGTATATATCACCATCACCAATAAAATCAAGCTTTTGCCAAAAATAAAGTAATGATGATCAATACAGACACCCAACCTATATTATGTGCATGCCTATGAAGTTAACCAAGATGTTCCAATAAACTGTCCTCTTGTACAAACCTATATTTGATGCATGTACATCTAAAAAACAAACATAAAAGGATCAAATATTAACATAAAAGTTATACTAATCCAAATGACATATAAAAGCAAATGGTTAGTTTTGATATCTTATAAACCACTGAACAATGAACAAGGAATTCTGAAAACTGGAAAGTGCACCAGAAATGCACCTTTAACAGTTTTAGATAAAATGTTTAACATTGTGTCAAACACGTTCATTTCATTCTCTCTAAAAATGCACCAAAAGACTTTTGCATTTCTTCTATGACAATAAGCTTGCGGGCTTCACTCTCTTGCATCATATCATACGCAACTTACGATCTTCATTTTCCCAGTGACGCTCTAAAGACTTCGTGAGCTCCTTTCCTATTGCTAAAACCTCTTCCATCAATGATAAAGCAATTGCTCTCATCTTCTTTTCCCCGCTTGTAAATTCAGATGTCTCTTTTTTTACGATAACATCCTTCTTCAACTGATCATGATCTAGTATTTCAGAATTATAATCCACGTCTATTGCTCCGGCATGAACATGTTTTTTTAACGTTGGCCCTTTGGCCAAAATAACTGTCTACGAGCTTGAAATGAGGGCAGCTTTCTCGCCTGTCATTCCCAGAGACAGCATTCCAAGTGTTATCACTCTGGTACTGCTTGAAGACATATTGGAATTTCTTCTTGCACGCTTTGGAATCTTTTTTAAAATCAGGACAAATTGCAGCAACTCTAATACATACCTTGTTCCACAAGTCTACGCCTTGTTTAGGTGGTGCAAGAAAATCTTCAATCATCTCACGATTTGCGTGAAGCAAAGCCACAACGTGATGGTCAGGCCATATTCTAGGAGCAAGGTCATCCTCTTCTGCAGATTCTTCTTTACAAACTTTACCATCAATCTGCTTCTCCTTCTTGTTTGTGGCCTCATTGTTAGTCTGGACGTCCTCTTTTCTTTGATGGAATAGGTTGCAGTAAAGGAATGGTTGAGGCATTTTGAGAAAGGAATTATTGAGGCATTTTGAGATGTGGCAACTGAGCACATTTTGCATGGATGGAAAAGAACCAGCTGGTGGATGATTTTGCATGAAGGAAACTGTAGTAGGCGGAGTCACTTGGCGAGGAAGCAGATAAGGCATGGGCGCGCGCATGGCAACAAATTAGTTTGTCGGATAGAATGACAATTTGAAGGTGGATAGCTTTTAGAGAAATGGAGAATTCGAATGTCATTGTCTTGTGTGCAAGGAACATATTCTGGCTGGTTTGCATCCATCTGAAAGTAAAAGGAACACTCTGATACACATAATTGAAAGCAAAAGAAAGACTCTGATACACATAATTTACAGTTGCATGTAGACAATCGTAGAGAAAAAATAGCATTGAATTTAAAGTCCTCTTTACAAATCATAACAAATTATAATAAGTGAAAAACTGTTTCATGGAGAAAAAATGGAGGTCGAATTAGAAATTGGTGTTGACGCAGTGGCTCCAAAGAAATTGTTCTGCACGAATTTGGATGGTGCCAAATGTCCAAGAAGCAGGATGAGCTGGAGATTTTGCCGACGTGGTTGCCCCCCAAATGTTTGGACAGGCGGTGTTGCCCGTCAAAAATTCTGGGGGTGCCAAAACCGTGACAAGGATTTGGGCACCGTATTATGTGGGTGTGTGGCATATCCAAGTATATGCCGGCATATGCCTAGGATACGCTGGTAATTGCTCCAAACTGGCTGTTGCTAGTAAACGGCGGTCAAAGCAAGCATATCTAGATTGAAGAAATGGGCGAAGTGGCACTGCCATGGCCGATCGAGAAGTCGCATGTTGCAGTGGCGGTCCTTCTGCCCATGCCAATGCAAGGGCACATCAATCCGATACGCGGCCTCGCCAAGCTCCTGGCATCGCAAGGATTCCCAGTTTTTTTAATAAACGTACAATCCTTTTGCCTTCCCTCTGCTTCCTCAAATCCCCCAAATCAGCGGTCCCCCGCATCAAAATCCTTGATCTTCTCCCCCCCAAGGCCAGCCCCCTTCCACAATGCCAAGATATGATGGAAACCATTATGGACGCCATTGGAAAGATGCGCTCCCCCTTTGAGTGCCTTCTGGCGGATCTTACCCTTGATTTAGGCTACTATGTCTTCTGCATTGTGGTGGATTCTTTTGTCTCTTGGGCTCAAGATGTGGCCGATCAATTCCAGGTCCCCAGAGTTGCATTTTGGACCTCTTGCGTTGCGTGTGAGGTCGTCTTTTGCTACCTTCCTCGCCTTATTTCTGAAGGATATGTTCCTCTTGAGTCTAAAGAGCACGGAGAGGATGATTTGATACCATTTATGAACTGGATGTTTCCACTGAGTCTAAAGGACCTGCCAGTATCACTACACACGGCAAATCCCCTTAAAGAGTATCTGAGGGACATGTACTCAAGGGCGTCAGAGGCAGCATTCAGCCTGGTAAACAATGTAGAAGAGTATGAGCCTCAAGCAGCTGCCTCAATGTCCAAATTAGTAGGCAACTACATGGCAATAGGACCCTTGCATTCCCAAGAGCCAAGAAAACTAGGCAAAGAAGAACAGAGATGTCTAGAATGGCTAGACACAAAGGAAGACAATTCAGTCCTCTACATAGCCTTTGGAACAGTCACAAATTTAACTCTTTCAAAATTTGAAGCCCTAAAAAGAGGTCTAGAGGAAACCTCTAGAGCCTTCCTGTGGGCAGAAAAGATCATCCAGTCCTTCATGGCCAAAACTGCCAGGGAAGGAGTGGGTCTAGTGGTAGAATGGGCATCACAGGTGCAGGTACTCAAGCACAGGTCTATAGGAGGATTTGTGACACACTATGGCTGGAATTCCATTCTGGAGAGTCTGAATGCAGGGGTTCCCATGTTGGCTTATCGTGAAAGAGCATATTAGAACCTGAATTGCAAGTACCTTACACAGGTGTGGAAAATTGGCATCAAGATCAAGGATAAAGGGAAGCAGCTGCAGTTTTGGGACGTGCATTAAGGCATCTCCAGGCTTATGCTGCAAAAAGAAGGCCAGGAGCTCAGGCTGAGGGCTCAGAAAATGAGGGACCTTGCTGCCTCTGCTGTAGGGCATGGAGGATCCTCTTCCAAAAGCCTGCAGCTCTACAGTGTTGCTGAGTTGGTAGACTGTAAAGTGCCCCTGTACTTTGCTTCTTGGCCTCCCTTTTTGGACCATGTGTAAATTATGTATCATGTCCTCTTTTTATGGTCCCAAAGTGTTCTATACTTAGGTTGCACTTAGTTGTCTTCAACTTGTACCATATATCTCTCCAACATCATCATCACCACCATTTTCACATTCCAAAATCCTCTTCTACTTCTGCATTTGTTTCTTCCTCTTTTCACATCACAACCTTCTCTCTTGTACTAGTGTCATCAATTTGTCACTAGCATGTCACTTTGTAATCTCATCCTAACATAATTGATTTAATTGTGGATATCCAAAAAAAAAAAAAAAAAAAAAAAAATTTGTTAGCCTTATTGCTTGGCCGATGTCTTTGTTTGAATTGCCTAACCGACATGATGCAGTAGTCAAAGCAGACCAAAATCGGAATCGGAAGATCAAATTTTTAACATGTTAGATTAGGACGAAGAACTCATATAGAGCATAAAATTACTTGGACATTTTCAGGTTTTTGCAAGTTCGAGGATAGAATCGGCTTTGCAGGCTAAGATTTAAGTCGCTGGTGAAGCTTTCGCTGAAGCATTCTGGAAGGGAAAGGATTTGCGAGATTTTTCGAGGCATGCCTTCTTTTCAGCCTGCCAGTTACATGTCGAACCGTCTTGCCGGTCCTGCAAAATCTAGGTGCGAGCTTGCAGTTTCTACCCACAAACGTCTTGTTGCTGATAATTCTCACATGCAAGTCTCTATTCCAAATTTTGCAGTCAATGAGTAAGCATTTGGCCTGAGATTTCATCTCATTTCAATAGACCCCAATAGTCTCCACAAAAAACAAACAAACAAGATCCAACACAAAAAAATGAAACATGAAAACACGCTTTGGGGCCACCGAAGGGCAATCCCTCGTGCGCAGCATCCTATCAATCTTGTTAATTTGGAAATTTCAGGTTTGACCAACAACTTTTTTGGAATTTTTTTTAACTCGATTTCCTATGATTTTCTGGGTTCCCGTTGCCTGAAAACATTCCCGGAGTTCTAAATATCGGGCATGTGCCTTTCTATATGATTTGAGAATTCGTATTCTGGAGGCAGATGGTCATCTATCCTCAATTTTTTGCGGATAATGATATGGAGCAAGCACGGGGGAGTGGTCCACGGCGAATGGGTTATTGGAATTATGGCAAATACTATGTAAATGTTATTTCTAAGGTCACCTAATAATATAAAGGGGCATAGGATAACATAGCATGTGGGTGTGAAGAACCATTGATATTTATGGAAGGGATCGAGGCACTATCATTGGGATGGTTATTGGTTGAGAAAAAGATCATAGATAATGTCCCATACGATAAGTCATATTATCCAATTAAAGGCAAGGAGATATTTTGATATAAAAGGCAACTGCCGGCTAAAAAAGGCTAAAGTCGCAGAGAGATCTATAAATAGAACCGAAACTTCAATTGGACATATCTCCGCAACTAGAGCTCCGATTGAAGCGACCATCAGCTCTTTGGAACCGACTCGGAGTCTACTTTCCAAATTGGGGCGTCACATTCCGTAGTTCATCCGGAGGAGAGAGTAATAGCCAAAACGGTGACCAGGGGTCACAGATCACTGCCATAGCGACTTCACAGATCTGCAATTGTTTTTTATGATGTGTGGCTACTTGGAGTAGTTAGAAGTCTGGAAGGCCAATAAGCCAAACGCCAGAGCTTTGTATTTGCCATAGAGCACTTGTGTTTTGCCATAACCCAGTGGATCCGGTTGGGTGGTTAATGATGTTGCCATATTAATTGTGCATGAATAAAGTTTCTTTAGTCCAGTGTTCTATTATTTCATTGAGGGCGTGATTCTGTGTTATTGCAACTTCCCAAATATACATGAATTGTATCAAGTGGTATCAGAGCGGAGGTTTGCGATTCTTTTGGGAACCGTGGACAATGAGATCACCAGTGGAATTTGGACTCTTTAATCTGTGAGAGGAGACTATTATTTTAGGGTTCACAAGAACAGATTTGGATTATCTTAATGGAGTAAAAGCCCTTATGCATGAAGGGAAATCATGTGGTTTCAATATTAGAGCAGTTAGTGGAACTGAGGTGGATTTGGCGACTACTGCTGCAAGAGAAGCTGGAACATCAGTAGCAGAGAAAAGAAAACTCGGTGCTTTCGTGGAGAATGCTCGAAGTATATGGACCGACTTGTTGTGAACGAGTTCGGATTATTGGGGAAACTTCTATGATCCTTTAGGGATTATGGAATAATAAGGGTGACTGTTAGGTTGTCATGGAAAAGCTTGTCATGGAGACAAGTAGTTTATCGTGGAGACGAGTTGTCATGGAGACAAATAGTTTGTCATAGAGACAAGTAAACCACTGCTGCAAAACATTGAGCTCTGCTTTGTCATAATAGCCAAACTACCCGCCATAACCTCTTGCCATATCTAGAAGTTCATCTTGGTCATATGAGCCTGTGTAAATTCCAATCTTTAAGTCTGAGTATGGATAACCGCAAAAGCATCATGCTTGGGATTGCGGATTCAGATCGTGGTGATCTGAGAGACTGATTGGCCGTGGGGGTCATTTATATAAAGATTTGACTTGGGAAGTCATCTATATTAACACTTGACCTTATTTGCAGGTTTGCTTAGTGTTAAGCATTGGGGAGGACACTTTGCGTAGAAGCTGTCAAGGATGTGGACGATAAAAATTTGGATGTGGAATCTCAAATTGTTTCCTATGGGACAGGCTTATGGGTAAAGTTCCTAAGTTGAATTTCTTTATTTGGAATAAAGGATTGATACTTTTGTTGTGTACACCCATGGTAGATTAGTGACTACGATTGCAACGTAGCCGGCTTGAACATGGTATACTAGATAGGGAATGCCTCTTGGTAGACTAGTGATTGTGTCTGCAGCACAATCGGCTTGAACAAGAGAGCATAAGATGTATACTTTTGAAGACTAGTAATTGTGATTGCAACAAAATTGGCGTGACAAAAGTTGCATTTGTATCTTGGAGATACACTGTATCGTGGTGGCGATACAATCAAGTAGTACCGCGGAGGTACGAAAGATAATAACGTACCATGGAGGTACAAGGGATATATCGTACTGTGGAAGTACGCGGATATCCGTAACTACTTCTGGAGTTTTGCAGGGATTATAAAACTTTCAGAATGGTGATGACCATGGAAGATCCATCTTGAGAAGGGATAGATTGAAATGGAGCATATCTTGGATGATCGTGGGGTGAACCTTCTTGAGAAGGGATGGACTGAAATTGAGCGTATCTTGGACGATCACGGACGATCTATCTTGAGAAGGAATGGATTGATATGGAGCAAGCACGGGGGAGTGGTCCACGGCGAATGGGTTATTGGAATTATGGCAAATACTATGTAAATGTTACTCCTAAGGTCACCTAATAATATAAAGGGGCATAGGATAACATAGCATGTGGGTGTGAAGAACCATTGATATTTATGGAAGGGGTCGAGGCACTATCATTAGGATGGTTATTGATTGAGAAAAAGATCATAGATAATGTCTCATATGATAAGTCATATTATCTAATTAAAGGCAAGGAGATATTTTGATATAAAAGGCAACTGCCGGCTAAAAAAGGCTAAAGTCGCAGAGAGATCTATAAATAGAACCGAAACTTCAATTGGACATATCTCCGCAACCAGAGCTCCGATTGAGCGACGATTAGCTCTTTGGAACCGTCTCGGAGTCTAGTTTCCGAATTGGGGTGTTACATTCCGTAGTTCATCCGGAGGATAGAGTAATGGCCGAAATGGTGACCAGGGGTCACAGACCACTGCCAGAGCGACTTCACAGATCTGCAATTGTTTTTTATGATGTGTGGCTACTTGGAGTAGTTAGATTAGTCTGGAAGGCTAATAAGCCAAATGCCAGAGCTTTGTATTTGCCATAGAGCACTTGTGTTTCGCCATAACCCAGTGGATCCGGTTGGGTGGTTAATGGTGCGGCCATATTAATTGTGCATGAATAAAGTTTCTTTAGTCCGGTTTTCTATTATTTCATTGAGGGCTCTATGATTCTGTGTTATTGCAACTTCCCAAATATACATGAATTGTATCAGATAAATAGCACGGCATGGAAGCCACGTTTGTCGAGTAGATGTGCAGATGGTTTAGGGATGGATTCAAGGGTCTGTTCCATTGTCCGATCCGTATGTACTTGATCACACTATGATGTTTTGTATTGTAGTCTTTATGAAATATGTACTGTATGCTTGCGCTTTCAGGATGCAAAACATTGCTCTACTGATGTTGGTGCTTCGTATAATGTCCAAAGTAGGAAGAAATTTGGACGAATATTTTGTCAAATTTCCTGCTTTTCAAGTAGGCAAGATTATCCGGATACTGCAGAGGATTTATCCGAGGTGACGTCTTTCTCCGATTTATTTGTTTTGTTTACGTTTTATAAAATGGGTCGTTTCCGATGCTTATCCATTTTCTCATCTTTGGACTACCTTTTGGCTTTGAGAAAACATCTTTTATGGCCAGATTAGCTTCTTTTCACATTATCATGCTTTGAGAAAACATCTGTTATGGGTGAACTATGTTCTTTTCAAATTGTCAGCTTTACAAGATTGATCACTCTTTTCGATTTTGCTGGGAGGTCATCAATTGGTTGCAAACTTTTTATCTGTTTTGATTTCCTCTATTAGATATGGTTTGGTGCTTTCTACCAGACTATAAATTTTACTTGGATGTGACCCTTTTCTGACATCAGAGCAATATACATGACATGCATGCACGAGACCTTTGCTATTTCAGTATGAGGGCTGAACAATTAATCCAATTACTTAGTTTACTTCTAACATGGGATCACGATGGAAAGGGCTGCAACCTTTTCTCTCCTTCTTGCACGATCCACGAAAGATGAAGATAAAGATGCACAGTAAGTTTTTATTTGCTAGATGCGTCTATTTTTTCTTTCTAAGCTATTTATCTACATTCTGATCTATATCCTTTCACTTGGCAGACTCTTTAAATGGATTTTATTGTGGAGTCAATTTGTTACAAGATTTTTCAATGTGTACATGGCTGTTGCAAGATTGGCCTAACCGTCTCTAAATTTGGCTCCTAAGCCTTTTTATGTCAAACAATGCTTTCGTCTCTCACCTAGCTGAAGAAGAGGTACTTCAACTGCTCTTGAAAGTGGACAAAGTAGAGATAATTATTGTGATGTCAAAGTTGTAGATCCTAATTTGGTAGTATATTCTATGGGGTACTCTACAATGTATTGCTCTGCTTATGTTATAAAGATTGATCATTTTCACTGTGTGAATTTTTTATCCAAGTTACAAGCATCTATTGCCAGATTGGTGTCATTGTGACGCGTGCATGCATTTTTTTATTTGCTCAGATGAATGCCGTTACAGATTTCCATGTATACATAACCTTAGGGCTACAAGATATCTATCATAACCACATGTAATTCTACAATAGATAGATCATAGATAGATAGTATTTTAACAAGAATTCAGTTCCATCATTTGGCTGCGACCAAAAGACCACCTTCACTGCCTTAGACTCCAATTTTCTCATGGATCTACCGACCATCATGGCTTTGGAATGGGATTCTGCTATTAATGTGGAGTTCTTATGGGTGTTGAATGCAAATGAGGACATGTCTATCTATCAATGTAGTTGAATGCAAATAAAGACATGTCTGTATATTCAGTTCGCTCTTAGTTTTAAGGAAAGTTTAGTTGATAAAATTGAGGCTTCTTATTGTTAGCAACTCCATATTGATGCTGCAATGTCATATATAATCATATATAAAATTTTGTTTGCCTTAACCACCTTTAATTTTGCTTGCAATGGCCATTATGCCAGAATGCATACTGAGCTTCTATCTAACATGATCTTCTATCTACAACTCTATGAAGTTGCTTCTATTACATTCATTACAATCGCTATTGCTGTGCAGACCATTGCTTCCTTAAAAATTGCATTGTTTGACAGATAAACAAGTTGTTCAGAGAATTGTTCTTTAGAATCAAAACTATAAGGCATTCGTGAAGAGATAAAGTTTTCCATCGCAATGGCTAGAAGGTATTTGCATTATGCCCATGCAGTGCCCATGCATAAGGTTGATAGTCCAGTTTATGCTATGCAGGTCTAAGCCAGCATGAGGTTTTTGATTTATTCCTTATTCCTTTTTGGTTTTTATTATTATTATTACACATCTATCTGTATTCCTGTTTCAAAACCATTTCTTGCTTCTGTTACTATTATGATCACTTGAAGGTCTATTTGTCTCAAATATAAGGTGTAAGAACATGTGTGCATGAGAAGAATTTCATCTTTTCATGAATCTACATGCTTTTGGGAGAAGCCCATAATTTAGGAGAAGAATTTAATGTTCATGAATCTACATGCTTTTAGAAGAAGCCCAGAATTTTGGAAGATTTGCAAACTGGTCCATTGCGCGCAAATTGAGATAAAAATATGATGGGTGATCAGGAATGAATGTGGTGCATCTGTAGCTATTCTTTCAGTGGGATCCTCTTTGATAGTTTTGTTCCATTAATATTGTGTTTGGCACTATCATAAAATGTATCATTCTTGCATTTCTTTTGTTCCATTGTTATTGTGTTTGGTGCCATCATATATGTATAATTTCTACAAATGTCTGAATAAACTTCTGCCCCTGTAGATGGCAATGCAACCTTGTTGGACGAATTATTTTGAGCAAATGGATCTGGTATACCCATTTGATATTCAAGATTGTCCTTGAGTATGTGTTTGTTTTTTGAATATCTGTAACATATGTGGGTATGTGTAGGTGTTTCATGGATTCCACATACCGTATTTGCTGGGTTTGCGTGTCATTATTCATCTAAATTGTATTTACTTCACCCACCATCTTGATGGATTATAGTTGAGGAGTCCTTGATAAATGAGATTGAAATGTTACCTTGCTTATATCAGCCTATGAATAATATCTAATGATGTTGAAATTATTCAAAGCTCGGCCAGATTATATTTATTTTATTATCTTGATGGATTATAGCTGAGGAACTAAACTATGCCTTGGTAAACGAGATTCAAATGTTACCTTATATCTTCCGCCCTTGGTAAACGAGATTCAAATGTTACCTTATATCTGCCGCTGAACAATATCTAAAAATGATATTGATAATTGATGATCCAAAGCCAAAAGAGATTCAAATGTTACCTTATATTTGCCGCTGAACAATATCTAGAAATGATATTGATAATTGATGATCCAAAGCGAAACTAAGTTTAGTGACAAGCGTAACTGTGCAATTGTAGTATTTACTGATTGATTCTCACGCCATTTCAGACCCTTGAGTCCATTAGGCCATTACGTTAACACAACTTGGAGTTTCTGCTGAACATGCATAGTATATCAATTTCATGTTAAATCATATCACTACGAAGGAGACTATACTTTAGATGGTTGTCTTATCTAATCATTTTGATGTTGATCTCCTATAAAAATGCTGCATGGGATATCATAAATAGGGGTATCGAGAGTGGTTGGTTTTTTCGAGAGTTTAAACTGCAAGTTCTTTTTCTTTCAATTTACAAGGCAAAGGAAGTGGTTGGATTTTGCGACAGTTCAAACTGCTTCCATCAAGGATACTTTGTTCAAGGTGTTTCCTTTTCTTTCGGCGTACGAGGGAGAGGTGGTTTTTGGTTAAATCTGAGGCAAGAATCACCATGCTCCCAGATGTACTTTGGTCTAATCAAATGACCTGGTGCCTATCCATTGGATAGCCCATCAAGAATGACATGTTTTCTTATGCATGGACCAAGCCAACGTGGTACCCTTCTCTAGCAAGTTCTCTTAGTTATCTTAATTCAATATTGTAGAGGTATCTTCCACAAACTACTATAACCATAATGCATGTATTTGGTCTAACCAAATGGTAGCCCATTAAGAATGACGTGTCCTTTTTATGCCAATGTCGTGCCCTTCATTTGGCAAGTTTCCTTAGTTATACTCTTAATTCAATGATTTTTATTGTATGTAGATGTATGAACTATAACCATGTATTTGACCTTCCAAATTTTGTAATAGCAAATGTTTAAAATTGTGAAGACATATATACTTTAGTTTTGCTGATCCTGTAGACGTTTACAGTAAAACAAAAACCATCATTCAATTAAGTTGGGATTATGTCGTAATTTTGGGACAAATTTTATAATGCATGTTTTTAGTGGCATACTAAAATTCCCACATTTCATGTCAAAAATACAAAAACGTAATATCATATTACTTATAGAATAGACAATATTTCACCATTTATCATATTTCACAAAGAGAGAACTTTTGCTCAATCACTTTTTGAAATACACTTATTGAGTTTCGCAAAATGTACTAAGCTCCAATCTCATTGAAAAAAAAAAAGACAAGCCCAAGTTATTATCTTTTGTAAAACCTACAATCTTTCTCCTCTGTCTTTTAGCCAGAACCTTTCATGCTTCCTAGCTTCATCAATGCCCTTTCTCCATAAAGACAAACTCATCCCAATATACAACTCGTATAGTAGCACCACGCCATTTCCAGCAAAACTACAATATTCAAGGAATGAGAATTAGTCCTTCTTAATTGATGATGAAACTGAGACTTGTAATAAGCAGGATATGTAAGATTCACATTTCCAAAATGGCACGACTCACTTGATTATGCTATCACGCCAAAACATGCTCCAAGAAGTCTAATAAACGACTACTATATAGATGTATTGTAGGACAAGAACGCTATGCATGCTGGATAAACATGATATCACGAATAACCTTAGAAAAATTGGATATTACCAAAATTAAGTCGAAAAACTGAATAATAAGTAAAAAAAGTTAGGTTTACTTCATAAGTGGGTTACATTAGAATGCATTCAATCACCTAAAAAAGAAGCTAAAAAGGATGGATTTACTAGAACATAAAAGGTAAAATAATAGAGACCTTTAGAAGTAGATGATGACACAAAAATAGAGGCTTTAATTGCAAAAATGGAGCACGCTTGGCGTGGCTTCATAAGCCCATATTACATGCTAAAATTGAAACACAAAAGAAGAAAATGAAAATTTTTAAGAGTGGCTTCCCAAGCAGATTATGGTTTGAAAAGGTAATAGAAAAAAGCAACCAGCATAAATTTCTATTATTATGCACAGACGAGAAGACGCACAGAACTCATAACATACAGATAATATACAGGATGCCACAAAGCCTAGAAAAAATCCATTTACAAAGAGAAGAGGTCTAACCTGGCAACTCCGACAACAAGCTCGGCAAGGAGAGCTATAACGATAATGGAACAAGAAGCTGTTGTGTCTCCTTGCCTTTCTCCATATCTGCTTTTCCGTCCGATTTGAATAGTTGTGTCTCCTTGCCTTTCACCATATCTGCTTTTCCGTCCGATTTGAATGCTTGTGTCTCCTTGCCTTTCTCCATATCTGCTTTTCCGTCCGATTTGAACTTCGGAACGACATTTTTCTCTACAGATTTGATCTTGGACCCTGCCCTGCGTCTGGCCATGAAAAGTGCGTCTGGGCAAGAAAAGGGCAGGCTCTCGTTGAATGTCTTTTTGAGAAAGGGGGAAAATATGTAATAAATGCGCTTGAGCGGGAAAAAACCAGATTCAAATTAACAGTTACGAAAACAGACGGAAGATTTTGGAGGGATGAGATGATTCTTTGGCACCTGGACGTATTAGAGTAGACTGTCTGGGATAGCATTCCGTGCTTGCTTGGGTGAGTCGCGACATCCCGGGGACCTGCTAAGATTCGAGACCTGCTGCTCCAGTGCTGCAGAACAATCCCAGGAGTTAGCATTTTGTGAAATCCGTTTAGCTGGTGTGGTTGCATGAATTTAAGCCACCGGAAAATCCAGGGACCCAGTTATGACATTGTATACGCACAAGATATGCCACAGAATGGTTATAGAAGTTGCTGGCTGAAAGCGGATACTAATATTGTTATCTTGCATCATAAAGAGGTACGAATCAATATTGCTGCACTTACTTATTCTTGACTGATATTATTCATGCATAAAATGATCCATGAAATGCATTTGTCTATGCCTATATCTGCTTGCCTATGACGATGCCTGCTCAACTTGATTATTTCAAACACATGCACTCTTATGGCTAGTCGCACATAGCTTCCTGACTTTGCTATAGCATCTAAAACCAGATATAATCAGAGCCAGCAATCTAAAGCTTGATGAAGACTTGATATCCTGAATATATCCCTAGAGTTAACAAGAATAAAGAGAACATAACATAAAATCCTAGACCAGGCTGATCATGAAATCCTAGACCAGGCTGAGCGTGGTCTGCTATTCCTTCTTTGCTATTCTTTTCTGACTTGAATTTGATCACAACACTAATTTGGACATTACTGAGGAAATTCTTAAGCGTGATTTAACATTATTTACACATGTGAGAGAGTCTTAAATCATTCCTGGCATGATCTCCACTTGTGAGTGAGTGGAATTTAAATCACGCTCGGCGTGATTTGCCCATATATGTGAGGGCATCCAATTTGCCCGGTATATGTGAGGGCATCCAAAATCATGCTCGACTTGATTTGCAGCTCTGTCTAAAGATTCCAAAATCACGCTAGGCGTGATTTGCACCTGAGTCTCAGGGAATCAAAATCACATTGCACCTGTGTCTGAAGGATTCTAAAATCACGCTCGGCGTGATTTCACCTGAACTGATTACTGATTTGTACCTGAACTTATTTGTACGAAGGGCATGGCCGATTCCTAATTTGAAAGCCACGTCCATGAATTCCGGTACCTGCGGCTTCTGGCATCCAGAAAAATAGGGAGACATAGGCAGCATACAGAGAACGTCCGTGCATAGACCTACCTCGTTTGCCGCCATCGCTGGAGTTAGTGATCAGTTGAGTTTGAGTGATTTGATATTATTAGGCTTAGGTTGAACTTTAAAATGCCATCGTTTCTTCCTTTGTATCGAAATGAGATATGATTTGTGCCAAACTAATATTACTACTATTGACAAAGTGTCTACAATGGACTATTTCTTTTACGTTATTTTACTTGGCATTGCATTTAATGGTTTAATTTACCCACTTTCCTATAGGTCCATTGCCATCTCTAGGCTGAGAAGGAGCATGCTGTTGACCATTATAGGTAACTCAACATGACTCAAAACCATGTTTGACGTAGTTATAGGTGCCCATTTTTCTATGAGTTCATTGTCAACGGAGCTCGATAGAATGTAATTCAATTTAATTTCAATGGTCCAGAAGCAGACAAGACTTCTGAATAGAACCATTATTTGATGATGTACAAAATAAAGGGTTGATCTTTTAATGATGGAATTAGACAAAATTCGGCTATGGGATGACAATGCGTGAAGTGCCAGAATTGCATCCGAAACTAGGCAGAATAACCGACATGGATTCCAATCGTGTTTATTATATGTGAAATAACAGAGAGTGATCCCTTAAAGTTTTCGTGGCATTTTTCACATTTTATTGATATTTCTATCATGTAATCATAATTTCGGGGGCTACTCTTGCCCAAACAAAAATGTAATATCTTTGGCAAATATATATCATTTTCGTCTCAAATGCCCCAAGATTATAATTTCATGAATTTGAAAAACTTGCTCTTTTTTTTTACATATTTTAAGTTCCATACAAAAGACATAAGAGAATGCAATATTTATGTGATTTTCCAAGCACAAAAAAAAGGTAAAAATAAGTAAAAGCCCCCTAGAGAACAACCATAGGTTGGCGTGAGTTTGGAGTTGACATAAACCCAATTTATTTGAATGATGGTTCAAAGCCTATTTGTTAGTTCAGACATTATTCGACATGTTGAACAAAGTCCTAGGGATCTAAATCCTAACCTTCCAACCATGTTATGCTACTGATTAACAACAAAAATATGATTTCGTAGTCAGTGGTGTGACAACTACCAAGCCCAATCCTCTTTTAGATCTAGCAAGCTACTGTACATGTCTACAACTTAAAAACAACCTACAACCAAAAAAAAAAAAAAAAACCCTTTATTCTACAAGAGAACAAATTATAATTTTGTTATCTCTATTTGCATTGGGAGTGGAGTTTCCGTCTACTATGCACTGGGACACATCCATACGGCTACGAGTTACGGCGGGCTGGAAAGCACTATATGCAATGCAAAACAATAGTCATAGAGCGGAGTTGTATGATTGGACCCATCAGTCACACCTGTTCAAAGTCTTAGTGGAGCCTGTCCTTTTATACGGGGTGGAAGTATGGGGCCCGATGGTATCCCTCGCTACTTGGAATGACTTGGGCGGTGCGAAAAGCCTTCTTGGTACGAGCACTAGGGGTGAATTCCACGGTCCCATATCAAATTCTCTTGCGGGAAAGCGAGATTCTTGCCTCTTGGGGCTGCCCTTGATCGCCACATTGTCTATTTTGGAAGATGGTCAACATGGGCGATGCTCGTCTCCCAAAACTAGCTTATATCATGGCAATGGGGCCACAACGCCTCAAGGCCTGGGAGGGAAAAGAGAGCTCAATGGATGGCTAGATGGAATGTGCGAGAACACGGTGCATACATGTGCAAACAGAGGCGGTCGCCATAGCTTGAGGCAATATCTTGACGCTTGCTTCATCGGCAAGCTTTGGGATGCCAGCGCCCTTGAGCAGTCAAGACGGCACACTACCGGCGCCACATAAATCCCACATTGGAACAAGGCCCACAATGCTACTGCGCACCCACTTGCCCATGAAAAGACGGACTCATTGCCTCCATTCGCACGAGGGCACATCATCTTGAATTGAGACAGCGGATGGATTGGTGAGCCACGCGTCGGGGCCGAGCTCTGTCAATCTTTGCCAAATGGGAGTCATTGAGGATGAATCTCATACCCTTCAAAGTTGCCCAAAGATATGATCAAATCCGACGCCGCTATCTTTGAGTTGGTCGCCCGCCACCGCTACATGTGACATTGAGCACGGCATCCGTACGGATGCTAGGATCATACCTTCAGGAGGTCATGGACATGCGAGATCAGCTATGTCCTCGGGCACGCACTTGACATGTACATACACATTTATTTCATGATGATGTATACTTGTACAGTTTGACAGCATTCTTATTACTGCCACGGTTTTTCCCTCGAAAACCCTTCGGGGCGGGGGTTTTTTAACCCGGACAGTAATAAGTTTGCTGCGCTCCTTCTGGGTCCCATAGGCCGATTGGTCTCAGTGGACGATAAAAAAACTATTCTATTCTATTCTATTCATCTTTTTCTTATTGTGACATATTGCTATATTTTAGATAGCTCAGTCAAATTGAGATCAACACAAATCAACATTTCTTTTCCAAACTTTGCGCAAATTTCCTACACCAGAAGAATGCAATACCCAATGGACATGTCACGCTATTCCATAAGCATCTTTCTAACCATAATGAGAACATGTACATCCAAATTCAACATATTGAGCATGTTTGTAAAAATCTATTGATTGCCAAGGAATACATTGAACGTTCCACCCAACTCTGTCCAATTATCTATACAATTCAATTTATCTCCGCATGACACATTTAATCGTATCAAACATTCCAGTCACATTATTCTAAACACTTCTATTATTTCAGTTAATAAACATCGTTGCCAAAACCATCAATTCCCAACTATGGTGCATCGTGAAAATACTTCTACATTTCAAAATGATTGTCCCTTTTACACTACACCAGCAGCACCTAACCATAAGATCACCTCCATAAAAATTACCACACATACAAAGATACACCGCAATAATGAAATAACAACCCCTCAAATCGCTACTAAAGCCTGGCATCGCCTGACACCATAACTAGTTTTTAATAGTTTAGTTTGGGCTATAATGTGATTTCGGCCTTAATATTTCTCTGGCGTGGCCACCCCGTCTGGGGGTTAATAGGCCTACACCGATTTCTTGGCCATCTTTACCGTAGATTTTAGTGTGACATAGTGCATTAAAGTATCCACATGTCATCGTGTGGTTGGATGTCGTTGGGCTGAAATTTAGGTCACTTTTTAGGGTTCCTAAGCCGCTTTGCTAGTATTAGGTATTTCGCCATTACCCGGATCTTAAATCTCACAAGTAAAAGGAAATGGTGCACTCTGCGGCATCAAACTTCCAGTCTCTTTGTTTGCTCAGAATCAGCAGAAGGAAAAGGTTTGCCGTAGAATTTTCGTTCCCTTTTTATGCTTTGTAGTGTGTATGCGAGGTGTCCAACATACTTAGGATTTCTAGATTGGAAGAACAACTGGCAGCCATCGCTGATTTGGAGCATCAGGGGCTACGGCTGGCAAGGATCTGAATCAGTACACCACCATCTCGTGAACAGATTTAATATATTACATATCAGGCTACCGGTTTGTTCAATGTTTGTTTTTTCTGTTTGTGGAAGCATCAAAATCAAAGTTTTCCCTTTTAAGGGTCTGTCTGCATTACTACATTGCCTCTATTTAATCCCAGTAGCATTTCCATATAATGCTGCTGATTCATGGGAGGCAGAAATTGAATCGGAGGTTTCGCTGACAACACTAAGTTTTCCATTCAGTGTTTTCTGATAGTAGCCTTCGGAACACTGTCCAACTATCTCTATTTCACTTTTAAGAATTAGATTTTTTTGGGTCATGATTCTGTTTCCTTATCTGTTACCTGTTTTGACGAAGCGATGCTTCAAGCTCTAGGCATATAGTTTTTCTGATATTGCTTTATACTGTACTACTGCTGTGCTGTTAGCACTGCATTATAAAGTCATTACATCCTGGACTTTGGTTAGAAATTGCCTCAAACTCGATGCAGCATATCAATATGGTGTCTGCCATCTCATGGGAGGCAAAAATTATCTAGGAAGGTTACACAGGCATTGCCCTATTTTCTAAAGGGTGTATGTGACAACCTTTCTTTCCTACATCTCGTTTATTTTTTTCTTCTACTGCCTCTGTTTAATCCCAGCCCCATTACTGAGTAGTGTGGCTGTTTCATAAGTGGCAAATACCAAATCAGAGGATTCGCTGACAACACTTGGGTTTTATTGAGTGTTTTCTGATAGTAACCTGCTGAACAGCTTAGTCTACTTGCCTTAGAAGTGGTGCAATAAAAATGGCTATTGCTACATTGTTATACATTGTTATGTAGCAATTCCTAATGTAAACCTTCTTGAACACCAAGTTGCTCCTGCAAACCATCACTTGATCTGCCACTGAGCTAGATTTGTAAGCCATCTAATGAATTAATTTTCTTTCAGTCACCAAGTAAATTGGTATGGCTAAGTTAATATAGGCTATGAAATACGAGTTGTAAATACTTCGCTATAAATATTAACATGTTTTTCAAGTACTCACATTGATTAGGATTAGCTTACGGCTAAGTTCCTTACAATCACCACTAGAACAAGAACAAGGATTGATGCGAGGAATCTACAAACCACTCTTGTCTTGATAACTAAGAGGTTTGAACAATATTGTGCCTTCCACAGTTATTAATAGCAATCTTTCTGATCATGTTTGTGGTATATATTGCTGATGGAACCTCTAGTCATTCCTGGAGCATTGGATGGAGAAACATTCTTTGGCATATTCCCTCTAGGACCATCCTATGCGTACACCTAAGCAAGGGTTGGGTCAAACACCCTTATTCTTTAGGGCATTTGACGACCATAGAGAACCAAACTATATAAGTGTTGAGTCCAAAATAGCAACATGCTAATTCCTTTTTGCAATCCCCTTAAAGTAGGGCATTGTAGAAACGAAATGTTAGGGTAGGCCACATTTCTCCTTATTATCATCGTTCTTAAATCCTATAACTTTCTTATGGCTTTCCTGTCCTACCTGGCAGGTTGCTAGTGCCAGCTGTCGTAGCTAGTGCCATCTGGAATCTGGAAGTGCTTGTGCCAATCTGTCCAATGCAGTCCAATCTGTCCCCGACTATGCCCACCGATCTCAAGAAGGTACCCTCCCAGCTTCTTTTTTATTCTGGATTCATAGATCCGGCAGATAAATTATAAGAATCATCTTCTTGAAAGTAGAAAAAACAGAGGAAAATTTTAGGTAAGCTTGTTTTTTCTTGTTTCGATGCAGAGCATGACGCAATCCGGCAAGACAAATCCGGCAATCAAAGGGCCGAGGCAATCCGGCAAGGCAAATCCGGCAACTAAAGAGCCTTCGTGTTGAAGCAGAGGCGCCACAATCGTGTTGAAGCAGAGGCACAATCGTGTTGAATCTGCCTGTTTCTGCCTAATCTTGAATGATTCAATCCTAATCTTGAATGATCCATCGCTGAACTCGCCAAGAATCCATCTAAGGCTGAGGAAATGTGGCCTACCCCTAACATTTCGAGGGGTAGTGTTGATTGGCGGGGGCATTCTGGGAGTCGCGACCCAGCTGGCTCGCCCTAACGGGCTCGCCAGGGCCTTACCCCGCGTAATGCCCTGCCACCGAACATTACCCCTAACTTAAGTAACATGCCCAAAAAGGCCATCAAGTGCATCTGGCTAAGGCTACAACTAGGTTGAAGCCTTGAGTAACACGCCCAAAAAGGCCATTACAACTAGGTTGAAGCCTTGAGTAACACGCCCAAAAAGGCCATCAAGTGCATGCATCTGGCTGCTAGAGACCAGGTTGAAGCCGCGCCATCATTCCCTTCCATGCGAGTTTGCACAGCAAGAAGAGTTTATCTGCAGGTCATAAGAATTCAAAGCAAGAAACAGGCTGGGGGATTTGAATCCCTTGTGCATTGCGCAACTCCAAGCAACTTGGCCACCCTTATAGGGCAGGAGCTAATCCCATGCAAACATACAACCATTTTGCCTCCTTTTTTATTTTATTGAAAACCAATCAAACATACAACCATTTTCGCCTCCTTTTTTATTTTATTGAAAACCAATCAAACATCAAAATCTGTTTTTTTTCAAGCACATCACACTTTTTTACAACATTTTTTTTCCCTTCCAGACACACAGGCATTTTCCACATATATTTCAGATTTTTTTGTCTTCACCCAATGCAACATACTTGCACAAACAAAATTCACGAAAGAAAGAATTTATGAAAACAAAAAAATGAATTCAGTACCTGATTGTTATTCATGACAGCATTGTGCCACCTTGCCATTGCATCAATGTGCCTCAACTCCCTAATCAAAAGAGCTCTTGCCAAGTTCATATGCGCTCGCATATGCTGGCACTCAGCAGAGCTCACCTCCACCTCCTCCCATTCCATGTGTGAAACTGCATCCTCCAAATCTGCAAACAAATGACCCAATTGCATCTTGAATAATCAAATAAAGGCTGCCATAGACTCGGCAAGCGTATTGATATTCACAACAGATTGAACCACCTCCAAGGCCACCTGCACTTGCTCCCCCATTTGGAGAGAGCACAACGGGAGAGGCCATGGCATTATGTATGACATCATGAATACTTGGGCCAGGCGTAGGAGGCCTCACTGGGTTGGGAAGCGGAGAGGGCATGGCATTATGTATGACATCATGAATACTTGGGCCAGGTGCAGGAGGCCTCATAGGAGGGGAAGCCGAGGCATCTTCATCACTAGTAACATCAATTACCTCATTACCATGGGCTGCCCTAGCCCCCACAATCCCCACAGGGCTACTATTTTCAGTAGCCACAGGCTATCCCCCAACAGCAGCCCCAACCACGCCCCCATTACCAATCTCCATCTCTAAACCAGGCATTATCAAAGAACTGCAAACAAAGAAACGTGATCAACGAAATAAAGAATATTAACAAAGAGGCCAAAAATGCCTCCACCCATCCAACCGCCATTGTATAGTCTGTGGTATCCAAAGGAATGTAAGAAGTCCCAGGCACATCGACAATTGTCTCAGACCTATACTCATCATCTTGCCCCTCAACAAACTTTTCATCCATAACCTCAGGCGTCCCAGCCTCATCCCAATAACGTTTGTGGCCTTTGTCAAGCCTCTGAATGGGTTTCATCCCAGCTGGAATGCCATATGGAACACAACAAATTTTGTGAGTGTTGACATTCCATTATAGCCCAACAGTTCTTGATGTGATCACAATTATCAAGGATTTTACTCCCGGCAAGGTCTCTTCGGAGTTTGTTGGTCCTTTGACAAAAGCCTGCCATCTAGATGTAGCTGTGTATTCCTGAAGAATTGATAAAAGACAGATGGAATAGTGACGGTGGAAGTAGGTAAGGTTTTAGCCACAAATTATGTGGGCAGCCCTAACTTTGGCATGGATGCTGACCTCGCATTAGTTATCTACGTAATCTTCTACCCAGTGGCAGGAATAGTGAGGAAATGCGCAGAGTTGATAAAGGATTCTGCACCGAGCAGAGCTTCAGATCTCAATCTAAGATGGCCATCTCAGTCCTCTACTCATACGATGCCATTCTACAATAGACCATATTTTCACATTGCGCATGCTTATTGAACATAGTCGAAGTTTGAAACAAGACCTCTATATATGCTTTGTGGATTTTACTTCTGCTTTTGATACAGTACCATGCGAGCTTCTTTGGCAGCGCTTGCAGGCACTTGGGGTTCCACAAGATCTTCAAAATGCAGTTTATCAGCTCTATGAAAGGGTTTTTGCTACATTTCCAGCATCAGGTACTCAAATCACTAGCAATATTGGAGTTCGTCAGGGTTGCCCTTTATCTCCTACACTCTTTGGCTTGTACATTGATCAATTGGAAGAATGGCTTGATAATCATGGCGGCGGAGGTCCACATTTGGCACACTATATCATTAGGCAACTTATGTATGCTGATGATGTTTCACTTCTGGCACATACCACTGCTAGTATGCAGCAATATTTACATGCTCTGCACAGTTTTTGTGAGAACACAGGTCTGCGTGTTAATCTCCAAAAGACCAAGCTTTTGGTAGTTCAATCTTCTCGTCACAATGTTCCTACTATGCACTATGATAGCCGCGAAGTTGAAGTTGTAGATAGCTACAAGTATCTTGGTGTAGAATTCTGTAAGAACACACTTTGGGAACAGTGTATTACCAAGCGGGTGGCTGCTGGATGGAGAGCACTCTATGCAATGCAAAACAATTGTTTTCGCGCAGAAATTCATGATTGGCCACGGAAAGCTCACTTGTTTCGGGCTTTGGTAGAGCTTGTTTTACTGTATGGTTCTGAAGTGTGGGGGTCTGCCATTAGTGCTAGTGCTTGGGAGAGCTTGGAGCGGGTGCAAAAGTCCTTTCTCACTTACAGCCTTGGAGTTAAAACAACGGTGCCCTATGCTATTCTTTTACAAGAGACAGGCTTTTGGCCTCTTCAACATTCTGCCATGAAGCGCCATCTCCACTATATCCGCAAGGTGCACCACATGGATGATGTTAGGTATCCTGTTCTTGCACTTGCCATGGCTGAATCTCCTCAGTGTTTGAAACGATGTTGGAAAGAGCATTGCACTACATGGTTTGCCCGTTGGACTGTGCAACCAGAGCACTGCCTGATGCTTGCCAGTTCTGATCCCGAGCTTTTGCAACAATATCTCAATGGTCGTTTTTCTCAAAAGATATGGGACGCAGTTACTTTGGCCCAAGTGAAAACTGGTCATTATCATGCACACATAAATCCCACCTTGGCACCAGGGCCCCAAGCTTATTTGCTTGCTTCATTGTCCAGGAACAAGCTTGTAGCTATTGCATCAATTCGCACGGGATCCCACAGGCTACGGATTGAGACGGGTAGATGGGAGCGGCCGCAATTGCCGCGAGAAGCGAGACTATGTGCCTGTTGCCAGTTACAGGTTATTGAAGATGAAAGCCATACTCTTCTGAGTTGCCCTGCTTTTGAGATAGTCCGGAATCATTTTTTGACCTTAGCATTCCATTCCACGCTTCCACAACTTCTCAGAGCACCATCTGTGCATGACTTGGCATTATACATACTTGAGGTTCTAGATAAACGTCTGCAATTACTGAGCCCTCAGTAGTCATTATCTCTGCTTGTCTAGTATCATCATTACTGCAAAGGTTTTTCCCTTGAAAACCTTTCGAGGCAGGGGTTTTTTAATCCTAGTAGTAATGATTGTACTAGCCCATTGTATGGGTCCCATGACCTATTGGTCTCCGTGGACGTTAAAAACTTTATTCTATTCTATTCTATTCATACCAAGACAAGCCTGGATTTTTTTGGGGCCTTAAATACTGCGAACAACTGCTTTCGACACCTCCAAGCAGGTTTAGCTTCTATAAACCCTAATTTTTCAGATGAAGAAAACAAAGGACATGCTAGTTTAAAGATCCAAATGCAAAGAGAAGCTCCCTTGGATCATTAATTCCTTTTCTAGGTGGAAATATTTCTGAAACAGAGATTAGAGTTCCCCTTGCAGAACAGTTGATATCTAGAGTTCAGAGTCTCGGTATGAGTTTGGGGCTTTTGGAAAAGAAGGTAGGCAGGTTGGGCCTGTTTTGTCTCCTGAAGAGCAGGGTGAGGCTGAAGAAAGATTGCACTTGCATTGGCTAGCAATAAAAGGGCTCTATTGCTTGAGTTTTATTCTCCAAAATGTACCTTGTAAGTCGTTGTTAAGGCTGGTTCTAGAGGTGGAGAGGAAGAATTAAGATTGGCTGCATATAATCATGGAAGATGTTGACAATCGGAGATGGCAAGCCCTGTTTAACTCCGATAGTGTTGTGGATCTGTTCCTCTGAGGATAGGGAGAATAAGAGTTCCACCAATACCTTTTGGTACAAGCAAGCAACTGCCTCTTGGAGAGCTTAAGGGACCCCAGTTGTGTCCAATCTGTCTTGAAGTTTGCCTCGATCAACACGATCGAATGCCTTCGTAAGATCTATGAATGCAAGGTACAATTGGTTCTCTCGGCCCTTAGCATTTTCTGTGAGCACTCTGAGTGTCACTAAATGATCTAGAGTCATCTTTTCTGCTGCAAAATTAGAATATGGAAGAGGGCTTTTAGTTATGTTCCAAAAGGCCTTCGGTTCATCAAGTATCCTGCTAGTTAATTTTGCTTCATGTATGTGATGCCATTCAATTTTCTTGCATCTCAAAAGCGCCTTATTAGTTTTGCTGGCTTGTTGATTATCAACACTCGTACTTAATGCCTGCTTGGCAAGCATGCATTCCTTGTCCAACCACTTTTGGTTCTGGCAGTTTATTTTGTGCTTAATAGTTTCAAGGACTTCGGTTGCTACTGCCAACATGTTCTCAACCAGAACCTAGTTATAACCAAATGCATCAGCTGGCCACTTTACCTACTCGAGTCTGTTAATCAAAGCATCCACATATTTGCCTGCAAGTTCGTAATTGAGTTTGATGCACTGAGGCTTCAATATCTGTTTTGGAGTTCGAGACTTATCAGCTTTAAAAGCCAGACTGAGAGGTGCATGGTCTGAAACTAGCTGCTTTTCAAGTATGTGAAAATCGTGGAGCATTGTACAAGTGGGATTACCTAGTAGGAGATCAATGACAGAGCTGCCATTTGGTTGAAAACATGTGTAATTATGTGAGTCTAGAAAAGTCTGTATGCCATTGAAAACAATCCACTTTAGCGCCCCCACATAGCTGTAACACATGATTTCCCATAGCATTGCTAATGTGATCATTGGATGTCGCTTCCAAGGATGCTCTGAATTGGTATACTCTTATAACCAGATTTCATTGTTATCACCACGGAATAAAAGAGCCTGCCTGAGTCCTAATCTTGCATTGAAATCTCATGCGACATAAACTGATCCCTTTGATTGGTAGTTAAGAATGTCCCTAGTAAGATGTAAGAAAGGGTCATGAGAATCCAAATCTGACTGATTATATACTTTTGCAAGTTCAGGATCTAATGGGGCAAAATAAACACAAGCAATATAAAGAGGCTTTTGCCCATTAATGTGCAGCCACAAGTACTGTTTATAGGCGCATGTATGTTTGATTTTCACTGCGTCTATGCAGAAGGAGCGAACATAGCCGGGCAAACCTCCCCAACCTCTATGTCATGCTCCTTTCTTATTGTGCAAGGCAGCAATTTTTGTGAAGTCTTGAATGCCGACTAATGGTCTCATGTCATATTCCCATGTTTCTAGAAAGACCAAGATATCGTGCTGCGTTAATAGATCCATACTAGACAGGAATTTGAATTCGCTTGCACCATGGATGTTCCACACTAAGAGTCTGAGGGCCCGAGCTTTCTACACTCTGTTTTATTTGACAATGACTTTGCTTCCAAGAATATATGCATTTTTTCCATCGGCCTTATGCTTCTTGGCTTCATCTAGTAACACTTTTCTATCTTTTTGTTGTTGGAGAGTTAGATCCTCGTTTAGCCGGATGCTGTGTCCCTTGAGATTCCCTTTGTGTTGCACTATACAGTTGCACAATTCAAGACTAAGGAATTTAACAATGATAGGTCTGTGTCTTCTCTCGATTTTCCTACCAAACTTGGAGCAGGATTGGATCCCAAGTTCATGAAGGAAGATCTTATTCTTGAAAATATTATTGACAGTTGCCGCAGACATGGATCTCATCTTCCTCATGGAAACATGGGAGCATGCAGGACACAGGATACCCGACTTGCCAGGATATCAGTACTACTCAATCTTCAATGATTGCACAGGAAAGCGGGGGCATGGGGGGGTTGTCTGCTACTACCGAACAACCTTGGCACCGTCAATCTCCTTGTTCAAGACAGACAAGCACAACCGGTACCTGTAGGTGCATGTGCAAAATTGCAGTAGCAGACCCCTCTTTGTGGCAGCTTGCTATTTTCCACATGCAGAAAGCAACTTCTATCACACCCACTCAGATGTGGATAGGCTGGACCCCTATGTCGATCTATATGATGATACAGCAGCATAAGCAGTTGGGCAGTGTCATACTCCTTGGAGACTTCAATGCGCGCACCGGGGTAGAACAACCCATGAGATTTGATCCCTTGACTGATGATATATTGCAGTTGCGTCCTGCAGAAGGAGCTTGGCCACGGACATCAGATGACAATCAGGTCACGCGCTATGGTCGACAGTTGCTTTTGCTCTGCAGTATCTTTGACCTGGTAATCTGCAATGGACTGGCACAGTGGCCTTCCACCCGCAAGAGCACTTGTAGACAGGAAAACCAGGGGGGCGGATCTAGTGTGGTGGACTATGTGCTGGTGCCTGAGCAGGATATGCATGTCGTCAAGCACTTTTAGGTGGGAACAGCTAATAGGGATGAAGAGACTGACTCAGACCACTTACCACTTTACTTGAAGTCGGTGCAACAACTCCTCACATGCCTCAGCTGCAATTGGATTATGAACATGCAGGGGCTTATGCCTAGATGCTTATAGATGACCTGGCAGAAATTTTTCAATATCCTACACTAGAGCAACAGACAGGCCGGCTGACTGAGGTGCTTAGGACTGTGGCAGAGAGGTGCTTTGGGATAAGCCGCCCGCGATGGACCTCCAGGAACACAACCTTCCCACGTAATCAATGGTTTGATGCAAAGTGCAAGGACACAAATGCTGGCTCTGCCAAGTCACAGACCCTGCTTTATGCCCACATGCAGTCAGATAGTACCGCATCTTCCTTAAAGCTAAGAAAGCCAGGTACATTGCAGCGCATCAAAGGGAAATAAATGGTTTACCTCCTGGAACATCACCCCAGGACCTTCTGGCGAAGGGTTCTTAGAAAGCCAGTACAGCCCACAGGGAATATCACTCTCGAGCAGTGGAGGCAATACTTGCAACAGCTATATGACCCTCAGGGTGCACATGCAGCATTACCCTTGCAAGAAGGCCCAGTGCTAGAAGACACAGATTCGGACGTGGAACAAGGCTTATAGCATCTTGCCAATGGGAAAGCCCCAGACCTGGATGGTATGCAGGCAGAATTGCTTAAGTGGGCAGGGCCGTCCATAATACCAGTGCTGACCACCTTGTTCAACAAGGCATTACAGGAAGGCTTCCCGCCGCAGCGGACCAATAGCAGAGTTGTTCCCATCTATAAAGCAGGTGACCCACATTGCCCAGCCAATTACCGAACAATCATGGTCAGTTCGGTGTTTGCAAAACTGCTTGCTGGGATTCTCGAGCAGCAGTTGACAGGCTAGGCAGAGGCAGCAGAGGTGCGGGCCCTCACCAAGGCAAGATTCAGACCCCGACACTCAACCATTGACCACATCTTCACATTGCAAACTCTGATTGAAGACAGCAGGAACCGCCGTCAAGATCTATATTGTTGCTTTGTGGATTTTGCGAAGGCGTTTGACACTGTGCCTCGGGAAAAACTATGGGCAAGGCTGCAACAGCTAGTTGTAGTATCTCGCCATAATAGTCTTAACTCCGACAAGTGGTGGTCAAGTAAACTCCCGCACATGGATAAGTTCATGGCCTCGAACGAGAATCTGAATATCTTGAAGAGCGAAAATTTCATGGAGGATGTGCCATCTTTTGATAAGGTGAGCATAGATGGCAGCATAGGTCCTATCCACAAGATACCCATACGCCCCAGGGTTATCAAGTACTTTGTTACGAGTTTGGTCGAAGATGATCAGATCGTGTGTGAGTGATCGTGATTGTATTTGGATGCAATGCATGTGGCCTGTTTGATCCTAAGGGCAATGCTTGAGCCTATGTGGCATGTTTGAGCCTAGGGCATGTTTGACTCTAGGGGCAATGCTTGAGCCTAGGTGGCATGTTTGGGCCGAGGTATTTGAGCCTATGTGGCATTATTGCATGTTTGAGCCACCATCGCATGTTTGAACATAAGGGCATGCTTGAGCCTAGCAGCACAATATTTCAACCATAAAAAAACTTGCAATAGGGCAGGCTCGAGGCAAGGGATTGGAAAAGTTTAAAGGATGAAGCTCTTCTTGAAGAAAGAATATGCACGTACCATAAATTTAATCTTGGATGTAGGTTCCTTTGGAGTTTGTGGATTAGAATCAATGTTGGTGAGGAAAATGATGTAGAAAGGCACTTAAAAGAGGCATGATTGGCATCTGGTGGTACCAATTTATTTCTAATGCATGGATAAGTAACATTTTGTTTCTAATGCATGGATATGACAAAATCATTTCTCAACTATTAGCATAGGAGATTAATACAGTCCTGCACTGACAAATAGGCTTCTTCCGGATTGATAGTCAATCATGAATTTCAAAGAATTCGTCACAACAACAGAAATTTGAATCTTACGTGCATTACCTTACATAAGGTAATGTACGCCAATCTAGATTCTATTGAATATTATTTCCTGATGGTGCCATCTTGTCTGGCAAAGCTGTCTCTAAAATTTGTACTCCAAATTATATTTTGAGCGTGCATTACCTACTGTGAAAACTGGTTTCTAATAGTGGCAAGAAGGTCTTGTGCTCATCCATCTTATCATGAATCAAACACAAATATCTATTAGGCTGCATTTGATAAAACATTCTCCATTGCCAATACAACTGCCTACATGATATTTGAATCGACTGGTAATCTGCAAACTGCTCTCTGATTGCCATCCTTTCCTTCTCAATTGCAGTTGATGCAATCCTTTAGTTGAATACAATTGTTGCACTTTGAGAAAGGCATTTGTTGCAAAACACTTCGACTTTTCCATAACCTGCTAAAAGTTGATTGAGCCCCCTGCGGCTTCTAGAATTGTATTTATTTCTTCTGGATATAATACTGTGTCGGTATCCTTTGGATTATTTGACACCATGCTCGTTCACGTTGGACTTATGGGGCATAGATTGAGACATACAAAGCTTTTGAAAACTGCGATGGCCCTCTTTGCTCTAGTTTTCAAAGTGCATGCATCGTCATGAGTGAATACCTTAGCACCTCCTCTTACCCGTTCCTAGTCTCTGTAAAATGATGTCTTGGGCATTCCAAGAATCCATCTTAATGCCCTCATTGCCTTTACCCAAGAAGCTCCCATCTCTCGACTTGTCCAGTCGCCTGGTTTATTCTCGACCTGCGAGTCGAGAATGCAGCTATCCAGACTGAATCCCTTCACTCCAGGACTGAGGAGGAGAGAGGCTCAGTCTGGGTGGAGGTATTTTCAACTCTCGAGTCGAGCATTCCTCAAACCATCCCGAGGCACTTTCCAACTCTAGATTTGAGAATTCCTCAACTGAGAATCCCTCCCCCCACTACTGCCTCCATCCAAGACTGCCTTCATTCAATAATGCCTTCCTACTCAGCTACTCGACTCGTCCCATTCTCAACTCTTGTTTACAACATCCAAAACTATTTGAATTTTGTTCAGCATCTCCCAACAAGGCAACAAGGAGTCGAAGTAGTATTGAAACGATTTAATATACTCAACGTTCAAATTAAACAATTCCCTCGCATTCAACGCCCTATCTATTATGTCATTGAACAGTCCTACACATCCACAATACCCAAAGACTGGAAAAAGGCACAATGGAAGTAGGATAGTCCGTGGGCCATTGAATCACAGATCCCATCCCTTCTCCAAGTGTCTTTGCTTCCGCAGTCGGCCTCACCAATAAGGCATCAGATTGAATGACTTGAATCAATGAATTCTTGTGTATCCTTTCTCCACTGTGATGCAATGAAGAAGCTCCATATGGGCTTGAGCTCATCCCCTCTACTGCCTTGGTTCCTCGGGCATCAAGCAAATTGGCTAAACATAGCAAAACCCTATGTCAATCCAAACAAATTTTTAAGAATCATGCAAAGATGAGAGCTCACAGTGGTAAGGCGCGTTAGTGGTCAGGCGTTAGTCGAAGGTCTGGCAGTAGTCGAATGTGCGACCTCTGGGGCTTCATAATATCTCCTGCTCCCGTCGCAGCAAATTTCACAAACATATTAAGGATTTCAAATTTGCATTTAGGTGGGCTAAGGATGTTCATGCTATACCCTTTACCCTCTTGCATCCTTCAATGACTATATGTTACTATTTTTAAATTCAACCCGTAGAATCTTCCTTTGTATGCAGTCCGTAGGTCACAAAAAGCCTTGCAGTAGAAGAGCACATCTGGTGGGGCAATTTCGAGCACGAAGCATCACCAACGGAGTATGTCAACTCCATCGACCAAGCACTCTTCGTCCATTGGGAAGCACGAAGAGGAGAAGGATTGCGGTTCCGGGTAAGTTTTCAATTATGGTGTCTTTCTCGATCGGTTTTAATTGCCTTTTGTTTTTATGTTTTTCTCGCAAAGACCTGATGATACTGGTTGAACCTCTTTCTTCATCATAGAAGGGCTGAACACACAACAGCTTGGGACCCCGCCCAAGCTGGGACAGTTTTTGGGGAAAGAGAAGGATCTTTTCTTCTAGTATAGGGATAAGGGGGTTTCGGTGACAAGTACAAGAAGGTTGGGGTTATGTTATCTATTGCTGTTCCAGATGATCAGTACCTGATCTTGTACATTGAAATATTCCAAAGGGCAAGTTCTACCACACAAAAAATTATCAGTCCTGTATTCGTCTTCTTCTACGAATAAGGCAAAGGGAATAGATAAGAAAGTGGCACCTATGAATTGCCAGAATCTGGGATGGAAAGACCTGGAAGGGGTGAAAGAGGAGGGCATTCCAACTTCAAGGGAGCTAGGTAAAGAGATCTCCAGGATGCGAGAAAGGCTTCTATTACAAAGGATTCTCCAAGTGATCGAACTTGGGAACCTGCAGAGCATCTGACTAATGCTCTCGAATAAATTACAAAGTTCCACCGGTGCTATTCGAATAAGCCAAGTCCAAGTACTCTGCTCCAGCTCTAAAGGTTTGCCGCCTCCGTAGAAGGGGGATGGTGTGGCTATTATACAAATATCATATGTATATGGTCGTCCAAGTATTCTGCTCTAGCTCCAAAGACTCGTCGCCATCGTAGGATGGGGCTGGTGTGACAACCATGCAGACATCATATGTATATAGTTGTCGCTCACATTACCACAAAAATATTCCGATGGATTATTCAAAGAACCTTCTAGAAAGTTCTAAAAATATTCATTGAGAATCTACTAGAGCCTTCTAGAATATTCTCCAAGAGTGCAAAGCAAAAGATATGAAGCAAGGTTCAACCTTGCGACCTCGTGTTGCAAGAGAAACATCTTAACCAATGTGCTATCTATCAATTGTTGGGTATATATGTTGTCTTGAGAAAAGGTGACCTCTTTTCTAGTATATAAAGTGGCCTTTCGTATAAGGATCGACATTCTAGTTCATCTGTCTTGAGCCTTCTAGGTCTTGTTCTTGTGTTCCTGTTGAATCTTTGGACTTCTGTTCTCGTATTCTGCTCCCTTATATCATATTATTCAGTACTCTTTCATATCCAACTTTCTCGTTCATTTTTCACATATTTCTTTGTGTATTTTCCAATATTTTCTCTTGTTTTCGTGGAAGTTCTTGATAGCCATGAAGTTTCTGCTGGCGTTGCTTAAACAGAATTTCAAACACGTGGCGACTCATTTCAGCTAGCCGCCTTGGTGAAGGGGGATTCGGTGGGAAACTAATTTGCTATCCAAAATCTAGCTTCCCATAGGAAACCCTTCGACCTAGGCAACTACCTAGCACTAGCACAAGAAATGAACCCTCCAAAAGGCACAAACAAACCATATATTCGTAAAGGGCCACAAAGAGGGGGAAGAAGGGGGGGTGTGGCGCCCCTCCATATATATCGACCCCCGGCCGTATACATACGGGGACTTTCCCCTCCCATGGCAACCATCTCGCCATGAGCAGGGCCCTCCGTCTAACTCGGGCCATCTATAAGAAGATGCTCAAGTGAAGGACACAGAGGGGTCATTCGGCCCACGCCTTCAATGGGGCTCCTACGTCGCGGAAGCGTGAATACATGTTAGCACCGAACATAAATCATATATAAATAACCACCACGAAGGGTGGCACATCCATCCAAATACCAACGGCAAAGAATATGCATCTAATACTAAGGAAAACACCCAAACCCGCGGCTCTACCCCGGCTCAGACTCTTGTGAGGATGGACTGACGGCTCGGTCTCAAGAGATCAGCAGACGGAAGTATAACCTGGCGTTGGCTGGCATAGAACATCGGCTAGGGTTGTCCACTCCATCCGCCCCTCCTGTGCACACTTTGCAGATGGGTCGATTCACGCTATGGCTTCGCTATAGCCTTCCGGAGACGCAGACTCAAGGTATCACCCTACGAGCCTACTCCAGGGTTCATGACGCCCCGGTCCGATGAGGCAGGTCGGGGAAGCGTCCCCTTCCGTGATCACAATGGTTCCATGGGTGAGCTAGAGAATACGTGCGCATCACGACCCCCCATCCGTGCCCTACTTACTCACCCTAAATCTACTCAAAGTGCAAGGTGCCCCATACGGGTCACACCTCTACACCTGGGGAGTGTCGGACCCATATACCCGCCCTCGTGGCCAAGCCATCTGCCTAGCCCTAGCCCACCGTAGGAGTCTCGGAGCCTTTATGTTCGTGCAAGACCCCACCCCCACTTCACCACTGTGTGTCCCTTCTCCGGTGCTAAGCCAATCCATAGCATCTATGATCCGTGGGTCTCTTGTACACAGTGCCGCATCTAATGGGAATAATACGGGCTCTATCTAGGAGCATACTACAATACATGGGCTCAGAGGTCTCTACCCCCCGTAATCCCCTCTCTGGAGTGCTAACTAAGCAAAGAACAATTAAACCATCAACCAAAGCACATACAGAGACTAGAGATAAGAATACTCACCATATCAATCAAGGGTTAGCCTAACAGGTAAACCACAGAGAAAACAGAGAAAGAACACACCACAGAGAGGCGCTATGCTATAAATCAACAAGGTAACCTACTGACTAACCCTTAAATCGGTCTTGGGCCACTCCATCTCGACTAACAGAAGGGCGCTTGGCGGCTGCTTCTCCTCCTCCATCTCCAATTGCTCCTAATTCGAATTGGGGCACAAAAGCCCCAATTTGGGTGTCCCCAATTGGAAACCCGGAACCATAGCTAGCTCCATGATCCCTCTGGGTCGCCATCCTTCTGGCTGGAACATGGTCGAATAGCCTCTCAGGGTTGGGCAGCATCTCCTCCTCCATCTCCAATTGCCCCAAATCGAATTGGGGCAAATTGGGGTGCAACCCCCAATTTGGGTGTCCCAAATTGGAAACTCTACCTTGCCCAATCGATTTGGGCCGTGGCTTACTTTTAGGTTGGTTAATATTAGCTAATTTGGTATTTTAGCCCTTTTTAATATTAGGTTAAGCCCTAAATTCGAATTAGGGTTTTGGTTAGGTTTCCACCTTTATAATTTAATTATTAACATAGCTAACCTTAGCTTATGAATAATTAATGTGCCATTAATTATTCATAGTGACGTGTCATGTATTTATACTTAAATATGCGTATAAATATGTGGAACGTCACATTCTCCCCACCTTAAAAATGATGCTGTCCTCAGCATGAAGACTACTCTTGTTGCAGGGCAACACATCATACATTGGAAGGAAGTCCCCCCCTCCTTAAAGAGATAGCGTGAGATTATAAGTTACACAGACGTTGTCATGTTCAAAGTGATTAAGTTTGAAATGACTTGTAATGTGCAATTTATAATTCTGGAATATAAGAGGTAGAGGTATAGATCAGAGATGATCATCGGTTAGGGACCATCAAAAGTGAACAAATCAAGGTTTGTGGAAGTCTCAATTGTTTCATTCGTGGTGTCGAAGTTCACGCCTATCTATTTTAGAAATCATTCTTTCTATACATACAGGTAACTGATTATATATTAAAGACAGGTATAGATATAAAGAACTTCTATTTGTTGTTATATTATAATACAGAGTTATTAACCTCGCACTGTTTAGTAGAAAATCATTCTAATCATATTAACTTCTGTGTATATATCTATTATATTCTCCCTTCACTTTGCAAGTGATTTTATTACAGCCAGGCTTAATGTAATTTTGCATCTAAATTTTGTTTTTCTATTTGGTTACAATTTTAACAACTCATATATTGCTATCGTGAGTGTTTAGATGCCCCTGACATTTATAGTTACCCTTTAATAGTATTATATATTGTACTGTATTTGCCATTTTGACCTATATACTTTAATATTAATTACAGACAGACGTTCTTCATTTATTATTCATAACCTTGTTATAACATTATCTAAGTCTCGTCATTCCCTTAGGAGTTTGTGTAAGACATACATAATTATCTGCTTCTATTATATTTGATTATATTGTGTTTTTAAGTAGCTTGCTCCTTTCGATTATCTTTAACGTTTCCACACTTACACTCACTATCTTTAGCATAGATTACAGTTATATGAGGACACCTATTAATTCATTAGCTATGTTTATAGATTTACCAGACGTCCTGATATCCTTACATTTGAATTACTTATTTATCCTATTGCTATTTTCGTAAATTTATCACACATACAGACACTGCTATATTTACAGGGCACAGGTACAGCCGACATATATATATTCGACGTAATTGGTACCGCCCCGGTCGGTATCCGGCAGTGCTATGGCTATGCAATCGTCCTGTATCACAGAAGGCCAGTTGCGACTATGGTGTCCACGGCGGAAGCATCGAAAGCATGCCTGGTCTGTCCTGAGCCTGTTATATGGCGATGACTGAGCAGGTGCTGGGCTCTTATTCGAAGTAAAAGTGCTGAATGTTGGGAATAAGGAGTGTTAAAGTACCCTTATTTTGGATGGTTACTCGAGAAATTGGTTTGACGATGGTTATTATGTGATTGAAACACTGGACCTAATAATTACGAGGATGAATTTACTATGTGGCATATATGTTGCCACTGCACCATATATCTGATGGAGAAGTGGTTTATGATTATCTACCGTAGACCACGTTAAAGAGGTACTATAGTAAGGTGGAAAACTGGATTATAAATACCCAGCTCATGAAAGGGAGATGACTTTAGAAGTGTAGGTTTCGACCATGATGGTGAAGGCATAGAATGTCGAGCCAACATTTTATAGCTATTGCCACTTGAATGGAGGTATGCTCCGGGGAAAGGTAGAGAATAATATCGTATGAGGATGCGGATCCATAAGCTACGGATTGTGAAATTACGATACGTTATGCGTTTAAATAAGGAGATTGATGTTCCCAAGGTGTGCGTTAAGATGACGACATAGTCACTTGGATACGCTTAATGATGTTGGTCTAATGCATGACCATTACGAAGGATATAAATTAAGGAAATGGACACTTCTGATGTCTGCTGGGAGCATCGAGATGCCGTATAGCAGACTGGACAATAGTGTGGAACGTACGCCACACAAGGTCAAGAGAAGACGACAATTGGTAGGAACAGGTGCAACCATCAAAAAGCTGCAAGGTATGTTGGATCTTTGGTGAAGCCAGACTATGAAGGAAAGTTGACCTTCAACTAATGATACATTAGGAAGGCAAGAAATGTACCCACACGACAAGTGGGAGACAAGAGGTGTTTGAAAGTTGTTGTAAACAACGTTTCAAATATAGAGAGTTTAGAATGACACGTTGAATGTACCAAAGTCTGGAGTATGAACAAGGTAGGCGCCCAATGAACATCTCATCAAGGAGGATGTGTTCTGGACTTGGTATCGTGTGTGTATTCCGAGGAGTAACTCCGCGTTGGTATATGTGTACTATGACCATTTAATAGTAAAACATAACTAAAAGAAGATAGGATATATACGAGAACTTTTAGTTCACATTCCATATGAATACGGAAGTAATGAAGATAAGAGTTCTTATACTAGAGATGAAACATGTCCACAAGGAACTTAGGTTGGCATTTGCCCCTGTGGAATTTATGACTAGAGCGTGAGGACCAAGGCAACCTAAGGCTATAGAGTCTAGAAGGTATGATGTGAAAACCACAGCATATATAGTACAAGCAGCTAGGTGGCTACGTCAACGAATTACATATGAGTGTAGAGTTAGGGTTGGTGCACACTTATATCTCATAATAACAACGTAGTGGTTTCGGATGTTTGAAGGATTTGGTAGTATTACATACTACACTAATGAGGAGATCAAAGATGTTAATTGTGATATTCAGATGTATATCATATTAAAAGATAGAAGAATAGCCGTACGAGGTGAGTGAAACATTACTTGACAAGGTGTAAAGAATAAGCATAATGATATGCTTATATGAAGATATTGGGTTAGGTATATTTTATCAGAGATAAGCATTCAAGCTATCCCAATGGTTAGAGTTGACTATCTTAGATACGTGTACTAAGGAAGATGAGAAAAGTTTAAATCAGTGAGAATAGCTAGAGTAAGTCTAGCATATACGGTGATGTTACATTCAAAAACATCCCGAGGATGGTTGGAACGGTGTTGGAATAAACGATAATGAGAGCTTAGCCACTCAAAGGTTTTAGATACCAATGAATTACTTAATTGTTATAAGCTGAGAGCATTTATTTGGTTTTGGGAATGAAAAGATGTATAAAAATATCGCGTCCCCCCGATGGAAGAAAAGAAGGAGTACGATGACTTTGGGGATTATACTTTTAGGGGTAACCGAGAAGAGGCAATACATAGGAACTCTAAGTCCCGATAAAAAAAATCAAGACGAGGTGTAGAGATTACAAGGAGTGAGATTATACAGACCAGTAGTCCATATATCCTAAGAGTTACCCTAGTCGCGGGGAACAATTATAGGTACTGAAGTAGAAGCTGGAGGATCTGTTCCCTTGAGGCATAGACCCCTTAGAGGTTATGACTTTGAAACTCTTAAGAGTGTAAGGAACCGGATAATGTTATGGCAATTACTAATGAAGATCGAAACATTGGGTTTTCCTATTAGACGACCAGGAGGTTTTAGTGCCTCGGCTTCATTATAAGGAAGCCAAAGACGACAAGATTTTGAAGTTGACACGATAACTTAAGAATGTGACTAAGCATGGTTAATATGGAGGACGCAAAGGGTCCTTAGTGAAAGAAGCCTTTAGAAAAGCTCTGCATGTGAGGTAATAGCCCTTCGGAATTATGGCATAATCCCCTGGGTGGTATCATAGTGTATGTATACGACTGAAATACCATAAGGCACTAAAGGGATGGTTGAAGCTAGAGACCCTATCAAAATATAGGCAACATATACCAGTCCAACATAGAGTCGGCCCCTGTCCATTTGGGAAATAGGTGGCGAAGCCACATCATAAAGATACATAGGCGATGGATTTGTTTGAAAGAACTACCACGGTTATAGTTTAGCTAAGTTAGAGCAGAGCTCTAGCATTGTGGGATGGAAAGATATGTTTATTATGTAGATACCATGTACACATACGATAACATCTCAGGGAGGCAATCTAGGGGGCGACACAAGGAGAGAAAGACGAGCGTATCCTAAAGTTACTGATGAAGGATCTGGAGATACGTTTGAAATGTGCAAAGGACCGTCAATCCGTTGCATGCTAGGGTATGATGTGGTAGTCGGCACTCGAATAAAGCTTAAGGTAGTGGGGCTGAGTAGTACAATTTCAGGATAAGTAGCGAATAGCAGTTACCTGCTAAATGTTCGAATGTGTCTTGCATAGACACCTCAGACTAGCTTTCCCACATGATCCATACCTGGGTCACATAGAGGTGAATGCCAGGGGATACATGGAAGTGTAAGTTAGGATATATAGGACTCGAACATGAATACAAGTCCGTTATCTCAACATAGGTAATTGTAGAAAGGCTCACAAAATACCGGCGTGGCATCTTGATGACTTCGTGTAATTCATGATTTATCTGAGGCTCACCCGCTCTTAGGCCATGACTATGGCTTAAATGAGAATGTTAAGTCATTTGGAATGCGAGCAACAGTAGCATAACATTATGACGAGAAATGTAATGACTAGCATTTCTAGGATGTAGGACAACGTTGAATCATAACCCCCAATGATAGGTGGGTTAAGAATGTAAGGAACATATAGTAGCGGCTTAGAAGCCACAAGACGATTAATGAATACGCAAAGGAGTAAATGGATTAACTGAATAAAGGTCACAGCCAAAGGGTGAAATGTGTACGCTGTGGCATATCATAGACGTAGAAAACATATTGAAGAAGAGAAGGGTAGTCTTTGCTAACATGCAAAGGTATACCTGTGGCTTGAAAAGCGGCAAGAGCTGGAGAACTCTTTAAAGATTTGGTGCATGGCTTAGGGGAGAAGACTTGCATGTCTTAGGACAACATGGTGAATTGAGTTCACCAAGGACCCCCCCCCTTTTTTTTTTATAGATAGATAGGTAGATAGCATTTATACGTCATGCCATATTGGTAGCGTCCATGAGACTTGAACACAAGATCTCTGAATAGAGGAGGCCTATCTTGAGGGGTCTTTGGGTGGTACTGTCCTTTGGGAAATTCATATAATCCTTTGGAATATGTAAGTTCATTTGCAGAACCTAAAGATGTTTAGGTATTAAAATAATGGTTGGAACATTTTGCTCGGACCTTCTATTCTATTCTATTCTTATCTAGGTACCCTAGAAGGAGGTGAGTAATCAACAATGGTTGGGTGGCATTGGAATATACGGGAGAACACTCCTAAAGAGGGTAGACGGTTGTCACTTTGACAGGCGTGTGGCACAGATAATTAATCACATCCATATAGACGGTGAAGTTTGGCACAAAGTGTTGAGATTATTATGGGGGAGTTTGTACCGTGGTCTGGGAAAATGGTCCATAAAAAGAACACGACCATTGAGAAGAAGTAGTGAGGGGTGGTAGGATTAAAGCTACCCATGGTCTAGAGGGGTGCTGCATGGCAGTCCCTAGTTGGTTGGGCGAAAAGAAATCTTTTGTCTGGGAATTGAGATAAGGCAAGGTTTAGACACTAGAGAGAGACAACGTTAATTATAGTTATGTCTATAACATATTACGTATATAACGTCGAATAAGGTCTAAGATAAAGCTTATGAATGTAGTATAGATTGAATGATGGCAAGGCCGGAAGAAATTGTGTTATCAAGGCATCTACCAAAGGAAAAAAATAATAATAATTAAAGTTATAAGTCGAGGAATGCCGATAACTGGGTATTATTACCGTCGCCTAAAGAATATCCAAGGATATAATACACGCTGCTATTCTAGAAAGTTGCCCTGTCGTTGTTAATTAAGTTCCGGAATTAGTCCCACCAAGTGAGTTGATGTTGTCATAACAAGTTGGCCGGACTTGCTAGATTACGTCGTGTCATTTGGTCGGTTTATTCCTAGGGGGATACTAGCTTTATATATGGTTAACAGTCATCCGGTTGACTATGGCAGAGAGAGGTCGACTCCCGTGGCTATGGCAAGACTGCTTACTCCGGCGGCTATGGCAAGGGAGCTTGCTCCGGCGGCTATGGCGAGAGAGCTTTCTCCGGCAGCTATGGCGAGAGAGCTTGCTCTGGCGGCTATGGCGGGAGAGCTTGCTCCGGCGGCTATGGCGGGAGAGCTTGCTCCGGCGGCTATGGCGGGAGAGCTTGCTCTGGTGGAGTTGTCGCCTCCACAACGTGGGTTTACCAAAGGCACGTCTCTAATTTAAATATGGAATAGATGCGCTACAAATACTAGAAAAAAGGATTATTTTTGTTCAACAAAGAAGTTGGCTCATTGGTAAAGGTGTTGGCTTGGGTGCAAAAGGTCAGGTTTCAATCCCATGATGTGCCTTTTGCTTAAAAGAACTGCTAGGTAGATAAAACAGAACATTGGATATGTATAACAAAGGGATAAAACATATATATCTCATGTAAAGAGAGTTGGCAAGATGGAAAGAGTGTTGGATTGAAAGCGGGAGGTCACGGGTTCAAAACGCGGGCGCAAAAAGGAAACTTTAAAAAAAAAAAAAAAAACGCCAGATTTTTTATGGGCGGACCGTATGGGGCGCTTCTTACCTTATTATGACCTTAACTTTTGAAATAAACACCTCAGGGGACAGCAGCCCCCTTTCGATTTTTCGGGCGACTGTTGTCTTTTTGACCTCGAGAGACGCCTTAGGGGGTATTTGGGAGGTGCCCGATCCATTGGAACCATTTTCGCCTTCATCCGAACTGCCTACAAAAAGTTATAGCCCTTCCAACTTGGGTCCTCCAGTCACAACTTTTTCCTCCAAAATCGCCCTAAACTTCCTAAAACTCAACATTTTCTTACATCAACCTAGCACAAGATTAAATCACCGAAAAGTCAGGCAGTCCAACTAGCTTAGCTCCTACTTAACTACCGAACTAACGGGTTAGAGATTTGGTCAGTGCTATGATTCCGGTCAACCAAAGTCATGGCTCTGATACCACTGTGACGCTCCCTGAATATATACGACCCCCGGCCGTATACATACGGGGACTTTCCCCTCCCATGGCAACCATCTCGCCATGAGCAGGGCCCTCCGTCTAACTCGGGCCATCTATAAGAAGATGCTCAAGTGAAGGACACGGAGGGGTCATTCGGCCCACAGCGTGAATACATGTTAGCACCGAACATAAATCATATATAAATAACCACCACGAAGGGTGGCACATCCATCCAAATACCAACGGCAAAGAATATGCATCTAATACTAAGGAAAACACCCAAACCCGCGGTTCTACCCCGGCTCAGACTCTTGTGAGGATGGACTGACGGCTCGGTCTCAAGAGATCAGCAGACGGAAGTATAACCTGGCGTTGGCTGGCATAGAACATCGGCTAGGGTTGTCCACTCCATCCGCCCCTCCTGTGCACACTTTGCAGATGGGTCGATTCACGCTATGGCTTCGCTATAGCCTTCCGGAGACGCAGACTCAAGGTATCACCCTACGAGCCTACTCCAGGGTTCATGACGCCCCGGTCCGATGAGGCAGGTCGGGGAAGCGTCCCCTTCCAGGATCACAGTGGTTCCATGGGTGAGCTAGAGAATACGTGCCGCATCAGCGACCCCCGCATCCGTACCCGACTTACTCACCCTAAATCTACTCAAAGTGCAAGGTGCCCCATACGGGTCACACCTCTACACCCAGGGAGTGTCAGACCCATACCCGGCCCTCTACGTGACCGGCTATCGGGCCTAGCCCACTGTAGGAGTCTCAGGAGCCTTTTATGTTCGTGCAAGACCCCACCCCCACTTCACCACTGTGTCCCTTCTCTGGTGCTAAGCCAATCCATAGCATCTATGATCCGGTGGTCTCTTGTACACAGGCCGCATCTAATGGGAATAATACAGGGCTCTATCTAGGAGCATACTACAATACATGGGCTCAGAGGTCTCTACCCCCCGTAATCCCCTCTCTGGAGTGCTAACTAAGCAAAGAACAATTAAACCATCAACCAAAGCACATACAGAGACTAGAGATAAGAATACTCACCATATCAATCAAGGGTTAGCCTAACAGGTAAACCACAGAGAAAACAGAGAAAGAACACACCACAGAGAGGCGCTATGCTATAAATCAACAAGGTAACCTACTGACTAACCCTCAAATCGGTCTTGGGCCACTCCATCTCGACTAACAGAAGGGCGCTTGGCGGCTGCTTCTCCTCCTCCATCTCCAATTGCTCCTAATTCGAGTTGGGGCACAAAAGCCCCAATTTGGGTGTCCCCAATTGGAAACCCGGAACCATAGCTAGCTCCATGATCCCTCTGGGTCGCCATCCTTCTGGCTGGAACATGGTCGAATAGCCTCTCAGGGTTGGGCAGCATCTCCTCCTCCATCTCCAATTGCCCCAAATCGAATTGGGGCAAATTGGGGTGCAACCCCCAATTTGGGTGTCCCAAATTGGAAACTCTACCTTGCCCAATCGATTTGGGCCAGGTGGCGACTTTAGGTTGGTTAATATTAGCTAATTTGGTATTTTAGCCCTTTTTAATATTAGGTTAAGCCCTAAATTCGAATTAGGGTTTTGGTTAGGTTTCCACCTTTATAATTTAATTATTAACATAGCTAACCTTAGCTTATGAATAATTAATGTGCCATTAATTATTCATAGTGACGTGTCATGTATTTATACTTAAATATGCGTATAAATATGTGGAACGTCACATTCTCCCCACCTTAAAAATGATGCTTCCCTCGATGAAGACTACTCTTGTTGCGGGGCAAACACATCATACATTGGAAGGAAGTCCCCCCCTCCTTAAAGAGATAGCGTGAGATTATAAGTTACACGAGGGCGTTGTCATGTTCAAAGTGATTAAGTTTGAAATGACTTGTAATGTGCAATTTATAATTCTGGAATATAAGAGGTAGAGGTATAGATCAGAGATGATCATCGGTTAGGACTGTCAAAAGTGAACAGTCAAGGTTTGTGGAAGTCTCACTGTTTCATTCGTGGTGTCGAGTTCACAGTCTATCTATTTTAGAAATCATTCTTTCTATACATACAGTAACCTCTGATTATATATTAAAAGACAGTATAGATATAAAGAACTTCTATTTGTTGTTATATTATAATACAGAGTTATTAACCTCGCACTGTTTAGTAGAAAATCATTCTAATCATATTAACTTCTGTGTATATATCTATTATATTCTCCCTTCACTTTGCAAGTGATTTTATTACAACCCGGGCTTAATGTAATTTTGCATCTAAATTTTGTTTTCTATTTGGTTACAATTTTAACAACTCATATATTGCTATCGTGAGTGTTTAGATGCCCCGACATTTATAGTTACCCTTTAATAGTATTATATATTGTCTTTGTATTTTGCCATTTTGACCTATATACTTTAATATTAATTCTGCATGGGGCGTTCTTCATTTATTATTCATAACCTTGTTATAACATTATCTAAGTCTCGTCATTCCCTTAGGAGTTTGTGTAAGACATACATAATTATCTGCTTCTATTATATTTGATTATATTGTGTTTTTAAGTAGCTTGCTCCTTTCGATTATCTTTAACGTTTCCACACTTACACTCACTATCTTTAGCATAGATTACAGTTATATGAGGACACCTATTAATTCATTAGCTATGTTTATAGATTTACCAGACGTCCTGATATCCTTACATTTGAATTACTTATTTATCCTATTGCTATTTTCGTAAATTTATCACACATACAGACACTGCTATATTTACAGGGCACAGGTACAGCCGACATATATATATTCGACGTAATTGGTACCGCCCCGGTCGGTATCCGGCAGTGCTATGGCTATGCAATCGTCATGTATCACAGAAGGCCAGTTGCGACTATGGTGTCCACGGCGGAAGCATCGAAAGCATGCCTGGTCTGTCCTGAGCCTGTTGTATGGCGATGACTGAGCAGGTGCTGGGCTCTAAGTAAAAGTGCTGAATGTTGGGAATAAGGAGTGTTAAAGTACCCTTATTTTGGATGGTTACTCGAGAAATTGGTTTGACGATGGTTATTATGTGATTGAAACACTGGACCTAATAATTACGAGGATGAATTTACTATGTGGCATATATGTTGCCACTGCACCATATATCTGATGGAGAAGTGGTTTATGATTATCTACCGTAGACCACGTTAAAGAGGTACTATAGTAAGGTGGAAAACTGGATTATAAATACCCAGCTCATGAAAGGAAGTTGACTTTAGAAGTGTAGGTTTGGACCATGATGGTGAAGGCATAGAATGTCGAGCCAACATTTTATAGCTATTGCCACTTGAATGGAGGTATGCTCCGGGGAAAGGTAGAGAATAATATCGTAGGAGGATGCGGATCCATAAGCTACGGATTGTGAAATTACGCATACGTTGCGTTTCGTAAGGAGATTGATGTTCCCAAGGTGTGCGTTAAGATGACGACATAGTCACTTGGATACGCTTAATGATGTTGGTCTAATGCATGACCATTACGAAGGATATAAATTAAGGAAATGGACACTTCTGATGTCTGCTGGGAGCATCGAGATGCCGTATAGCAGACTGGACAATAGTGTGGAACGTACGCCACACAAGGTCAAGAGAAGACGACAATTGGTAGGAACAGGTGCAACCATCAAAAAGCTGCAAGGTATGTTGGATCTTTGGTGAAGCCAGACTATGAAGGAAAGTTGACCTTCAACTAATGATACATTAGGAAGGCAAGAAATGTACCCACACGACAAGTGGGAGACAAGAGGTGTTTGAAAGTTGTTGTAAACAACGTTTCAAATATAGAGAGTTTAGAATGACACGTTGAATGTACCAAAGTCTGGAGTATGAACAAGGTAGGCCAATGAACATCTCATCAAGGAGGATGTGTTCTGGACTTGGTATCGTGTGTGTATTCCGAGGAGTAACTCCGCGTTGGTATATGTGTACTATGACCATTTAATAGTAAAACATAACTAAAAGAAGATAGGATATATACGAGAACTTTTAGTTCACATTCCATATGAATACGGAAGTAATGAAGATAAGAGTTCTTATACTAGAGATGAAACATGTCCACAAGGAACTTAGGTTGGCATTTGCCCCTGTGGAATTTATGACTAGAGCATGAGGACCAAGGCAACCTAAGGCTATAGAGTCTAGAAGGTGTGATGTGAAAACCACAGCATATATAGTACAAGCGACTAGGTGGCTACGTCAACGAATTACATATGAGTGTAGAGTTAGGGTTGGTGCACACTTATATCTCATAATAACAACGTAGTGGTTTCGGATGTTTGAAGGATTTGGTAGTATTACATACTACACTAATGAGGAGATCAAAGATGTTAATTGTGATATTCAGATGTATATCATATTAAAAGATAGAAGAATAGCCGTACGAGGTGAGTGAAACATTACTTGACAAGGTGTAAAGAATAAGCATAATGATATGCTTATATGAAGATATTGGGTTAGGTATATTTTATCAGAGATAAGCATTCAAGCTATCCCAATGGTTAGAGTTGACTATCTTAGATACGTGTACTAAGGAAGATGAGAAAAGTTTAAATCGATGAGAATAGCTAGAGTAAGTCTAGCATATACACGGTGATGTTACATTCAAAAACATCCCGAGGATGGTTGGAACGGTGTTGGAATAAACGATAATGAGAGCTTAGCCACTCAAAGGTTTTAGATACCAATGAATTACTTAATTGTTATAAGTCGAGAGCATTTATTTGGTTTTGGGAATGAAAAGATGTATAAAAATATCGCGTCTCCCGATGGAAGAAAAGAAGGAGTACGATGACTTTGGGGATTATACTTTTAGGGTAACCGAAAGAGGCAATACATAGGAACTCTAAGTCCCGATAAAAAAATCAAGACGAGGTGTAGAGATTACAAGGAGTGAGATTATACTGAGACCAAAGAGTCCATATATCCTAAGAGTTACCCTAGTCGCGGGGAACAATTATAGGTACTGAAGTAGAAGCTGGAGGATCTGTTCCCTTGAGGCATAGACCCCTTAGAGGTTATGACTTTGAAACTCTTAAGAGTGTAAGGAACCGGATAATGTTATGGCAATTACTAATGAAGATCGAAACATTGGGTTTTCCTATTAGACGACCAGGAGGTTTTAGTGCCTCGGCTTCATTATAAGGAAGCCAAAGACGACAAGATTTTGAAGTTGACACGATAACTTAAGAATGTGACTAAGCATGGTTAATATGGAGGACGCAAAGGGTCCTTAGTGAAAGAAGCCTTTAGAAAAGCTCAAGATGTGAGGTAATAGCCCTTGATTATGGCATAATCCCCTGGGTGGTATCATAGTGTATGTATACGACTGAAATACCATAAGGCACTAAAGGGATGGTTGAAGCTAGAGACCCTATCAAAATATAGGCAACATATACCAGTCCAACATAGAGTCGGCCCCTGTCCATTTGGGAAATAGGTGGCGAAGCCACATCATAAAGATACATAGGCGATGGATTTGTTTGAAAGAACTACCACGGTTATAGTTTAGCTAAGTTAGAGCAGAGCTCTAGCATTGTGGGATGGAAAGATATGTTTATTATGTAGATACCATGTACACATACGATAACATCTCAGGGAGGCAATCTAGGGGCGACACAAGGAGAGAAAGACGAGCGTATCCTAAAGTTACTGATGAAGGATCTGGAGATACGTTTGAAATGTGCAAAGGACCGTCAATCCGTTGCATGCTAGGGTATGATGTGGTAGTCGGCACTCGAATAAAGCTTAAGGTAGTGGGGCTGAGTAGTACAATTTCAGGATAAGTAGCGAATAGCAGTTACCTGCTAAATGTTCGAATGTGTCTTGCATAGACACCTCAGACTAGCTTTCCCACATGATCCATACCTGGGTCACATAGAGGTGAATGCCAGGGGATACATGGAAGTGTAAGTTAGGATATATAGGACTCGAACATGAATACAAGTCCGTTATCTCAACATAGGTAATTGTAGAAAGGCTCACAAAATACCAGGCAGGCATCTTGATGACTTCAGGTAATTCATGATTTATACGAAGGCTCACCCGCTCTTAGGCCATGACTATGGCTTAAATGAGAATGTTAAGTCATTTGGAATGCCAGAACAGTAGCATAACATTATGACGGAGAAATGTAATGACTAGCATTTCTAGGATGTAGGACAACGTTGAATCATAACCCCCAATGATAGGTGGGTTAAGAATGTAAGGAACATATAGTAGCGGCTTAGAAGCCACAAGACGATTAATGAATACGCAAAGGAGTAAATGGATTAACTGAATAAAGGTCACAGCCAAAGGGTGAAATGTGTACGCTGTGGCATATCATAGACGTAGAAAACATATTGAAGAAGAGAAGGGTAGTCTTTGCTAACATGCAAAGGTATACCTGTGGCTTGAAAAGCGGCAAGAGCTGGAGAACTCTTTAAAGATTTGGTGCATGGCTTAGGGGAGAAGACTTGCATGTCTTAGGACAACATGGTGAATTGAGTTCACCAAGGACCCCCCTTTTTTTTTAGATAGATAGGTAGATAGCATTTATACGTCATGCCATATTGGTAGCGTCCATGAGACTTGAACACAAGATCTCTGAATAGAGGAGGCCTATCTTGAGGGGTCTTTGGGTGGTACTGTCCTTTGGGAAATTCATATAATCCTTTGGAATATGTAAGTTCATTTGCAGAACCTAAAGATGTTTAGGTATTAAAATAATGGTTGGAACATTTTGCTCGGACCTTCTATTCTATTCTATTCTTATCTAGGTACCCTAGAAGGAGGTGAGTAATCAACAATGGTTGGGTGGCATTGGAATATACGGGAGAACACTCCTAAAGAGGGTAGACGGTTGTCACTTTGACAGGCGTGTGGCACAGATAATTAATCACATCCATATAGACGGTGAAGTTTGGCACAAAGTGTTGAGATTATTATGGGGGAGTTTGTACCGTGGTCTGGGAAAATGGTCCATAAAAAGAACACGACCATTGAGAAGAAGTAGTGAGGGGTGGTAGGATTAAAGCTACCCATGGTCTAGAGGGGTGCTGCATGGCAGTCCCTAGTTGGTTGGGCGAAAAGAAATCTTTTGTCTGGGAATTGAGATAAGGCAAGGTTTAGACACTAGAGAGAGACAACGTTAATTATAGTTATGTCTATAACATATTACATATATAACGTCGAATAAGGTCTAAGATAAAGCTTATGAATGTAGTATAGATTGAATGATGGCAAGGCCGGAAGAAATTGTGTTATCAAGGCATCTACCAAAGGAAAAAAATAATAATAATTAAAGTTATAAGTCGAGGAACGCCGATAACTGGGTATTATTACCGTCGCCTAAAGAATATCCAAGGATATAATACACGCTGCTATTCTAGAAAGTTGCCCCAATTTTGTTAATTAAGTTCCTAATTAGTCCCACCAAGTGAGTTGATGTTGTCATAACAAGTTGGCGGACTTGCTAGATTACGCCGTGTCATTTGGTCGGTTTATTCCTAGGGGATACTAGCTTTATATATGGTTAACAAATCATCCGGTTGACTATGGCGAGAGAGGTCGACTCCCGGCTATGGCAAGATCCCTTACTCCGGCTATGGCAAGGGAGCTTGCTCCGGCGGCTATGGCGAGAGAGCTTTCTCCGGCAGCTATGGCGAGAGAGCTTGCTCTGGCGGCTATGGCGGAAGAGCTAGCTCCGGCGGCTATGGCGGGAGAGCTTGCTCCGGCGGCTATGGCGGGAGAGCTTGCTCCGGCGGCTATGGCGGGAGAGCTTGCTCTGGTGGAGTTGTCGCCTCCACAACGTGGGTTTACCAAAGGCACGTCTCTAATTTAAATATGGAATAGATGCGCTACAAATACTAGAAAAAAGGATTATTTTTGTTCAACAAAGAAGTTGGCTCATTGGTAAAGGTGTTGGCTTGGGTGCAAAAGGTCAGGTTTCAATCCCATGATGTGCCTTTTGCTTAAAAGAACTGCTAGGTAGATAAAACAGAACATTGGATATGTATAACAAAGGGATAAAACATATATATCTCATGTAAAGAGAGTTGGCAAGATGGAAAGAGTGTTGGATTGAAAGCGGGAGGTCACGGGTTCAAAACGCGGGCGCAAAAAGGAAACTTTAAAAATAAAAAAAAAAACGGACGCGTATTTTTATACGGCGGACCGTATGGGGCGCTGCCTTACTTATACGGCCTTAACTTTTCGAAATAAACACCTCCGAGGACAGCAGCGCCCCTTTCGATTTTTCGGCGGCCTGTTGTCTTTTTGACCTCGGGAGACGCGCCCCTTAGGGTATTTGGGAGGTGCCCGATCCATTGGAACCATTTTCGCCTTCATCCGAACTGCCTACAAAAAGTTATAGCCCTTCCAACTTGGGTCCTCCAGTCACAACTTTTTCCTCCAAAATCGCCCTAAACTTCCTAAAACTCAACATTTTCTTACATCAACCTAGCACAAGATTAAATCACCGAAAAGTCAGGCAGTCCAACTAGCTTAGCTCCTACTTAACTACCGAACTAACGGGTTAGAGATTTGGTCACAAGCTATGATTCCTGGCCAACCAAAGTCATGGCTCGATACCATACATCGCGGACGCTCCCAATATATATCCCCCTACCGTATACATACGGGACTTTCCCCTCCCATGGCAACCATCTCGCCATGAGCGGGCCCTCCGTCTAACTTCGGACCATCTATAAGAAGATGCTCAAGTGAAGGACACGAGAGGGTCATTCGCCCACGCCTTCAATGGGGCTCCTACGTCGGCGTGAATACATGTTAGCACCGAACATAAATCATATATAAATAACCACCACGGGGTGGCACATCCATCCAAATACCAACGGCAAAGAATATGCATCTAATACTAAGGAAAACACCCAAACCCGCGGTTCTACCCCTCGGACTCTTGTGAGGATGGATGGACGGCTCGGTCTCAAGAGATCAGCAGACGGAAGTATAACCTGGCGTTGGCTGGCATAGAACATCGGCTAGGGTTGTCCACGCCATCCGCCCCTCCTGTGCACACTTTGCAGATGGGTCGATTCACGCTATGGCTTCGCTATAGCCTTCCGGAGACGCAGACTCAAGGTATCACCCTACGAGCCTACTCCAGGGTTCATGACGCCCCGGTCCGATGAGGCAGGTCGGGGAAGCGTCCCCTTCCAGGATCACAGTGGTTCCATGGGTGAGCTAGAGAATACGTGCCGCATCAGCGACCCCCGCATCCGCATCTCTTACTCACCCTAAATCTACTCAAAGTGCAAGGTGCCCCATACGGGTCACACCTCTACACCAGTGGAGTGTCGTGACCCATACCCGCCCCTCGTGGACCAGGCTATCGGGCCTAGCCCACTGTAGGAGTCTCAGGAGCCTTTTATGTTCGTGCAAGACCCCACCCCCACTTCACCACTGTGTCCCTTCTCTGGTGCTAAGCCAATCCATAGCATCTATGACCCGGTGGTCTCTTGTACACAGGCCGCATCTAATGGGAATAATACAGGGCTCTATCTAGGAGCATATTACAATACATGGGCTCAGAGGTCTCTACCCCCCGTAATCCCCTCTCTGGAGTGCTAACTAAGCAAAGAACAATTAAACCATCAACCAAAGCACATACAGAGACTAGAGATAAGAATACTCACCATATCAATCAAGGGTTAGCCTAACAGGTAAACCACAGAGAAAACAGAGAAAGAACACACCACAGAGAGGCGCTATGCTATAAATCAACAAGGTAACCTACTGACTAACCCTCAAATCGGTCTTGGGCCACTCCATCTCGACTAACAAGGGGCCCTTGGCGGCTGCTTCTCCTCCTCCATCTCCAATTGCTCCTAATTCGAGTTGGGGCACAAAAGCCCCAATTTGGGTGTCCCCAATTGGAAACCCGGAACCATAGCTAGCTCCATGATCCCTCTGGGTCGCCATCCTTCTGGCTGGAACATGGTCGAATAGCCTCTCAGGGTTGGGCAGCATCTCCTCCTCCATCTCCAATTGCCCCAAATCGAATTGGGGCAAATTGGGGTGCAACCCCCAATTTGGGTGTCCCAAATTGGAAACTCTACCTTGCCCAATCGATTTGGGCCAGGTGGCGACTTTAGGTTGGTTAATATTAGCTAATTTGGTATTTTAGCCCTTTTTAATATTAGGTTAAGCCCTAAATTCGAATTAGGGTTTTGGTTAGGTTTCCACCTTTATAATTTAATTATTAACATAGCTAACCTTAGCTTATGAATAATTAATGTGCCATTAATTATTCATAGTGACGTGTCATGTATTTATACTTAAATATGCGTATAAATATGTGAAACGTCACTGGGAAGGGGGTTTACTAAATTTTAGACCCAAATAATATTGTGCAATTTTCAGTGAAATGAGTCCTGCTGTTTTTGCCAAATCCTAACTCCTGTTTTGCCAAATCCTCTCAAGCCTTCGTCAAATCTATCATGTGTCCTATAAACTTTGCTTCCTCGCTTTAAGAAATGCTCGTAGAAACTGCCTGATCCACCCCACTTTGCGGGCGTCTTTAGATCTACTGGCAAAGGGGCAAGAGTCACGCAAGATGGAAAGCTTTGTAAATCTGTGATTGGACCTTCTTGAATCGACAACATCAAAGAAAGCGAACAACAAAAAAAAAAAGAAGCAAAGAGATCATGGTTGGACCTTCTTAAATCACTCTGACATAAGTCTGCACTCCCCTGCTTACTTTAAGGAATCATTTTTGGCCCTGTTTGCATGAGTCTGCACTCCCTAGTTTGCTTCGAAGAATCATTTACAGCAAAGAAATTAAGCATGAGTCTTCTGCACTCCCATGTTTGCTTCAAATGATTTCCAGCCTTGTTTGATGCTGAGGACGACAACTTAAGTATGTAAATGATACTTAAAGAAGCTAAAAAAAATAGATTATGCCTAAAATTTGCAAAAAAGGACCTGCAAACAACAAAAATCAACAGTCATTACATGAAATACAAAGGAAAATGTGAAGAATAAGCAAAGAACGACATGATACTCACTCCAACGAAAGTGCCTTTAGCAGCAAAACACTTCAAAATTGCTTCAAATGGCAAAACCTTTAACAGGAAGTGCAAGCTGCAAAAGAAATTCTTTCCCCCTGCCCTTTACATAGGAAAATGTTCCTCTAGGGAACATTACATGGGGTTCGGGCCGGCTCGCCCTAACGGGCTTGCCGGGCCCTTAGCCCATGTAAAGTTCCTGGGGAAACATTATCCCTAGTATAATGCGAGAGAAGGCACAAGATAACCATATAGAATATATAGAGTGAATGCTATTATCGTCCACAGAGACCTAATGTCTATGCTGTATAGAATAGGTCATTTGGGGAATCTATACTAGTCATGTAGCTAGAAAAGGTTGCGTGGAATACACTTACCTTGGTCTTGGAGATCCCGAATGGGTTTTTCGCACTCGAGGATCGCCTCTTACTACGCAGTAGCGGTGTAAAAATCCCAACCATTGTAGGGATTTTGAGGGTTTCTTTGCTCATGTTTTCCTCCCCCCTTTCTCCAAGGAATTGATTTGCTCCACTTCCATGAGGGCTAAGATTGGCTAGACTAGAGAGCGAAGAAGGAAGCAAAGTGAGCGCCTTTGGATGATGGGAGCTCCATTTTGGCAAACAAAAGGTCTCAAATAGCATAGTAACCATTTTTTACCGCAGTTGACTGTAGGGTCTGGGAGGACAGGTTGATTATGGGGTCCCAGAGGACAAGATCCTTTTTTATGTATACAAGAAAGACCATTGACCTTGCATTCTGGTGTGGAAGCAATGTCAACGTGCAGAGCGCGGAGGCGTTGCTGACTTGCCATAATGCAAGGTAAATGGCCTTTACTTGGGTTCAATTCCGTCGTCAGAATGAGGTAAGATAAATTGACTGTCAGGTAAATGATCTGGATGTCGGGTAAGAATGTGTGATCGCAGGAAGCCAAAACTTATTTTCATGAGAAGAAATGCGCCACGTGGCAAGGCAAAACTTATTATCATGAAAAGAAATGTGCGATGTGGCAAGGCACGACTGGCAGACGCGACGGAATTGAACCTAAGTGTTTTTAACGGAATCCAAACCAAGGTAAGAAAGGGTGTACCCACGCAGAGTGCAGCCTTCCCTAATGACCAATAGAGGAGATGACCTCTCAGTGTATTGTATGTGGGGGGATGGAGGCATGCTCAAAATTGGCCACTTGAATGGGCTTACCTCCAACCAGGCATCGAAAAACTAGGAGTTAGTCTCCTAAATTTTCGGTTACAATCCTTATTTTTCGGTTCGAATTTTTATTTGCCGGCAAACAAATTGTGGGATTTTGTGTTTTCCTTCAAAATCCGGCAAATAATCTTGAGTTTATATTCAAAATCCAGTGGAGCATGACACTTACTGACAAATTATCTGGTTAGAGCTTTCGAAATTGAATGTTGGCATGTGGCCTGCCCTAACTAAGTGTAGGAAGGAAAGGGGTCGATAACGGGGGCAGTCTTCTCAAGACCATGACCTAAAACTTGGAGGCTATGGCAGGTAGGCGCTTCTTTGCCTTAATCACTTCTCGTACTCTCAGAACTCAGACATTGCCGGCCCTCCCTAGCTCCTTGTCGAATTCATCTCCTGTTATCGATCGACTCGCACACAAATGGCTCAGCAGAGTTGAACATGAATGTTCCGAACCGGCATTAAAACAGAGAATCAAAAGACTTCTCGACTTTGGCATCGGCGGTGATGATCTTGATTCAGCATTTCGTAGATGCCCTGGGCTTCTTATGGCTGGTGTGGAAGAAAAACTGAAGGATTTGGAGCATCATTTTGGCGAAATAGGTATTGGAAAAGAATACATTGCTCGCGTGATATCTTATTCTCCGTATACAGTCCTTCGGAATGACTTTCTCGTTCTCAATCTGCGCCACTTGTCGGAGTTTACTACCAGGTATGGATTAGATGATTCAGATATTTCAAGAATGTTCTCCAGATCTCCTCTTTCCATCATATTTACCTCAGAAAGTCGTCTTAAAAGTATTGGAGAGTTTTTAGAAGAGCATAATATCAGGGGTCCCGATGTACGTAGGATTGCTCGAACATGTCCTGGATTTTTTAGCAGATCTGCTGAATGCTTAAAAGATAGGGTTGAGTTTCTGGCCAGCCTTGGCTTGGATGCTAATTCAGGAAGCTTTTTGACGGCATTAATCATGGCCTGTGCATTCAGTATGGAAACTTTGAAGAGCAGATTCAAATACTTGCTGAGTTTAGATTTACCAGAAAAGGAGATATATCGCATGGTCCAGCATCAGCCTAGGATTTTGGCAAGACCGAGCGATCAAGTTGAGATAAAAATAACTTATGCACTAAAAACATTGAAATATCCTCTGGATGAAATTTCGAAGAATCCATTCTATCTCCTTTGCAGCTTGGAGAAGAGGATCAAGCCAAGATATAGGGTTTTGACGTTCCTGGAAGATAAGGGAATTATAAAAAGGAAATTTGCTTTAGGCACTATAATGGGGATGTCTGGTCCAGCATTTGTATCTAGGTTTGTGGTGCTTCATCCCGATGCAGCTGCTCTATATGAGGATGATAATGATTCCACCAATTTAGAGTTATAATACTGGAAAGGTATGAACAGAACTGAACTGAACTTCAATTGATTCTTTATGCCCCCTCGTTCTGTATGAGGTAAAAATTTTGTAAGTTCTGGAATCTTATACATCTGGCCACTAGTTATGGCAAATGCATTCATTTTTCACAATACAATTGTAAACTTTTATTTGCAAAGGATTTCCGTGCTAGATCTTTAATTCAGGCATTCCCTACATCAATTATTGTTAACTCCTTATAGGCAGCGACTGATTAGTTGGCTGCTAAGAGGCTTCAACCTTATAATCAGTAGATATTTTGAAGAATAGAACGGTCTTTAGAACTATAGTTTAGCAGATGACTGAAATAATTTTAAATAAAAGCAGTTTCATCAATATAGATGTGAAATTTTGTTGGCAGAATTTTTGGCCTGTGCTTTTAGATTATTATCATTTTAAGTACAAACGATGGCACTTTAAAGCGAAGCCCTAAATAATCAGTTTACTAGCAAACGGCATAGACGACAGAAAGTAACAAAATCTTGGCAATTTTTTTGGATCTGTGCAGTATAACTTTAAAATAAAAGCTCAAGGGCACAGATGCCAAAAGTTTTGGAAATGTGTTATGGGGGACGTATTTGAATTTTTATAAGCTGAATACTTGAATTTCTATAAGCTGAACACTCTACTGTCTAGGCTCTATGTTCCTTGGTAGGGGCACATGGATTGTAGCTGTGCAATTTAAAATTTTTTATGTAATGCATGTTTGGTTCAAATTTTGCCCTTTCTTTTACCATTTATACAAGGTGGAATTGCTAAAACAAGAGATGTATGAGGCAATTTGAGCGAAAACATGGCATTAGGCATAGTAATTTTTGTGGTGAGCTAGATTTTCGCTGCCGTGTCAACCTTTTACGGTGTGTAAAGCTCCTCGCCAAGAAAATTACCTTGTATACAATATTATTGTTATGTAGTGGCAAAGAAGATATGGGATGTATGACAACAATTATCCAAACATATATATCCAGTTTCCTTGCACCATTTTGAAGTGTAGTTTCCATGTTTTATTCATCGCATAACTGAAAGAAAAACATAAAAAACAAGGTGCTGCGCACGGAGGGTTGCCCTCAATGGACCGAGAATGTGTTTTCATATTTTTTGTTTAGTCATTTTGTGTATCGGGCCTTATTAATGGTATAAACATGGGATTCGCTGTGCGTGCATATGTGTGTTCAAGCTGAAAATATACAGATTTCATTCAAAGAACAAGATGCCAATCATATCCACCCTGGTTTTTATACCATGCCACTAATCTTACAAAATCTCTCCACCGTTAGTTTGTATATTCTATATTTACTTATTACAATCATATTCTATTGTTATCATGTATATTTAAGCATCGTTTTAAGTCTATATTTCAGAAACTTTGGTATTTGTAATAGACTCCATTCTTGTCTCAATATTAACTAAACTCCTTTATATATTATCCTAAATCCTAGTAAATGTGTGTCCGACATTGCTTGGCTAATGTCCTAGCACGTGTTTTACTCGGCCTTTAACGTCCATATGTATGTTAACGTTCTTTCCGCGCCCTACATATGCCCGGCGTTGTCGCGCATATGTAGGGCGTGTGTTTATATCGGCCTTTCGCCATAGATGGTCTTCTCTCTGATCCACATGCATTGACGGGCATTGATCAGGTGTTGTCTAGCTAGATGTGCGAGGGTTATAAAGGAGAATGATAATTTGTGCGAGGGTGGTGTTGTCCAGCTAGATGTACAAGGGTTATAAAGGAGACTGATAATTTGTACGAGGGTTATAAAGGAAAGTGATAATTTGTTCAGATAGTTTGGGTTGTATGTTTATGTGGGCACTTGGGAGTTTGCCAAGTTTGGGTTGTATGTTTATGGGACACTTGGGCGTTTTCCACTTTTGCCAATTTTGTTCTTCGCGTGTATTTTTGACGTAATATATTCGTTTTGGAACTAATAAAATGTATGAAAATCTAAGGTGTTAAATGTCTAAACTACATATTATTTCCTTAGTAACACTAGTGTAAATATATAGAACAAATCTTTCACTAAATGTGTTTCCTAGTTCTCTAGACGGTAAATGGGTGCTCGACAAGCTCGAGCATTATGCGCAGTGACAGACATAGAAGTATATGGAATAATGCTAAATTGAGTCAATGGCTATGCCTCATTGTCTACAACATTCCTTGCGCTTGAAAGCTTTTGCTATTAAAGAACCTCAGTAGCCACGTCGAGCATACATAGGCATTTGATATACGGAAGGGTATGTATTTGTGTCAAACAGTATTTCGCCATGCACCTTATATCAAGTTTGAAGCCTTCTTTAGATGTCATATTTGGACCATTGTTGCATATGTGAAGTAGAGGGTACTTTGATCAACATTACAATATAAAAACTCTAAACTTTAAAATCTTAATCATGTAAAATCTAATCCTAAACCAATCGAGAGCATTGTTAGCTATATGTTCATAAACAAAACTTAAATACCATTCGTTGTCCACGTAATTGGGTTTCTAGCAAAGCTATCACTAAGTTATTTACGTGTGCATGGCAAAGCATCACTTGTTAGATGTTCTTTATCTTCCCTGCCGCCTTTTATTGCGCTTAGATAGGGTCTGGCTCATCTTTAATACCATCTCGAAAGACTGGATTTGCAACATGAATTACAATCACGATTGCAACATGAATTACAATCAGTCATTATCATATAAGTCCAAGTGTTTCGTATGGCAAGAATAGATGACACAACACAAACATAAGACGACTTGCATAAAACTTACACATACGAATTAAACGTCTACCAGTAAGGGGCAGTAAGAAATACATATTATTTTCAAACATGGTTCAAATGCAAGATTGCAAGGCCGTGTCAACAAAGGAAAAATTACAACCTAATCTTTCAACCTGTTGCAATGATATTTACCTTTCAGATATTTACCTTGCAGCTCTGTAGAGTAGGATGGAGAAAGTAAGGTGGATTTCTCTGCTCTGTGATGCAGAAACGCAGGCAGCAGCAAGATCAATATATTTTCATAATCATTGTCCAATCAAAGCAATAATTTAATAATTAAAGAATCAGGCTTTGCAAGCTTTATAAAACGTTGTGCCAAAGATACCATCATCAACGATCTGATAGCACAAAATTCTGATGATGACATCCAAAGCTGTAAAAGTTACCATAAGAAGTTCTCAGCAATCGTCGTTCTACCGCGTCATTTGTAGGCTGATCATCTCCCATGCAGGTTCCCAACGAATCTTTAAAAGGAGCCTCAAGACTTATGTTACTAGTTTGTAACGGGCTCTTTGTGCTAGCAGCCTTCTATAATGCAAAACATTTATTGATATCTTTTTCACTTCTGATCAACTTTTCTTGATTGGCATCAATGCATGATGTTGTGCTTGAAACCACAGAGGCATCTGCAGATGCAAAATTATCAATTTCTGAGGTGGACGATCATGCATTCTTCTTTCTTCTAGAACTATTGGTGGCAATATGTCGGCTTCACCTGGCTTGAATTTTGCTTTTGTTCTCCTAGAAAAGTCCGTGAAAAATGAAGTTGCAGCAACACCATGTAAACAGCGCTCTTGGGCTCCTGAGTGAACATCCCAGATATATAGAGTGTCGCTATTTCCAGGATGTTCCATTGGCTGGCTGCATAAACAGGCAATATAATTTCTTGTAGCATCCCATGCTTGACTGTTCCCATTTGAGAGAATATTCTTTCTGCCTTTAGGGTTTCAAGGGATACAAGTGCCATGCATGCATCTTCACTAACTGAAATGAAACATAAAGACCATGGCTCATATATGCACCAGTTGGAGGCAGATAGAATTGTCGAACAGGAGATACATGCTCCAGGAGATACATGCTGTCGAAGAATAGCCAACAGACAACCACCATTTATGTCCCATACACTGACACAACAATCCATACTTCCAGATAATAAAGCTTTTCCTACTCCATGGGCACACTTTGTAACATTTTTTTGATGCACTGCTAAGCAAAGAATTGGATGCCTATGCCAGGAAAATTCGCGAAATTTGCCACCGTTTTCCACTACCGAGCAATCAGAAATTGTTGCTTCAAGGTCCAATAATTTTATATCCCCACTAGCATATCCGTAAACTAAAACAGGCGGAAAACTTGGATATCCAAGAAGAAATATTGCTGCTGTGATTATCCTTGTGGCTTTTAATTTTCTTTCATGTTTTGCAGGTTTGAATTCTGATGTACATGAACCATGTAGCCAATCATCCCAAAGAAATCCCTTACCTAGAAATGGGCAGTGCTTGACATTTTCCAGAGGTGAGATCAATGCACTAATATCCCAGCAGTTTAGAATTGTCTCTCCAACTCCTGATAATTATTGAGGACATTCAAACCGAACGAGCAGATTCCCTACCTGGCAATAGTGAGATTGTATATACGTGTCAAGTACTGGTGGTATGCAATATGACATGTAAGAAGATGAACCCTGTCCTGTGTAAGATAGATAACAAATTTGTGCCCCACCTCTCTGGTCCCATACTGTATAATAATAGATTGACATATCCTTACATAAGGATGGATCTCAGTTCCTTACGAACAATCCGCCAATGTAGAAGCGGTTGTCTTTAGTGACATCATCACTCTCATGTTTATCTGTACAAGGATGGTAGAAGGATAAGGACAAGCGTAATAGAGGAGAGAATTGAAATACATTTTTTATCAGCATAGAAATGAGAGAACTCCTTGAAGACGTCTTATTGATTTTTTGTGACAGAGAGCTTCAAACATATGAGGAGCAAGTTTTGTAGAGGAATAAGACATTGATGCATTTTTGGAGAATAGGCAAATGGTTGTAAATATGGATTATAAAACTCTAGAACCCAGATGCGGTATCAGAATTCTTATTGCACCAGCTTGGAGATTTGTTTGAAAAGCTAGGAATGCTGCAGATTGATGGATGATGGTGGAGAAAGAATTGGAAGAAGAGCATTTTCTTGGAACTAATTGAATGTCGGATACTGCAACATTGTTAGGAGAGAGCAATGGGGGCGAGATGCAACAACTAGAGAGCGTTCAGACTTCTGGAGCTCTAAATAGAAAGGACTTAGATCTACTTACTTTGATACTCAGTTTTTCGGAACTGTTCGAGCACCATTTGTTCGAGAACGCAGGTGATCGCCAGTTTACAGGGAATAATAGGTTTGGAGCAGTCACTAGCATATCCTAGGTATATTCCAGCATATACTTAGGATACGTCACAAACCCACATAAGCGAGGGTTTGCCCCCTAGGGGCAAAAAAAAAAAAAAAAAAATAGCAAAAATGCGCAATAGGAGGCTTGGTCAGTTTTAGGCTTGGATTTAGTTTCTCGTTAGAAAAGCATATAGGAGACAAACTATTAGCTAAAGGGATGTAAAAAATAGGCATTTCTGTATATTAAAACAACTTATAGATATTAGGGTAGTCATTAAACTGAAAGGCTTGATTTAAACAACGATTACATAGATTAAAGCCATGAAGGCTTGTAGTAGGCAAATGAAATATGGATGTTTTTTTTTTTCTCACTTGAGATATGTTTTAGTGTTGTTAGATTTTGCGTCTTCTTTTAATATACCACTACTTTGTTATTTAGAGCGGGTTGATTGCTAGATTGTTGTAGGCCTGTAATGATGGCTTGTTGTCGTTGGATTTTCTTTTTAATCAATTAGCTTTTTACTTATTGTTGATTCTATGAAGTATTTTGATTTCGAAATGATCACGGAACGGTTTGTACTTGGCAATGTCCTTGGTCATTTTTTCAATCGACATGATTTACTAACAACGTGATCATGCCTCGACATTTGTCATCTCGCCTATGTAGGTTTTATCATTATCTTTGCATCGTATGGAACAATGGTTATTAACTTGCATGTTATTTAAGAAAGAAATGTTTAAATATATTCGTGTTCCTATTGATTGTATATTGTAAGAGCATTTGTAACAAATAAAAAATTTGTAAATAATTTATGGTTTGAATTTTACCTGCTCATGTCGTACTTTATGGTAAAACTTTGCTCAATCAAGCGGCTATTTTTTAACGATAACCTAATCTCAAAGCAATGATTTAGTCATAAAAGGAAACCCAGCATAAATAAGCATCTCGCACAATCTTCATTCACATGCTTGTGCTAGTACTGGTGACAGAATGAAAAAAGAGAAAGAGAGAAATGGAAAACATTTCTTTATAATTCAAAGCCTATGCCTGTCACAAAAAGTAATTTGATTCCAGAACCTGACAGTTCGAACAAACTGGTTGAGGCCATCTCCAGGAATAAGCAAGCAAGCTCTTATGTCATCCTTCGATAAGAAAAATAACGCGACATTTTCAATAAGATTATTGTCATGCAGTTTTGAACGTATGAGTTCGACATGAATTCTAGATAACAGGTGCAATAACTTTTAAGAACTTTGAATCATGATGAAGAAATATGGCATAAGTGACTATATTGTGCTTGAGCATTGAAGCTTACCAAAGCAACCTCAAGAGATAGAACAAGAAGCAAGCACAAGATATTCTCTCTTCCATGGATACATGACTAACATGTGATAGTTTGATAGCATCTTCAGACAGATTCAAAATGTGTAGTTTTCCCAGGTTATACAGCTCTTAATTGTAGGAAATGGCATGATTCTTCTTTCTTTGTGAATAACGAGTCTTATACAAGATATAGTCATGCTCAAATTATATCTGAACGACAAGAAACTAAAGATGTCGATGCAGATACAAGATTCTTATGTTGCTTGTTAGAAGAACCCTAAAACGCCAGCGAAAATATGGTAGTTAATGACATGGAAAATATAAATATTGCTTCAACTCAAGCCCTTTGTCCCTACATTGTATCAAATCTGCTTAAGCATGGTATTATCAAGGTTATACGTAGATGGCTTTTCCTCTATGGTCTTCAGGCTTCGTTTAAAAATTTTATATCTGGTCTTGAGCTTATTTTCTATCTCATCTCTTTGGCCTCAAAGTCCTCAAGACTTTATATATGACAATTTGGGGTTTGATATCTTAAATAAGGTAAGTTGCTCCACAATTCTAAAGATTTGGTTGTCTAAGTCAATGAAAATGCAATTGTAGGTCTGCCTCATAGTGTTATATACTAAAAACAAGGAAGATCACCCACAATTATTAATTACAGCTCTGTGCATTCTTATGTAAATCCTTCCATACTATTTTGCTGGGGCATGTGCATTAAAGACATTGAATAAAGACATTCTTTTTGGAATATCCAAACCAACATATACTTGGGCGTTGGAGGTGAGATGAGACTATTCCAATTGCACTGCTGCAAAATTTCCAGAAACAGCCTTTCAACCGCAATATTCCAGTATTGTGGGAGGCACAAATTTTCTCACTATTCTTGAACCAAAATGTAAATGATTATGAAATGAGACAATGTAATCATGCTGATAATACAAGCAGTAAATAGAAAATTATTGAGAAGAATGAAATGCTCAGCGATGCCAAAATATGGATGTCCTCCACAATTCTGCACTGAACTTGTCAATTAGACATAGACAATAAAACAAGAAACATATATAGAATGATAGCATTATACCAGTCATTATATATACGTAACTCATGTAAAGAATGGCAACAACTGCAAATTGACTGAAAGCAAGTTTTGTATTGCAAACATAGTGTTGCTCCAGTAACATAAACATATCAGTTGAAACCAGGCATTGGTCAAGAAGAGTATTTTCTACAATTCTTCCTATAGTTATTCCTAACATGCTGCCAACAAATACACCTAAAAACTGAGATATCAATTTATATAGATTTGCAATAAACATTGAAAGAAATTTCCTTTCAAATAAATCCCAGAGAGACTACAAGAGATATGGATTGATTCTCCCTGTGCCAAGGACGGGCTTAGCAAGACAAAAATCTGCCTTGAATTTCGAGTCCAATATATTATTAGATTTCACATCCCTGTGGACGACTCTACGATGGGAGCCATAGTGCAGATAGCAGAGACCATGCAAGACAATAACATATCTACAACAAGCAGGCTCTTCTTCTTGCCATGTAGCATGTCTCCCAAGTTGCCATAAGGCATGTATTCGTAAAAGAGCAAGCTTTCATCATCATTTGAACAAAAACCCGACAACTTGACAATATCTTTATGCCTTATTTTGCCAGGGCTTCGAATCTCTGCAGAGAAGCCATGATCATCATATGCACCATTTCTGAAACCAAGGCCAGCCTTAAAAGCTTCTTAACAGCAATCACAACTCCAACTGGCATCTGACATCTCTCACAATGCAGCTCCACCTTGGCCTATAAGTTGTCCTCATGTAGACATGTAAGCACATTTCTACATCCAGATCTAACTTCTGAAAGCTGATCAGTCTGCAAAGTTGTGCACCAAAGGAAAATATAAGCCTTCTCATTTCCTGCAACACAAAACATAGAACTCACAGCAAATATGGCTGGTCTCCCAGATTTGCTTAATGTATAAGAAATACCTAAACAAGTCCATTTGGACAATTGAGTCTGCAGTATAAAATAGTTCTACTGGCAAGGAGAATAAAAGAACAAGGTACCTACTTCCTCAAGAGCATTTTTAAGACTTGTAGTGTCTTTCACGGTTACACAAGCATGTCGATCACGACCACCGTGTTGGGGACGACCTGTGAGCGGATCTGGATTTGGTAGTTCCATCAAATGGAGCATACCATCACCAACCCAGAGCCATGCACCACGATAAGGAAGCTTGTCTTCTGGCCTGGCGTTATTGATTGTAAGCCCTAAGGGAGAAAAGTTATTGACTAAATTTTAAAACAAAAGAAACAAGGATATAGAGAGACAAAACATAATGATTAGGATCTATATGCTGACACGTATACCAATATAGCCATATTACTAAAGAAGTTGGCCATCACTGATAGGAAATGCCTTTTGAAAGCGTAAGATGTTTAATGACATTGCCAACATAATTTCTGTGCACAATACTCATTGTTGCAGTAGCAGCTATAATGAGAAATATCAGCAATCATGGTGCTAGCTGCTATTCCAATTATACTAGCTTGGATCTTCTGGATTCAAAATGCATACTTGTTGCCTTCATGCTCCACAGTGATAAAAATCCACCCCAACTTTAGGAACATAGCTTGCTTAGCAGGATATTTGGACCCCAGAATCATATTGTACATTTATGGTATTGCTGCTCCTTAGAGTAGCAGGATCCATTTTTGAAACCCACAGTAGAGAAGCACCTTTATTCAGCCAACATAGAATAGATTGAGTTAAAATTTGAGATAATGTCATTTTGGGGTGGCAACAAGGAGTAGATGGCATGGTCAAGTTAGTAGAGGAATCATTATTAAAAGACTTATGGGAATGGTTTATCTTGTGCAAGCAGCACCATCCATGCTTCTTGAAAGAGATGATAAACGACTCAGACGTTATCTCTTTCTTCTCATGTAATAAACCTGATGAACTTGAAGCAGAAATGGCTTGGTAAAGATTAAGGAGATGTGCAAGCTTGTCAGGCACATAGGCTAAGTGCATAGATAATGTGAAAATTCAGGGCATTCTAACCTTCATGCTGCAATTGCTCAATGAAGTGACGCTGCTGCAATAGCAATTCTGCTGCAATAACCTGTATCTTCTTGCAGGAGCAGTTATGAATAATATTGCGCAAACTCCATAACGAAACTGCCTTGTCTACGACAACAAACAGAAGCTCATGCCTGCTTACAAATGCGTTGTTGAAATGCAAGATCCTGGAAGATGAAGTACCTGAAAGACGAATGAGCTTTTTAATCTTGTTCTTCTACTAACCCAAACATTGAAAGCTCAAAGCTCTGGAATGCTCTAAAGGCCGTGGAGATCCCTATGAACTGCAGCCATCGATTTGGCCACAACGATGGGTTTGGGGCCAGGTATGTCTGGAATTGAGCCCAACAGAGTCCAATTGGCCCAAATAGGGCATAACTTTGCTTCTTAGCGCCAAGATGATTACTTGCAGAACAAAGAAGGGGAACATCATGCCTAAATCATACTCAAACCTACCTGTAAGTGGCCGATTTGCCTTGAAACGTTTTTAGTATGCTTGACCTTCTCACCCGTCCGAGTGTCAATGGCAGAACAGACTACTCCATAGCTTCCTTTCCCAATTACTTCAAGTATTTTATATCTATGTGCTTCACCATATTCAGTGAAGAACTCAGAATCGACCATGCTCTGAATAAACAAAAAACAAAAGATTTCAACTCTGAATCTGCATGCAGCTAGAAAGTAAAAGAAAAATGGCATACCTTGCGACGCTGATCTCCAGTATCCATAATGGGGATGGGTTTTTCCCCCGAAAGATATAGTGGCTGAACAGGACTCTGGGTGGGACGAACAGCTGATCCTTCCTGTTTGCCAGGCTCACTACTAGGATTGCCAGAAGCAGAGTTGTGGCCAGGAAATCCAAAATACCACTGCTTGAAACCCTCTAGTAGGGTCCAACCCATGTGCCAAATCACAAGCTACTGACTGTAGACACGAGATTCTGCACCAAATCGGCATCATGCAATGCCGGAACCAGCATTTGAGTGGGTTGTTAAGCCTAGGCGCCGGATCCTCGTGATTTTATTTAATACATAGGAATGGAGGCCAGTTATGAAGGCGAAAGCTGGAGTATTATCGAACAGGAGATACATGCTGTCGAAGAATAGCCAACAGACAACCACCATTCGGAGTTGACAGGTTTTCTTGTTCTTCTGAGCTCTTTAGTTCATCAGCTCTGATCTCTTGTTCCTGCCCTTCTGCATTTACGTAGTGTATATTTCCTTCAATCAAGTTCTTAGCAACAAGACAAAGTGCACAAGTCTCCAATAACGGACCTTTTGCCATGTCCAGAAGAATATGGCACCGCTTCCAGGCTTATTGATTTGTGACGCTGCAACAAAGTGGGATCCAATGCAAGCTAGTGAATTTCCAGAAGAGGCGCAGGGCTTCAGATGGGAGATGGGAAGTCCAGATACTAAATCCCACACTGTAATATCCCTGGTTGCCCAGAGCAGGCCTCTCCGGTTAGCCGGTTTCGAAGAGTGGCGGCCAACAACGGAAACGACCTGACATTTACACCCAATAATATGGGTTTTTAGCAGTCATAGGCATATTCCAAGTATATATTGGCATATACTTACAAACCCACATAAATAAACAAGGGTTTGCCCCCCTAGGGGCAACCCAAAAATGTTGCATCTGTTCAGATCCCTGTTGATGGATCTTTCTAGAGAATTAGCTGGAGAAGAATCAACTTCCCCTTTGTACAGGAATTCAGAATTCAGTTGGTTGAGGTATGTTATGAGACTGGCCACTTATTAAAATGGTAGTCCTTTCAAATTAAGTTCTTGTTACCCCGATGGGACAGGGCCATTTGGCAAAAAGTTGCTGCTACTTTACCACAAACTGCTGCCCAACCTATGGATGTGTGTATTTGGCTTGTTAGTGATCAAGTTCTAGAGCAGCAGCTCGCATAAGTTGCTCTTGGATGTTGATATCCTTTTTGGCAGTATATGCGGGGTTGGATTTCAGATAATTTGTTGCACGCAAAGGTGGCTTTATTTTGATGGCAAAATCTTCATGGATACCTTCGGGTTAATGTGTTTCTTCACATGATCGACCCTCATATATCTCAACTATGTCGTTTTTGCAAGCAGCGAGTCGAGACCATTGAGTATGGTTTTTTTTTATTTGTTCACACTCAGCCTGCTTGGTCATAACTTCTATCTCTCTTCTAAGTGACACTCACAAGTCAGCAAGTGCTTTTGGCTAGCTATCCAAGGGCTTGGAGTGCCTTTCATTTGGCTTCAGGTTGAATTACAAAGGCTTATCACTGCTCTATGCTTGCCCCTGCCAAGCGGCACATAATTTTTGAGGTTTATCTCAAGTCTATACCTATGCATAGGTGGATTGTTACACTTAATGGGTTATGATCATCCTCCAAGCTTTTTTTCCTGCCTTTATTAATGCATCTGTTCTTCAAAATAAAATAAAATAAAATAAAATAAGAAAAATATAAGTATGAGAAAGTCGTTATCCATAGAGAAGGGTTTACCTTCTATATTGTATTTGCGAGCTTTATACTCTAGATTGGTGTAAACATGAGAAATAAAAGCATAAACATAAAACCTTTGTATCTACGATGCCTTTAATTAATGCACGGGATATTGCCTTAATTTTATAACAAAACACAAACCTTACATATTTGTTGCAACAACATAGTTGGGTACAGGAAATTGCGAAAAGGATGCCAAGGGGATAGTCTTTCAAAACCTTAAACTGTAAATTTGTAATTTTGAGAATGCTAGAAAACATTCATGTATTAATGAAATGTTGAATTAGTGTAAGCATGCTAATTTATACTCTTGGCAAATCCACAAGCAATCATTTGATACTCTAGTTATGCCAGTAGCCTTATATGCCTGTGAATTATGGGGACTCTCATTATAAAAAACGAAATGGATGCAGAAGACTACGTTACCCATCATCTTCAAAATCAAAATTTCTACACCTCATGAAAATAATGTTCTTGAAAACTGTGTTCGGCAAGCATCTAAAGATAGATGCTTCAGATGCGTAGATCTAAAGCATCCAAACATCTACATTTTAGATGCACATAAGATGCATCTGAAATTTTAAAAATTCTATTAAATCTGTAGAAGCCTTGTCTTGATCATTATACCAATTGTGTAATGAGCCCATGGTTAACCACTCGAGTATTCGATCCTTGAATGTGCCTGTGGGGCGCCTGAGACACCAGAATAAATGGGTAGAAGCGATTACTCATAAACATGTAGAGGTTTTGCACAATTGGTTAAGGGCATGTCGGTTATGAACGTTACATTTGGTATCAAAGCAGGTCTTCAAAGCAGGTCTCGAGTTCGAGTCTCTATGGGTGCCTACATATATGGGTAATTTGGTAACTTTGGTAACCACCCAGTCAGTGGCATACTGGTTAAATCATAGTCTTGGATGTTCGAGGACGGGCATAGATCTAGTAGGAGAGATTGAAACGGGCCCATGATTGATCGCTCGAGTATTTGATCTTTGAATGTGCCTGTGGAATGTTTCCAAGACACCGACATAAATAGGTAGAAGCGACTATTCATAAACGTCTAGATGGTTTTGTCCAGTTGGTTAAGAACATGTCGATCAAGAACGTTACGAATTTGTCTACCTCACAGAAACAAAATAATAGATTATAAGTACTCTTAAAGCGAATGGATAGATAGGTTAAACAAAGTAGTTAGACTCAACAAATAGATAGATAGGCATAGGCGTAGGATACAACAAATTATGGAATACTATAGATAGAGTATAGATTGCATATATGAACGGATATATGCTTATGTTCTTTCTCTAGCTAAATAGAAACCATAAAATAACAAGCTATAATATAAACTAATCTTCTTGATCTTCCTCACTTTCCTCATCTTCCCCATCCTCCTCACTAACTCATGCTCGTGATCATCATCATTTCCACCTGATTCACTATCAGTCTCTACTTCGTCTTCATCCTCTTCGAATTTCAATTTGCTATTCCACTTCTAATTTATCTTCTTCTTTGTCTTTTAGACCTACTATGAAGTCTTATATAGTTACTTCTCGAGTGCCACACTCTCTTCCACGTCTCCATGCCCTCTGTGACTGCTAAAGTTGACATTGGAGTCATTGAATTTCGTGGAATGACGAGTAGACCTCCTTGTTCCAGAGCACTCAAGAAATAAACTCTTATATAGTCCTTCCTCCTCTATATCAATAGGAGGCAGATTAGGAACCTTATAGACATCAATCTCGTTAGGGTCTACCTGCATTGCAATTGTAATGAACATCACATAAGTTAATTACATTCTATTGGTCTAGTTTGTAATTTAGATCAAAAGAGTGTTCCTACTTGGTTAGTCTCTGTTAGCATCTTTTTTTGCAACAAACTAATAAACTAATCCATGTTTCTCCTTGCAATAAACTAATCTATCCAAGGTGGATGTTGTCCAACAATTTCTCTTGCTTCATATGCATAATAGAATGCACAGACTGATTTCTTTCATCTGCGCCTGTAGAACAATCCTGGCATTTTTCAATTTCATATTAGAAAAAAGTGAAATCAGAAATCGATGAATAAGTAAAATAGAATAGAATAGAATAGAATTGAATTAGTTTTTATCGTCCGCGGAGACCAATTGGCCTATGGGACCTAAACAAGGAATACAACAAGTGTATTATTGCCAGGGTAAAAAAACCCCTACCCCAGAGGGTTTCGGGGGGAAAAAACCTTGGCAGTAATGTGTGTTGGGAGACTGTACAATAATAGGGACACTTTCCTTTCTTCAAAAGGAAGGTAGCATCTGCTAAATCATTCACCATAATCTCTGCTTCTAGAGTAGCTCTTTGCTCCTCAGATATAATAGGATGTATCTTTGCAAGTAATGCCTTCTGAAAATCTGATTGGAAGGGAAGGCGATGAGAAGCAAAAAAGGAAGAAAAGTGGCCATGCAGAAAGAACTTAAGTTGCTTAGGATCAGAGATGAGAGGCCCATCTTGAACTTGGAGAGACACCATCGCAGAAGCTTGTCTCCAAATTTTTGCAAAAAAGAAGACTGTGCAGCGATCCCTCTCTTTGAACCATTGCAAGCCCGCTTTAACTCAAGCATGATGAACTTGCTCAGCTTCCATCTGTCTAATGCGGGCTAAAATCTGCTTCTCCTCCTGGTCATCTGATGGTACAACAGACCTGCAAGCCACTAATTGTTGGTACAGAGCATTTTGCCCCTGATACGTGAAGGAGTGAAGCCTTGGTCGACAAGAAGATGAGACAAGCAAGACCTTAGTCTTGATCAAATTGATCTTCATTCCAGTGGCCTAACAAAAACTATCCAGGGCATGTCAGTGCTGCTGCATGACATCAAGGGTGTGGGCTAGGAGGTCCACATCATCCGCGTATATGAGCTGCCTAATGATCTGATGCACAAGCCTTGCTCCATTACCCCCATGTTCGACAAGCCACCCCTCCAATTGGTCAATGTAAAAGCCAAACAATGTTGGGGAGAGCGGGCATCTTTGGCGGACACCAATACTAGTATTGAGAGGTTGTTCCGTCAGTGCCAGTCGGCCGGAACATGTCTCATAGAGTCTGTATACCGCATTTTGCATGTCTTCTCCCACAACTTTTTTCTACGCACAGTGTCAAAGGCCTTTGCAAAGTCGACAAAGCAGTAGTAAAGATCCTGGCAGCGGTTCTTGCTATTCTCAACCAAGGTCCGCAGCATGAATATGTGGTCAATAGTGGAGTGTCGAGGCCTGAATCCTGCCTGTATGAGCACTCTCACTTCTACCTCCTCTCCCACGTCGTTAATTGCTGTCCAAGGATGCTGGCCATTAGTTTTGCAAAGAGTGAGTTGACCATGATTGTTCTGTAGTTGGCTGGGGTGTGTGGGTCTCCTGCCTTGTAGATGGAGACCACTCTGCTAGTGGTCCACTATTGAAAAAATCCTTCCTGTAATGCCCTATTAAATAGTGTGGTCAGGAAGGGCACTATTGATGGCCCTGTCCACTTGAGCAGCTCTGCCTGTATGCCATCCAAATCTGTCGCCTTGCCATTGGCGAGATGCTGTAGGCCCTGAGTGACATCTGCCTCTGTGATTTCCAAGGCCGGACCCCTTTAGGGAGGTACCTCTACCCGGACCTCAGGAGGATCATAGAACTGGCGCAAGTATTGCACCCATTGGTCCAGACTGATAATTTCTGCAGCTGCAAAGGCTTGCTCAACACCTTTCTCCAAAATGTTCTGGGATGCCTCTCCAATAGGTAAAACATTTCCCTCTGATGCTCTGCAATGTACTTGGCTTTCTTTCCTTTCACGAGAAGACGATACTGTCTAATCGTGAGGGGGTCTGGGCGGGGGGTGTTGACTGTCTAAATCACCGGTTGGGAGGAGCTCTGATTTTGAGATCTTAAGGGCGGTTTCTACCAAAGCATCTCTCCGTGACAGTCACAAGCACTGTGACCAACTGGTCGGTCTGTTGCTGTAGCATGGGGAGCTGCTAAATTTCCACTAGATCAGGTACTAGCATCTAAGCATAAGTCACCGCATGGTCATAATCCAGCCGCAACTGAGGCAGACAGGGTGTTGGATCATATGTGGTCCAAGCAGACTGCCAAAGCGAGACATGCCAAGTTGCACTACCCAACCATCTTTCTGCCCAATTTAACATCGGAATACCAAACTTTAGCTATGGATTGCTCTAAAGCCAATCCAGGGGATTGATCACAATCCATAGCAAGCACCCTATTGACATAGGAGAGCTCGATATAAGTGACTCTCTTTTTTAGTTGTACCTTGGAGCACCAAAAATGAAGAATGCATATATTAGGCCCTTTTTCCACAACAGTCACAAAATATGGCTGTCATATACCATATAAGACACCATTTGTGACTCCAAGGCTAAAATGAGACACACAAATCTAAACTTGTTTTTCCACTGCATGGTAGTCATAAAATATGACACCACTAAAATGCTAGTGGAAAAGCTTGAAAAAATAAGACACGTCTTATTTTTAGTTATTTTTAGTTATATATTCAAATAAGACTAGGTGTCTTATTTTACGGCGGGGGAAATCCCCCGGAATAAAATAAGACTCCATTTGGTATCCAAACCTATTCCGAACCTAAATAAGACATGTCTTATTTTTATAGTGGAAAAGTGATTTACTTTTAAGACAGTAGGTGGCCAAACATCATTGGATAAAATATGTGACTTTTAGAGATAAGACTACCGTGGAAAAAGGGCCTTAAATAATTTTCATTCTATTGTTTGTGAATCAATATAGATTTTAGTTGATATATAGAGTGCCTTTGTTACAAAAGAGAATAGTATGAAAATTGTGATTCAAAGAATACTAGTTATGGTGCCCGGCATTGCCGGACTTAGTAACAATTGAAAGAGGTGGTTCTTTTAATACTACAAAAAGATCTGGAGCATGAAGATTGTTATTCGAAGATTGTAGAAGAAACAGTGAAGCACTAAATTTGCATACTTGCATTCCCACTTGGAAATACAATTGTATCCTCTCTTCCTTTTCTTTCTTATTTTAACATTCTAGTTCATGCCCAAATATATGACGTTCTATTGCTAGTTCTTGCCATCATGATAGCATATCATGATGAGCATATCATGTAGACATAAATAGGCGGTAGGTTGAATGGGTACATTAAATACTAAAAAGATGTAGAGACCTTCTAGGATAAGTTTATATTCTATATAATGACATTTGGTTGGAGCAGTTTTAGGAGATTGAGTCTAACATCAAAATGATGATGACGGTTACAACAATGTTGGATATTAAAAGATATTTCAAGCAATTTAGATGACATCTTGCTAGACAAAGCCAAATTAATGAGCCATAGAAATAGTAGTTCCATGATATGAGCTGACGCCTTATATGGTACTGATAGGTGGATTTGTTAGAAGAAGTTCACTTCTTAAAATTGGTTTCCACTTTGTTGACTGATAAGGATAGATAACTAAGCAACAATCGAAGTACAATTGCATTGGTACCCTACATTTATAACTACAGTAGGAGTATCATAGGAGTATCGTGGCATCTGGTGCCCTGTATTTATCATAACCTTTTCACAACTGGAGCGCATAGTGTTTCATAGATGTGAGTGAAAAAGTGTGGCCCTTTTTTGTTTGTGACTTAGAAAAATTTATTATAACCTTTTCAGAATTGGAGCGCATAGTATTTCATAGGTGTGAGTGAAAAGATGTGGTCCCTCTTTGTTTGTGACTTAGAAAAGAGGACTCTTTTTTATGCTAAGTGTAGAATAGAAGTTGATTCCAATTAAAATAACACTAAGGTTGTAATTTATAGTCTATAGTTTTGATATTGCGACGTGTCGTTTTTGGAAAATTTTATGTCTTTTCATACCATATATAAAGCAGTAACATTTCTGTTCTTAAAAAATAGGGAAATATTTTTTCTGGGCTGAGCAGAGCCCTGGCACCGACACGTCTGCTTCTATTGAATTTCCAAATCCAAATAAGTAGAAAAATCTCAGTCCTGCCACGTGATAGGAGAGGATCAGGGTGCATATCTCTCACGATTTCCAATCTGCCGAATCTGTCGATCCTCTCCAAGCATCCTCTCCTTCTTTGCTTTGCTGCAGCATGAATTTATCCCCTGTTTTCGGCCCTCTGCTAACAATTTCAAGCGATTCTTCCACGGTGTTTTGTTCGGATCCATGATTGGGAGGCCTGATCGCCTGAGCCCAACAAGGGAAAAAAGTCGATGGCGAATTTGATCTGCTATGGAATGATATGAATTTTTTGGCCGGATGCAATCGGCGGACAAGAGCTCGGGCCGCTATCTTGATCGAAATTCAAATGAAAAAAAATGCTTGGTGCCCAATTGGGGTTTTGGAGTGAGATGCCCTTCTCGATCAAGAATTGATGGATTGGGTTCGAGATCAAGGTCAAATTTCGGGGATCAACCCCCTGTTACAGTTGTTTTTCCTGCTGGAGATCATGGGCGCCCTGCTGCTTGCAACTCCGGCGGAGCTTATTCATTGCTAGAAAGAAGGAGTTCGGGTGGAAATTGCGATTGTGGAGGCTGGGATCCGGTTTTTTCGCTTGGAGCTGGCGAAAATGAGCCGCTTTTAGAAGGCTTGCCTTTGCCAAGGCCAAGAAGACCTGCTGCACTGGTAAAAAGCCCTTGATTATTATGCCCACAACCTATGGCGAAGATTCTAAGCAGAGCTTGATACAAAAACAAGCGTTTACGTTGAAAACTCCCCACGTGAAAGATCCATCTCCGTATGAGACCTAATACAAATCTTGGTTCCGTGACATCCTCGATCCGGAGCTCTTGATAGAGTGATGTGCCACAGCTTAAAGCCGAAAAGGAAGAAGAAACGGCAGAGGTTTATGACGACGACGAAACCCGTTCTTTGCTTGTCTTTGCCGCCGTTGTGGTTCTCAGTAGCAAGCAGCTGTGTTTTTTGTAGCGGCGGCGGTGTAGCCAAAGACTCGAAAACCCTTGGGCGTATTCACAGGCATCCCCAGTGCGGGGATTTTTGATGCTTCAGAAATCTTCTGCGGATTTGATGTTTTCGTATTCTTGCGGGCTTTGATGTTTTTCTGGCGAAGGAATTGAAGACCCAAAGATTTGAATTTATCCAGTTCATCTTCTCTCCAAAATCATTTCTTTCTTATGAGCGAGAAAAAAACCGGATTATTAACAGGGCTTTGCCTTCCTTACAACTTGGTGGTGTTATCGTGGCTCCATTCCTTCTAGCTTTTTGTTTGGAAGAAACGAGAAAGACAAATGATTTTGTCTCTCAACCTAAAAATAGATTATTCTATCTTTGTAAAATATATTTTGCGGTCTATGCTAGCGATAGGTTTGTTCACGCTAAGATTCACGGCTTAGCGGTTTCTCGATTCGGATCTTTCTTGTTCTAACTATCACCCATCGCTTTGGTGTTTGAATGTGGATTGCTTTCGACATCTTTGTTTGATAGAATTCTTTTTATCATGTGCTGATGAAGATGGGCATTTCACGGTATATCACCATTCTAAATTAACGGGATATTGTTCTCGTACTTTTTGTATACCATTGATTCCCTCACTCATTTGCGGTCTCAAGGGGACAACGCTTTTAGTTTACACCAATTATGCACATTGTTAACAGAACCTGTGTATGATATACGTTATGTGATGAATCACCCAAAGGTGGCTAGATATGTAGCTTTTGAATCTCTTGATTTATGCAAGGCATGGTTACACTTTCTAGCTTATATTCAGGGCATGCATCCTCAGCCCCGGATAACGAATATCCATATTGAAGAAGAAAATAATGAATGGGTATCTGCCTATATTTTAGAAACCTTTTAGAAACCCAGATGGCAAATGTCCATCCATTACTCGTGGATGGACACTGATGCACCACCTGTAAGTGATCTTTATGCTCTTTTTGAGGAACATGACTGGCCATTATTTGAAATCTGATCTAAGCAAGCAGGAGGTCTCCTTCCACATTCCTCTACATAGATTGCAAGCCTACATAGATTGCTTGCATTGCTGTTGCATGGGACTCTAATTTTGGAGGTTTGCAATTGTAAAAAGATTTATTTGCAGTTGTACAAAGATTCATTTTTATTGTTCATAACCTCAAGGTTCATTTATAATTGTACATAGATTCATTTGTGTCTTTTGATTCGTTTTATTGTTCAACAGGCATTAATAAATGCTGATAAAGTAAAAATTTTCTTTAGTGCGTTGTCTCCAAAATCATTCCCCTAACATGCCCCTCTTTTATGAGGCATTAAACCCATTTACATTAAGGTTTTCTTCCCTGGTACAAAATTTTGCTTGGTCCGGCATTACTCTGGATCAACAGGCTGAGGGCTAGAAACAGCAAAAAGGGTCTTCGGCAGATAAAAATTGGGAAGAAGATGAATTGGGCACGTCTAAGAATCACGGATTTGGATGTTGGGAAGAAACAAATCCTTAGAGCTGCCAATCCGACTGCTTTTGCATCAGAAATTGAGCATATCATCTTTGATTTAGTCCAGAGCTGCTTCAGCAATCTGGCCTCCTTTTAGAACTGCAACACTGCCTGCCAGATCTGCCAGGAGCTGCGAAATTGGTTTGTGAACTATCGGATTGATTTCTATTTCGCAGAGCTTCTTCTTTGGCCTTGTGTTGTAGTAATTTTTCACATCATTGACTATCTGCCCTCGTAGCTGTGCTTCTATCAAAGAACATCTGGAAATTCAATTCTTTGGGGCATAATTGTATCGTTTTGCATCTATTTGAATGGGGATTTCTTTTATAGATATAAAAATCTACTTGGTCCCGCATCATTCTGGATTGAATAGCAGATGAAAAGCTCTGTTTAATTTTTTGAACCACTGGATCAACAGGAAGAGGCTAGAAATAACAAACGGGGCTTTCTCGGCAGATAAGAATCAGGAAGAAGATGAATTGGGTGGTCAAATTATTACAAACAATGCTTACTTCCTCTTTTTTCTCTACTTTATCTAAACTTCCGTGATGAAATTTGGAGCCCATTTCACAATAGAATTGCTATTTCACGACAGAATTGTTGGATCACTCTATTCAAATTCGACCCAATCTTGGTCTGTTGATTCTGCAGCAGCCTGTGCAGCAAATTGCACTAAGCATACAATTTCTGGCACTTGCAGTTTCATACAGATAAACTGATATGAATTAGAATCTCTGGATTTGACTCCTTCTGAGCCACTGTAATTGCTTTCTTTTTTCCAAAATTAAGGTCAGTCAGTTACACAGAGGATTGTAATGGAGAGAATTCATCACAAAAATGGGCCTTGGCTTAAAAACTCATGGCCGAATCCAGAGCAACAATTCCGCCAATGTTTTTTTCTGCTGTTCGCTTTTTTTTAACATTATTTCTACTCTGCTGTGAAAGAAAATTTCAAACATATACTCGAAATATACTTGAAATGAGGGTATTTTTGCAAACGTTGTCTTATAATGGCTTAACATTTCTAGAGTTGTTTTTTCAAAAACACTTGCTTTAGGCTAGATGGTTCTACTGCGACACAATATCTTATTCTCTTCTATCACATTTTAGTTAGTGGATCAGAAAGACATTTTTTTTTTTTTGAAATACTCCAACATAGGGTAAATTCTTTTCGGGAACAAGTCAATCTTAGCATACAAGAACACTTCTTGATCTATGCATCCCATTCATATTTCCAACCAAACGGTTAAAGCGCTTGCATTTCAAGCCAAATATTTTGATCTATGTCCATTTCTCTGGTCTTTTTAACTGCAGATGAGCCGCCTTAAGGAGCTTTTGGCGATGGAAGCTGCATCTATAGATATATCTGGCCACAAAACATATGATGATAAGATCCCTTTAACTCTTCATTTTACGAATTCTCTGATTTGATTTAGCTGCACCCGAAGCTTTGCGACCATGTCATTTTCGCAGCGGCCAAGGGGAAGAGAAACGTTCGCGGTGGCCGCTAGGCCGCCGCGATAAGTTTCTTGTATTGGATAATTTTATACTCGATTCTATGTTCACCATGTTATCAAATAAGCTTCTCTCTTGGCTTTAGAAACCTTCAAGATTTGGAAATGCCCATAGATAAGCTACCATTCAAGATACATTGTTTAATTATGATTATAGAATTTCAAGATGCCACATAAGACCTACTTCAATGCAATTTCAAAATTCTTATTTAATGTTTTATCACACGCTTTGAAGATATGTTACTATTAAAATGGGTCTAGAAGTATGTTTAGATATGTCAACGTGACAATAAACATCCCAGTTTAAGATATAAATAATATAGTTTATTAGTCGCTGGTCGCTAATCTGTAGTGAAGTAATATAATAACCACCTCCAGCTATACAATCTGCGAATTTGTTTTAAGCTTCAGTGACTGGGTAAAGAGCAAGTGGCCAAAGAGCAAGCAGTGATTCGACAAACGCCCTTTGCAAAACCTTCTTTAAGGACAAAATGCAAATGGAGATGCATCTGCCACATGGATGCCTACAAAGATACAGTAAGAGTGAATAAAAGAGAACACATTGATTGCATTACAAAAATAACCTCACCTTCATAAAACTCAACGGAAAATGGATGCCCACTTGATATTTTCAAGATCGCCATGAAGTAGGCTGCTCTATTGACACAATCAAGACAGGGCCGGGTTAAACCTTCAATAAGGAATCACAGGAAAGAAGAGATGTACCAAAGAACACATATAAGAACACATGATGCGTCAGAAGAAATTGCAGAGTAGATCATTATGTACATCTAACAATAATATTAAGATAAAAATATCATGCCGATGCATTTTGAACCAAAGAAACGGCAATGGAAAAAGCCTATTGGCATCATTTATACTCTGGCTATCAATACTTCAAATAGTAGGCCAATTTCTTACCATTGATATCCAAATTCGCCCCAAATAGTTGCAGCAGAATAAAATATTCAAGTCCAATATTGGAGCTCAGCTAGGATTGAAAATCAGAGTAGCCAAACATAATAATAAGAAACGTAATTCAATGGAGAAGAGATAAAAGAGCAGTTACATAATGGAGATGCGATGCGATATACATAGTGCATAGCTACTTGAATCCTAGAACAAAGACTATTCCAAGTGTTTAACAATTAATGCAACTCAGTGCAACTCCCTGCCAGATTTAGATCAAGCGGTACCTCGCACGTGTTGTTGGTGATGTTTTCATTTACCTGCTAGGTGAAAGAAGAAATATGTGAGTACATCTGCCTAACATGCTAAAGAAATGAAAAAGGAATACTTAGCTCGTAGAATAAATGGAGCCCTTGCTTGCACAACCTCCAACAAAGCAAGCAAGGAAGAATGAGGCCGCCATAGCTGCTTCTTCTAGCAAAGATGAACAACTAAGTCTAAATAACAATAGATCAACATAATGATAGAAATATAAAATTAATTGCAGCATCTGTGTGAGGGAGCCTTGAAGTCTCTTAAATATTGCGCAACAACGCAACAATTTGTTTTGTATATAAACTATCACGAAAAGAAAAGGCACTATGGATTTTGCAATGTCATGATGGTAGTAATATTTATATAAGGCCTGCTGTTGAATATCTGAATGTGCCAGGAGAAGTCTGAACAACATTCTTCAAGTCTCTGGGGGTCCGTCATATGTCCTCATGGACGCTGCCAATGTGGCATGACGTAAAAATACTATCTATCTATCTATCTATCTATCTATCTATCTATCTATCTATCTGTGACGCTCCCAGAATATATACGACCCTCGGACGTATACATACGGGGACTTTCCCCTCCCATGGCGATCATCTCACCATGAGCAGGGCCCTCCGTCTGTTTCGGGCCACCTATGAAATGAGGCCCGGAAGAAGGGCACGAAGGGGTCATTCGGCCCACGCCTTCAATGGGACTCCTACGTCGCGGAAGCATGAATACAAGGGTTAGCACGCAGCATGAATATACATAAATAACCACCACGAAGGGTGGCGCATCCATCTAATATACCACGGCATGGAATATGCATCTAATCCTAGGAAAACACCCGGAACCCGTGTTCTACCCGGCTCGAGACTCCGGTGAGGATCGACCGACGGGCTAGGCCTCAAGAGATCAAAGAGACCGAAGTCTAGGCATGGCGTTAATGGCAATAGAACATCGGCTAGGGTTGTCCACTCCATCCGCCCCTCCTGTGCACACTTTGCAGATGGGTCAATTCATGCTATGGCTTTGCTATAGCCTTCCGGAGACGCAGGTTCAGAGGAATCACCCTTTGAGCCTACTCCAGGTTCATGACCTTTGGTCCGATGAGGGCAGGCGGTCGGGAAGCGTCCCCTTCGAGAATCACGGTGGTTCCACGGCGAGCTAGAGAATACGTGCGCATCAGCGATCCCCATTATCCGACCCTACTCGCCCTAAATCTACTCAAAGTGCAAGGTGCTCCATACGGATCACACCTTCCCACCCGTGGAGTGTCGGACCCATACCCGCCCCTCTACGTGACCGGCTATCGTGGCCTAGCCCATCAGGAGTCTCAGGAGCCATGTATGCTCATGCAAGACCCCACCCCTCATGTCACCACTTGTGTTCCTTGTCCGGTGCTAAGCCGCACCATAGCATCTAGGACCCGTGGGTTCTTGTGCACAGTGCCGCAACTAATGGGACTCTATTGGGCTATCTAGGAGCATACTACAAGACATGGTTCGGAGGTCTCTACCCCCCGTAATCCCCCAAGTTTGAGTCGATTTATCAAAGAGCTAACAATTCATCCTCTCGTAATAGAACCAATTGAATATAAAGAGAATTTGTTTGTACAACCAAGGGTTAGATTGAATCCCAAAGAGAACGTAGAGAAACGGACACAATCAAGCGTTATCTAGAATTCACATAGCCACCTACCCGACTACGGGCCGGACTCGTTTCCATGGGGGCTTCCATCTCCGGGGAGTTAGGAATTCATTTCTTCTCCGCCGCATTGTGACGACTAGTATGGGGGTTCTCTGCGGTGGTTGATGGCGCTCACCGGCCTTCCTTGGTCGATCTTCGTGAGTCAATCCCTGGGATAGGGGTCAAGTTGGCATCCAAACTTGGCAACCCCCATGCCGCCTCGATTGGGGCAGGTGGCGCCTTCCCAATTGGTAATTATCATAATTTCCTAGGTTATAGGTTATTATTAATAATGTGTTAAATTAGCATAGCTAATTTAATCCTTTGTAAGGTAACCCCCTAGGTTGCAATTAAGTTCCCATACCTCCATGGTAGCGTACCTTTAAGGAGTGACGTGCTTGTATTTGTACGTGTCCCGTATAGTAGACCGTATAAATACGTGGAACGTCACATTCTCCCCTCCTTAAAAATAATGCTGTCCCCAGCATTGGGGTTAGCTAATTGAATACATATACATAAAGCACTGAATCAGAGAATGAAGTTAAGAATATAACATTAATACGTTGAGATTATAGTAATTTGGACAGTAATACATTGAAGTTAAAATATCAAAGTACAAGCACCAGGGTGCTCGATACAATCTTATGATCAAAGGAGTTTAGGACCGGAGTCCGATTTAAAACATTCTGACAACAAAATTCATATATGTAGACAAAAGGAATACGGGACAAGTTGGGTCATCAGCAACCCTCTATACAATGCAGGTGACGACTTGTTCATTGGCCTGCACATAACCATATACCCGTAGGTTAATAGTATGATTAAGTTGTGGTTGCAGGGACCACCCCCTAGAAATAAAAGAAAAAATATCTAGAAGGGAATCTATCATGTGTACGGCTTGCAATTCCCCTTATAGCCAGAACGAACGCAGTCTATTTACTAGATGCCTCCCTAGCAATTCGTGGTCATGTCAACATCAACAATACACTACGTCCTAGAGAACACGAAGGTGATCTCATCATCGGTTATTACTATCATATACGATGCGTCTACCCCTCTAAAACACGATTCTCGGTCAATCAAGCCTTCAAGCTTACCGCCGGGAGCGGGGTTGATAGCATCGTTGATGGTGCGGCCTTGAGATTTCCGCATGAAGTCCGAATAGTGCTTTTCAAGGTCTATCTTCATCACCCAGGTAGCATCTTCAACTGGTAAGTGCTTCCACTTGACCAAGTATTGCAACATTTGAGTCCTTCCGGGTCCGTTTGTAAGCTCGATCAAGAAGAGCTTGGGCACTATTTCCAGCTTGCTCTTGAGTCATTTCTAGGAGGGTAGGGGTATCCAAAACCTCCTCCGGATCGTGGGTGTGTTGCTTGAAGACTCACGCGTGAAAGACCTTGTGGATCTTCAAGCGGGGTGGCAAGTCCAAGCGATATGCTGTTCTCCCACACGCTCAAGAATCCCCGAAGCGCCCCGCCCATCCGGGTGCCAACTTCTTCAAGATTACCAATTTTAAGCTTGGCTTGTTTTACTTTGATTTTAAGCCAAACCGATTAAGCCCCGAAGATTCATGGGGGGTTCGGTGCTTATCCGCTAGACTCTTCCGGACGACTACGTGCGGCTAATAAGTATCCTCGAACTTCCTCTACTGTGGGGCCTGCATTTCCAAAAGGAGTTGTTGAGAAACCTCCACTTTAGAAACAGGGTTATGCCACGTGTCGGGAGTAAGACATTGATAGCCATAATTTATCATGAAGGGAGACATCCTTGAGGACTCCTGCTTTGTACTGTTATAGGCGAATTCTACCAGGTAAATATAATCCGCCCATTGTGACTGTTTACTCCATACATAGCTTCTTAGCATGTCTTCGATAATACGATTGACACGTTCTGTTTGACCATCTGTCTGAGGATGGTAAGCTGTACTCATGGCAAGCTTGGTCTGGATGGTGGCGAAGAAATCCTTCCAGAATGCACTGACAAATTTAGGATCTCTATCTGATACAATTACTCTTGGCATCCCGTGCAACCTGAAAATTTCTTTTGCAAAGAGCAAGGCGGTGTCGAAGGCGGTATCCGTGGTGCGACATGGCAGGAAATGAGCCATTTTTGATAATTTGTCGACCACGACCATTAATGCGTCATATCCACGGAGAGTGCGTGGAAGCCCTACAATGAAATCCATGGTTATGACTTCCCACTTTGCGTTGGGCACATCCAAAGGTTGCAACTCGCCGGGAATTCTTAATTGCTCAGCCTTGGTTTGCTGACAAACCTGACACTGCTTGATGTACCTAGCAATATCCTTCTTCATCGAAGGCCAGAAGTAGCTGGAGCGGATCTTAAAGTAAGTTTTCATAAAACCCGCATGGCCCGCTATAGGGCTGTTGTGTGTGTCATGGAGAATCAGCTTTCGCACCCCTGAAGTCTCTGGGACACACAACTTATCTTTGTGATATAATAAATTGCCCTCTTTCTTATATGAACGGAATGCTTCACGTTCTTTATCGGTACGGGCTTCCTTACCCAAACTTTCCCAAATGTTACAGAATTCGGGATCTGTGGTTAGGGCCTGTTCTATCTGCTTCCCGAACTCGCTGGTGAGTGTGGAAATGGCGTTACAATGGGTCCGGGTTACGAAGGGATGACGTGACAGCGCATCCGCAACCACATTGTGCTTCCCTGGTTTATATACAATCTCAAAGTCATATTCCTCAAGGAATTCCATCCATCTTCGCTGACGGAGATTCAGATTTGGCTGGGTGGATAGATAGCGGAGGCTCTGATGATCCGTGTCCAGCTGAAATCTTCTACCAAGAAGATAGTGTCTCCAAATACGGAGAGCACGTACAACTGCCAGCAACTCCTGATCATGGGTAGGATATCGTTGCTCTGCATCGTTCATCTTTTTTGAATCGTAAGCAACAACTCTCCCCTCCTGCATTAAGACACCACCAGTAGCTATCTTACTCGCATCGGTGGCTACCGATTTATCCTTTTCCGAATCAGGCAGGGTAAGGACTGGTGCAGATGTTAAAGCATCCTTGAGTTTCTGAAAACCGACTTGGACTTTTGCTTTCCAATGTTCCATCCAATCCTTTACTTTCTCATGTCTTGTGAGATTAGTAAGAGGTGCGGCAATTGTTGCAAAATCCTTAACAAATTTCCGATAATATCCTGCGAGTCCCAAGAAACTCCGGACCTCTGAAACATTCGTTGGAATGGGCCAATCCTTTACGGCTTCTATCTTGGCTGGGTCTGTAGCAATTCCTTCTGCTGAGATAATATGCCCCAAGTAGTCTACCCTTGGAGTGGCAAACTTGCATTTAGATAGCTTGGCGAAGAGCTGATGACGTCTTAGCTTCTGCAAAGCTAATCGAAGATGCTGCTCGTGCTGCTGCAAGGTTTTACTATAGATGAGAATGTCATCAAAGAAAATGACAACAAAGTCATCTAAGTATTGGCGGAAGATGTCATTCATCAACCGCATAAACGTTGCAGGGGCATTGGTCAATCCAAAAGGCATAACGGTGAACTCATAATGCCCATATCTGGTGCGAAAAGCGGACTTATGAATGTCCTCCTCCTTTATCCTTATCTGATGGTACCCGGAGCGCAAATCAATCTTCGAGAAATATTTTGCCCCTTGTAGCTGGTCCATAAGATCATCTGCTCTAGGTAAAGCATAGCGATTCTTGATGGTATGCTTATTGAGTTGCCTATAATCAATACACATCCTTAAGGAGCCATCTTTCTTCTTGACAAAAAGAATAGGAGCACCAAATGGTGAAACACTAGGCCGAATAAACCCCAGGTTGAGTAACTCTTGTAGTTGTTTCTTAAGCTCTGCCAACTCCGGAGGACTCATTCGGTACGGGGCCTTGCTGGTAGGCTTCGTACCTGGTTCAAGAGTTATCTCACATTCTACCCCTCTAAAAGGAGGAAGCTTATGGATCTCATCATCCGAAAAAAGATCACTAAATTCTCGAAGAAGGTTAGCAATGTGTGATGGTAATGCATCGATTTCTTGCTTCTTTTTAGAGTCAGACTCAATGGAAGCAATTCTAATGACGCAAAGGAGTTCACTCCTGCATATAGCTTTTCGTAACTGTTTTAAGGACATTGACTGCATAGCGGAGTTGAATGGATCACCTTTTATTGTCACACGTGCTCCATTAGCGGCGTTGGTGACCTCCGCCTTTCACCGATCTATGTTGGCCTTGGCAGATGCTAAAAACTCCATTCCCACAATTAAATCATATTTTCCAATGTCCATTAACTCGGCACCCAAGGCAACTGGTGCACCTGGCAACTGCATCTTAAGGTTAATACGGCGACCATGAGTATGTCTGATCTTACCACTGGCCAATGTGACTGGCTTAGGTCGGGATTTCAAAGTCTCCAGCTGCAGTACCTGGGCCATTCTAGGAGAAGCAAAATTATGCGTACTACCCGTGTCCATCAAAATTATGAAGGGCTTACTGTCTACTTGGCCTATTGTAGAAATAACGTATATTGACTTTCAGCGTTGCCTGTTTCTATAGCGGCAAGAATATGAGACGCACCATGAATGTACTCGGGAGCCTCGTCTTCGGCAGCAAGATTGGACTCCAAATCTTCCCAATCGAGGTCGGCCATGGCCAGTTGAGCAGTCTGCGTGACGTACGGACAATTCTGCATGAAGTGTCCAGGCCTCATGCATCGGTAGCATGCCTTATCCCGACGGAGCTGTTCTCTGGCCTCTTTAGGAATGGACTGTAAGAGGCCCCGAATTTCCTTACCAGCATTGTTCTGCTTATCTGGCGTGCTAAAAGCAACTTTCTTCTCCTGGCGTCCATAGGAATTGTCTTGGAGGGGCCCCGGACTTGGCGATCGGGGTTTGTAAGGTGTGGACGGCCGTGGCTGCGAGTAAGGAGCAGGTCGCGGATACTGGCTCCTTGGCGAATCTTCCTCAAGGCTTAATGCCTTAGCTTCCGCCTCTGCTACTGACTTTGGGTCGATAGCCTTGACCATTCGTTTAATAGATGGGGCCAACCCTTCAATGTAGCCCTCTACTGCTCTTTTCTCATTCATTCCTGGCACATACAACCTCAAACGCATGAATTCGTCAGTGTAGGCCTGCACGGACATGCCCTTCTGTTCCAACCTGTAGAAGGTCTGAATCTGTTGGCATTTGTGCGCGCGAGGCACGTAATGCGATTTAAAAGCCTTAGCGAACTTCCTGAACTTGCATCTGCTCCTATCCAGGTGTTTAGCTCTGGCGTAACCCTTCCACCAAATACGGGCAGCTCTGGTAAGGTTCGTGGTGGCGACCTTCCCTGTGTCTTTCTCTGTCATTCCATAGGACTTCCCGAATTCCTTCATTTCGTCCAACCAAGATTCCGCATTCAAGCCTCCTCTGGATTTCCCATCAAACTGAGCCAACTTCCGGTTCTTCCATATACTAGTGATAGCTGTATCAACAGTTTTTCGGTATTCCTTATCCTTACGCCTTGAATGATCACCGCCCTCGATGGCGAGGATCCCAAGAACCGTGAGGTGGTTGAATGTGAGGAAGCGGCGCTATCCTTAGAGGAACTTCGATGACGCTTAGCATGAGTCCTCCTCTGTAGAGGTACAGGGCTAGCTCTGGGAGGAGATGGCTGTTGTGCAGGTGGACTCAATGGTCGCGGAGGTAATTCCGGTCCGTCCTCCTGAGTATGTGGCAATGGATTGGTATGTAACACATAAGCCTGTAACTCACCGAGTTGCCTTTTCATTAACATCAATTCCTGTTCAGGGGTGAGCCTACTGGCGTTGGAGGGTGTTTGCCAAGCTGCCGCACGCATAACCGCCTATAGGAGCATTCATGAATATATAAGCAGATTTATACTAATGTATAATCTCTTTTAAAATAATTGAGATCAAAAGAATATACAAACAGAAAACAATATTTTTATTTCATTGAAGTCGAGTACAAAACAAGTATATTGGTACATGGGTTAAGACGAAAGTAGGTATGATACAGTGGAAACTCTTAAAATTCTATCGGCACACAGCGTAACAGCAACAAAGAAAACATAACAGAAGAGACCAAGCCTAGGGGTTGGCGAAGGGGTACAGGATCGCGTAGCGGGTACTCTCCCGTACAGCTCGGACGAGTTTATAGCGTGCCCAGGCTTGGACAATGATTGCTTGGTACTCCCATGTTGGGCTGATAATCAGAAGGTTAAAGAGCCTTCGCATCGCATAAAAGAGTTGCCAAAGATGGTCGTTGGCGTCCTCAAAGGCTTCGTGCCTGGTCATATTCCAATAGTCCCAGGTACGACACAGGGTCATCTTCAGATCCTCGAAAGCTCGATCCCTGAGGATGTTAACTATCTCTAGCCCTTTGTCAGGGTCATAGAGTTCCCCTGGTGGCGGTGGTTCGGTTTCATAGCCTTCCTCCCACTCTGGATATTCACCATATCTCTGGCCATAGTCCTGGTCTGGCGGGCCGGGATCGTCCCTCCTAACCATGTCGGTGATTCTTTCCTCATATTCCCAAATGGTTTCCTCTGCAACAAAGTTGGAGTGAATAGAGAACATTGTGTAATTCCACTATACCCTAAACTTTAGTGCTTTGGAAGAGGATGTCGTAAAAAAACAATTTAGTTATGCTCATCAAAAAAACTTTGTATTTAATAAGTAGATAAGGTACACATTTTTTTCCATATGGTTTAAACAATTGCCAATCCCAAAATCTGATAACTACATGTGTGTATATATATATATATATATATAACAAAATTTAAATAGCATCCTTAGTTCAGGAACTAGGCCCTGCCTCTTTATCCTTAGCCCTAGGAGGTGGTGGAGGCGGTCGGTGTCGCAGCAGAGCTACCCCAGGGTCCACGGTGGCCGCCGCAACAGATGCAACCTCTGGTGGATAAGCAACGGCCAATGGGGCGGCCGTGAGGAGCTTCATGCCCATCCAGGGCGCAATATCCTGGCCCAAGGCCGTAAGGGCAAGATCCCGTCGTACGAGTACATACGTAAACGTACGATAGGGAAGCTTCTTGTGGCCGGCGAGTGTGGAAAGTGCACGGAGGGCCCACCATGAAGCTTCAGCCTCTGGCCCTAAGTCCCGGGCTATGAAGAGGACTTGGCCGTATTTGAAGGCCGACAAAAAGAAACGGGTAAGGTGGTTACCCAAAGACCTTCCCTTGCGAGTCTCTCGATGTCGCCACCTCCTTATCCAAGTCCATGGGGACTTCTTCCTCCTTAAGCTCCTGTTGCTCCTCCTTCTTGTGTGCAGGGTTATGATACAAATCTTCGCCCTCATCATCTGAATCGGAGGGAACCTCAACCATATTAATGTTTGGGACGTGAGGTCCCATAGCCGTGAAGGCTTCTGGTGCAGGCTGTGAAGGCGGTTCCTGCATCACAAAGTCCCGGCTAAATAAAGTCTCCACGGCCGAGGGTCTCCCCGGCCGGGCCCAATCGGTAGGTACACCTCCGAAGGAAGCTTCGGTAGAGGTGAAGTCGATAAAATCATCCATGCAATACTCCGCAAGCTCGTAAAATACATGGTCCTTGCGCTTAGCGCCTAATCCGCCACCATATGATAAGTCCGTCCGATGATATCATCCAAGAGGAGGTACTCCTGCCCTTGGTGATAAATAACTGGGAGGCCGTCTAACCCTGACAAGCCTATAGCTTGTTCACGGCGCGGTGGTAACTCCTCTGCCAGCTCTTTCCAACGGGCGAAGTCGCCCATCCCTATATGCTCATCATCCCCCTCCTCGGAGGATTCCGGCAGTTTGCTCTTCTCCACTGGCAAAGTCTCATCCTCAACGTATTGGTCCATGAGGATAGCCAGGGCGAAAGTAGCTTCCAAATACTGCTGCCCCTGATGTTGGACTACCGGTAGGTGTTTTCCCCATCGGAGTTTCCCCTTAAGGACGTCGTACGCATGCGTGTCCCCACCTAACATCTGCCGGACGATCTCCCGCTCCAAATACAGCTGGGGAGGATCCCCAAGAGGAATACACAGAGGAAGGATTTCCTCCATGTAGAAATCAAGGAATCCGGGCGAAGTCAGGATGTCATGCCGTGATGTTGGTAAGGAGATCTATGCTTGCATAGCAAAGGTTGCAGCAGATCGAAGGGAACCTGTGGATCCCATGTCTCTCCATCATGATACCAAAGCGGCAAGGCCTACGGCCGGCAGCCATGGCGCTATAAGGGAGGAGAGAGGAAAAGAAGCGTTTAAAATAACCCTACAGTCCCCTTTTAAACCCTCTTAATAAAGCTGATGTCAGCATTTTATTTTAAATTTAATATGGAAAAAAAAACATTAAACTTTTTAATTCAAAATAAAAGCTTCTTTATTAATTATCACAAAAGAATATGTACAAATGCGATCCCCGTAAGTAGGCTAAGTTGCTCCCCGTATCCTACGGGCGAGGGCTAAATCCTTAGGCATTATGGTGACCCTCTTTATGTGGATAGCGCAAAGGTTGGCGCCACCAAAAGTGCTACCAAGTAGGCTTCAGCAGCCTCTTGGAGCGCCAAAATTGCAAAGGTCCGGAAAGCGGAGATGGGTCTTAAATTGCCGCGGCGATCTCCCCGTTACCGACCCCACGGAAAAGCGGCTTCCTGTCCGAGAAGGTCCGTGGACTTACGAAATTTCTTGGATCTCCCAATGCCACGGCGATACGGAGTGGAACGATAAGGGCTTCAGCTGCGGCCTAGGCCCCAGATGATGTTGGCACCCGTCTTAGCCCCGACTAGCCGGCCGGGGAGTTATCCACTCTCTGCGCCTCGGTTAGGGCTGGTCTTCTTCCCAAAAGCCCGTGCAGGTCTTTAACTTATCTTTGTATTGTTTGCCGGCCTTATGAGCAACTCCCTTCCTTGAGGCTTAATTGAATGTGGGGTTTTGGGTTCGAGCCACTCCCGGGCGCACCTCCTCCCTGTTGGTCCCGCCGATCTTGTCGGTCCGGCTCCTCTTGCTCCAACTTCCGGCTCCTCCCGAAGCTTTCCTTAGGTCTTCTTGGATTTGAGCAAAAGTTGGGCCTGCGGCACGGCGATTAAGTTCAAAGATGGTACCTTTTGTGGCCGAAGACCCATATCTATCTCAATAGTTGTCGATAGTCTATGCCGATGTCGGGGATGTCTCCCCGCACAAAACTGTTGGAACCCTCATGCCATTGGTATGGGGAACCTCAATGGCTCCCCGCCATCGATGACGGCAAAGCCGCTCAGGTACCCTGTACTCCCACCTCGGGCTGCCGTGGTCGACCGCTCAATCTCCCGGTGGTCGCCTTCCCCGGCAAAACCCCTAATCCGGCCTTGGCCTCCGATCCGACATCTTCCTCCTCCGTATGGCCTTCTTGTTCGAGGATAAAACTTGATGAGCATCATCACCATATCAGCTTGCTCAACAAGGGTATAGGGGAGCCGGGCGTGGGTTCAAATTTGATGAGGAATGGCTCGAGAAGTGATAGACGTGGATAGGGAATCCTATCATTGTTCTCAAACCTATTGACCAGCTCATCCAACAAGATGTCGATGAGGTCGGGGTCGGGTAGCCATGTGCTTAGCAATCATGGCGTAGATCTCCACGATGCTCATGGTGGACGGGTCCGGAGCGCTCTTGGTAATAGCCATGGGGAATAGTGAGGCGCTGGCGGCGAAGAAGATGGCAAAAGGGGCGCTAAGAGGCACAAGGCACAAAGGCGCAGGAGCGTGGTCCGGGTCCGGGCGGCGGCGAGGGCTGCTCGTGGTTGGAGGCGCGGAAGCACAAGCAAATGACAAGAATTAGTTTGTTAAACGGCCCCTTAACTTTTAAAATTTCAAATTTTCCCTTTATTAACGTCGAAATTTTCTAATATAATGTAAAAATAGTGTCCGTCTGTCTGTGAGTGAGTGAGTCCGTGAGTGAGTAAATCCGGCCCATCTGACGGTAAAGGAGGCGCCACGTGGCGCGATCTCGGCCGTCCGTGGGCCTTGGCCCCTCAAAAGCTCCCAAGTTTGGTGGACAAAATTTTTTTGGTTTACCACGGACTCGAACCCTGGACATTGCCCCCCAAACCCCCCACCCTTACCACTAGACCAAGCATTGGTTTCTTGAAAAAAATGGAAGTTCATACATAGTTAAGGGTGAGTGCCAAATAATCCATGGATGGTCTAGGATGTTCTAGAAGGCTCTAGAAGCTTCTAGAATGTCCTGGAATCTTCTAGAATGTCCTAGAATCTTCTAGAATCTTCTAGAATCTTCTAGAATGTCTAAAAATAGAAGTTTTTTGAAATTTTGCAAATGCTCAAAATAGAATATTGTGGAATGTTCCAGGTGCTCATGGGTAAGCACCTCAGTCTAAAAATAGAAAGTTTCAGTCTAAAAATAGAAAGTTTTTTAAAACTTTGCAAATGCTCAAAATAGAATGTTCTGGAATGCTCCAGATGCTCATGGGTGAGCACCTCAGTCTAAAAATAGAAAGTTCCAGTCTAAGAATAGAAAGTTTTTAAAAACTTTGCAAATGCTCAAAATAGAATGTTATAGAATGTTGCAGATGTTGATAGAATGTTGTGGAATGTTCCAGGTGCTCATGGGTAAGCACCTCAGTCTAAAAATAGAAAGTTTCAGTCTAAAAATAGAAAGCTTTTTGAAACTTTGAAAATGCTTAAAATAGAATGTGGTGGAATGTTCCAGATGCTCATGGGTAAGCACCTCAGTCTAAAAATGGAAAGTTTCAGTCTAAAAATAGAAAGCTTTTTGAAACTTTGCAAATGCTCAAAATAGAATGTGGTGGAATGTTCCAGATGCTCATGGCTAAGAAGCTCAGTCTAAAAATGGAAAGTTTCGGTCTAAAAATAGAAAGCTTTTTGAAACTTTGCAAATGCTCAAAATAGAATGTGGTGGAATGTTCCAGATGCTCATGGATAAGCACCTCAATCTTAGAATGTCCTAGAATCTTCTAGAATCTTCTAGAATCTTCTAGAATGTCTAAAAATAGAAGTTTTTTGAAATTTTGCAAATGCTCAAAATAGAATATTGTGGAATGTTCCAGGTGCTCATGGGTAAGCACCTCAGTCTAAAAATAGAAAGTTTCGGTCTAAAAATAGAAAGTTTTTAAAACTTTGCAAATGCTCAAAATAGAATGTTCTGGAATGCTCCAGATGCTCATGGGTGAGCACCTCAGTCTAAAAATAGAAAGTTCCAGTCTAAGAATAGAAAGTTTTTAAAAACTTTGCAAATGCTCAAAATAGAATGTTATAGAATGTTGCAGATGTTGATAGAATGTTGTGGAATGTTCCAGGTGCTCATGGGTAAGCACCTCAGTCTAAAAATGGAAAGTTTCAGCCTAAAAATAGAAAGCTTTTTGAAACTTTGCAAATGCTCAAAATAGAATGTGGTGGAATGTTCCAGATGCTCATGGCTAAGAAGCTCAGTCTAAAAATGGAAAGTTTCGGTCTAAAAATAGAAAGCTTTTTGAAACTTTGCAAATGCTCAAAATAGAATGTGGTGGAATGTTCCAGATGCTCATGCGGAGAGAGAAGGGAGAAGAGATGGAGGGGGGAGAGAGAAGACATATGAGAGAGAGAAGAAAGAGAGGGGAGAGGGAGAGAGAGAGAGAGAGAGAGAGAGAGAGAGAGAGAGAGAGATGAAGAAGGCAGAGAACAGAGAGAGGAGAGAGAAGAGAGATGATCGAAAGACGCAGGAGATAGAGAGAGGACAGAGGAGAAGAGAGGAGAGAGAGAATACAGAGGGGAGAGAGGAGAGAGAGAGCAGAAAGAGGAGAGAGAGGAGAGAGAGATGCTACAAAAGGGAAAGGGCTCAGTCAAAAGTGTTAGTGGGGTCCACATCGAGGCGAGGCCGGCCAGAGGTCGACCGAGCCGAGGAATACTACAAAGAAGAAGGGCACGCCGGAGGCCGGCCGAGCCGAGTGAATCTAAAAAAGGTCCTACAATCTTCTGAGATGTTCTTAGCTCTTTTCAAAAATTTTCCTATTTTGTGGGGGATTCGAACCCTCCTCATTGCTCCTCAAGCCCTACATCCTTACCATTAGGCTAAGCATCAATTTGTTAAACAATTAGAAATTCACAAATAGTTAAGGTGGTGGGGGGGGGGGCCCCCTACTTTTTAATAAGAAAGTGTGGGGGGGCATTCACAAGTCCTGCGGGATAGTAGAAGGGAACGCGTTGATTGAACCAACCCGCGTTGTAACGAATGTAACTCCACCCCCATCGACGGCCTCCGTGAAGCCACTTGGCGCGATCCGGACGGTCCTAACGCGTTGCTTCACGCGCCACGTGGCGCGATCCTAGGACCTCTCCCTTTTTTCCAACCACTATCTAAAATTTTATGTTGCATGGTGGATTCGAACCCAAGACTAGCCCCCCCTACCCCCCAATTCTAACCACTAAACCAAGCATTTCTTCTTCAACAAAATAGGAAGTCCATACTTAGTTAAGGCTAGGCCAATGGAAATTCCTTTGGTTAATTGAAAGCCTTGATGATCCTAGAAACTTCTAGAATGTTCTAGAATGAAGCTAGAGAGAGAAGAGGGAAAGATAGAGGGGGAGAAGGGAGAGGAGAGAGAGAGGAGAGAGAAGAGAGAGGAGGGAGAAGAGGGAGAGAGAGGAATAGAAAAAAGAGAGAAAGGTAGAGAGAGGGGAGAAATAGAGAGATAGGAGAGAGAGAGAAGGGAAAAAGGGGAGAGAGAGGAGAGAGGAGAGAGAGAAGAGAGGGGAGGGAGGAGAGAGAGAGAAGAGCAGAGAGGAGAGAGAAGAGAGAGAAGAGAGAGAGGAGAGAGAGAGGGAAAGAAGAGAGAGGAGAGAGAAGAGAGATAAGAGAGAGAGAGAGAGAAGAGAGAAAAGGGAGAGGGAAGAGAGAGAGAGAGAGAGAGAGAGAAAGAGAGAGAGAAGAAATAGAGAGAGAGAGAGATAGGAGAGAGAAGGAAAAAAGGGGAGAGAGAAGAGAGGGAAAAGAGAGAAAAGAGAAGAGAGAGAAAGAGGGGAGGGGAGAGAGAGACGAGAGAGAGATGAAGAGAGAGAGAGAGGAAAAGAAGAAAGAAAGGGGAGAGGGAAGAGAGAGGAGAGAGAGACAAAAAGATAGAGAGAGAGGGGACACATAGAGAGAGACTTTTTTTAAAATAGAGAGAGAGAGGAGGAGATAGGAGAGAAGCTAGAGAGAGAAGAGGGAAAGATAGAGGGGGGGAGAAATGGGGGAGAGAGAGGAGAGAGGAGAGAGAAGAGAGAGGAGAGAGGAGAGAGGAGAGAGAGAGAAGAGAGGAGAGAGAAAGGAGAGAGATAGGAGAGAGAGGAGAGAGGAGAGAGGAGATAGAGAGAGGGAAGAAATAGAGAGAGAGGAGAGAGATAGGAGAGAGAGAGAGAGAGGAGAGAAGAGAGAGGAAAGAGAGAGAAGAGAGGAGAGGGAAGATGGGTTGCAAATGCTCATGGGTAAACATCTCAATCCCTCTCCCCGATGATCCTATAACCTTCTAGGATGTTCTAAAAAAAGCTAGAGAGAGAAGAGAGAGGAGGAAGAGAGGAGAGAGAAGAGAGAGGAGGGAGAAGACGGAGAGAGAGAAATAGAAAAGAGAGAGAAAGGTAGAGAGAGAGAGGAGAAATAGAGAGAGACGAGAGAAATAAGAGATAGAGAAATAGGAGATAGAGAGAGGAGAGAGATAGGAGATAGATAGAGGGGAGAAATAGAGAGAGAGGAGAGAGATAGGAGTGAGAGAGGAGAGAGAGGAGAGAGAGAGAGGAGAGAAAGAGAAGAGAGGAGAGGCAGGAGAGAGACAGGAGAGAGGAGGAGGATTAGAGGAGAGAGAGAGAGAGAGAGAGGAGAGAGGAGAGAGGAGATAGAGAGAGGGGCGAAATAGAGAGAGAGGAGAGAGATAGGAGAGAGCAGAGAGGAGAGAGGATAGAGGAGAGAGAGAGAGAGAGAGAGAGAGAGAGAGAGAGAGAGAGAGAGAGAGAGAGAGAGAGAGAGGAGAGAGGAGAGAGAGACGAAAGAGAGGAGAGAGAAGAGAGAGGAAAGAGGAGAAAAAAGAGAGAGAGAGAAAGAGAAATAGAGAGGAGAGAGAAAGATAGAGAGAGAGAGAAGGGAGCATGAGAGAAGAGAGAGGAGGGAGGAGAGAGAGGGGAAAGAAGAGAGGAGAGAGGAGAGAGAAGAGAGAGGGAAGAGAGAGGGGGGAGAGAGAGAGGGAAAAGAAGAGAGAGGAGAGAGAAGAGAGATGAGAGAGGGGGAAGAGAGAGAGGGGAGAGAGAAGGAAAAAAGAGGAGAGAGAAAGATGAGAGACAGGGGAAAGAGAGGGGAGAGAGAGAAGAGAGAGGGGGGAGAGAGAGAGGGAGAGAGAGACAGAGAGAGGGAAGAGACATGGGAGAGAGGAGAGAAGAGAGAGAAGAGAGAGAGGAGAGAGAAGAGAGAGGGAGATAGGGCACGCACTGGGCCTAAATCGAAGAGGAGGAGAGAGGTTCCGCCGAGAAAGGAAAGGAGCAAAAGAAAAGGAATGTTCTAGAATATTCCAGGTGCTCATGGGCAAGCAGCTCAATCTAAAAATAACAAGTTTTTTGAGACTTTGCAAACACTCAAAATATAATGTTCTAGAATGTTTTAGATGCTCATACGCAAGCACCTTAGTATAGAGGTAGTAGATGTGGCCTCATGGGTGTAGTTCAGGTATGTGTCCTCATGTGTGTATGTGTGAATATGCTACCCATGATAGTAAGTGTGAGTAACATCCTCATAGGTGATACTTTAGTAGGGCATGTATATGGTAGCAGGTGTGAGTAAACTCCTCATGCATGGGTATCAAAAAATAGATATGGTGAAGGTCCTCACGGGTGTAGATGTCGTATAGGTCCTCATGGATATGTGAGTATGCTCCTTATGTATGATGCTTTGGACATATAGAGGTTGTAATTGGAATTAATAGCATAGGTGTAAGTAAGCTCTCCATAGATAATACTTTACAATTAGTAATAGACGTGAGTAAACTCCTGCATGGATGCCAAGTAACAAACGCCGTGGAAAGTCCTCATGGGTGTAGATGTGGTATTGGTCCTCATAGTTCTATGTGTGAGTATGCTGCTCATGGGTGGTTGAGCAATAGATGCTTAGTAACATGGGAAGTTTCTTGAATATATAGGGGTTGTACTTTGGAATTCATAGTAGACGTAGTAAGCTCCTAATAGGTGATATAATTTAAAAGTAGTAATAGGTGTGGGGAGACTTTGGAATGGATGATACTTTGAAATTGGTAGTAAATGTAACTAAGCTCCTCAATATGTGATGTGTGACACTTTGGAATTAGCACTAGGACTATATGGGTGGGCCCAAACCGGAAGGGAGGACCGGGCGTCGAGGCCGAGCCTTTCTAGTCCCAAGGATGTCCAAACCGAGGCGAGGCCCCGAAGGGGCCGAGCCGAGGAAGGGTGCAAAAAAAAAGTCACATAGGTGGACCCAAACCGAGGCGAGGCCCCGGAGAGGAGGGGAAAGAAAAGAGAGGAGAGAGACACAAGGAGAGGGGACAGAGAGAAGAGAGAAAGAGAGGAGGGAGGAGAGAGGAGATGAGGGAAGAGAGAGGAGAGAGCAGAGAGGAGAGAGGGAAGAGATAGGAGAGAGAAAAGAGAGAGGAGAGAGGGAGATAGGGCACGTGGGTGGGCCCAGACCGAGGCGAGGCCGGCCGGAGGCCGGCCGAGCCGAGGAAAGGAGCAAAAGAAAAGGGCCCGGCCTGGCCTGACCGTCCGTGGGCCTTGGCCTCTCAAAAGCTCCCAAGTTTGGTGGACAAAATTTTTTTGGTTTACCACGGACTCGAACCCTGGACATTGCCCCCCAAACCCCCCACCCTTACCACTAGACCAAGCATTGGTTTCTTGAAAAAAATGGAAGTTCATATATAGTTAAGGGTGAGGGCCAAATAATCCATGGATGGTCTAGGATGTTCTAGAATGCTCTAGAAGCTTCTAGAATGTCCTAGAATCTCCTAGAATGTCCTAGAACCTTCTAGAATCTTCTAGAATCTTCTAGAATGTCTAAAAATAGAAGTTTTTTGAAACTTTGCAAATGCTCAAAATAGAATATTGTGGAATGTTCCAAAAGCGCCATGGGTAAGCACCCCACTCTAAAAAAATAAAAAGTTTCAAAAAAAATAGAAAGTTTTTAAAACTTTGCAAATGCTCAAAATAGAATGTTCGAATGCTCCAGCTTGCTCATGGGTAAGCACCCTCAAATTAAAAATAGAAAGTTTCAACTAAGAATAGAAAGTTTTTAAAAACTTTGCAAATGTTCAAAATAGAATGTTATAGAATGTTGCAGATGTTGATATAATGTTGTGGAATGTTCCAGGTGCTCATGGGTAAGCACCTCAGTCTAAAAATAGAAAGTTTCAATCTAAAAATAGAAAGCTTTTTGAAACTTTGAAAATGCTAAAAATAGAATGTGGTGGAATGTTCCAGTTGCTCATGGGTAAGCACCCTCAAAATAGAAAGTAAAAAATAGAAAGTTTTGAAACTTTGAAATTAAGAATAGAAAGTTTTCAAAAAAAATTTGCAAATGCAAATGCAAAATAGAATGTTATAGAATGTTGCAGATGTTGATATAATGGTGTGGAATGTTCCAGGTGCTCATGGGTAAGCACCCCGCCTAAAAAATAGAAAGTTTCAGTTTAAAAATAGAAAGCTTTTTGAAACTTTGAAAATGCTCAAAATAGAATGTGGTGGAATGTTCCAGATGCTCATGGGTAAGCACCTCAGTCTAAAAATAGAAAGTTTCAATCTAAAAATAGAAAGCTTTTTGAAACTTTGCAAATGCTTAGAATAGAATGTGGTGGAATGTTCCAGATGCTCATGGTTAAGCACCTCAGTCTAGAAATAGAAATTGAAAATGCTCAAAACAGAATGTGGTGGAATGTTCCAGATGCTCATGGGTAAGCACCTAAAACAAAAAAAATAGAAAGTTTCAAATAAAAATAGAAAGCTTTTTTGAAACTTTGAAAATGCTCAAAATAGAATGTGGTGGAATGTTCCAGATGCTCATGGGTAAACACCCCACCTAAAAATAGAAAGTTTCAAATAAGAATAGAAAGTTTTCAAAAACTTTGCAAATGCACAAAATAGAATGTTATAGAATGTTGCAGATGTTGATATAATGGTGTGGAATGTTCCAGGTGCTCATGGGTAAGCACCTCAGTCTAAAAATAGAAAGTTTCAGTCTAAAAATAGAAAGCTTTTTGAAACTTTGAAAATGCTCAAAATAGAATGTGGTGGAATGTTCCAGATGCTCATGGGTAAGCACCTCACCTAAAAATAGAGAGTTTCAAATAAAAAATAGAATTTTTTTGAAACTTTTCAAATGCTCAAAGTAGAATGTTCTGGAATGTTCCAGGTGCTCATGGGAAAGCACCCCGCCTAAAAAATAGAAAGTCTCGGGTCCAAAAAATAGAAAGGTTTTTTTGAAACTTTGCAAATGCCCACAAAAAATAGAATGTTCTAGAATGTTCCGTGTGCTCATGGGTAAGCACCCTCACCTAAAAATAGAAAGTTTCAGTCCAAAAATAGAAGTTTTTTTGAAAGTTTGCAAATGCTCAAAATAGAATGTTGTGGAATGTTCCAGGTGCTCATGGGTAAGCACCTCAGTCTAAAAATAGAAAGTTTTTTGAAACTTTGCAAATGCTCAAAATAGAATATTGTGGAATGTTTCAGGTGCTCATGGGTAAGCACCTCAGACTAAGAATAGAAAGTTTCAGTCTAAAAATAGAAAGTTTGTTAAGACTTTGCAAATGCTCAAAATAGAATGTTCTAGAATGTTGCAGATGCTCATGGGTAAACACCTCAATCCAAAAATAGAAAGTTTTTTGAAATTTTGCAAATGCTCAAAATAGAATGTTCTGGAATGTTGCAGATACTCAAAGGTAAGTACCTCAGTCTAAAAATAGAAACTTTTAGTCTAAAAATAGAAAGTTTGCTTAAACTTTGTAAAAACTCAAATAGAATGTCCTAGAATGTTTCAGATGCTCTAGGGTAAGCATGTCACCTAAAAATAGAAAGTACTGGTAGTCTAAAAAACAGAAAAAGATTGCTAAAACTTTGCAAAAACTCAAAATAGAATGTTCTAGAGTGTTCTAGATGCTATAGGGCAACCACCTATGCTCTAGAAGCACCTCAGTCTAAAAGTAGAAAGTTTCTTGAAACCTTGCAAATGCTCAAAATAGAATATTCTGGAGGTAATGCTTTGGAATTGGTAGTAAGTGTGATGGGTATGATGGGTGTGTGTAAGCTTCACATGGGTAGTACATGGGCATGTGTGAGTATGTTACTCATGAGTGATACTTTGTTGCTAATGCAATAGAGGGTTGAGCAGTATGTGTGAATAAGACTGTGAAATACCATGGAGTGCAGTAGATGTGAGTAAGATCCTCATAGGTGATACTTTGAAATTAGTAGTGTTCCTCCATAAGGATACTTTAGAATTGGTAGTAGGGCATGTGTGTAGAGGCATGAGAGAGGGGAGAAATAGAGAGAGAGGAGAGAGATAGGAGAGAGAGAAGGAAAAAAAAGAGGAAAGAAAAGAGAAGAGAAAGGGAGAGAGAGAGAAGAGAGGAGAGAGAGAGAGAGAGAGAGAGATGAGGGAAGAGAGGAGAGAGAAAAGGAGAAGAGAGAGAAGAGATAAGGGAGAGAAGAGGGAGAGAGAGAGAGGGGGGGGAAAAGAAGAGAGAGGAGAAAAGAAGAGAGAGAGGAGAGAGAGAAAGAGAGGAGAGAGAGAGAAAATGAGAGAGGGAAGAGAGGAGAGAGAGAGAGAGAGAGAGAGAGAGAGAGAGAGAGAGAGATATGGGAGAGAGAGAGAGGGAAAGAGGAGAGGGAGAGCTGAAACAGAGAGGGGAGAGGAGAGAAAGGAGAGAGAAGAGAGAAAGGAGAGGAGAGAGAGAGGGAAAGAAGAGAGAGGAGAGAGAGAGAGAAAGGACAGAAAGATAGAATACAGGAGAGGGGATGCATAAAAGAGAGAGGAGAGAAGAAGAGAGGAGAAAGGGAAGAGATAGGAGAGAGAAGAGAGAAGAGAGAGAAGAAAGAGAGAGGAGATAGGAATGGGCGTGGCCCAAACTGATGGCGCAGGCCGGCTTCGAGGTCGGCCGAAGCCGAGGGGGGAGCAAAAGAAAAGGTTTAAGGAGTAGCCGCCGGCCCTTTCTAGTCTAATATAATGTAAAAATAGTGTCCGGCCCAGCTAGTGAGTGAGTGAGTCCGAGGAGTGAGTAAGTCCGCCCATCCGACGGAGGAAGGGAGGCGCCACGCGGCTTGATCTCTACCGGCCCGCGGGCCTTGGCCCAAAAAGCTCCCAAGTTTGGTGGACAAAATTTTTGGTTTACCACGGACTTGAACCCCGGACATTGCCCCCAAACCCCCACCCTACCACTAGACCAAGCATTGGTTTTTTCTTAAAAAAATGGAAGTTCATACATAGTTAAGGGTGAGGGCCAAATAATCCATGGATGGTCTAGGATGTTCTAGAAGGTTCTAGAAGCTTCTAGAATGTCCCCGAATCTTCTAGAATGTCCTGAGAATCTTCTAGAATGTCCTAGAAATTCTAGAAAGTCTAGAATGTCTAAAAATAGAAGTTTTTGAAATTTTGCAAATGCTCAAAATAGAATATTGTGGAATGTTCCAGGTGCTCATGGGTAAGCACCTCAGTCTAAAAATAGAAAGTTTCAGTCTAAAAATAGAAAGTTTTTAAAACTTTGCAAATGCTCAAAATAGAATGTTCGAAATGTTCCAGATGCTCATGGGTGAGCACCTCAGAAATAGGAGAATGCCTAAAAATAGAAAGTTCCAAATTAAGAATAGAAAGTTTTTAAAACTTTGCAAATGCTCAAAATAGAATGTTATAGAATGTTGCAAATGTTGATAGAATGTTGTAATGTTCCAGTGTGCTCAAATAGAAAGCACCCCAGTCTAAAAAATAGAAAGTTTCAAATGCTCAAAATAGAAAGCTTTTTTGAAACTTTGAAAATGCTTAAAATAGAATGTGGTGGAATGTTCCAGATGCTCAAAGGTAAGCACCCCAGTCCTAAAAAATGGAAAGTTTTAGTCTAAAAATAGAAAGTTTTTGAAACTTTGCAAAATGCTCAAAATAGAATGTGGTGGAATGTTCCGTATGCTCATGGCTAAGAAGCTCAAATAAAAATGGAAAGTTTCTTTGTCTAAAAAATAGAAAGTTTTTGAAACTTTGCAAATGCTCAAAATAGAATGTGGTGGAATGTTCCAAATGTAAGCACCTCAATCTAAAAAATAGAAAGTTTTGATAAAAATAGAAAGTTTTTTTGAAACTTTGCAAATGCTCAAAATAGAATGTGATGGAATGTTCCAGATGTTCATGGGTGAGCACCCCCAAATTTAAAAAATATAAAGTTTTTTGAAACTTTGCAAATGCTCAAAAATAGAATGTTCTTGAATGTTCCAGATGCACATGTAAGCACCCCAAAAGAGAAAAATAGGAAGTGTCAAAGTTTTTAAAAATAGAAAGTTTTCAAAATAGAATGTTGTGGAATGTTCCAGATGCTCATGGGCAAGCACCCTCACCTAAAAAATAGAAAGTTCCAGGGAGGGAGAAAAAATAGAAAGTTTTTGAAACTTTGCAAATGTTCAAAAAATAGAATGTGGTGGAATGTTCCGTGATGCTCATGGGTAAGCAAACAGTCTAAAAATAGAAAGTTTCAGTCTAAAAATAGAAAGTTTTTTAAACTGCGGAAAATGGTCAAAAATAGAATGTGATGGAAATGTTAGAGAGAGGAGAGGGAGAGAGAAAAGATAGAGAGAGAGGAGAGATAGAGAAAGAGGGGAGAAATAGAGGAGAGGAAAGAGATAGGGGAGAGATGGAAAAAAGAAGGGGAGAGAGAGAGAAAGAGAGGGAAGAGAGACAAAAAATGAGGAGAAAGAGGGAAGAGAGGAGAGGGAGAGAGAAGAGAGAAAGGAGAGAGGCAAGAGAGAGAAGAGAGAGAGAAGAGAGAAAAGAGAGAGGAGAGAGAAGAGAGAGAAGAGAGAGGGATGAGAGAGGGGCTAAAGAGAGAGAGAGGAGAGAGAAAGAGAGAGGGAAAGAAGAGGAGAGAGAAAGAGGAGAGAGAGGGGAGAGAGAGAGAGAGAGAGGAGAGAGGAAAGAGAGAGGAGAGAGAAGAGAGAAAGGAGAGAGGAGAGAGAGGAGGGAGAAGAGAGAGAGAATAGAAAAGAAGAATTGACATACTTAGAATTGGTAGTAGAGGTAGTAGATGGGGGTCCCCATGGTGTACGTGCGAGGTGCTACTTATGAATGATACTTTTGTGGTAATGGAATAGAGGGTTTTAAGTATGTGTGAATAAGACGTCAAATGCCCCAAGTCCAAATGGTGTGAGTAAGATCTTCATAGGTGATACTTTGAAATTGGTAGTGTTCTCTGGGAAGTAATACTTTGAATTGGCAAAGAAGGCATGTGTGTATATGAAACATATAGTAGTAGGTGTAAGTAGGCTTTCATGGATAATACTTTAGAAATAGTAACAGGTGTGAGTAAAACCCCCAGGATGGCTAGATGTCAAGTTATAGATATGGTAAAGGTCCCCGAATAGAGAGAGAGAGAGAGAGAGAGAGAGAGAGAGAGAGAGAGAGAGAGAGAGAGAGAGAGAGAGAGAGAGAGAGAGAGAGAGAGAGAGAGAGAGAGAGAGAGAGAGAGAAAGAGAGAGAGAGAGAGGAGAGAGAAAAGAGAAAGGAGAGAGGGAAGAGAGAGGAGAGAGAGGAGAGAGAAGAGAGAAAGAGAGGAATAGAAAAGAGAGAGAAAGATAGAGAAAGAGGGGGGAGAGAGAGAGAGAGAGGGAGATGAGGGAAGAGAGAGGAGAGAGAAGAGAGGGAAGAGATAGGAGATAGGGCACATGGGTGGGCCCAAATGAGAGGGCCGGGGTCTAGAGCCGAGGGAAGGAGCAAGAGAAAAGGGCCCGGCCGTTTCTAGTCTATTATAATAAAAAAATACCGCGTTGTAACGAATGTAACTCCACCCCCATCAACGGCCTCCGTGAAGCCACTTGGCGCGATCTGGACGGTCCTAACGCACTCTTCACGACGGGGAAATCCTCCCCCTTTTTCTAACCACTATCTAAAAATTTTATGTTGCATGGTGGATTCAACCCAAGACTAGCCCCCATACCCCCAAATCCCAAAGGTAAGCCAAGCATTTCTTCTTCAACAAAATAAGAAGTCCATGCTTAGTTAAGGCTGAGGAAATGGAAATTCCTTTGGTTAATTAAAAGCCTTGATGATGCTAGAACCTTCTAGAATGTTCTAGAATGAAGCTAGAGAGAGAAGAGGTAAAGATAGAGGGGGAGAGAAATGGGAGAGAGAGAGGAGAGAGAGAAAGATAGAGAGAGAGGGGAGAAATAGAGAGAGAGGAGAGAGAAGAGAGAAAGAGAAGAGGGAAGAGAGGGGAGAGAGAGAAGAAAGAAGAGAGATGAGAGAGAGAGGAAAGAGAGAGAGAGGAGAGAGAAGAGAGAGAAGAGAGAGAGAGAGAAAATAGAGTGGAAAGAGAAATAGAGAGGAGAGAGAAAGATAGAGATAGAGAGGGGAGCAGGGAGGAGAGAGAAGAGAGAAAAGAAAGGTGGAAGAGAGAGGAGGGAGGGAGAGGGAGAGAGAGAGAGAAAGAGAGGAGAGAGGAGAGAGAGAAGAGACGAGAGGGAAAGAAGAGAGAGGAGAGAGAAGAGAGACAGAGGGAGATAGGAGAGAGAGAAGAGAGAGAGAAACAAAGAGAGAAGAGAGAGAAAGAGAGGAGAGAGAAGAGAGAGGAGAGAGAGAGGACAGAGAAGAGAGAGAAGAGAGAGGGAAGAAAGAGGAAAGAGAGAGGGGAAAGAAGAGAGATGAGAGAGAGGGGAGAGAAGAGAGAAAGGGGAAAGGGAAATAGAGAGGAGAGAGAAAGATAGAGAGAGAGAGGGGAGCAGGGAGGAGAGAGAAGAGAGAGAAGAAAGATGGAAGAGAGAGGAGAGAGAGGGGAAAGAAGAGAGAGGAGAGAAAGAGAGGAAAGGGAAAGAAGAGAGAGAAGAGAAAAAAGAGACAGAGGGAGAGGGAGAGAGAAGAGAGAGAGAAATAAAGAAAGGGGAGAGAGAAAGAGAGGAGGGAGGAGAGAGGAGAGCAGAGAAGAGAGAGAAGAAAGAGAGAAGAGAGAGAGGGGAAGGAAGAGAGATAAGCGAGAAAGAGAGAGAAGAGAGAGGAGCTAGAAAAGAGAGAGAAAGATAGAGAGAGAGAGGAGAAATAGAGAGAGCGGAGAGAGATAGAAGAGAGAGAAGGAAAAAAGGGGAGAGAGAGAAGAGAGAGAAGAGAGAGAAGAAAGGTGGAAGAGAGAGAGAGAGGGAAGAAGAGAGAGAGAGAGAAAGAGAGAAGAGGGGAGAGAGAGAGAAGAGAGGAGAGGGAAAGAAGAGAGAGGAGAGAGAAGAGAGACAGAGGGAGAAGGGAGAGAGAAGAGAGAGAGAAATAAAGAGAGGGGAGAGAGAAAGAGAGGAGGGAGGAGAGAGAGGAGAGCAAAGAAGAGAGAGAAGAAAGAGGGAAGAGAAAGGAGAGAGAGAGGGGAAGGAAGAGAGATAAGCGAGAAAGAGAGAGAAGAGAGAGGAGCTAGAAAAGAGAGAGTAAGATAGAGAGAGAGAGGAGAAATAGAGAGAGAGGAGAGAGATAGAAGAGAGAGAAGGAAAAAAGGGGAGCGAGAGAAGAGAGAAAGGGGGGAGAGAGAGAGAGAGGAGAAAATAGAGGAATAGGGTAAAGACAAAGAGAAGAGAGAGAGAAGAGAGAAAGGGGGGAGAGATAGAGAGAGGAGAAAGACAAAGAGAAGAGAAGAGGAGAGAAGAGAGGAGAGAAGAGGGTAAAGACAAAGAGAAGAAAAGAGAGAGGAGAGAGAAAGAGAGGAGAGGAGAAGAGAGAGGAGAAGAGGAGAGAGAGAGAGAGGAGGAGAGAAGAGGAGGGAGAAGAGGGAGAGAGAGGAGAGAAAAAGAGAGAGAAAGATAGAGAGAGAGAGGAGAAGAGAGGGAGGAGAGAGAGAAGAGAGGGGAGGGAGGAGAGAGAGAGGAGAGCAGAGAGGAGAGAGAAGAGAGACAAGAGAGGGCCGAGGAATACTACATAAAAAAGAAGGGCATGGGTGGGTCCAGATCGAGAGGGAGGTCGGAGAGGTCGGGCCGAGCCGAGGAACGGAGAAAAAGAAAAGGGCCCTATGGCCGAGTGAATGTAACCTACACCCCATCAACGGCCCGTGAAGCCATTACTTTACGATCCGGACGGTCCTAAAAAAGCCGCCACGCTGGCAGAAAAAAACTATCTAAAAATTTTATGTTGCATGGTGGATTCGAACCCAAGTCCAGCCCCCATACCCCCAATCCCAAAAGAAAAAAGCCAAGCATTTCTTCTTCAACAAAATAAGAAGTCCATGCTTAGTTAAGGCTGAGGAAATGGAAATTCCTTTGGTTAATTAAAAGCCTTGATGATGCTAGAACCTTCTAGAATGTTCTAGAATGAAGCTAGAGAGAGAAGAGGTAAAGATAGAGGGGGAGAGAAATGGGAGAGAGAGAGGAGAGAGAGAAAGATAGAGAGAGAGGGGAGAAATAGAGAGAGAGGAGAGAGAAGAGAGAAAGAGAAGAGGGAAGAGAGAGGGGAGAGAGAGAAGAAAGAAGAGAGATGAGAGAGAGAGGAAAGAGAGAGAGAGGGAGAGAGAAGAGAGAGAGAAGAGAGAGAGAGAGAAAAATAGAGTGGAAAGAGAAATAGAGAGGAGAGAGAAAGATAGAGATAGAGAGAGGAGAGAGGAGGAGAGAGAAGAGAGAAAAGAAAGGTGGAAGAGAGAGGAGGGAGATGGGGAAAGAAGAGAGAGGAGAGAGAAAGAGAGGAGAGAGGAGAGAGAGAAGAGAGGAGAGGAGGGAAAAAGAGGGAGAGAGGAGAGAGAAAGAGAGAGACAGAGGGAGATAGGAGAGAGAGAAGAGAGAGAGAAACAAAGAGAGAAGAGAGAGAAAGAGAGGAGAGAGAAGAGAGAGGAGAGCAGAGAGGACAGAGAAGAGAGAGAAGAGAGAGGGAAGAAAGAGGAAAGAGAGAGGGGAAAGAAGAGAGATGAGAGAGAGGGGAGAGAGAGAGAAAGGGGAAGGAAATAGAGAGGAGAGAAGAAAGAGAGAGAGAGGGGAGCAGGGAAGAGAGAGAAGAGAGAGAAGAAAGAGGAAGAGAGAGGAGAGAGAGGGGAAAGAAGAGAGAGGAGAGAGAAAGAGAGGAGAGAGGATAGAGAGAAGAGAGGAAAGGGAAAGAAGAGAGAGAAGAGAAAAAAGAGACAGAGGGAGAGGGAGAGAGAAGAGAGAGAGAAATAAAGAAAGGGGAAGAGAGAAAGAGAGGAGGAGGAGAGAGGAGAGGAGAAGAGAGAAGAAAGAGGAGAAGAGAGGAGAGGGAAGGAAGAGAGAAGAGGAGGAGGAGAAAAGAGAGAGGAGCTAGAAAAGAGAGAGAAAGATAGAGAGAGAGAGGAGAAATAGAGAGAGCGGAGAGAGATAGAAGAGAGAGAAGGAAAAAAGGGGAGAGAGAGAAGAGAGAGAAGAGAGAGAAGAAAGGTGGAAGAGAGAGGAGAGAGAGGGAAAGAAGAGAGAGAAGAGAGAAAGAGAGGAGAGAGGGGAGAGAGAGAGAAGAGAGGAGAGGGAAAGAAGAGAGAGGAGAGAGAAGAGAGACAGAGGGAGAAGGGAGAGAGAGAGAGAGAGAAATAAAGAGAGGAGAGAGAGAGAGGAGGGAGGAGAGAGGAGAGGAAAGAGAGAGAGAGAAGAAAGAGGGAAGAGAAAAGGAGAGAGAGAGGGAAGAAGAGAGATGGATGTGAAAATCTCGGAGAGAGAGAGGAGCTAGAAAAGAGAGAGTAAGATAGAGAGAGAGGGGAGAAATAGAGAGAGAGGAGAGAGATAGAAGAAAGAGAAGGAAAAAAGGGGAGAAGAGAGAAAAAGAGGAGGGAGAGAGAGAGAGAGGAGAAAAAGAGAGGAATAGGGGAAAAGAACAAAGAGAAGAGAGAGAAGAGAGAAAGGGGGGAGAGATAGAGAGAGGAGAAAGACAAAGAGAAGAGAAGAGGAGAGAAGAGAGGAGAGAAGAGGGTAAAGACAAAGAGAAGAAAAGAGAGAGGAGAGAGAAAGAGAGGAGAGAGGAGAGAGAAGAGAGAGAGGAGGGAGAAAGAGGAGAGAGAGAGAGAGGAGGAGAGAAGAGGAGGGAGAAGAGGGAGAGAGAGGAATAGAAAAGAGAGAGAAAGATAGAGAGAGAGAGGAGAAGAGAGGGAGGAGAGGAGAGAAAGAGAGGGAGGGGGAGAGAGAGAGGAGAAAAGCGAGGGAGAGAGAAGAGAGACAAGAGAGGGCCGAGGAATACCACATACAAAAAAAGAAGGCATGGGTGGTCCGTGATCGAGGCCTTTTTTGGTCCCAAGGCTGGTGGGGAGCCGAGAATCTGGACAGAAGAAAAGGGCCCGGACCACTCCTGCCCTTTTCTAATCTAATATCTAATATAATAAGAAAATAGCGTCCGTGAGTCTGGAAACCGGCTTATTTCACTTATCCATCAACGGTGGAGGATGCCCACGGGCGCCATCTCTGGCCGTCCTGTGGGCCTTGGCCTCCTCAAAAGCTCCCAAGTTTGGTGGACAAAATTTTTTTGGTTTACCATGGACTTGAACCCTGGACATTGCCCCCCAAACCCCCCACCCTTACCACTAGACCAACCAATCTTTTCTTGAAAGAATAGGAAGTCCATGCTTAGTTAAGGCTGGGGCTATGGAAATTCCTTGGCTTAATTAAAATATTTGGTGTGAAATTTTTTGGTTTTGGGAGGGATTGAGCCCCAAGGAGAAGAGCCCTCGGATCTCAACCACTAGACCAAGCATTAGTTCTTTGAAGAATATAATGATTTCAATATTGTTAAAGGTGGAGTACATGCAAGATTTAAAATATACACAATGCTAGAACCTTCTAGGATGTTCTAGAATAAAGCTATAGAGAGGAGAGAGAAAGACAGAGGGAGAGAGAGAGAGAGAGGAGAGAGAGAGAGGAGAGATAAGAGAGAGGAGGGAGGGAGGAGAGAAGAGAGGAGAGAGAGGAGGGAAAGAAGAGAGAGAGAGAAAGAGAGAGAGAGAGAGAGAGAGGAGAAAGAAGAGAGAGGAGAAGAGAAGAGAAAATGGAGAGAGGGAAAGAGAGAGAGAGAGAGAGGAGGGAGAAAAGAGAAGAGAAAGATAGAGAGAGAGAGAGAGAGAGAAGAGAGAGGAGAGAGAAGGAAAGGAGAGAGGAGAGAGAGAGAGGAGAGGAGAGAGAAAGAAGAGAGAGAAGGGAGAGAAGAGAGAGAGAGAGAGAGAGAAGAGAAAATGGGAGAGAGGAGAGAGAGAAGAGAGAGGAGAGAGAGAGGAGGGAGAAAAGAGAGGGGGAGAGAGATAGAGAGATAGAGAGATAGAGAGAGAGAGAAGAGAGAGGAGAGAGAAGGAAAGGAGAGAGGAGAGAGAGAGAAGAGAGGAGAGAGAAAGAAGAGGAGAGGAGGAGAAGAAGAGAGAGAGGGAGAGACGAGAGAGGAGGAGAGAGAAAAAGGAGAGAGGAAAGAGATAAGAGAGAGAGGAGAGAGGAGAAAAGAGAGAGAGAGAGAGAGAGAGAGAGAGAGAGATAGAGGAGAGAGAGAGAGGGGGAAGAGAGAGAGGAGAGAGATAGGAGAGGAGAGCAGAGAGAGAGAGAGAGAGAGAGAGAGAGAGAGAGAGAGAGAGAGAAAGAGAGAGGAGAGAGAGGAGATAGAAGGAGAGATAGGAGAGAGAGATAGGAGAGAGAGAAGAGATAGGAGGGAGAGAGAAGAGAGAGGAGAGAGAAGAGAGAAAGAGAGAGGAGAGAGAGAGAGAGAGCAGAGAGGAAAAGAGGAGAGGAGAGAGGAGAGAGAGGGAAGAGAGAGGAGAGAGGAGAGAGAGAAAAAGAAAAGAGAGAGAAAGGTAGGGAGGAGAGGGGAGAAATAGAGAGAGAGGAGAGAAAGGGGAGACAGAGAGGAGAGAGGAAGAGAGGAGAGAGAAAAGAGAGGAGAGAGAGAAAGAGGGAGAAAAGAGAGAGAGGGAGAGAGATAGGAGAGAGAGGAGAGAGGAGAGAGGGAGAGAGAGAAGAGAGGAGAGGGAGGAGGAGAGAGAGGAGAAGAGAGAAGAGAGGAGAGGGAGGGAAGAGAGAGGAGAGAGAAGAGAGAAACGGAAGAGAAGAGAGAGGGGAAAGAGAGGGGAAAGAAGAGAGATGAGTGAGAGGAGAGAGAGAGAGAGAGAAGAGAGAGGAAGAGGGAGAGAAGAGAGAGAGAGAGAAATAGAGAGGAGAGAGAAAAAGAGAGAGAGAGAAGAAAGAAAGAGGAGGAAAAGAGAAGAGAGAGAAGAAGGATGGAAGAGAGAGGGAGAGAGAGCAAGGAGGAGAGGAAAGACCTAAAAGAGAGAGGAGAGAGAATAGAGACAGAGGAGATAGAGAGGGGAGAAACAGAGAGAGAGGAGAGACAGGAGAGAGAGAGGAGAGAGGAGAGAGGAGAGAGAGAGAAGAGAGGAGAGAGAGAAAGGAGAGAGAGAGGAGAGAAATAGAGAGAGAGAGGAGAGAAATAGGAGATAGAGAGAGGAGAGAGATAGGAGATAGAGAGAGAGGAGAGAAATAGAGAGAGGAGGAGACAGGGAGAGGAGAGAGAGAGGAGGAGGAGAGAGAGAGAGGAGAGGGAGGAGAGAGATAGGAGAGAGATAAGAGAGAGGGAGGAGAGAGATAGGAAAGAGGAGAAAGGAGATAGAGAGAGGAGAGGGAGGAGAGAGAGATGAGAGAGATAGGAGGAGAGAGAGAGGAGAGGAGAGAGAGAGAAGAGAGGAGAGGGAGAGAGAAAGAGGAGAGAGGAGAGAGAAGAAGAGAGGAGGGGAGGGAAGAGGGAAAGAGAGAGGGGAGAGAAGAGAGAAAGGGAAGAGGGAAGAGAGAGGGGAGAGAGAGGAAAAAGAGAGATGAGAGAGAGAGAGGAGAGAGAAGAGAGAGGGAAGAGGGAGAGAAGAGAGAAGAGAGGAGAGAGAAAGATAGAGAGAAGAGAGAAAAGAAGGATGGAAGAGAGAGGAGAGAGAGAGCAAGGAGAGAGGAGAGACAACAAGAGAGAGAGAGAAGAGAGAGAGCAGAGAGGGGAGAGAAGAGAGAGAGAGAAACAAAGAGAGAGGAGAGAGAAAGAGAGGAGGGAGGAGAGAGAAGAGAGAGAAGAAAGAGGGAAGAGAGAGGAAAGAGGGGGAAAGATAGAGAAAGAGGGGAGAGAGAGAGAACAGAAGAGAGAGAGGAGAGAGGAGAGAGGAGAGAGGAGGAGGAGAGAGGAACAGAAGAAGAGGAGAGATAAAAGAGAGGAAAGATAAGAGAGAGAAAAGAGATAGGGAGAGGGGAAATAAAGAGAGAGAGTAGAGAGAGAGAGAGGAGAGAGATGGGAGAGAGAGAAAAGGGAGGGGGAGAGAGAGAGGAGAGAGGAGAGGAGAGAGAAAGAGAGATAGAAGGAGAGGGAGAGAGAAGAGAGAGGAAAGAGAAGAGAGGAGAAAATGATAGGGAGAGAGGGGAACAAAGAGGGGAGAAAGATAGGAGAGATGAGAGAGGAGAGAGGAGAGAGAGGAGAGAGAAGGAGAGGGAGAGAGAGATAGAGAGAGGAGAGAGGACAGAGCAGGAGAAACAGGGAGGAGAAATAAAAAGAGAGGAGAAAAGAGGAGAGAGAGAGAGAAGAGAGAGAAAGGGAGAGAGAGGAGAGAAGAGGAGAGCGAGGAGAGAGAAAGAGAGGAGAGAGGAGAGAGACAAAGAGAGGGAGGGAGAGAAGGAGAGGAGAGAGAAGAAAGAGAGAGAAAGAGAGAGAGAGAGAGAGAGAGAGAGAGAGAGAGAGAGAGAGAGAGAGAGAAGAGGGAGGAGAAATAAAGAGAAGGAGGAGAGGAGGGAGAAGAGGAGAGAGAGAGAATAGAAAGAGAGAGAAAGATAGAGAGAGAGGGGAAAATAGAGAGAGAGGAGAGAGAGAGAGATAGAGAGGAGAAATAGAAAGGAGAGGGAAGAGAGAGGGAGAGAGAGAGAGAAAGATAAAGAGAGAGAAAGAGGAGAGAGAAGAGAGAGGGGAGAGGGAAGAGAGAGGAGAGAGAGGAGAGAGGGAAGACAGAGAGAAGAGAGGGAAGAGAGAGGGAAAGGGGACATGGAAGAGAGAACAGAAAGAGAGAAAGATAGAAGAAGAAGAAGAAGAAGAAGAGAGAGATAAGAGAGAGAAGGAAAAAAGGGGAGAGAGAGAGAGGAGAGAGAGAGCAAGGAGAGAGGAGAGACAAAGAAGAGAGAGGAGAGAGAATAGAGACATAGGGAGATAGAGAGAGGGAGAAATAGAGAGAGAGGAGAGAGATAGGAGAGAGAGAGAGAGAGGGAGAGAGGGAGAGGGTAAAGACAAAGAGAAGAGAAGACAGAGGAGGGACAAAGAGAGGAGAGAGGACAGAGAGAGAAGAGAGAAGATAGAAAGAAGAGAGAGGAGAGAGAAGAGAGACACGGGGAGAGGGGATAGAGAGAAGAGAAGAGAGAGAGAGAGAAAGGGAGATGAGGGAAGAGAGAGGAGAGAGGAGAGAGAAAAGAGGGAAGAGATAGGGGATAGGGCACATGGGTGGGCCCAAACCGAGGCGAGGCCGGCCGGAGGCCGGCCGAGCCGAGGAAAGGAGCAAAAGAAGCCGGGCCCTTTTCTAGTATTATTATAAAATTATACGGCGGAAATACGCGCCACATACGGTCGGGCGCCGAGGGCATTATACGGCCTTCCACCTCGACTGGGCGTCGCCGAAAAGCAAGCGGCGCCCGAGTTGACTCGGCGGGCCCGCTGACTGGGTTCGACGGGCCCGCTCGCAAAGATTTCGGGCGCTCTAACTTGATCGCAGTTTACAAAAGCAAGCGCCCCAATTCGCTTTTTGGGCCTGCCCTTGACTATTTTTCGCCTGAGTTGACTGCTTTTAGGGTAATTCGAAAGCGCCCAATCCAATGGAGCCAACATCTTTGTAATTTGAGTTACCCACGGCCACCGCAGGCCTCCAATCTTCGCCTCCCACTTTAAAGCTACAATTTCTTTAACTTAACCTAACACCAAACCAAACAACAAAAAGAACTAACGACACATTGACTTAGCCTCCTCCTAACTACCGTGGTTACGAAGTTAGTGTTTGGTTGCTATGATTTCGAAGCAACCAAATCACGCTCGATACCACCGCGGACGCCCTTAATATATATACGACTTTCTGACGTATACATACGGATTCTTTCCTCCCATGGCATGCATCATCTCACCATGAGCAGGCCTCTCTCACTGCTTCGCCACCTATGAAATGAGGCCCTAAGAAGGGCAATTTAAGGGGTCATTCGCCCACGCCAATGGGACTCCTACGTCGAAGCATGAATACAAGGGTTAGCACGCAAAGATGAATATACATAAATAACCACCACGGGGGTGGCGATCCATCTAATATACCACCACGGCATGGAATATGCATCTAATCCTAGGAAAACACCCGTAACCCGTGTTCTACCCCCTACGCACTCCAAAGGAGGATCGACCGACGGCTAGGCCTCAAGAGATCGCCAGAATCGAAGCCCAGGCATGGCGCTATCGGCAATAGAACATCGGCTAGGGTTGTCCACTCCATCCGCCCCTCCCCGTGCACACTTTGCGGATGGGTCAATTCATGCTATGGCTTTGCTATAGCCTTCCTGAGACGCAGTTCGTGAGGAATCACCCTTTGAGCCTACTCCCAGTTCATGACGCCTGGTCCGATGAGGCAGGTCGGGGAAGCGCCCCTTCCGTAATCACAGTGGGTTCCACGGGCGAAGCTAGAGAATACGTGCGCATCAGCGACCCCCGTATCCGCATTCGACTTACTCGCCTCTAAATCTACTCAAAGTGCAAGGTGCTCCATACGGATCACACCTTCCCACCCAGTGGAGTGTCGACCCATACCCGCCCTCACGTGGACCGGGCCATCGCCTAGCCCACTGTAGGAGTCTCAGAGCCATGTATGCTCATGCAAGACCCCACCCCTCATGTCACCACTGTGTTCCTTGTCCGGTGCTGCCGCACCATAGCATCTAGGACCCGGTGGGTTCTTTGTGCACAAAGCCGCAACTAATGGGACTCTATTGGGCCATCTAGGAGCATACTACAAGACATGGTTCGCAGGTCTCTACCCCAATCCCCCGCTTCGCAGTCGATTTATCAAAGAGCTAACAATTCATCCTCTCTAATAGAACCAATTGAATATAAAGAGAATTTGTTTGTACAACCAAGGGTTAGATTGAATCCCAAAGAGAACAGAAAACGGACACAATCAAGCTGCTATCTAGAATTCACATAGCCACCTACCTGAATTCTGGCTGACTCGCTTCCATGGGGCTTCCATCTCCGTGGAGTTAGGGAATTCAAATTTCGCCCGCGCATTGGACGACTAGTATGGGGGTTCTCTCTGCAGTGGTTGATGGCGCCGCCTTCCCCTTCCTTGGTCGATCTTCGTGAGTCAATCCCGGGATAGGGGTCAAGTTGGCATCCAAACTTGGCAACCCCCATGTCTGCCTAATCGACAAGGGTGTGGCTTCCCCAATTGGTAATTATCATAATTTCCTAGGTTATAGGTTATTATTAATAATGTGTTAAATTAGCATAGCTAATTTAATCCTTTGTAAGGTAACCCCCTAGGTTGCAATTAAGTTCCCATACCTCCATGGTAGCGTACCTTTAAGGAGTGACGTGCTTGTATTTGTACGTGTCCCGTATAGTAGACCGTATAAATACGTGGAACGTCACACTATCTATCTATCTATCTATCTATCTATCTATCTATCTATCTATCTATCTATCTATCTATCTATCTATCTATCTATCTATCTATCTATCTATCTATCTATCTATCTATCTTAAACAACACTTAATATTTACCTCTCAATTTAACTTGTTCAAGGAATGACTTTGCTTTCTCCAAAGTTTTAAATTTTCATGTATATGTAGGAATGAAGAGATCGATGCCATGAATTTTGCAAGAATCCAAATAATCTGCCCCAGGAAGTGCAACTCAAATGCTTCCATTTATTGCTTTTGCACCATGACAATAACTACTCAAAGTGGTAAATGGCTTGAATGTCAGTGTAGCAGCAACAACAATAGTATTCAGAAGTTCATGATGACAATTGTTGATAATGCGTATCATGTGATATATATGTGGACAATAATCTCCCACATAGAGTGTATCCACAGGTACAGAAGTATCAGTTACTGCAGAAAGCAGTGAACATCCACAAATAGAAGAGGATGACCTTCCAGACAAATAGTAGCTCAAAGGATGGTCTGAACCGATATCGGCTAAATATTCTGGATTTAAAGCAAAAGCTAGAATAAGAATTAGAATTAGAATAAGCCAGAAAAAAAAAATTTAGTTGAACTTGTTACTTATAAATAACCACAACATTGCACCCATATAGGAGAGAAGCCAAGATAATGCTTTTGTAATGTACATACCTTAAAACAACAAAGAATCTTAACATTATGTAACTATTCCTGAATATAATCTAAGACTTCCAATTGTTCGGGCTTGTTTGGCAAATATTCCAGGTGAATGAACATCCAGCTTTAATTTGTTTATATGTGAGTCTAGGATGGATCTACACTTCCATAAGTATGAGGCAAGCTGATTTTTAATAGATTCTGGAAATAATTGCCACGGCATCAATGAATCTTTCATCAGGTGAATAAATGCAGGACTATAAGCTGCTCTATGCATCCTGGGCATCTTGAACCGCGCTGTTCTCGGACACGGCAGCATCGTACCTATGGCAGGTTCGTTTGAGGTTTCCAGGTGCATTAAATCCAGGGTCATGACCGTACGCCCGCCAAATTCAAACGGGATTGCATTCGCCACAGGCGTGAGGAAATCCGGTAGTGTGGGTATGGTGTTCTGGCCATGCCAATGTGGTAGGTGTTTCAGGCCAATAGCCTGGTATTTCTGGCCATGGGTGTTTCTGGTCATGGGCTCGGTCTTTCTGGCCATAGGATACAAATGTGTTATCCTGAAATATTGAATATAAGTAACCGAGGGCACCCTTAAGCATGAAACAATTGCACGATACCAATTCCTTAAATGGTTCTTTCCTGAGAGCTAAGACTAAAATGGTTATGTTTCAAGATGCCACACTCTGACATCTCAAGTTTTCTCTGCTTGGCCCAAGTCAGATAGTTAATTATGCTACTATAAACATCATTTCTAAATGTAAGAAAATGTGAACATGGTGGGTATCATCATACTTAAGTCATGCATACTATTTTAAAATAGACATCGTAACGAAAGTGCCAACCACAAATAAAATGTCTCTTTGAAAGCTTTTACAACTTGAGAAACGGATGACATAGGTTGCAAGGGTCCCTGGAACTGGCTATAACGACCTAAAATTGGGCCAAGTTGCAACCTGAATGTGACAGAATATAGAAGGTACATACCATAAAAGAGCATACAACTGTGCCTGCCAGAGAATTGCTGGGTGCTAGAGAAGAACGATTATACTGTACAAAAAGCAATGATAATGGTTTAGTACATATCACAACTGAAATGAACGGAGCACTTGATTCGGAATACAAAATGCAGAAATAAGCAGTGAGACTATGGATTAAAAGGAGTGAGACAAAGATTTTGTTGTATCTAAACCTAATCATTCTGCTCCTGCCTTGAATAGAGTCTAAAGAGGCTCCCTATGAGATGTAGACCTGATTTGAGTGTTGTTTGGCTTATAAATCATAAATGCATTCTCTATATAAGTAAGAAGCATCATAAGAATTATTCCATAAGATTATTAAATATGCAAGGAACATGTCTAGAGGTGGGGTTTACCTGTACATGTAGGAAAGAACTGGAAATCAGCTGTAACTCTGTTTGTCTATGAAAAAAGTGTCCCCCCATACTCTAGCCCCTGTCACATGGTGTTATGAGATTGTTAAAGCCAAGCATCAAGACAAATACAAAGACTAATGTACATATCAGAAGGTAAATCTCAAGAATAATTTGGATTTGAAAGTTACACAGATAGATATAGATTGCAAGAGCCGAATTTGAGGACTTGCCAGTGGGGAGTCCTAATGAAGATAAAGAATAGATTTGCAATTACCTGGTGCACATTTACTTATGCAGAAGCCAATTGCAAGGCAAAACCCATAAATTTAAGTGATTTTCAAGTGCAAAATCAAGTCATACGTGTTATTTAAACCGCCGCAGATTCACCAAAGACAAAATCAACAAGAATCAACTCTCCGGAAAGAAAAAGCTAGTCAAGTACCGAAGCTTGTAAATTTGAATCGGGTATCATGAGCTCCAACTATAAATTTCCGATCCAACTATAGCTTCTATAATGACATGATACCACCGGAACTTGTGACTGGGCCTCAAGCTATTCAAAAACCAATTGGAGTGGCCGGAATTGCATGGCTTCTAGACCGCATCTATGCATTCTCGCCTTTACACAATATCCAAATTAGGAATATGGGTTATCTGGCATATATGGGAGATGCCACTGCCTACTACTACCGGATAGATCCACGGAGAAGATAATGGATCGATTGCGAAAAGCCCCATGCATGTTATCCTGGAAAAATACGTGTCATTGTGTTCGATGCCGCCCCTTCATGAGAAATTTCGAAACAGACATTGATCCATCGAAACATACATTGATCCATCGCACCTAAAAATCCATTCTCGAAATCATAGAAAGGCAAATTTTTATTTTTGGATCATCGGAAATATTTCAGGCAGTCAAACTATCCCTAACCTTAAGAAATCAATTGAAAAATAATGCCAAAAACATTTTCTGCCATGCCGGAAAATCCCAAATTAACAAAGTAGATTACTAAGTTTAAATTGTTTATTATGAGAGGGAATAACAGAAATGTTGCAAGAAGCTCGAACACCCCTCAAGAAAGTAGCAATTTAGACCCTTCTATCCAACGCCAATGGTGTGATATGATGTGTTGAGCACCACATATGTGATATTGAGAATTGATTGAGCAATTGCTTCGTCGACATTTGGACATGCGTGCTATTGTTTTTTCACCTTTCGAGTACCCATTGTAATTTCAATTTAGAGTGAAATCACACCAAAGGCAAATGACATTTACCTTCATTTTCATGGAATTGAAGGTAAATGAAGTTCTTTCAACTACTAGGTAGTTGCTTGACAGTTATTTTGTTCTTTGCGATATCTCCCCTATTTAGGTCCCTAGTCTCGTCTATTTCCTTCATCAGCTCCTCAACGTGCATCTCTTCTTCTTGGAGTTTCAAGCCGCTTGCTACCTATTCCTTTTCTTATTTGCATCCTGTTATCGTTTCTATGTCGGCCTTCTCTTCATTCACGGCCGTTTCGAAGTTTATATTCTTTTGCAAACGGTGGTCTCTTTGCAACGTTTTCAAGAGATTGTCTGCTCAACCCAATTTAGGGCCGGTTTTCTTTCAATTTCGTTTCTTTGGATTCAATCCTTAGTTTATGTTTCTTTGAGTTATTGCCAGCCTTGTTCTTTGGCCCTGCACTGCCAGTTTTGTTGTGAGCTTAGCCATTACCACCCGACTCAGTTCTCTTCTCTGTAGCCTCAATGGCACCTAAATCAAACCCTCTCAGGCTGGGAAAGAGGCCTATCTCTGAAGCTTCTGGTTCTCTAGAGGATTCCAGGACGAAGGTGGCTGCTGATGAAGAATCTCCGGCATGGTTGCAAGCTATGGAGAGCCTCCTGGAATCCAAGATTGCTGGCTTAGGTGGTGCCATGGAATCCAAGTTTGCAGCATTAAATAATGCTAAAGCCGAGGACGTAGTAGCTTTGGAAACCAAGGTCGCTTCCCTCCAAGAAGAAATCCAGCACAAAAGCAAGAAAGCTAGGGCTCCTGCCCTCAAATACGACGGAAATATCAAGCAATGGGATTTTCTGAACGAGATAGAGGAATCTTTTGCAGAGTTGGAAAGCCACATGCGGCTCCAGAAGACGTTGGACCCAACATGCAAGGCTATTATTGACAAAGGTAACAATTCGATTTCAAGTAGGAAAAATTATGTTTGGATAAGGGACGGGGAAGGTCTAACAGTGGCTGAATGCTATGAAATGGGAGAATTTAATCTGTGTGATAATGATAAACGGCTGCGGGACGCTAAGAAAATGGCCTTCGAATTGCGTAAGACCTCCAAGAAAAGGTTTGGCTTTCAGTTTGGGCTTAAAGGTTCTAATCTTTGCTATATTTGCCAGCAGCCAGGCCATTTAGCAACATCATGCCCATCTAAAGCTTTGCTGGCTCCATCTCCTCAGCAACTTCGGCTCCCTGCGCCAACTAACACCAATAACATGTTTTATAAAACTGCTTGAATGCTTTTATCTGTTGTGTTTTCGCCTCTGGTTTTGAGGAACATGTCTTTATAATAAAGTCTTCTTTTATTTCAGATGTTCTGGCTTTGTGAATCTTATTGAATGCAGTTTGTTGCTTATCATTCTCATTGTACTACCTGTTCAATTAGGCTCTTCAATTTGTCTTCTGTTTTTAGAAAGCTGTCAGCGTTTTTTCTCCTTCTTTTACACCTCTTGCATATTAGCTGTTCTCTGCGATAATCATCCGCAAACTGTAGATCTAGTCTATCTGCCAGCTGTTCCAACTGTCCTTTAACGAGTGTTCTTCTTGTGCTTGCTTTCAATCTTAGCTAGAGATCATTCAGCTCTGTTAGTTTTTTCCTGTTCTATCTTAAATGTTCTCCAATTTGCTGTAAGTTTGCAGTAAGGAATCTAAGAAGCCCGTTAAATGATGAGCATAGTCTTTCCATGGCTGTTTGAAGTGGGTTTTACAGTTGCTTCAACCTTAATTCCATGCTTAGCACAGTTAGATATTGGTCACCGGTTGTATGTTGCAGTTTTGCTCATTCCCTAGTGTTGATATGCAATTAATCTGCTGTAAGTTTTAGTATTGTTCATTCAATTTTGTTGGGATTCTTGTAACGGGTTGTGGTTGTGTTGGAGCTCCTTGGCCAGCTGAGATAGTTACATATGGCTATAGTAGTATAGATTAGTCTGTACAACGCCTTTCTGTTCATTTCCAGTGGCTGTCTACAAATACCTGCACATGTTCTTAACTTTGAGCTTCTTAACTTTGAGCTTGTACGGTTTAAGCCTTTTGAATTCAGGCTTATCTTCATAAACCGGTTGATAGCTTGTTCTAAAGCATGTATCAGACATTTCAATATGATCTATCTGTCTTATTTCTCCTTTGGACTTGCTCGGATCGTGCAACTTGTTGGCCGATGCTGAGATCAGCCGCTAGTTGCCGTGCATGGTGTAATCAGCCTGATTTTGTTCTATCTTAACCCTGACCTTATTCGATCGTTGCTGTACCTAATCTATAAGACGATTCGGCCCTGATCGTTCGATGCCCTAATGGTTCGTTTGCCTGCTAATGTTAACTTGTCTCTTATTTTATAACATTGTTTCTTTTTGGTGGATAAAGATCTCCCTTACCTTTAGTTTTTGTTTAGGCTTGTATTGGTATTGTTATGATGGTACAATGGGGATTGCGATCAAGGTGGATGCGCGGTTGCATGGCTATGTGTTACTAATTGAGTATGGTTACTGCATTGTTACAGATATAAGCACTTCGCCTACACAAATTTTGCACCCATCGGTGACGTATTTGCGCAATAGATTGAAAGACCGCTTGGCATTTTGGAAATCCTTTTGTTCATCTGCTATGGTGCTTGATTGGGTCAGTAATGGATATTCTCTTCCTTGGCTACATGGTCCCCCTAGTCAACCTGGTCTCAACCAAACCATAGGTCTGTACAGCAACATGCAGAGTTTGTTAGGGGTGCTATCAAGGATTTGCTTGCCTCAGGTGCTGCTATTGTTTCAAACTCAATGCCCTTCATATGCTCAAGCATGGGCGTGGTGCCCAAAGCCGGAAATAAATTTCGTCTTATTTTGGACCTTCGTTATGTCAATAGCTGCTTAGCTCATATCCCTTTTAAATATGAAACTATAAGGGAAGTTCGTGATATTGTCAAACCTAATGATGCCTTGTTCACTTTTGATCTCCATTCTGGATACCATCATGTCGATATTAACCCTGTTTGTTGGTCATACCTTGGCTTTGAGTTCGAGGGTACTTTCTACATGTTTACATCCTTACCATTTGGTCTTTCTTCTGCATGTTATGTATTTACCAAACTAATGCGATAACTTATGCGTCTATGGCGTGCTAAGGGTTGTCGTTGCATTCCCTACATAGACGACTTCTTATTTGCTACTCCTGTCACTAATTTTAAGAATGTCAAAGCTTTGGTGATGCAGGATTTTGAGGCAGCCGGCTTTGTTTTAGCACTGCATAAGTGCCAGCTAGAATGTTCTCATGTGGCCAAATTCTTAGGCTTTATGGTTGATTCATCTTCAGGTTTCTTGTCTATTGCTCCTGCAAGGCGCCAGAAATTTTTTAGCCTAGCATCAAAACTCCTTGCTGCTGATTACATTCCGGCACGTACATTAGCCTCTTTTATGGGTATGATCGAGTCTTTCCGTATGGTTTTTGGCCCTTTCTCCAAACTCTTATCATTCAATCTTGGTAATCTTTATGCTTCCATTACATCTTGGTCCCAACATTTGCAGTTATCCCAACGAGAGCATGCTGAGATTTTCCTTTGGTTCTCTTCCTTTGATCTCCTTAACAATGCTTACATTTGGGAACCCCTCAACCCTGCCATTTCCTTATGCTATGATGCTAGTAACTCAGGGTGGGGAGTTTGGCTTCATGGTTCTTTTCCGGGTACTGAATTTGCTGGTTCTTTCTCGGATGCCGAGAAGACTTCATCCTCAACTGCCCGTGAGCTTTTGGCTTTGCTACATTTTCTGGAGAAGCGTGCCCTGTCCTTGCAGAACTCCCAAGTTACGGATTTTGGTGATTCCTTAAATGCTTATTTTATCCTGTCTAAAGGTGGATCCCGTGTTTGTCACCTACATTCCTTATGTATCCGGATCTTTATTTTGTGTTCTAAGCATAGAATTACCCTTAAACCAGCCTGGATTCCTCGGAACCTAAACCAATGGGCTGACTATCTTTTAAAAATTATTGATTTTGATGACTATATGTTATCTGATGCAGCTTTTTCCTTGATAGAGATGAGATGGGGACCCCATGACTGGGACCGTTTTGCCAATGTTTATAATGCTCGTATTTCTAATTTTAATTGTTGGCATCCACTTCCTGGTATTTTATCGCCACCCGATGCTTTCTCTCAATCATGAGCCAATACAAACAGTTATTGTTTTCCTCCTCCGAGTCTCGTAGCTAAGACTGTTGCCTTTGCTCTTGCATGTAAGTGGGATATCACCTTAGTCATTTTTCATTGGGAGTCCGCCCCTTGGTGACCAGTCCTTCATGATGAATTCGAAAATTGGCTCGCTTGCTTTGTGGATCATTTATATTTTCCAGCTGGTGGACATGGTTTGCTTGGTGCTACTAGATCATCTTTACCTTGTGGAAAACCTACTAGTCCGATGATTGCGCTTCGACTTCATGCTTCCTGACATGGTGAGTTTTGTGTTTTTGTTTCAGATTTTTTCAATTCTCAGTTTTGGATGTCAATGGATAATTCGGATATGGAGATATGCCATTTATTGTCTCTACTGAAGGGTTATACTCTAAGTACGAGGGCACCAAACACTTTAAAGTCTTACCAAAAACCGTGGTACGAGTTTAAGGCTTGGTGCTTGTCTAAGAACCTCTCCTTTTTGCCCACATCTGCTATGACTATTTGTCTTTACATCACTAAGATTTTGCCATCCTCTCCGTCTCTTGCACGAGTCAATAACATCCTAGCTTCCATTGCTTTCCATCACCAGGTTGCTGGTCTGAGTAAGCCTACTGAGCACCCTCTTGTTTCCTAGTCCGTGATGTAGCCAAACGTAACACTTCCTCCAGTATCAACAAGAAGCAACCTTTGTTACCCCACATGGTCAGGAAGATTATTGATACCTTTGCGGGACCTTTAGCTACATTGTTGGATGTCATGCGCTGCACGGCTCTTGTCCTAGCTTTCTCTGCATTCTTGCATAGCTCAGAGTTGCTTTCCTTACATTGGCATGAAATCATTTTCTTCCCCTCTCATGCTAGCCTTTACATCCGTTCCTCTAAAACTGATCAAAGTGCTGTTGGCTCTTGGGTTTCTATTGCTCGTTTGGGGGGCCCATACTGTCCAGTTCAATTGCTTGAGCGCCTTATCCGTATGGGAAAATTTAGAGCTTTGGATGGTCCATCAGGCGGTTTTCTGTTCCGTGGTATTCATTGCTCCTCTTCTGGCACTTCACTCCGTAAGAAAGTGATCTCTTATTCCACTCTCCGTTCATGGTTTCGATATTGCTTACAATCTATTGGAGAAGACCCTGATGCTTTTGGTACACATTCTGGTAGGCGAGGTGGAGCTACTACTGCCGCAACTTTTAATGTTCCAGACCGTTTATTTAAAGCCCATGGCCGTTGGTCCTCTGAGTCTGCTAAAGATGGCTATGTGATTCCAGCATTACATGAACAGCTTCTAGTTTCTCGCTCTCTGGGCCTTGCCTCAACTGAAGTCTCAAGAGCTCTACTAGAGTTCGGTGCTTCTAGCGGTACTCACTTTACCTGCCTCTTTTTTCAGCATGTATTCTGTTTTGAGTTGTTTAAGAGATGCCTATGAGGGTGGTTCTTTTCCATGGTTTTCCATTTCTAGTAGTTCTAGAAATGACATTTACCTTCATTTTCGTGGAATTGAAGGTAAATGAAGTTCTTGAACTACTAGGTAGTTGCTTGACAGTTATTTTGTCCTTTGCGATATCTCCCCTATTTAGGTCCCTAGTCTCGTCTATTTCCTTCATCATCTCCTCAACGTGCATCTCTTCTTCTTGGAGTTTCAAGCCCCACCCCCCACCCTTGCTTTCTTCCGTCATAAAGGTATTTTCCTTGGATGTTGGCCCTAGTGCCAGTTGGAGGCTTTTACGCCAGTTGTTGGCCTTAGCGCCTGGATGGAAGCCCTTGTGCTTGGTGGAGACCCTAGAGTCTTGTGGTCCCTTGTGCCTATGGGGAGGCCCTAGAGCCTGGATGAGCCCGAGGGGCCTTTTTTAGCTTATTTTTCCTTTGTTTTGCAGATACCAAGCTGCTTAGTTGGAGAACCTAAAGTCTTGTGGGTCCTTGTGCCTATCGGGAGACCCTAGAGCCTGGATGAGCCCAAGGGGCCTTTTTTAGCTTATTTTTTCCTTTTGTTTTGCAGATACCAAGCTGGGAGGATGCGGTAATTGATCTGTCAAGTTGAGAGTGGAGCCTAGTCCCTTGTCTGAAGATTGTTACGGTTTATGCACGAACTTTGTTCTATTCTTCATGTCAGTTAGCATGTTCTATATCTATGTACTCATCCCAACAAGGCTAGTAGGCCTGAGGGTAACTTGTTACATCGTCAGAAACCTAGTCTGGTTAATGATCCTATTATGATCAGGGTTTTTCCTCGAAAACCCGAAAGGGCGAGGTTTTTTAATCCCGATTATAATGGTTTCATTGATTCAGTTATCAGCATGTATTCTGTTTTGAGTTGTTTAAGAGATGCCTACGAGGGTGGTTCTTTTCCATGGTTTTCCATTTCTAGTAGTTCTAGAATCCAATTTAATTATTTCGCCCAATCGGATCACTGTTCGACTTGTTCTCTCTTTCTTTCCCCCCTTTTTTTTATCTATATATTCTTTTCTAAAGGAATATCCTTAGCCTATGCTAACTATAGAGTTAGCTATCTGCTCAGAATTATGGCTACTGAACTATAGAGCCTTGCAATCGTAGAGTTCAACAACCTAACTAAACTTGGTTGACTTGTCTTCACAATCTCTATGCTTTCCTAGACAAATCAAGTTAGTGTCCACTTTGACCTGAGACACCATCTTTCTCACATTTTCTTTGGATTTTCTCTTGCACTTTTCCTCTAATACTTGACCATCTTTATCCCTATTTCATCTACAGTTTCTTATTTTTAAGAAATGATGGATAATTCTATAGGTGACCCTTGTTGTTAATTTCTTCTATATTTTGGCTGGGTGACATCCAGTTTCTCCATACAATTTCAATTTTGCAGTGGTTCTAGTGCCTTTATACAGACTCGGTTTTTGGAACTCTTGCCTAATCCTTGGTCTACAGCCAAATCCCCACTGTTAATATAAGGGAGACCGAGAGAAAACATTTGAATTAATATAGCAAGTGAATTCATAAGTTATCTTATTGATTTTTATTGGTCAAAACATACCTAAATCGTTCGTTGCAAAAAGTCTTAGGGTTAGGGTTCATTCTCGAGCTTTTTTGCTGATCAAGATGGTAGCCGGCATCTCTATTTCTATTTTTCTATCTTCGTTTCCTTATCTGGCACATACACTGGCACATACACGGCTCCTCATGGATGACCGGATTGATGCTAGATGGTCTGTGCAGTCCCGAGACACTATTAGCTATTGAACTTTACTCCACAATGATCAAGAGTTTGAGAATGAAGACTGCCGGATTTATGTTGAAGCCCAAAATGTGCAATGCATTGCTGATAAGATGGTTCCAGAAACTATGAACAATGTTGAATGGGCTGATGCCATGACTGCAATAGAGCTGGATCCAACTGTACAAGCGCCTAAAATCGCCAAGAAGAATCATGTTTCCCATATTTTTAGATATATGTGTTCATATTATAATCTTTAATTTCTTAGACTCTAGAGTTCTCGCATAGCATTTAACATAATGTTTGAGAGTTTGTAGCAGCCATGTATTATTTCTAGATTGACGATGGCTTTCTAGTTAACTGTTTCATGCATTCTAAACAGTTTACATATTTCTTATACATCAATTCCTAGCCCCTGTTTTGTTCTGTCTTGTCAAGGTTATTTGGTTAATTGTTGATAATTTATGTAACTTCTGCTCTGTTTGTGACAGTATGCTTACCTCTTATACAATAGGTCCTAGATCTTGTTATTATGGAATTTTCGGCTGTCATTTCTAATAATTTTCTGCTGTCCACTTGTTGATCTTATGTTCACTCTAGGAGACAGTTTGCCCCTTGTTATTGGCTGTGCTTTTTGGAATATGAGGGCATAAGAGTGCTGATCTATTTTCTGACTTCTTTCTTGATGGATCTAGCTGTAAAATCTTCTATGCCATACAGCCAGTATTGATAATCTGCTCTCATTCTGCGAGAAGGCATCTTTATAATTTTAGCCATTTTAGCTTCTTTTCTCTTGCCTGACACATCCTCAAGAATAGCTTGCAGACTGAACATGAATTGATGGTGTGCCTCTTAATGTTATATTTACTGCCTTGCAGATTTTCATGTCATTTGACGATCTTTGCTATTTGTTCCCTACTGACTAATGAATGGGCTTGTTATAATACACATTGACCCCAATTTTTGGTCCACAGTTGTTTTTTAGCTGTACGGAAGTGTTGTTTTATGCCAAAAACAACACCAAAATGGCCCCAAAAGTCCAAGTGGCCCGTTTATCCAGATTTGCACAAAGAGACAGTGGTTTTTTGGCAAAAATTTGCCACGGTGGTCTTTTGGCAGAAAAATCCATGCGTAGAAAAAATTGACATAGTTTTATGATTTTTTGTCAACATGTATTTTTTTCCTTCACTGTTGTTTTTAGTGGAACTATACGTTGTTTATCTTCAGAATTATATGCGTAGGTCTCGATATTACCACATGTGAAAAACTAAATTACAACATGAAAGTAAGATTGTTTTTCAAAATAGTTACATGTTATTTAACAAAGTATCACATGTGTTATTGAAGTCTTGCTATTATTTTTTATGCCATTAAGTATTGTTTTTTTAAATTAAGGACATGTAAAAAAGCATTATAATAACATATATAAAAAACTAGGTGTTGTTTTTAGTTATCTTTAGCTAATGAAATATTGACACGTGGCGTATTTTATAAATAATAAAATGTTATTTTAACTAATCAAATATCGACACGTGGCTTACTTTTTCAAATAAAAAATCATTATTATCACATATAGAAAAACAATGAGGTGTTGTTTCTAATATAACTTCTAACGAATCATATATTGACACGTGGCATACATTCAAATAAAAAGTTCATATTTACCACGATTAAAAAATTAATATGATAATATTGTAGTTTATTCTCTTGTGGGAATTGAATATTGATGTTTATTCTCTTCTGGATCATTAAGTGTAAGTGCTTCCCTGTCGAAGTTTTTTTTATTTTATCTTTTCATTGATAAATCATTGTAAGCAAATAAATGTGCCATTATAACCATGAGATTGGATAGAAAAGATGCACACAAATTTAGAGCAGAAGCAAACCATAAACTCTACACAGCTGAAGTTAAGAAATGAATTATTTTATTTTGTACAAAGCCATTAATGATATCATAGCTTAACTGCTACTGTATCTAGATCCTACCTTTAACAACATAATAGAATAAGTTTTCAGCACAAGGTTGCAGCAATGCTATTGAATGCCAAGAAAGCACACAAATTGAATTTGACGAAGAAGTAATACTCTGTTCTGGTATATCCACGGATTTGAAACTAGTTTTCAATCAGCAGACTTTTAGCATATTGCCAAATAAGAAGTAAGATGAAGCCAGAGCTCTGAAGTCAAGCTTCTGTGACATACATGCAGAATAGCTGCAAGCTGCAAGTTCGAAACTCTAACTCCGCTGATAATAGAACGGCCCCTGTTTTAATAGAACAGTGAGCATCTAAAGCAAAAACAAAGAAAAAGAAGAAATCTGAGAAATAGAATAGAAGCTTTCACCTCAACGGAGTAGAAAGCCGTGAATGGAGTACAAAAAAAGATCTGATTTTTTCTCTTCCTTTACATCTAACCTACAGAAGCCTGTGACACTGCTACGGCTCGCTTGCAGTAACAACAACATTATTTGCTGCAGACTGGGGACCCACAATAGATGCCAGGTTGTTTTGGTAACGTTGGAACAGAGTAAACTGTTCGGGCATAGTTAATCTTCTCAACTGCCAGCATTTTTAAAAAGGTCATACGAAATCCTCCTAACAAACAAACCCAAAGAGCTAAATCCCAGATCTTACAAATATGCTTCCAGTATCCGCCAAAATGCCTGCTCCTGCGGATGCAAAGTTGGCTCCTCGCAAAAGATCTTGGGCTGTCATGCCGGGAGACAAAATTGGCAAAACAGAGGCCGTGCCCATGAACTCACCTGCGATAGTTATACAATGCATCAGTTTTTGTTAATCTATGAAACAGAAGAGCTATTTAGTCTAAGATTGAGTTAATAACCAGAAATCTTCCTCCTTCATAACCCCAAGACATAACCGTAATCGTCCTCCTTCATGTCGCTGCAAGCCATAACCGGAAGGAGCGCCACCATCAACATAGCAAAAGAGCTCCGACATCGCCATAGCTAAGGGAGGGAAAGAGAAAATACATGGCGCATTGTCATAGCCAAGGAGCTCCGCCATCGCCATAGCCAATGGAGGGAAATGAAAAGAACAGGGCCATTAATCTCAGTCCTGCTAGAGCCAATGAAAGGAGAGGACCCGGATCAATATCCTGGCCGTTGATCATCATGAATCACAGCTGTCATTTTAAGGGCCAATAATATAATAAGACGGGGATCAAGATCTTAGCCGTCCATCTTGGTTATATAAAATATTTTTTAATGGTTTAATTCATATGATCATTTTTATGGTTGAAACATTGTGCCCCTAGGATCCATCATGCCACCTGCTTGGCTCCAGCATGCCACGCGGGCTCTAATATGCCATGCAAAATCTAACATGCCACGCGTGCTCCAACATGCCAAGATGGCTCAAACATGCTACGTGGGCTCCACCATGCCACCTAGGCTCCAACATGCCAAGGTGGATCAAACATGCCATCTAGTCCAACATGCCACCTAGGCTCAAACATGCCAAGGTGGCTCAAACATGCCACCTATGCTCCGAAATGACATCCAGGCACCAAAATGCCATCAAAGCTCCAACATTCCAAGGTGGCTCAAACATCCCACATGGGTTCCAACATGCCAACTGGGCTCCAACATGCCAAGGTGGCTCAAACATGCCACGTGGGCTGTAACATGCCACCTAGTTGGCTCCAACATGCCACGTGGGCTCCAACATGACGGGGTGGCTCAAACATGCCAAGGTGTCTCAAACATGCCACCTAGGCTCCAACATGCCAAAGTGGCTCAAACATGCCACCTAGGCTCAAACATGCCAAGGTGCCTCAAACATGCCAACACGGGCTCCAACATGCCATCTAGGCTCCAACACGCCTAGGTGGCTCAAACATGCCACGTGGGGTCCAACATGCCAACTAGTTGGCTCAAACATGCCATGTGGGCTCAAACATGCCACGGTGTCACAAACATGCCACGTGGGCTCCAACATGCCACCTAGGCTCCAACATGCCAAGGTGGCTCAAACATGCCAAGGTGGCTCAACCATGCCACGTGGGCTCCAACGTGCCAAGGTGGCTCAAACACGCCACCTAGGCTCCAACATGGAAAGGTGGCTCAAACATGCCACCTAGACTCCACATGCCAAGGTGGCTCAACAGCCACCTAGGCTCTAACATGCCAAGGTGGCTCAAACATGCCATGTGAGCTCCAACATGCCACCTAGGCTCTAACATTCCAAGGTGGCTCCAACATGCCACTAGGCTCAAACATGCCAAGATGGCTCAAACATACCACCTAGGCCCTAACATGCCAAGGTGGCTCAAACATGCCATGTGGGCTCAAACATGCCACTCGGCTCAAACATGCCAAGGCGGCTCAAACATGCCATGCGGGCTCCAACATGCCACCTAGGCTCCAACATGCCAAGGTGATGCCACCTAGGCACCAACATGCCACCTAGGCTCAAACATGCCAAGGTGGCTCAAACATGCCAAGGTGGCTCCAACATGCCAAGGTGGCTCAAAAATGCCAAGGTGGCTCAAACATCCCATGTGGGCTCCAACATGCTACCTAAGCTCCAACATGCCAAGGTGGCTCAAACATGCCACGTGGGCTCCCAACATGCCACCTAGGCTCCAACATGCCATGCGGGCTCCAACGTGCCACCTAGGCTCCAACATGCCACCTAGGCTCAAATATGCCAAGGTGGCTCAAACATGCCAAGGCGGCTCCAACATGCCACCTAGGCTCCAACATGCCAAGATGGCTCGAAAATGCCAAGGTGGCTCAAACATGCCATGTGGGCATGATGACTAGGACTTCATGCAAGAAATATGATAACCTTTGGAATTTTTGGTAGAGAGTTTTGTCGTTAAGGCGATTACAAAGGCTCGAGAATGATAATTATCTTACATGCCATGCCATCAAGCGACAAAATTACCCTAGGGACCAAGTTATACAGTCATTTTTTGCAACGAAAAAAACACGAACCCTCTACATGGCAGTATTCTGCAGCCACCTCTTAGACCAATTGACTACGAACATGTTGGACATGAGCTACTTTGTCGCTTCTTGGAAAAGGGGTAGTCTTCTGCCCACGAAACTTGGTCTCCAGGGTAATGTCAACATTTTGAGTCCATTGGCAGAGTTCACAGTTCCGGAGTGGGAAAGTTGCCTGTCCGTGGCCAGGATTCTTCCGGAGAGGACCTTTGGGGCGAACTGCTTCCGGAAAATTTTAAAGGTCCGTCTTCTGGCGTCATTACCCTCCCTCTACGTGATGACATTATGCAAGATCCTAGTCGAATATGACTAGGATATAGCCTCCGAAACGTAAACCCTGTGTGTTGCTAGGTTATTGAAGGATTTACATTATGGGGGTCGAGTTTTAGTCGGTTGCACTTGGGACATGGTTGAGAAGCTGCAATTGAAAACATGAAGCAATAGGAACTGATGGAATGGGGTTTGGAGTTATCCTCTTCCCAGTATGGCAATTAGAAGTCAAGAGCGCCTTTTGCAGTAGCAAAATTGTTTGGGATCATTCGGGATGGCCAATAGATCCAAACTCTGTTATTTCAGTTGCCATGGCTCTATATGCGTGTTTAGAAAAGGTGCACCTAGTTATCTAAGAAAACGACCACGTTTTGGCCTCCAAAATATAAACCCTACAATAACCTAGCAACACATAGGGTTTACGTTTCGGCGGCTAAAACGTGGTCATTTTTTTGGATAGCTAGGTGCACCTTTGCTAAACACATATGCGGAGCCATGGCAACTGAAATAATAGAGTTTGCATCTATTGTCCATCCCGAATGATCCCAAACAATTTTGCTACTACAAAAGGCGCTCTTGACTTCGAAATGCCACACTGGGAGGAGGATAAGTCCAAACCCCATTCCATCAGTCCTATTGCTTCATGTTTTCAATTGCAGCTTCTCAACCATGTCCCAAGTGCAACCGACTAAAACTCGACCCCCATAACGTAAACCCTTCAATAACCTAGCAACACACAGGGTTTATGTTTTGGAGGCTATATCCTAGTCAGATTCGGCCAGGATCTTGCACAATGTCATCACGTAGAGGGAGGGTGTTGACGCCAGAAGATAGACCTTTAAAACCTTCTAGAAGCAGTTCGCCCCAAACGTCCTCTCTGGAAGAACCCTGGCCATGGACGGGCAACTTTCCCACTCCGGAACTGTGAACTGACTCTTATAATGGACTCAAAACGTTGACATTACCTTGGAGACCAAGTTTCGTGGGCAGAAGACTACCCCTTTTCCAAGAAGCGACAAAGTAGCTCATGTCCAACATGTTCGTAGTCAATTGGTCTAAGAGGTGGCTGCAGAATACTGCCATGTAGAGGGTTCGTGTTTTTTTCGTTGCAAAAAATGACTGTATAACTTGGTCCCTAGGGTAATTTTGTCGTTCCGGATGGCATGGCGAAGTCGAATTATCATTCCGGAGCCTTTGTACTGCCCGAACGACAAAACACTTGGGTGTCTACACGGTCGACCGCAGGACGCGTCGCAGTTTGATAAATTCTCTTGGACCGATCTTGGATTTTTTTGAATGTGCTCAAAGCAGGTTAGTTGAATGGCGAATTCAATGGTCGGATAGGGAAACTGAGCTCTGGGAGTGGGAGCACTGGCATTTACCCTCCCGGAGGAGCGCTGGCAGGAAAGGCTGCCTCGGCAACCTTTCTGAGGTCCATCTCTTGGGGTCTGGCCTCTCCCCTTTGGTGAGGAATCCGCGCAAAGTTTTGGCCTGGTTTGATTTGGGGGAGGGTGTCAGCGCTTTAAGTTCTTCAAGATCCCTCTATTCTATCCCAAATTCCTCTACCAAAAATTTGGAAGGTTATCATACTTCTTGCATAAAATCCTAGTCATCATATCCGTGTCACCATCATCTAGCCATGTCACCCAAAATTTGCCAACATCACTTAATGAAAAGACCAAAGATGGACATCTTTTCATTTTTGGCCTAGTCAAAACTTGACCTTGCTTACTTGGCATGCCATGTCACCACTTGGAGTGCCTAGGTGGCATGTGTGAGCCTAGGTGGCATGCCTGAGTCACCTTGGCATGTTGGAGCCTAGATGGCATGTTGGAGCCCGCGTGGCATGTTGGAGCCACACTGGCATGTTTGAGCCTAGGTGGCATGTTCGAGCCACCTTGGCATGTTTGAGCCTAGATGGCATGTTGGAGCCACCTTGGCATGTTTGAGCCACCTTGGCATGTTTGAGCCTAGGCGGCATGTTTGAGCCACCTTGTCATGTTGGAGCCCACATGGCATGTTGGAGCCTATGTGGCATGTTGGAGCCCGCGTGGCATGTTTGAGCCATCTTGGCTTGTTTGCGCCACCTTGGCATGTTCGAGCCAAGGTGGCATGTTGGAGTCTAGGTGGCATGTTTGAGCCACCTTGGCATGTTTGAGCCTAGGTGGCATGTTGGAGCCACCTTGCCACGTTTGAGCCAACTTGGCATGTTGAAGCCTAGGTGGCATGTTGGAGCCCGCGTGCGCGTGGCATGTTTGAGCCACCTTTGCATGTTGAAGCCTAGGTGGCATGTTTTTGCCACCTTGGCATGTTGGAGCCCACGTGGATGGAGTCCATGTGGCATGTTTGAGCCTCCTTGGCATGTTGGAGCCTAGGTGGCATGTTTGAGCCCATCTTGGCATGTTTGAGCCACCTGGCATGTTTGAGCCTAGGTGGCATGTTGGAGCCTAGGTGGCATGTTGGAGCCCACGTGGCATTATGGAGTCCACGTGGCATGTTTGACCCACCTTGGCATCTTGGAGCCTAGGTGGCATGTTGGAGCCTATGTGGCATGTTGGAGACTATGTGGCATGTTGGAGCCATCTTGGCTTGTTTGCGCCACCTTGGCATGTTGGAGCCTAGGTGGCATGTTGGAGCCCGCGTGGCATGTTTGAGCCACCTTGGCATGTTGAAGCCTAGGTGGCATGTTTTCGCCACCTTGGCATGTTGGAGCCCACGTGGCATTATGGAGTCCACGTGGCATGTTTCAACCACCTTGGCATATTGGAGCCTAGGTGGCATGTTGGAGCCTAGATGGCATGCTTGAGCCCACCTTGGCATGTTTGAGCCACCTGGCATGTTTGAGCCTAGGTGGCATGCTGGAGCCTAGGTGGCATGTTGGAGCCACCTTGGCATGTTGGAGCTTAGGTGGCATGTTAGAACCACCTTGGCATGTTTGAGCCACCTTGGCATGCTTGAGCCTATGTGGCATGTTGGAGCCCGCATGGCATATTTGAGCCATCTTCGCATGTTGGAGCCTAAGTGGCATGTTTGAGCCACGTTGGCATGTTGGAGCCTAGGTGGCATGTTGGAGCCACCTTGGCATGTTCGACCCACCTTGGCATGTTTGAGCCTAGGTGGCATGTTGGAGCCACCTTGGCATGTTGGAGCCCGCGTGGCATGTTTGAGCCACCTTGGCATGTTTTAGCCTAGGTGGCATGTTTTAGCCACCTTGGCATGTTGGAGCCCACATGGCATGTTTGAGCCACCTTGGCATGTTGGAGCCTATGTGGCATGTTGGAGTCTAGGTGGCATGTTTTGAGCCACCTTAGCATGTTAGAGCCTAGGTGGCATATTGGAGCCTATGTGGCATGTTCGAGCCACCTTGGCATATCAGAGCCTAGGTGGCATGTTTGAGCCCATGGCATGTTTGATCACCTTGGCATGTTGGAGCCTAGGTGGCATGTTGGGGTAGGTGGCGGTGTGGCATGTTGGATTTTATGTGGCGTGTTAGAGCCTAGGTGGCATGTTGGAGCTCGAGGTGGCATGGTTGAGCCACCTTGGCATGTTGGAGCCCACATGGCACATTTGAGCCACCTTGGCATGTTTGAGCCTAGGTGGCATGTTGGAGCTTATGTGGCATGTTTGAGCCACCTTGGCATGTTGGAGCCTAGGTGACATGTTGGAGCCCACGTGGCATGTTTGAACCACCTTGGCATGTTGGAGCCCAGGTGGCATGTTTGAGCCACCTTGGCATGTTAGAGCCTAGGTGGATTGTTAGAGCCTAGGTAGCATGTTAGAGCCATGGTGGCATGTTGGATAGGTGGCATGTTGGAGCCTAGGTGGCATGTTTGAGCCACCTTGGCATGTTTGAGCCTAGGTGGCATGTTGTGAGGCACCTTGGCATGCTGGAGCCTAGATGGCATGGTGGAGCCTACGTGGCATGTTTGCGCCAACTTGGCATGTTGGAGCCACCTTGGTGCATGTTTGAGCCACCTTGGTTGGTGGCATGTTTGAGCAACCTTGGTGGCATGTTTGAGCCAAGTGGACAAAAAATTTGGCCATTCCACATCCCTATGCCAGAAAAAGGTATGTACACTTAAATGATGATATCTTGAGTGTTTTTGAACATTTCTGGCTGATATTTGAAATGGCTATCAGGGAAAACATGTACGAACATGTGGAAAGAATTTTGGCTTGATTTAGAACTAAGGTGATGGAGAGAAATTGGATATATTTTTCTCTCAATGAACTGTAAGAAAGAACCAACAAACAATTTTTTGAATCCTGATTTCTATAAGGTTTTTGTTATGTGGTTTCAAACTCCTGGAAGTCTGAATGGGACCTGAGATCATGTGCATATCCCCAAAAAATGGATTTGAGGCATAAAAGAGCAAAACTCTCTCTCTCTCTCTCTCTCTCCCTCTCTCCCTCCCTCCCTCCCTCCCTCCCTCCCTCCTCTCTCTCTCTCCGGCGGCACAGGCAGGCAGAACTAGGGCAAAGAAAGGTGAAGGATCTGTGATCGAGACAGGAGGGGGCAAGACTGGACCGGAATCTTCAATACTAAAAAATGATGGGTCTGCAAAAAAGGATGGGACTGTGATCGAGGCAAAGGGGAATGGACCGGATAAGGCAGGAGGGGCCACGAAATCTTCTACAGCAGCAAGTGGGGCAGATGGGCCGGAAAAGACAGGGGAGGCCACGAAATCTCCTGCAGCAACAAGTATGGCAGAGGCATCTGCAACAGTAGTCCCTGCAAAAGAGAAACATAAAAATAGGAGAGCAACGCACGATGGGGGACGGGAGTCAGAGGCAGGGGAGTCAGACGAATCAGATACCGGATCATCTCAAGATGGGTTCGAAGAAAAAGAACCAGGAGCTCTCCCATCAATTTCGGCCATGTTTGGAACAGAAACAGATGCAAAAAGGGCAGCAACACGCATTCCAAATTTTCCGGCAATAGGAACAGAATGCCTCCAAAGATATCCCAACTGCTTTGGAGGTATCACAGGGAAATGGTTATGGGTCAATTACTCACGCTTATGATGAAAATATTGGACTCCATGGAACAATCTAGGAAGGAGGCGTAACAAGCAAGAAGGGGAGGCAAATGCCAAATGATTCAAATGTTAAAACTCCTCCAAGGTATGAACGAATCCCTGCACATGTTAAAGAATGAGAATTCTGAATTAAGGCAGCAAGTAGCAAGCATATCAGACAAACCAGCTGTTAATGATTACATGGAGATTGAGGAAGGCAAAGAAACATTGACTGAGGTTCTACAGAAATTAGACAGTAGAATGAATGACATTGTTGAAAAGCAAGAACAGCAGAAAAGAGCATTGAACATCAGGATTTCAGGACTGCCAGAGAAGGAAGAGGAGAATACCAAAGAAGAGGTGCAGGAGATGCTCTCGCAAAAGCTGCAGATCCCTATAGATGGGATCATAATGGCTTACAGGGTGGGTAAATGGGATGGACGAACCCGCAATGTCATTGTCAAGTTTATAAGTGAAGAAGCAAAGATAAGAGTGATGCAGAAACACACTCTTCTGAAAGGGCAAAACATATGGCTTAACGATGATTTAACGCAGAGTCAGCTAGTACAACGGAAAGAGGAGATTCAAAAAATAAAAGAAGCAAGACAAGAGGGCAAGAAAGTAGTTTGGAGGAATGGCAAGGCCATCATCACAGAATAGGAAAGAAAGACCATCAGGGCGTGTATGTGGAATATCAATGGTAAGGCAGACGAGGTCGCTTTACTTGGAGATATTCTCAAATCTTGGGATTTATTTTTCATGGTAGAAACGCATGAGCATGAAGAACATGGATTACCTGACATAGAACATTTTAGTTTATTACATTCTGTTTGGCACAATAAGGGTTGGAGAAGAAAGGGAATAGGAGGCATAGCAGTATATGCACGAAATGGGCTGGAAAACATGTTTACAGTGGTTAAGAAAGATGCATCTAAACAACATATCTGGCTGGAAACTATGGGGCGTTATGGGAAAGTGTACATTGCGGGCTGCTACTATCCGCCTAGAGATTCACCTCTCTATAAGACAGGAGATATGGATAAGGATGATCCGTTCCATCACTTAGAAAAAGATGCTTTGGAGTTAGGAAAACATGGGGACATAGTATTACTAGGAGATTTCAATGGCAGAATAGCACATAGACAAGCATATATACCTGCTGATGATGGAGATTCTATTTGGATGGAGCCGTTAGATGAAGAAGTTATGCAAGCAAATGGATGGGCGAGGGTTACTCAAGATCGTAATGTTGATGTACAACCACAAGGTATGCACTTATTGAATATGTGTAGTGGACTAGATTTGATAGTGCTAAATGGTATAAAGAAATTCCCATGTTCTGGAAAATGCACATCTAAGGGAGCTACAGGGGTAGGTGCGAGTGTAGTGGATCTGGCATTAGCAGGTACAAATATTTTGGATAGCATATCTAATTTTTATGTGAATGACTCTATTCCCACTTCGGATCATTATCCCATTGTGATGGAAATAGAGCTAGCAAATCAAGAGGCCACGCCTTTACAGGAACATGTGTTTAGTAAAGGCATATACATGAATGCAGCAAGAAAAAAGGAGTATAAAATAGCATGTGAAGAGCACATAAAAGAAATATCATGGCCAACTGATTTGGTCGGTATTGATGCCAAGCTTACATCAATTTGATTGATGTCGCTAGCGATTGCTTCTTGTCGCAAAGGAGAGCAAAAGGGTTACCATGCAATGGATGGTACGATAAAGAATGTAAGGATAAAAGAATGGAGTATAAGCGGGCTAATGATACATGCAAGCCTAGAGTAAGAGAAGAGTATAGAAAGCTGGTCAGGCGGAAAAAACGGGCATATTTGAAGCAGAAGCAGGAACACTTTGTAAAAGAACTGATTGAGGACCCTAAAAGGTTCTGGGGTAAGCTAAAAAGAAGAAAACAAATGGTAAGTGCATTAGATGTAGACAAGTTGATAAAACAGGTACGGAAGCTTTATCACATTGAGGGGTTGGAGGATACCATGCAGGTAAATGGAGAAATACTGATGTTCTCTGAAGAAGAAGTGGAAATTGGTATTAAAAAACTAGCATGTGGAAAGACGACAGATACTCTTGGCCTTGTGGCAGAAATGATCAAATGGGCAGGACCAGGTGTGGCAAAGATAATTACAAGAGTCATGAACAAGGCATTGATAAGCGACTTCCCATCTACTTGGCAATACAATCGAGTGGTGCCAATTCATAAAGCAGGAGACGTAGCAGATCCAAATAATTATAGGATGGTGATGGTAAGTAGTCTATTCTCCAAACTTTTTGCTACAATATTGGAAAATAGGATGAGTACATGGGCAGAAGAGAATAATGTTAGAGCAACAGGGCAAGCAGGCTGCGTAAAATGTCTACAATAGACCACTTGGTTACTTTCAGAGCAGTCACAGATTCGATAAAAAAGACCAAAAAACCACTCTTTGCATGCTTTGTTGATCTGACCAAAGCCTTTGACATGCTACGCAGGAAGAATATATGGGATTATATGGAAACTATTGGTGTTCCTCATGGGCTCAAAAATGCAGTCGCTGTATTATATGAAAAGGTGGTTGTTGGATTGTCCTTCCCATTGAACCAGCAATGTCAAGAGAAAATTATCAGCAATATAGGGGTAAAGCAGGGGTGTCCTCTGTCACCTACTCTCTTTGGCATATATATTGACCAATTTGATACATGAGTATGGAGGAGAAGGAACCACAATCGCTGGATATATACTAATGCTGTTGTTGTATGCTGACGATATTGTGCTCTTTGCCAGGAGTCAGAAAGGTATGCAAAAACACTTAAATGCTTTGGCTGATTTTTGTGATAGAACGGAGATGAAAGTGAATTTAGGGAAAACGAAAATCCTTATATTTGGGATAAGAGTACATGATTTTCATTTCTATTACAAAGGGCAAGAGGTAGACATTACAGACACATATAAATATTTGGGGCTGGTTGTGAAACACAACTATAGCTGGAATAGTGCAGTTGAGCAGAGAACAGATGCGGGGATTAAGGCCTTTTACTCAATGCAAAGAGTATGCAATAAAAAAGGGATTATTGACTGGCATCTTAAGAAGATGCTTTATAACTCATTAGTGCGTTCTGTTATTCTATACGGATGCGAAGTGTGGGGACCAGGATTATCTCTAGATATGTGGACTAGAGTAGAGAAGATCCAAAAAAAATTTCTGCTAGCAGAGCTGGGAGTTAAATTGCAAACACCATACCAGATGATGCTTGCTGAAGCAGGGCTGTATGAATTGGAAATTGAAGCATTACTGCAGACCATTAAATATGTTAGGAAAATTCAGGATATGGATTATGATAGGCTGCCTAGAAAGGCTATGATTCATAGTAGCCTAAAAGGGTGGTTTGCAAATGTGGTTACATGGTTGAGACGATGGGACATGACGTTAGAGGAGATACCAGATGAAGCCGACAAATTAAATGACTATGTCTACAAGAAAGCACGTGATAAAGGCTGGAGGAATCCTGGAACCAAGATGGTTTTCTACAAAGAAATGATTAACCCAGAATTGAAGGAGGCCTCACACTTGGCTGGTGGGCTTTCCCAGTTCAAACAGCATCTTGTCTCTAGATCAAGCCTCAGGCTCCCATCACTTAGGGGTGGAAGTGGGACCATGGTGGGGGCTTCCCGAGATATAAGCGCACATGCAAGGTTTGTGGGGAGGATGTGATCGAGGATGAGGTGCACTTATTATTCCATTGTCCAGCATATCAGGCACTGAGGCATAGACATATGATATCTTTGGAGGTGCCCCTATGGGCGTTCTTTGACATGCCACCTGCGACCGTTGGATATTTTTTAACAGATGTCATGAAAGTGAGAGAGATGTCTATAAAAAGTTATAACAGTCTGTTGGATAGTTATGAGAAAGAGGGAGATATAGACTAATGATACCTTTGAAAAGGATCATTAGATGTTTAAAAAACTGTACGTGTGTTGATGTTCGTCTTCTAGACCTGATGGTCTCACAGACGTTAATAAAACATTATCTTATCTTATCTCTCTCTCTCTCTCTCTCTCTCTCTCTCTCTCTCTCTCTCTCTCTCTCTCTCTCTGTCCTGTGGTAAGACGTTAAACTGCCATACCCAAGGTCACGGGTTCAACGCCTCGTTGTGAAAGTGGCCATGCAATATAAAGTTGGTGGGGGAAGGACCCACTTCAGCAATGTAAAGTGGTGGGGGCAGGACCCATCTGGGTGTGTTGTAAAGTGTCACATGTCCGATAGGACGCTGCCTTGTGGCGTGACGTTAAAATCTCTTCTTCTTCTTCTTCTCTCTCTCTCTCTCTCTCTCTCTCTCTGATAGACTTGTTGGTCCCCATGGATGTTAAAGTTATTCAGTTCAATTCAATTTTGGGATCTTCGTAATGCCTTTGTATTCTAGTTTTCTATAAGCATGAGGGGTAAGGAACAATAGATGAGATATTGCATTTTTACATATGACATATAATGACAACATGAATACTTTATGGGGTGTCATATGGATGGGAGCAGTGCAATGATTGTATAATGATGCTTACAAAATTGGCTATAAAGAACCTTAAAATACCACACCCCTTTAGAGAACCATACATCCTTTAGAAAAAACCTCCTTAAAAACTATACTTATAAACCGTACCTCCAAATACTACACCTCCTTAGAAACATCACCACCTCAAAAGAAAAAACCACAGTTCCTTTAACAAAAAACATACCTCCTTAAAAAACCACACGTCCTAAAAGCAAAGACCACAGCTCCTTAAAAAAAAACTACACTTACTTATAAACCACACCTTCAAAAACTACACCTCCTTAAAAACACCACTACCTCAAAAGAAAAAACCACAGTTCTTTTAACAAAAAACATACCTCCTTAAAAAACCACACGTCCTAAAAAAACAAAAACCACAGCTCCTTAAAAAAATAACAGTGGACGTTCCTTGTCCACTTAAAAAACAACACTGTTAGTTAGTAAAACCACACCTCCACAGATCTACATGTTGAAATCTCTGAATAAAGAACATGTGGACCTAAGAAAACTATACTTTTTAACAGTGGACCAAAACGCGGGGTGAGTGTAATACATCTGTTAGACTAAAGATTGCATGGCACATTTGAACCATATTCCATATATATTTAAGTGCTATCCTTGTATGTCTCTCCCTCTAGATGCCATCTATCCTGAAGATAACGCTGGTTTTTATGGACAGAAGCAGTTTGCCCTTAGTTATTGGATGTGTTCTTTTGGATTTGAGGGTATATAAATGCTGATCTATTTTCTGACCTCTTTCTTGATAGACCTAGCCTGCAAATCTTCTAAGCATGTCGTCCGGTATGGTTATTATGGCTGTAATCCAGGACTACATTTTCTTATGCTCTATTTTCTTTACTTGCTCTTGTTATTTTATCTAGTTTATTTCTTCTGTTAGACATGTATTGCTTGCAGTCCTGAAACATAGCCCATAGCTTATGATCTTGGGCCTATTTAATGTAAAGCTATGATATTGATATGACTCATGATGGATTCAAACTTAGGGTTTATTATTATTCCTTTAGTTTTTCTAAAACTTCTAAAAATAAGTGTTCTAAAAATAAGTTTACGGTAACCAGTAAACCAGCCACAGTAATCTGTAAACCAATTTTTACTGGTCTAGACTAGTCTTTTTACAAACTAGCTAGTTTTTGTCCCACTGCCAATGAGCAGCCAAAGTGGAGGACATGTATAGGCTTTTAAGTTCTACCACGTCGGGGATCATCATCGTATACTCCTAGTAACCAACTTTCAAATATAAGTGACATTGGCAAGGTTTGAACCCATAACCATATGAACACTTATTTTTGATATTACTAGGCCTATACCAACTCACCACACATCTGTTGGGCAAAATTTTGGCCATACATACACACTTTGTAGGCAGGATACAATCCCACCTTGAGGAAGTTTTTGGATCCTAAAGGGCTTTTTGCGGTAACCAGTAAACCAGCCACAATAATCTGTAAACTAACTTTTACTGGTCTAGACTAGTCTTGTAAACTAACTTTTACTGGTCTAGACTAGTCTTTTTACAAACTAGCTAGTTTTTGTCCCACTGCCAACGAGCAGCCAAAGTAGAGGACATGTATAGGCTTTTAAGTTCTACCACGTCGAGGATCATCGTCGTATACCCCTAGTAACCAACTTCCAAATATAAGTGACATTGGCAAGGTTTGAACCCATAACCATATGAACACTTATTTTACTCACCACACATCCGTTGGGCAAAACTTTGGCCATACATGCACACTTTGTAGGCAGGATACAATCCCACCTTGAGGAAGTTTTCGGATCCTAAGGGCAACTCTAGGGGCATCGTTGAACCGAACATCACCAGCCTAGTGCCGCCTGCCACGTATGACATTTTGGGCATCCTAGGACCATAGGGCTTTTTACGGTAATGACATTTTGGGCATCCTAGGACCATAGGGCTTTTTACGGTAACCAGTAAACTAGCCACAATAATCTGTAAACCAACTTTTACTGGTCTAGACTAGTCTTTTTACAAACTAGCTAGTTTTTGTCCCACTGCCAACGAGCAGCCAAAGTGGAGGGCATGTATAGGCTTTTAAGTTCTACCACATCGTATACCCCTAGTAACCAACTTCTAAATATAAGTGACATTGGCAAGGTTTGAACCCATAACCATATGAACACTTATTTTTGGCATTACTAGGCCTATACCAACTCACCACACATCCGTTGGGCAAAACTTTGGCCATACATGCACACTTTGTAGGCAGGATACAATCCCACCTTGAGGAAGTTTTCGGATCCTAAGGGCAACTCTAGGGGCATCGTTGAACCCAACATCACCAGCCTAGTGCCGCCTGCCACGTATGACTTTTTGGGCATCCTAGGACCAGAGGGCTTTTTACGGTAACCAGTAAACCAGCCATAGTAATCTGTAAACCAACTTTTACTGGTCTAGACTAGTCTTTTTACAAACTAGCTAGTTTTTGTCCCACTGCCAACGAGCAGCCAAAGTGGAGGACATGTATAGGCTTTTAAGTTCTACCACGTCGGGGATCATCATCGTATACCCCTAGTAACCAACTTCGTCGACAATTGGACATGCGTGCTATTGTTTTTTCACCTTTCGAGTACTCATTGTAATTTCAATTTAGAGTGAAATCACACCAAAGGCAATCCAATTTAATTATTTCGCCCAATTGGATCACTGTTCGACTTGTTCTCTTTTTCCCCCTTTTTTTTCCTTAAAGAACGATAAACTTTATCTACCAATCAAAAAGTCGTAACAAAATAAAATGCAAAAAGAGGACTATAACCCCAACGGACAAAATTATCCAACTGAGTAAACCACCTGTTTATGCATAGGAATCAATCTAAAGGTAAGCTTTTCAAATCAGTACGTTCTTCTCTTGATCATGAGAAGAGCAATTATAACCCATAACAATTTTATTTTGCGTCCATTGAAGAAGAATCTCATCCGCAATGTCCATGCCCTTAAAGATATACAATATCCTTTGCTTCCAGATTGACCATACAATCAATCACATGCAAGATCAAAAACTCGTTGCTTTATTATGGGCAGATGCAAAATTTGCTAGCTAGCTAAATAGGTGCCAAATAGGGTTAACAACCAAAATCATGCTAGCTAAAGTTGCTATACAAGAAGCAGCAATGCTCAATACTCTCAACCCTTTGCGTACATAAAAGGCAGAGCTTTGAAATCTGATTATCGGATTTATGGACCAGCTTGTTGACTCTGAGACATCTGTGGATTTTTTGCCACCATAGAACTGCCACTTTGGGATGAAGCGACTTATTCCACATCCATATCCAAATACTTTTCTACTATGGCTGGGGGACTTGAAGATGCCAACTATTAGATGAAGACAAGATTTCAGACTGCAGAAGCAATATATAAACAAAAGAAACAAAGTGCCCTGGCTTGATACCTGATGGCAACCCCATTTAACTACTGCAATTTGTGGACCAGAGTCCTGTGGCAATGTAGCAATATGAGTCCAAATTGCTTTATCCCACCTGCGCAACAAGAATTTTATTCTGATTGCTTTCCATGCTCGACTTGATAACCATAGTCATACCAAACTGCAATGGTGCTTGTACCAACTGCTATCCATCATCATTGTGCCTTTGTAAGTAATAAGACTCAACAGGCACATTCTCTTCCTGCAAAGGAATCCACCAGCATGGTGTAGACAACTAAAGATACGCCTCGTGATTGATATGAACAAAGGACCTGACAATATCCTAAGCAGCAAGCAATCCCTTTAGAAAGGGAAAAGCATTAAGATATGGATGTAGATGATAAAGAAAAGCCCAAGAAAGGGGGGACTCAATAATAGCCTTATGAAATGGAAGACAATGCTGAATTGACTGTATCAACAACTGCAAACCAGGAGAATCATAACTGTGATATTTTTCTATAGTTTTCTCGTATTTTTTGCATTCGTTTACTTTTTTTTAATCTTATATATTTTGTTTCATATGTATATTAACATTTCGTCATTTTTTTCTGTAATATAATTTCATACTTTTATATTTTTATTTGGTAATTTAGTATTTCGTATTTCATATTCCTATATTTTCTTAACTCAAATGGCTCTGTGGTCTAAGCTATCAATCAGGGGTTGAATACACGTGTGCACACACAGACATACACACCACATTGTTTTTTCGTAATATACCAAGATGGTTTGTCAAATTGGTCATTAGTTGTTGCATATTTATTCTTTTATAGTGATAGGATAAGGATGACCATGATAGGTCAGGCTAATCACGATAAGTAAACTCGTACTAGAATGCCCAAATTTCCCACATGGCTAGTGAGACCTAGATGATAATGCTAAAAAACTGACGCCTCTATTATGCTTAAGGTCCTGATCTTCTAAAGGGTAGCAAGTAAAATATGCTAGAAGTGAAGTTAAAAGTTCAAAAGTTTGTAATGTCCTTGAAAATCTAGGAGGCTAAAGCACTCTTCTAGTATTCTCAAAAGCTTTAAAGGAGCTACAATTTAGCTAAATTCTAAAGGCATTGCCATGCAAACAACCACCTTCTACGTTGTTAATGGTGACGAGCTTCAATGTGGTACATATACAAATTGCATTGCTACTTTGAAGAAACTGCCTTGAACATCTCGAGGAGTAAAACTAGTGGACGACATCTCATTGAGACTGAGTACATGCATCATAATGAGAACGCGACACATGAGATGGCGTATCTAGAGTCAGTTGTCTAGTTTAAAGAGGAGGAAAACAGCTAGAATATGTATGCAAAAGATATTTGATTGATTGCATGTTATAGGCATTAAGGTTAGGATACTTCTTCTTTATTAATGATGTGGAGGCAAGAGTTTAGGATAATGATGGTGTATGGGGGAGCAACTTTTTGGGTATAATGCAATGTGAAAGGAATAAAATGATTGACTAATGAGCAAGTGTGGTAGTGCAAGATTATTCAATGATTAAATGCATAAACATTTCCCACCTATCAAAGAGTTGTTGGCTTGCAAGTTGCAACAAACAAAGACCTCAAGTTTGGTGGAGGCCACCAAAAGCATTGCCTGGCACGAGAGGGGCAAATTTTATGAAGGCATTTCTTTAAGACGTTGGTTGGTATGGCCTGACTAAATGAAGGTGGCAATTGGAACTTAAAAGAACTGAATTGAATTCATTTGAATTTAAAGAATGTTGATGGGAACTGTAAACATATGTCAATGAAGTCTGACGATTATTTGGTAGACAAAATCTTGACTAAAGTCATGACCGCTCTGGTAGATACCGCGATGGTCACAAATTTGGAGAGGAAGAAATAGCCATTAATTTATGTGGGCGATCAATTTTCAAGCTTGACTCCGAGAAGGACAATAAGGGTCAAAAGTGTGAGGTGTAAAGTATGAAAGAAACATATGTGGTTGTGAAGTCGGTATTTCTAAGACCTGGTCACACCGAATGGTGAAGTGGAAAGGGATGTGAATATTATTAATCTATAGATATGTGATCTTCGTGGACGATAAAAATCAATTCAATTCAATAGTAGTCTATGAATTGGACAAAATTTAAGGTCCGAAGATAAGTTGTTTTAGAGAAGCATTCACTTGTGTAAATGGGCAAACAACATTTCCATTTGGAATAAACAGCTGGTAATGATGAGTCAAGATTGGAAGTCTTTAGAAGACACGGCTATGGTTGGCAGTGAAGGGAAGGGACCACGTTTGTTGAACTCTGGCTATGTCTGGGCCTTGCATTCCGTCCATGTTGAATATAGATTTTGTCCTCACCAGATTTATCTTACAAAAGACTCCTCTTCATAACAAGAAGCCAAACAAATATGGGTCCACGAGGAGCTTGCGGCCCGAATCTTTAAAATGTTCCTGTTCACCAGCACCCTATATGAGACCCAATCTTTCCTCGTGTTTTCCTGCCTCAAATCCTCGCCCCATTCTAGAAGTAGGTGCTTGTGGATTTTGCTCCAGATCTACCCTTCTGGAGTTCTGCAATGGGCCCTTTTGCATTGTAGAACAGAGTGCCCCTTTGTCTCTTCTACATGAAAGAGGAAAAATTTTCAATTCGCAGAGCCTGACTCGGGAAAACCTTGCCTTATCTTTTCTGTGATGTAAAATAAAGCACTGGAAGAAAAAATCTGGTGTGTTTTGCAAGACATTACACTACATTCTATATCAGATTTCATTTTTTGCTGTGGCATCTAACATCTGAAAGAAGATGAATATATCACAGCAAATGAATGCCATATTTCATCAAATGAGGGGATTTGTCCTCAACAGATGGATGGTTGTAGTGGCTACATTTTTCATCATGTCATGTGCTGGAGCAACATACAACTTTGGTGTTTATTCTCAGGCAATCAAGACATCTCTTTTATACAACCAAGAAACCATAACCACAATAGGCTTCTTCAAAGATCTTGGTGCAAATGTAGGAGTCATCTCTGGACTGATATATGATTTGACAGGACCTTGGGTGGTTCTAATGCTAGGTTCAGGCTTGAATCTGTTTGGCTATGTAATGATATGGCTAGCAGTGACCAAGAAATTATTAAATGTGAAGGTATGGCAGATATGTCTCTACATTTGCATAGGTGCCAATTCTCAAGCATTTACAAATACAGGAGTTGTGGTAACAAGTGTGAAAAATTTTCCAAGGAATCGCGGGATTGTCATAGGTCTGCTCAAAGGATATGTTGGTCTGAGTGGAGCCATGCTCACTCTCCTTTATCAGGCCTTGTATGGAGATCAGCCAGCTTCATTTATTCTGCTAATAGGCTGGCTTCCTTGTGCTGTTTGCCTTGCATTCATGTTTGTAATCAGGAGAATACCATATGAAGAAGATAAGAAAGAAGATGAGACCAAGATCTTCTATGTTTTCCTTGCCATTTCTTTGGTCTTGGCTGCATATCTGATGGTGGTGATCATAGTTCAACATGCAGGTAGATTGGGACAGTCTGCAGATCAGGGTCTTGCAGCCTTTATGCTGCTTATAATCATTTCTCCATTGGGTATTGTGGGGTATTCAGAGTACAAAAAACTCAGGGCAAAAGCAGATCTGAACAAGGATGTGGAGGACCCCAAACAGTCTATTTCTGCCATGCCAGAGGCAGACACCAAAGAAGAAAAGAAAACAGTGCAAAGTGAGTATGAAATGAATGCCAAAGTCCATGATGGTTTACCAATGCAGATGGACAAAGAAGAGGAAGAAAAAGAGCAGAAATCTGGCATTAAAAGTCAAAACAAATGTGTAAATCTGTACAGAAGTATATTCTATAGCTCATCAGGCCGGTGGCCAGCAAGAGGTGAAGATTTCACCATTCCTCAGGCACTGATAAGTCTAGATATGTGGTTGATCTTTCTGGCCACAACGTGTGGAGTTGGAGCTGGATTAATGGCCATAGACAACTTAGGCCAATTGGGTGCTTCATTAGGCTATTCACATTCACAGACAAGCACATTTGTATCTCTAGTTAGCATCTGGAACTTCTTGGGAAGAGTAGGGTCAGGGTTTATATCAGAAATATTTCTGCAAAGGAAAGGGGTGCCAAGGCCTTTCTTTTTTGCTTTGGTTCTAGTTCTTGCAGCCTTAGGACATCTTGTGATTGCCCTGAATCCTCCTGGAGCTCTGTTTGCAGGGTCCATTCTGATAGGCATGTGTTTTGGGGCCCAATGGGCACTTATGTTCACCATCATTTCTGAACTTTTTGGTCTCAAGTACTATGGCACCCTTTACAATGTTGGGGGTGTTGCAAGTCCCCTTGGATCTTACTTACTTTCTGTCAGGGTTGCAGGGAACCTGTATGATAAAGAGGCTGCCAAGCAGCATTCTAGCAAGATCGTCCATGTTCTTGGCAGAATTTTGCTCGCCGCGGCGCCGGCATTATCTCCTCATGCTGCTCCATCTTCTTCCTCTTCTGAGTTGCTTTGTTATGGTGTTGAGTGTTACAGGACTAGCTTCTTCATCATGACTGGTGTTAGTCTGCTTGGCGCTCTTATTGCATTCTTCCTCATGATCAGAACTAGAAAGTATTACAAGGAAATTTCCAATCTGGTTAAGCTTGCCAAGATAGAATCCCAATCCTAAACAGAAGCGAAAACAATTATCTTGTGCCAATTACCCTTTCTTTTCTTCAGGAACTGTTTGAATTATGTATACAATATAACCCCTAACTTGGGAAAATCAAGTCATTGTAACATTATAGTTTGACCTTAATATATTTGTGACTCATTTCCACAATAGCTGGGAGTATGAAGTTTCCAAATGAATAATACATTTCCAAATTGAACTCCATGGATTTGGGCATTACCCACATGTTTGTATATTGTAATCAAGCCAATATTACTAATTATCTAGATATTACTAATTGTCTCTGACAAGGGTGTGCGACCCCATACCGATATTCTACTTTGCTAAACATGTATACCTTTTCCATTTTAGCAAACCATATATTATAAAGGGAACATATTAAACTATTCATCATGAACAAAGTCTTTTGTCCTTATGTTTTCATCTTTCATAAGTTGAATAGCAAATGAGCCACCTTTAGTTAGTTCATTTAATGTCATGCACATGGTTGAAAGTTGTGATAAACTTTATGGTCACTAAAACATTAAAACTATGCTCCAACTCATCTAAAAGTCAAAAGTTTATTCAAATTTTGGGAAGTGTGCATTATGCTTGAATCAATAGGCTTGAGGCACAGAGCATGGAGCATTTAAGCATAAAAGACAGAATAACGCAAATAACGCAAATTGGACATGGATAAGGCAACATAACACCTCCCTTCTTAAGGCATTCGTCAACATGTGCCTTTCAGTGGGAAAGACTTGAATCAAGGTAACACTAGAGTAGTTGATAGGATAAAGCACTAGGATGAGTAGTTGATTTATCACGCATGAAAAACTGGAAAAGGGTGTTTGGCATTGCTGGGATTATGGGAACTTGTATAGGATGTCCGACCATGTATTGTGGCTTTCAAATCATAGAGATGAATTTATGTTTTATGCTTGGTTGTAAATGTTATAAAGGTTACCAGTTTTGTTAAAATATTCTTTTTGTTTTGTCTAAATATTTTGTTTTGCCATATATTCTGGTTGGTACAAACAACCTATATGTCTATTCTAAAAAATAAATTGTAAATATTGAGTAATCAAAATGTGGTTTTAATAGATGTTTAGGTTGCGTAGTGGTTTTCTTCAATCTAAATAGATCTTGCTAGCATAGGGTGTAGCATGATTTTTTTTTTCCTTTTTTTTAATTTTATTACAAAGATAAATAGAAGGAGTTGAGTCTTATAAGTGCCGAAAGTATAAAAAAAACAAAAAGTATGTGATGCAAGAGTCAATTGTGCACGCTAGTTTCTTGTTAATGTGTCTTAAGTTGAGAATGGAAGTCCAGTGCACTTTAGAATCGAGCTAGGCCTATGTCTTTCATTTGTTCATTGATGGGGCATGCTCCAACTTACCTCATATACTAGTATATATTATCCTACCCTATGTTAGAAAAAATTATACTTTTGAATGCACAAAATATTAATTTAGATATGCCTTGAATGTAATCTCATTGCAAATATTGAATGGATCAATATCATTTACAGTTGTTACTCAGAACATTAATATGCACATCTATCAGTATATAAAGGGAAGAACATATGACCAATGCAAATGTGATCATATCCTTATATATACTAGAAACGTGTGCCCGGCGATGCCGGGCATAGATGCCTTTTGTTTTTATAGCTAGCCAGGCATTAACTGCCTTTTGTGTGTTATGCTAGTGTGTGAATTGCGTTTTGTGTGTATTTGATATCCTTTTGTGTGCATTTTGTTTCTTATGGCTAGTGCCTTATGTGTCTTATATTATGGATAGCTTTTTGTCTTCTGATGTTATTGTGCAATAATTAGCTCATGTAGTTGTTGACTATTTTTCTGTCCTCCCTTGTGGTAATGGATGATTTTGAAACAATGGATGAATCGAACCTTGTGCCTTTCATCGTAGAATCCTGCATTCAACATAGCATTCGATAAAAATGATTATAGAAGACTTTGTGATTTGTTGTTGTCGTCCATAAGAAGATTCTCAGTAGTAACATGGTCACTTGTGCTGGAAAGAGAAGAAGAAATAGTGTTGCCCTATTTTGTATTTCCATGGCTCCCATCCATAAAAGTTGATTTTCCTATTAAAAAAGGTAATGTTGGTGCTCTTGTGTTAGGGTAAACGACAAAGGAAGAAGAGCAAGCTAGTTAACTATATTGTGCCAGGAATTCTGTAAAGCACAGGTTGCAATCGTGCCCCGCAATGAAGTATCATAAAGGCTCTTCAAGAACTTCTAGACTAATGAGGCTTCTAGAACTAAGTCCACATGTCATATGTTTTCCAAAAGCAATGTTGCACACATAAGACACTAAATAATCTCCCTATTATCTTGGGGATAATTGAAGTTAATAGGTAACTTCAGAGAGAAGTTGCATTTGCATAGGCGTGATGGGCAAAAAATATGGACATGAAAGAAGGGAAAAAAAAGGTTAATGGATGCCCAATTTTTTACGCGTAAGTTGAAGTAGAAAGCTTATTGCTAGTATTTATAAGATGTGATTGCATTCACATCCTGAAAGATCTGACTTGACACTTCGTGGCATTTGAAGAAGATATACAGAGTTCTTGATTCAGATTGGCTTAATTATGCCCATTCTGTGATCTGAATATGGTGACTTGAGGCACATATCCTTTTTATCTACCCAATTATACCATAAGATGAACCCAAAACCTCAATCTAATGAGGATGACTCTATTGCAGGAAAATAGAAATCTAATTGGAGAAGTATCCGTTGAACTGCTAAATATGATAATTAACTTCACATAATCATCATGCCACTTATACTATGCCAGAGAACCTCGAATCTCCATGATTTAGAAGCTAACAGAAGGAAAATAGCATGAAATAGACATACAAATTTTAACAATGTATGCATATAAACTTTTAGATGCTTCAACCTAAAAAAGAAAAATCATTATTTACAAAGAAATATCAAATGCAAATTTTGTGCTCAAATTCTATGGCATGTAACTAACAACTTAACAATCAGCTTACACGTCCTTACAGAGTTGTCCACAAGAGAAGATTTTTTTATAAGCAGAAGCTATGCATCCAATACAGTATTTGGATGTTGACATTCCAGACGTGGGACAATTTATAAGTGTCATCTCCAAGCTGGAGATTGAGATTGGCTTAGTTGTACCCATTCTATGACCTGAATATGGTGACCTGAGGCACATATGATTTTTACCTCCCAATAATACCATAAGAGGAACCCAAAACCTTAAACTAATAAGGTTAACTCTGTTGCATGAAAATAGTCTAATTGGAGAAGTATCCACTAAATTGCTCAACATGCCAGTCCTTGAATCCCTATGAGTAGGATGTTTGTTGTCTTCTAACATATTGCATGGCATATACAGATCACCTGTCTCGAATGAACTCAAGGCACTATTAAACCTTTCAACTTCAGAGGGAAACCAAGCTGAAGTGAATCTACATCTGCGATTCGACCAGGAAATAACACAGCTCTTAACCACAGGAAAATGCCATCCCATGACATGGTGCTGACATTTAAATAATCCTGTTTGTAAGCCATTACAGTTTTTCCAAGAATGCATGCAGCCAAAATGCATCAGGCCAGTGGACTCATAACTTCACATGTGCATCAACATGCAGAAGACACAAATACCATATTTATGTGAATGTTCTCAACTTCTTTTACACTGTCCAATTTCATGCACTTTCATTGCTGGAATTTAACACTACATGATTCACAAACCTCTCGAACCAGCTTATAGAAAACAATGAAATTGCAAACAACTCAAGTATGGACCAAGAACAGTTCCGCAAAATTACGGAGTATATGCAATTGTACAATTTTTTCTAGCTCAGCATGCACTGGAGTTTTACTCTGGAGTTTTAAGCCTATCAGAGACTTGTGTGCGCATTTCAAAAACCATTTTCTTCATTGACTTCACATAATCATCAGACCCATCCTGCAGACATAGTTAAAAATTTCAGCAATTGCCTGTGCTAGGACATGATTACAATATATTAAAAGTTCATACCAAGAGCAGATAATAATACTGCATCATCAAATTTCTTATTTGGAACTGCAATATCATTAGTTTTGACCCCATTCTTGTCTGCTAATGTTTTCCTTGGGTGCATTAAAGAACTAAATGCTTGGGACTGTGATAATGTTGAAAAATCATTATGTAGTTTCTCCTAGAGATTTGTATCTTTCCTTCTTTTCTTTAACTTACAATAAGTAATATGTCAATCAACCAAAACTGTAAGTAGCCTTGAACTGAAAAGGATAAGATATACGATGGTTACAACTGCTAAGGAGGACACTAATATATTGTTAATAAACTGAATTTACAATCATATGCTACAAATTTCTGTGCTCTCAACATTTCTGTGCTTAATGTTGCATTAAAAATGGGTGGAAATGGTTGTCAAATTCTGACCATAAGGCAGATACTCAGTTGGGATCAGCAAAACCTAGGAGGATAGAAGCAATCATTACAACAGAATGTGAAAAAAATGCTGCTAATCAACCTACATGGTATGGGCAAAAGAAGCTCCTTAGGAAAAATAATGGCGTCCAGTAGAAGAAATGAAACCCATGCCATAATTGTATAATCTTAAGCAATTTAAAGAGGCCTAATTTAAAGCGTTGAACTGTATCAAAGATGAGACAGACATGCATTTCCAAATTGCAAGCATATGGCTTCTCTAGTCTGAAGCCACAATGCACAATGAAGGAAATATAGGGTTGCATGGAGAAGGAAAGGCATGTACAAAAACATCTAAAAACACTATCCTTAAATCTATATCTGTTGGCTATTTGCTGAGCATCTTTTGCTCTCAGTCAACACAAGAGAGCACTACAATCAATTTTAATTGCTAGAATGAGAATAATCTGTGATTAAAAGCAAACTTTGAATGGCAACATACCCAAATTTTAGTCTTCAAACGAAATTTCAAGAGGCCTTACAATCTTGAAATTCGAATTTGATCTTCTGCAAATAATAAGAGACCCGAAAAAATTTAAGGAAACCAAAGGTACATGCAAATAAAAAACAAAGCAAAGTCATGTCTATTGAAATCAAATTACAATGAAAGAAATCTTGGATTCAAAGCAAAGCAACAGACCCGAAATTTTGTCTTCGAAAGAAAGTATGCAAAAAGGCTCTACATTCTTGTAAGGCCGAATTTGATCTTCTGTCAGACCCAAATCTTAGGAGAAAGTCCATACATTCTTCTTCATCAGTGATCAGTGATGGTGCACCGAAAATTCTCCCCCAAATTTTGAATTCTCTCGGGCGGGCGGTGGTGGTTGAAGCAAGAAACGAAAATAGGTAAGTGGCTAACTACCTTTCGAACTAATTTTCGAACTAATTAGGGGGGGACAGGGGGACAACTAAAATAAGACACTATACCATGCTTTAACCCTATACAAGGTGAGTCTCATATTTGTGCCGCTATTGAAACAGGACAAGCAGATAGTCAACCTTCTGTCATATCCACAGTTGGTCAAGTAGACCGTAAACCCTTTATCATTCTCATGGACATGGGTAGTACGCACAACTTTGCCTCCCCTAGAATGGCAGAAGCTTTACAGCTCACTCCCTTGAAGTCCAAGCCACGTCTAGTCACGTTGGCTAGTGGGGCCGTACGCCATACACAGGGTCGACGCATCACATTCAGTTACCAGGAGCACCCATTGCTCTAGGGACCGAGATCATGAACATTGGTCATTATGACCTTATTATGGGCATGGAATTCTTGGCTGATGTAAAGGCAAATATTAATTGTGAAAAGAGAGAAGTCACCTTTAACACAACTAAATGGTGAGTAACCATCGCAGGTAACCCAGTTACTCCAATTATGCAGTGTATTTCATTGCGCCAGTTGGATAAAGCCATCAAGAAGTATCAGGTTGCTTGTATTATTAGGCTTATCTCAGTAGACGCCAAGTTTAAACAGGAGGAATTTATTGATAGGTTGCCCTCGGCAATAGCAACTGTTCTTTGGGAATACCACGACCTCTTTCCGGATGAGATTCATAGGTTGCCACCTTTCCGGGGTGTGGAATGTGAAGTTACCTTGGAACCAGGAACCAAGCCTACCAGTAAGGCTCCATGCAGAATGAGTACACCCGAATTAACGGAGCCTAAGAAACAATTGCAAGAACTTCTTAAATTGGAGTTCATTCGACCAAGTGTAGCACCTTTTGATGCCCCTATTTTGTTTATAAGGAAGAAGGATGGTACCTTAAGGATGTGTATTGATTATAGGCAACTAAACAAGCACACTATTAAGAATCGGTATGCCTTGCCGTGTGCCGATGATTTGATGGATCAATTACAAGAAGCTAAGTATTTCACAAAGATTGATATTCGCTCAGGATATGACCAGATAAGAATTAAGGAGGATGACATCCATAAGTCTGCATTCCGGACACGCTATGGGCATTACGAGTTCACTGTTATGCCATTTGGGCTAACTAATGCTCCAGTCACATTCATGAGGTTGATGAATGATGCTTTTTGTGAGTATCTTGATGATTTTGTCATTATATTCTTCAATGATATCCTCGTACATAGCAAAACCTTAGAGGACCATGAACGGAATCTTCGATTGGCTTTGCAGAAGTTAAGACGTCATCAACTTTATGCTAAATTCTCCAAGTGTAGGTTTGCAACTACCAAGGTTGATTACTTAGATATATTGTTTCTGTGGAGGAAATAGCTACAGATCCTGCCAAGATTGAAGCAGTAAAAGATTGGCCAATCCCAACCAATATATCAGAGGTCTGCAGTTTTCTAGGGTTGGCGGGGTATTACAGCAAGTTTGTTAAAGACTTTACTAAGCTTACCGCACCTCTTACGGACCTTACAAAGCATGAGAAGGTCTTGGAGTAGATGATACATTGGAAGGACAAGGTCCAAGTCGGATTTCAATTATTGAAGGATGCTTTGACAACCGCCCCAGTTCTCACTTTGCCTGATCCTCAGAAGGATAAGTGGGTTGTCACAGATGCTAGTACTACCAGTGGAGGATATTGATGCAAGAGGGTAGGGTAATCGCCTATGATTCTAAGAAGATGAATGATGCAGAACAACGTTACTCCACGCTGGGAGACGATTTCAGTTAGATAGAGATTATCAAAGCCTCCAATAATATGCAACCCCACCTCAATCTGAGACATTGACGATGGATGGAGTTCCTAGAAGAGTATGATTTTCGTGCTTCTATCAGTTTTGCACCATCTTCAATAATTGCATTTTCTTCATGTGTTATACTAACAACTCTAGTCTGACCTCTTGTAGTGGAACCTTCAATGTTGGACTCCTCTTCAGTTATGAATTGCACTGATATTTCCTATAGTACCTGCAATAGTTTGGGTTTTTGTTTCCCCATTATCACTTAAAAGCCATAGATCTTCACTACAACACATGCTTCACCTTCTCCTTCCAAACTAGGAAGCATGAATCCCCAAACTAGGAAGTCCTGCTCTAAACATGTTTGCCATATTGCTCAAGCCTAGTTCTGATAACAATGAAGGAAAGTTAATTCACAATAAATCGATGGGCAATTCCAACTTACTTAGATTTTATTTAAGCATAACTTGTCCCCATCACAATGGTCACTCCAAATAACTCAAAACAACTTCACATGATCATAACAAAACAACTTCACATGATCATAATCAATTAGACAATGAATAACTCAGAGAAAAACTGCTTAGACATCACTAAAAAATTAGTTCAACCATTAAAAACATTGTTATTGTAGCTTTGGGATTGATATATTCACTGTAGAAGAGTTGACCAACCTTAGAAAAATCAATATATGAATACGACAACTTTAATTGCAGATGAATCCGATCATGTTAAGTCTATCCCTATACATGTTATATTTACGGTAGATATAGCGGTTATGCACCACCGATCATGTTTTCTCATTGCTTCGATCCAAAATATTGGACCAAGCTCGAAACAACATAGATAGTATTTTTATTTCGCACAAATACATGTGTACTCTTGGATATGTTTCACCATTGACCTAGTAATAATTAGGATCATATTCGCCATGATAAAATAATTATTTTGTAGGTTTTCCATCATGTATCATATACCTATCACAAATAAGTATTTACTATAATCCTTTTTTGTGCCGAGAAATGATTAAAGCCATTGACAAACAATGATTAGATAATCATTTTCTAGGTTTTCCCATTCACTATAAACATGCTTGACATTTTTTTTTTTTAAGCTGGAATTTTACATTTAAAAGTTTCGCTGGTTAGATGCCTCTAGTGTTGCTCCATGATAGGCGTATTTGCCCCTTTTTGGTAGCTGAGGCCTTAATATTCTTTCTCAATGACATTCTTCCCACCTCATAGAAGTCATCTTGATTCGGTTGTAGGTGACGAAAATCTCATCAGCGTATTTAATAAACTGGATTTTTACATTTTTCTAAAAGGAATCCAACTTGGGAAGTTTGCCAGCTGGCAGGAAAAAAAATCAACGAGTTTTCGGTCAATGCGGTGAACTTTGTTTACTGGTTGAACTGACAATGTCTTACACATATTTTATCTAATTGTGATTTCCTCGTCCAAATGATCTCATAGGATATCTACTTGCAAGTCCTGAGCAACAACATAAGCTATGGATTGTGTACAAATTAAGTTGGAGAAAGAATGATCGAGCAAACTCTGCACGAGAAAAGTCCTTTGTTTAAATGTATGCTTTTTAAAGTAAAAGCAACATTGTTAAGTTGAAACTTGTGGACTTGATGAGCTATGGTGTCATTCGTTGGTGCAGACCTCCAAGCCCAAGATCTGACTTATTGTAAATGGTTGAAGGTGCAAACCAATAGATGCAGTTTTTGTAAATGTAAGTGGTTGAAACTGCAGACTAGAGCTGCAGTATCTTCTTTTTTATTTTTTGATGTTGTTGGGTTCCGTGCCAAAGGGAACGCCGCATCTTACGCCGCATGCGGCGTTCTTGCGCTTTGCGTCCCTCTGTGGGATTTTGGTTGCCAGAATTGAATGCTCTCGGTTTGAACTCGGACGCCATCATTCAAAGAAAAATCTTAGACGAAATTTCCCCCTCCACTCTACGAAATTCATATTCCTCTGCTACGAAATTCCCTCCGTCTGATTTTGGCGCCTCAGCTTTGGAAGCTTTGGAAAGGTAAGTGGGATCTTTGCATTGATCAGATAGGCTGGGTCGGATCTTCTTTGGCATTGATCGGTTGGGCTGGGTCGGATTTTTAAACTAATGAATCTTCCTTTTTCTTTCAGCATTAAGACAATTTGGAGTTCATTGTCCTCAAGGTATGGTGCAAGATGTCGCCATTCTGGTCGGATTCTTAAACTAATCTTCTTTTTTCTTTCAGGATTTGGACGGTTTGGAGTTCATTGTCTTTCTTCTGGAGCCGATCTTCCAAGGTATGATGCAAGATTCGCTCTTCTTGGAATGGTTTGTATGCCAAAATGATTTGCTAGAAATGGATGTCGGCACTGCCTGTTGCAGCCGAATCTATCCCTGTTGCAGCCGAATCTATCCCTGTTGCCTGTTTTTACTGTTCTTTAAATGACCAGATAGATTCGCTGATTACTTAGTGTTTCATGTTTATCCGGTTTTGAAACATGTGCAATAGATGCTTCATCTACACCTTTAAGCTTTGTGCATTATCAAGCATTATCTGCACCTTCAAGCTTTGTGCATTATCATTAACTGTTTTTTTGCATCCAGATTTCCTCACTTATTTTTATTTTTGTGAAGGTTTCATCTAGAAGTGGGCTTTGTTCTCACTACCAGCTTCGCACCCAGGTAAGTGCCATTCAAATTAAACCTTCTCATGTAAACTATGAACCAATAGCTGCTAAACATGGGTCAAACTTCTTCTCCAAAAATAATGCCTGCTAATAAAGGGCCTGCTGCACTTAGTTGTCAGATTCATCAAAGAAAAGGATGGAAATGAAGATCAGTGCAACAAGTTAGGTTCATCTTGCATGCAATGTTCCCTTCTGGCTTGCAACTCCCCTTGCGAGGCTATTTGAATTTCGTCTTTGCAAGTGCTTGCGGGACTATTTGAATCAAACCGGATGAAGGTTGTGGCTATGGCATATGAAGCATTATAAAAAGGCAAAAAGTCCAGCATATTGAGGCGCTATTACAATATTTTTCGAAGTTACTGTTCAGCCATATTTTTACAGTTGCCATGGGCTTGGGATTTCTCCTCTTGCTCCATTCGCACGTCAAAGGCATTATCAAAGCAGGGCAATCTTCAGATTTTTCTCTCCCGTGCTTTCCTTTCCCCTAGCTTTCAGAAAAAGCTCGAAGGTATGGTTTTGTCGTTGAAGGAGGTCTCCTTTGATCATCCCTTGAGCATAGTTACTGCACAAGTACAATACTTTTTTCTCCCGAAAGCGGTGTTCTAGGTCAAAAGGATTAAGGTGCAACAGATCTCATTGGATAGCGGGCAATGTGAGTAAGATTTTTTACGCTTATGATCCGAGCTCGATACAAAAGTCCAGATAGTCATGAAGAAACGGAAAAGTAAACGCGTGTTTTGAAATAGTAAAGCAGGAAGGTTTATGCTAGACCCTGGCAGGGATGATGGTTTTGGAAGGCCCATTGTGCTATCATACATTCAACAAGCTTGGCGGAATTTACAAGTAAGCCTATAAGGTTTTGATTTATTGGTCTAAATTATATGCCTCATGTTATTTTGAAAGCAGAATGGTATTTGCAGGGATTTCATATAGCCACAGGAGATCTGCCATAGCCTTACGTCTTTGGTTCTGGTGCAGCTAATGGGGTCCAGCCATTTTTAATGCAACATCAATCAAGCAGTTATATGAACACTTCTCTGGTAAGATCCATTTTATTTGTTCTAATGTTATCCTTTCATCTTCTAAGCTCCCATGGCTTCGTTTGTCGGCATTTGCATGTGCATTTTGGCTTCCATGTCTTTATCTGTCGGCATTTGCATGTGTATTTTGTTATTTTTATGCTGCTGTATAGGTGTGTTTGATTTGCATGTAGATTTGGTTTCCTTCTTGTAATCATCCAGAAAAATATATCCGGCATGCATTCAAGAGCCATGCATGAAAAATATATCCGGTTTAATGTGGTGAATTCTGATTTTTTTTTTTTTTTTGGCATATTGAAGACTTAAAGTATTACGCTATGTAATTCCTTTTCTATATGATACTTTCTTACGTCTCGTTAATTTTGTAAGCAGGGACTATTATAGGTGCGAAGGTGGCGTTTGCGAGCAATCAAGATGGAAGAAGTGGAGCAAAGAAACTTTATGGGAAAGAGGAAGAGGACAAGAGAGCAGGAGACTCTAAAGAAGAGGAAACAAAGAAAGAGAAAAAAAGAAGAGAAGAATGCTTTGATGCTGGAGTCCAAAACTTATGCCAATCAAGTGAGTAAACAAAAGATTGTGTCTAATCTAGTGTTCTCATTCAAAAGGCAAGTTTGTCAAATGGATTTGGAAGATAAAAGGGAAGTGCTAAATGATTTCTTGAAGCACAAAGAAATGAAGGATGTCACTTGCTGATCACTTGAAGGATTCAAGTCAAAAGCCATGTGATTGAGAACATTCGAGAATCTATTCGGACTATAAAAGGATCTAGTAGTTTAGATTCTATGGCTGCAAGAAGAAGTGTACTTGCCATGTCTATTGGGAAGGAGACTTTAAATCAAGCTATTAGCAAGAGAAGTTTGGGAAAAGTTTTGGGAGTCCATCCTAGATGTATTGCGTGACCAAGGAAAAAACGAAAAGAAGTGGAGTTTAATAAGGAGGGATGGGTATATTTTTAGAAGGTCACGGAGGTTTGATTCAATTGACAAATATGTCATTGAACTGGTTCAAAGTTTTTGGACACAAATACAAGAGTTTCCCCTAATGCAAAGGATGTGAAGTTCAAGACCGGAAAGAAATGTGAAGGAGGAACATGCTACACATTATCCGGAGGATACTTTCGGTGCAAATTATCTTTTGTTGATTTTTCGGTGATATGTGCATCATTTGTAGATGTAGTTGTTGTTGCAGCTTTATGTAGATGTAGTTGGTGTTGCAGCTAAGGTTTGAAGTACGTTCTTAATATGCAACTTAAACATTTCGAAACTGCTGCAGCTTGGTGGTCAGATTCAACTTAGGTTGTTAGTCCGCAGTTGATGTTGCGCTTAGTGTTTGAGCTCCATTACATAGTTTCAGTTTGTGTTGCGAGCATGTTAAATAGTTAGACTACGCTTAGTGTTTCAGCAAGTGTTCGAGTTATGTCGGTGGTTGCGGTTTGTGATTATGTTTGTTGCGCTTATAGTTGGTGTTGCGCTTATGACCATTAGTTGCGTGTTGTATGTTTGTAGTTTGTGTTTACATTTGTCATAGTGAGTTCTGATGGCGGTTTATAGTTGCAGTTAGAGTAGAGTTACATGTTCATGTGTACTTGTTATTTGACATGTTACTCACATATTTCTTGATTATGTTTTGCTTGGTCGAGATGTTCATTATAAATTCAAAGAGCAAAGACCCGCGAAATTACAATTGGCCAAAGAGCATTTGAAAAACTAAAACCATGGTATGTAATGAAATTGAAACAGTTCAATTCATGTTGTTGCATTCATCATGTGAGACTAGGAGATGCTCTTGGATGGCTTAAATTCACTTAGAAATATGCATGTAGAATGTTGCACCCTGTGCATGTGAGGTATGCCAATCTACATGCCAACTATGTGCTGCCAAGACTAAGAAGTATAAGTCAACCACTCAGCTCACGGCAATCCATATTGTGTCCTAAAGAAGAAAATCAAGAATTCCACAAGAAAGATTGCATTTATGGAGATTGTGAGCGAGTGTGGTGTGTCTCGGCTACCCAAGTGTCCTCTAGAGTTGTCCCAAGAAGGATTTGTGAGTTGGGAGTACTTGGGATTATGAGGAAGGGGGTAAGGATAAGTGGGGAAACCCAAGAAAGTACTCCAAATACTGTGGAGGAAAACAAAACCAAAAGATCTTATGCACACATTGATTGACAGATTGGCAAAGTTTCGATTAATGACTTTAGGCACAAATGGCAAGCGATGCGCTTTTAGGGATATGTTAGACAACCTCCCTTTTGGGGTTATTGTATCTGTAGTAGACTTTGCAGAGAACTTCACAATTCGGGCGCGGGATCAAGTTCAATCACAGCGTCTTGGACAAGCAAACAGTCACCATTCTTGTACAAATCACATACTATTTGGAGCCTTCATCGGTGATGTCATCAAGGACACCCATTACTATATATCGATGATACAAAACATGACACACTGTTTGTTAGTCCAAAGATGCATTTATGATGCATCACGAATTCATGAAAGAACAGGGCATACATCCAAAAAAGCATTGGGTATTTTCAGATGGAGCTGCATCCCAATTCAAAGCTGCCCGGCCATTCTATTTTGTAGGAAGGTATTCTCATGAGACACTCATTGAAATGATGTGGAATTTTTTCGGCTCCAATCACGGCAAAGGGGAGCATGATGGGAAGGCTGCAGAGTTGAAACGGTGGCTAAGGGAGATGATGAAGAGATCACAATCTGTAAAAGTAGAATGTGCTGCTGATATTGTGAATATAGCCAGGGAGAATTTCACTGCTGTTGCTCCATCTTCAAGTGTGAACAAGAAACCAGTAAGAAGGTCGTTTTGGGAAGCGAAAAATGTGGATAGAAAGAATGCATGGGGTGCTGAGACTGTGGAGGACACGAGGAACATTCATTCTGTGCATGCATTTAACTTAGCATCTCCTACGCAATTGCATATAAGGCGTTTATCTTGTTTTTGTGCATATTGCCTTGATGCACAATGGGAGAAGTGTCTGAGATGATTGGGAGCTCGTAGTTGTTGAGCCAAGCAAGGCTATAGCTGATGAATACGAAGTTCTTGTAGATCCGAAAGAGCTCTATTTTCCGGAGATGCACCGTGTTGAGTGATTTGGTAAGGGAAGGAGATAACTTCACTGTCGCACTCCAAAGGACAATGATGAGGACACTTTATTTTGGATATTATTGTGTACTGAGAAATATGTGGTTTTTGATTTTGAAGCCTATGGGAATTGGTTTTATAAAGGGGAAGAAGTTTTAGAGGGAACTTACTACAAAAAAGTCCCAAGATCGCTTACAGGTTACACTTTATGTTCTAACGAGCCAAAAGGCATTGTTTATGCTACCCAAGTTTGCTCAATAAGACTTGATATGGCACAAGCAAAACATAGGCTGAAAGGAAACCAGGTTGTTTACAAACTTTGTGAAGCTGACAGTGAAAAGATTTTAGACAATCTCCCTGATGTGCTATCAGACGAAGAGGATTAAATATTCAGTTACAGTTGGAATGTAGTTAGTGTTGCAGTTCCTGTACTTGAAGCTTTAAGTGAAACAAACAGATCGAAGGGTCTGATTTATATTGTGTGCAGCTATGATGTATGCTGTTATTAAGTTCTTGATGTTTGCTGCTGCATCATCAACAAACAGTTAATTTTTGAAGTCAAATTTTGGACTTCTATTGTACTGTTCTTTTTTCTTGAATAAAACAAATATCCCTGCTCTGGTTTGGAAATATCAGATTGGATGTGTATTTGTATTATCACTGTTTTGATTTGGAAGGGCTCTAAGACAAAACTTCCTGATACAAAACATGAACACTTATATTACAAAACAGATTGGAACAAATCAGGATTGCATACATAAAGTCCTGCTCTAAATAGCACTGATACAGATCAAAAAAAGGCCAACCCAAAAAGGCCATGCAACCAAATTAGGCAAATATATTTATAAAAAGCATCTTTTCTGCTCCTAGCAGAATTCGCATGCATAGGAAGGACCCATCACTTCATACATGTACCACTCTTTCTGGCGGGCTTCAGGTTTAGGGCAGATCCGGAAGGAAGTGAACCGTGAACCCTAGAAAAAAAAACCAATGGTTATTGCTGGCGTATATCCCACAAGCCTAACCCAAATGAAAGGGCTTCACATATAAGCAATTAAAAAATTATTTCTAGTAAATGGGTTAATGTGGGGGCATTGGATGCCTTCTTGATGCACAGTTGTCTTGGACCTATGCACAAATTTAGATTGGATTGGTTGTTCATGGACCCCTGGCACCCTGGAATCCATGAGCAGCCATTCCTTTTGCCAAATTTCCGTGAAACTATAGCTAATCTCATTGCTATCCTTTTGCAAAATTTTCGTGAAACTATAGCTAATCTCATTGCTAGTTAATACTGTGAACTTTGCCAAATTTCCGTGAAACTATAGCTAATCTCATTGCTATCCTTTTGCAAAATTTTCGTGAAACTATAGCTAATCTCATTGCTAGTTAATACTGTGAACTTATTCACTACCTATTTGTTTTTTAAGCGTGAAAATCTAGCTCCATTTCTTTAGCCATAATTCCGTGATCATCACTTGAATATGGTCTACATAAGTTTCATATGGTCAAATTGTTTTACATCACATAAGTTTCTACATATGGTCACATAATTTTCTACATCACTTGCATATGGTCACATCGTTTCTTTTAACTTCATAAGTGTGTTATGGGTTTAGGGTTAATTAGAACACATTAGAACTATTTATGATTCCATAGTTTTAAATGCCTATTGGAATTTGCCTTTTGGCACTAGTTAGAGTATCTTATGACCAAATGCACTAGTTTAAGGCATCTTCAAATGCATCCATAGTTTAAGTGCCACAATGTGCCTTATATTGAAATCATGACTTGTCTACATTGTTTCTTTTAACTATTGATGCTTCCATAGTTTTAGATTCGAATGTAAAGAATAAATTTATGTAGAACATTCTCTTGAACACTTGAACTATTGATCATCACTTGAATATGGTCTACATAAGTTTCGTATGGTCAAATTGTTTTACATCACATAAGTTACATCACATAAGTTTTAGATTCGAATGTAAAGAATAAATTTATGTAGAACATTCTCTTTACGAAAAAAATCTAGGTATGCTTGCATGGGCTCGGGTTCCGAGGCAAGGACATTGATGGCACCTTTACTGCCGTTTCTATATAATGCCATTTTTTCGCGCGATTTTTTCGTCTTCCACTCACTTCCGACATCCAGTTCCTTGTTCTTCCCATTCAGATCACTCAGTCCTCCAATTTCTTCCAGAGAGACATGGCCAGGATCAAGTACACGGCCAGGAAGGCCGACGCAGAATCCTCCCCGGCTTCCTCCACTTCCAGCAATGGGGGCATGCAAATGACCTTTGTTGCTAAATTTTCATGCAGGGAAGTCAATCGAGTCATTGAGCAAGGAGCTAAAGTTTCTAAGAGAGTTCAACAGTGGATTGACCGTGTTTTGCCTCATGAGGAGCCTTTGCAGATGACCATGCAATCGATGGACTTTATCTTTATGTGGAGCTGCGGATGCCCCCCCCGATCACTAGCCAATATAATGTCCAAAGCAGACTTAGAGCTTGTTTTTTTTTTTTTTTTTTTGGTTTAAGGTTTAGAGCTTCGAGCTTGATTTTTTTTGTAAAGCATCCACCTGATGGTTTTCCTTCTATGTAGTACTGAAAACGTAAACTTTGTGTAATTTCGAGCTTGCTTTTTCCCCGTAAGACAACCACCGATGGTTTTTCCTTAATATATGACGAAACTTTGTGTAATTTCTTATGTCCAAACCGTAATTTCTTTTGTCCAGATCTAGTAATGTGTTTACTTTGTGAATCATCTTTTTCTACAAGTCCTACTTAAAAATACTGTCAAAGGAAATATAAAAACCAAAGTAGTTACAAATGTTGCACTTCCAAACAAGAGCAACCAAACTGAAGCAAACAAACAAACACATCTAATTGAAATGGACACCACTATCTGTGTTCTCCTTTCAACATCTAGTCTAAATTTGATCTTCCTGTGTTCTCCTTTCATGTTTCTCAAGCTTTTACACTTTCTCCCTTCTTTTCCGACCCTCCCCTGCTTTTGATCGATTCAATTTCCCCTTTGCTGCATCCACCTGTGCTTTATCATTGCCAAAATAAAGAGCGATTTTAACCTAAAGCCCAAAACTCTGCCATTTCTCCATTGTTTTTTGGCGCTTCAAAAAGAAGATCAGCAATCTCAGCTTTCAAACTTGAAGGAAATCTCGTCCCAAAGGCTCAAATTTTCATTTCCTTTGGCAATTTTCGGGATGTTACTCTTCAAAGCAAATTAATGGAGCCTCTTTTCTCCGCGACGCCAATATGGGATAATCACTTTCGAAAAGATCCCAATTTCCTTGGTGTTATGCCTTCAATTGATCTTTCTACTGGCATTCCTGAGCCTTATGGTGTCCAGATAGCGCCCTACTGTTGAAGTCCATTCTGATGCTGCTTGGGACAATATGCTTCAAAATGAACGGCCTCAACTAGGATCTAAACTTGCTACGTACGGGTATTCATTTAAAGCTCTCCTATGGTTTTTGAGAAAAATGAAATGTCTTTCCAATTCTGCTGTCATTCTCAAAGTAAACAAAACAGGGATCAACATAGCTAACCTTTGGTCTCACTTGCTCTCTCTGCAAAAAAAGGCCTTACCATAAATGCTTTACCATCTTATAAAACTTCTAACTGATTTCTTGCTCATAGGGTACATGGAGCTATGCAGAGGTCATCAGAGGAGAAAATTTGATAGAGGAGCAGATAGGTTTGAAGTTCAGTTATATGGAGATGAGAGAATTCATGAACACCGTGTCAAGTTCCCTCCCCATAATCAATGGTGGTCCGTCGCATGATGATCGTGAGACAATGAAATAAGCAAGGCAAGAGAAAGGATTTGGGCAAGTATATATACAAGAGAAGTTATGCAAATGATTTACATGTTTTGGTTCATAAACTCGAACCATCATGAATTCACCGAAAAGACAGTTCAAAGAAATATAGGCGTATGTTCTACACTCACAGAATGTTAGCTGATGCTTATGGCACCCTTATACTTCTCATGGTTCAGCAGGATTTTTACAGATTAATAAGGGATAATCTATGGATGGCCGACTCCTATGTCATGGGAACTGCTGATTCATTCACTCAATCCTATAACCAACTGTTCAATACTGCCATAAACTCTGATGATCCAAAGATTCCTACCATTCCTGATGAGACATACATTGACAGTATTGCCTCCTTTGAGATGCAATAGTATCCGCTTTGGTTTTTGCGTGTTTGTTAACAGAGACGCTTTTTTGCTATTTGGACGAGATATGGGATTACCTCTTTGGAAAAGACCTCAGTTCCTGACTCTAATCCTCTTCTACAACAAACAGATTAACACAAAAGTATAGGACTCAAGGCTTCGACAAGACTTGGACAAGACCTTAATATATGACAGAAACTTTGTGTAATTTCTTTTGACCAGAAACTATGTAATTTCTTTTCTCCAGATCTATTAATGTATTTACTATGTGAATCATATTTTTCTGCAAGTCCTACTTGGACAAGACCTTAATATATGACAGAAACTTTGTGTAATTTCTTTTGACCAGAAACTGTGTAATTTCTTTTCTCCAGATCTATTAATGTATTTACTATGTGAATCATCTTTTTCTGCAAGTCCTACTTAATACTGTCAAAGGAAATACAAAAACCAAACTAGTTACAACTGATGCACTTCCAAACCAGAGCAGAGGCAATGTTGAACATCAAAAAGTACAAATGCAGTTCAAAAAGTATTATCAAGATGGCAACAACATGATCTTTGATCAATCACCAACCATAATCAAACTTCATTATCCAAAATGTTAAATGCAAATCTGGCATCAGGTACATCAAGAGTACTTAAACTTTTTCAGGATATCCATTGCTTGCTTAGATTCTTTATCCAACAGATTGGATAGTTTCTTCTCAAGCACGTAGTCTTTCACATTCTCAACTTCCAACAGCCCCGCAAGGAAAGGTTTCAAATGCTCTAAGAGAAAATTACCTTCACGGCGAGATGGTCGATAATCGCTTGGGGTCACTACATTGCGTCTGCAGATTCTTTGTAGCCGCGTATAACATGTCATCAATCAAAACCGTGTTGTGTTCAGCCCATGTTCCCTTGTATCTAGAGTCGTGGTAGACCTTGTTGAGATCTTTCAGCCAGAATAGGCTTTTTGCTCACTTTAAATGATGTGTTTGTGCACACATCCGAAAGTGCCAAGTAAATAGCAACTTGTCTCTAAGACTCCTTGGAAAGGTATGCTTCAGATTAAATTTGCAGCCACACTCGTCCAATGTTGTCCGGATAGCAACCCCGAAGTGCTCCACGCACCATTCCAAAACTCCAATGCTCTTGGACGAAAACCAATATCTTTGAGAGATTGAGATGCTTTGCCTCTCGCATCATCTTGAAGGTCATTGGGCAATAGTTCCCTTTCTCAAACAAATTTTGCACAAAACTCCTTCAAGCTCAAAAATTAAAAGCTTCATAGGCGCTTTAAGCCGCTTATTGATTCGCAACATAGAGGGACTCGCTATGTATGTCACCGCCACGCTTACTTTTTTTTTATAGTAGCCACCGCTCTCTTGTACTTCCCCGTAGAATTTAAATGTTAAAAACACGCACTAAGTGGAAGTTAAGAGATGGAATTTCTAAGTTACCAGTGAAATATGATTCCTCCTCGATCTCAAGGATTGACTTATTTGTTTCGGGCTGCCTATACTCCTCCTTCAACGCATAATTCTTTTTCACGGTACTCAACATTCTTCTTCTCAAATTGACTGCTTAAGGCCCGGTTAGTCCCTCTTTTCTCCTTACATGGACTTGTGATCAACTTTGCTTTTCATACTAGGTGATGATGCAAAGATCACTTAGTTCTTGTCCATGATATGGCCTCTCCGCATATGTTCTTTATCCGCAAACACTTTAAATATTGTAAGGACTAAGAATTCACTTATTGACCTTTCCATTTTTCTATAAGCTACCCGGTGGAAGTGACATTGTGGCCAAATCTTCTCGCTCTTCAAGATAAATGTCATTCTCAACTTCAAAACATGCTTCACTCTTAATATCGCCTAAAACTTCTTTAACCTTGGTGTTCGAATCAAAACCCGCAGAACAATTTCATAACCTCGCACCTATCGTCATAACCTCGCATGTCATTTTAAACATGCATATAACCTCAACTCATACAACAATTACATTACCTTCTTTGACATTATTTTCAAGAATGACTAACGCCGCTTTTTGTGTTCTTCTTCAACAATCAAATCAGCACTCAAACGCCTTGGCAAAGACTTGTTTTCCTTGGCGAGAGTACATGGATGTTGGAGTAAAGGCAGCCATTGCAAATCCTCCATTCCTATCTGCTCCACATGCATAAACATTCCTCAATATAAGGTATGATCATTTCAAACTTATCATAAATGTACAACCAACCATCACAAGACTCTATCATTGTGTTCATTTGCACTCTTTTTCGTCCGCTCGGACCAAGTAGAGATATCCATGTCATTGATATCTTGTGCTCCTGATGGATCTCGCAAAGATTCTTCCCGGCTCCGATACACTACACACAGAGACATACATGGTTAAATAGTTAAAAGAAAATGAGGCAAAAGAGTGTTAATGTTCAACTACCTGAAATGCACAAGACAACAAGGGAGATGATACGCATGCATGCATTCTGCAACAATGGTAGGTAGAAGCATGCCATCTGTTTTCAATGATCTGTGACAAAATGGGCACGCTTCGTTCAATTCAATACTATCCTTCGTATTACTCATAACTATTGCTCCCTGTGGCAGCGGAGGATCCAAATCAAATGACTGACTCATAGTTTGTCTAGCAAGTAACATTCTTTTAAGACAAGATTTCAACTTTTTCAGCTCATCCAATGTGCCATCCCTAGAAATTTCTGAAAGTAACAAGTCGTTACTTGCATCCTTTATGACAGGTGTAATCTCAGCAAGTTCTTTTTTCTGTAGGTCAATGACAGCCTCAATGCCAACCCTTGCTATAGTGGGTAAGGTTGCAATTAATGCTTCATATCTGCCAATGTCACCCTCCAAGTGTGCTTGTTTACTGCCAAGGCCTTTGATTTTGTCAGTTAAGTCATTGCACCTGTCATTCATTGACTGGCTTTCCAATGCCAATCTGCTAATCTTATCTTCTATCCCTGAAATCCATTCTTTCAACCCTGTTGACATTGCTGTAACATGCATCTGATTAGACAAAATTGTATATACAAACTGCAACAACAAATGAGCATTGTTTGAGTTGAAACTGCAACTAATAGCTAACTGAAACTAAAAACAAACTGAAACTACCACCAACTGCAACTACTACCAACAAAAACATTCGAACTGTAACTACATCTGCAACTGACATTCGAGCTATAACTCCAACAGTAGTTGCAACTCGAACTGCAGCTGACACTACACCTGCAACTGACATTCGAACTGTAACTCAAAGTAGTTTCAACTCGAACTGCAACTGCCAAAGTTGCAAATTGAACACCAAACTAGAACTCCACCAGTTCCTAATCGCCATCGCAAACTATTATGCATATAAACAACTTCTAACACTAACTAAAAATAAGACTGCACTAACTAAAACTAACACTGCCACTCAAATGTCAAATGTAACTAACATGAACACGAGCTCAGAATAAACAACAGAAATTTAAACGTATGCAAACGACACAGACACAAACTATGAACTATGGCAAACTGCCAACTTATCTATACACTCATCAAACAAGAAAGATACATCTAAATTACCTTGTGGATTGTTGCTGGAAGTTGCTCTCTGCTTAGTGTTAGATGTTACATAGGAGCTGGGTGCTCTTGGAGACGATATGACTTTAGGTACGTCATTCTCCTCCTCTTCATCAATTGTAACGACATCTTCAGCACTATGACTCATTCTTTTAGTTCTTGAGGCTGAAGATGCATGCTCATAAAAGCTAAGCCAATCTACCGTCTGCCCATTGCAATGTAACACAAAAGCCATCGCTAAAGCACCTGGAACCTGCCCGCCTAAAACTTTATCTCTGTTGAATATTTTCTTGTATAGATCCATGAACTCCTTCTTTCTTTTCTCTTGTAGAAGCTTGTATCTGTAACAAGCTCTACCCTTCACTTTCTCACCCCACATCTTCCGCATCTCAATGTCATCGACCTTCTCCTCAGATTTATACAAATCCTTATAGGTGATCCCTCTCTCTTTGTCGGTCACGTTCTGCTTATCTTCTTCCATGAACCTGAAAATAAAAAATGAAAAGCACAATTACAAACCACAAACTGACTATAATAATAAAGCAGAAAGACTTCTTTGGGAAAATGAGTGTTCTAAACTCTTTTATGTCGCATCATTACTGTTTCTTTGATATGTAGCAAGTCATTGACTAATATTAGGGCCACAGCAAAAAATGATACAAATGCAAGCTTTGCAGACTTACAAATGTGCAAAACTTCCTGCAAATGTGCACTTACCTGTTAGCTTCAATAAAAAGCAAAGCCTGCTAAAGCAAATAACAAGAAACACACAGCCATTTACATATACATGCGTTGAGACTTTAATAATGCTGTAATCAACAATGCTTTCTTTAATAAGAATTCTGTAACAAAACAAATGTATTCTAAATGGCAGCCACTTCTTTCATATTGCTCAACCTTTGAAAAGTTTCAATATGAAATTCTTGGCCACAGTTAGATGGCTTTGTTTGCTCATATCTAAAATTTATCTTATCCGGGAACCAAAAATTCTCTCAGTCTTCACAAATCCGACTCCAAAGAGTGGATTTAAAAGGTTCCACCAAAGCTAGAATAAAGGGGTGAAGCAAATCAAATGCCAAGGCTAAAGAAAAAATTGTAATAATCTATGTGCATAACCAATCTTACTCAATAACTTCGAATCTTCAAATGGTAGCTTCCCTGTCACCCTGTCAATACATGCAGTGCAAATTCGACCTTGAAAAATTCGAAATCCTGTTGTAACTGTTTAATTGACGCCACAATTGCAAGCCCCCAAATCGTGTTCTTGATGGAGGCGTCTGTGTGTGAACATCTGGTTCTGGAGATGCGGTAAAGGCTAAGCTCTTGGGTGCTTCAAACGAGTTCCCCCCAAAATTCCGTCATTCTCGCCATTCGAGTTGGTCGAAGTTCTTGGAGCTATTTTTGGACTAAAATTCCCACTATTTTGGATCTATTATTTGATGTTGCAAAACTAACATATTGAGCCACTATACCATGCTTTAACCCTATATAGTTTGGTGCCTCGTCATTAGCAACATTTTCCAGTTCCATATTGAGCCTATGACATCCTCCCAATCCACTTCAGCAAGAGCAGCTTGGGTAGCTTGGGTAATGTATGGGCACTCTGCATACGATGTCCTGGACGGAAGCATCGATAACATGCTTTGTCTCTTCGTAACTATTCCCAAGCCTCCTTTGGAATTGCTTGAAGAGTATCTCGGACAACTCCCGTGGTACTAGCAAACTTATCTGGGACCGTGAAGGAGACTTTCTTATCTTGCTTCTGATACTCAGCCGACGAGGGAGGTCGGGAGCTAGGTGAGCGTCCCCAATATAGTGTATAGGTCCTGTTCTGACCAAAGGTAGAGGGACGTGGTGGCTGGTACCTAGGAGTGTCCTCCTCCAAGTAAGAGCCTTAGCCTCTGCTTCCGCTTCTGTTTTGGGATCAATGGCTCGAACCATCTTCCTGAGAGTAGGGGACAACCCTTCAATATACCCCTCAACTACCCTACGCTCATTTATTTCAGGAACATACACCGGAGAACTGAGCCAATTTACGGTTCTTCTAAATACTGGTAATGGCAGAGTCTACGGTTTTCTGATAGACCTTCTTCTTGGATTTGGCGTGATCATCTGCTGACTCGGAGGATTCAAATGACTCAGACGATTGAGAACTATCATCTGATGTTGAACTACTCTGTGTACGCTTTGTGCGGGTGGATGTAGCCGGAGTGGGTACAGGTGCAGGTGGCAGTGGCTGTTGATTTGCTATAGCGGGAATCTCAGGTCCATACTCCTGCAGTGCTGGTGGTGGGTTGTTATGGAGTACATACGCTTGGAGCTCAGTAAGCTGACGCTTCATAAGTATGAGCTCCTGTTCAGGAGTGAGACGTCCAGGTTGCACGGGTGTCGCCCATGGAGGAGGACGCGCACCGTCTAGAATATAGATAAAATTGGGATACGCACAACATTTGAACATTGTTGCAATAAGACCATTAATAAGAAAAATACTCGATATTAATGTAGAACCTAATGTTGCATTTAATATAATGCCCAAATGGACAACAGAAAATTGAAATTTTATTTATACAAGATGTTTATACATAAGTATAGTCAGTTGGAGATGTAAGTGGATGCAATAACGAATGAAGGATATTATCCCTTACTGTCCACAGCAAATTATACTTATGCCAAGTCTGGAGGATGATATCCTGATACTCCATGGTCAGGCTTATGATCAAGAGATTAAACAAATTGTCTCCCAAAGGTGATCATTTGCATCGAAGAATGCTTCTTCGTTGGTGTTATCCCAGTAGGACCAACTCCTTCGCATTGTGCGTCGTAAATTGTGGACGGCTTTATCCCGAAGGAGCGTGACAATTGCCCACCCCTTAGTGGTGTAAAGTGGCTTTGTCCCTGTAACAGACCCCGTAGTGGATGCACAATCAATAACCTATACCTTATGCTCAAGAATCATTAGGAGAGAGACACAATCAATGCAAGAAGACCAAAATTTGTATTAAAAATGGCATACAAATGTCTATATAAATAATACATATATCGTAATGGCCGAAGGCCATACACTATAATCCCAAAGAATTGATACGGATGCAAAAACTTATGGCAAAACAAGAGTCACAGAATGAGTTCAATCAAGCGAAAATTAACTCTAATCAACAAAGTCCAGCCTTCAGCTAAGCTCTCCACCTAACCGGGCTGTTCCAGAGCAAGAATTCCAGAGAAAGACTAAGAATTTGGGTTTCCACAAGATCTTTGAGATCATCTAAGAATTTTCACAAATCTGGCTCAGTTTACCCTTAAATGGTTGTTGTTGTCGCCAAGTTGATCGCAAAGATGCTGCTGTTATCTGCCACCCAGTTGTTCCCAGCCTCTTTCATATATACAGAAATATAAAAGGTCGAAGCCTCCCTTTATTTTAAAATAAAGATTTGATGCCTAAAATTAGCCGGCCCTTTTGTTCCAAAATATCCCTTGTTAATTTACTTGGCTCAAATATCAGGTCTTTCTTTCTCTTTCTCATGCCCTACAGCCGCTCCCCCGTGCACCACCATATCAGAGGATCCCAGTGTTCTCCGTCTTGGTACCATTGAAGGAGGCTTGGGGTCCCATTGCAGATGCGAGTTGTGAAAGAAGAGCAAAAACAAGAGGAGCAAAAAAGAAAGTGAAACCCTAACGTCAGTCATTAGTAATAATTTAATAGTTATTTTATATTGAAAGAAGAAGAAAATAGACAATCAAAATTCCTTAGATTTATATACAAAATTGGTACAAGGAAATTGTTTGCCAAGCAAGCTAATTATGGTCCCCTCGAATCCTTTAAGCAAGAGCCAGATCCTTGGTTATGATGGTGACCCTTTTGACATGAAAGGCATAGAGATTGGCATTTCCAAAAAGGGCTACCAGGTAATCTTTCGCGGCCACCTGAAGAGCAAGCGTAACAAAAGTCTGGAACCGCAGATTGGTCCGGAAGTCTTGTGTTATTTCTCGAACCAGTGGAAAGAGAGCTTCCATAATAGAAGCTCGGTCGTCTTCTGGTACTTCTGAATCTCCCTCAAGGCCACGGTCCCGGGCCTATACCTGTGCAGCTTCTTTGGCTGCACCGAGTCTTGCCCCCTGTTACTGGCTGCAGTCGAGCTGCATCCACTCGGTCTTGCCGACGGGCGGAGCTCGTCGCTTTCCCGATGCCCCCAACCGTCTTGAGCTTCGCCTTGTAGGCGCTCCCCGACTTATGGGCAGTAGACTTCCGCCTTCGTTTCACCACAGGGGTCTCAGTCTGGTTGGGAGCCCGCTGGGTGGTTTGCTCTGGGTTTAGTTGGGGTTGTTGCTGCTGATCCTAATTTTGCTTGGCTCCTCAGCTTGTCACTGTTGCTCGGCGCGCTCTGTCTCTTGCTGTGTAGGATGGGCAACTGCCATGCGTTTTCCACCTCTGCGAGGTGGCAAACAGTAACCCTTTGCAGTAGCTCAGTATGATATCGGTCCGGCCTAGCTTGCATATCCAGCTGAATGGCTATCAGGCGATCCACTGTAAGGTATGACGGAACATCACCCCAAGTAAAGCTCTGGGTTGCCTCATCATATTGGTAGGGAGAAGGTCGAAGGGATTCCCATCGATAATGGCTCTCCCATATTCCAAGTAGATGTACCCATCCCTTGGCCCTTCGGATCTCCCCTCTCCATCTTCCCCGTATCATCTCCTCGTGCTAGCTCTTGGATTCTCTCGGCATCTATCCAGATAGCCTCATCCTCGGGAACTTCTACACACGAGGCTGGATAGAACTTGACTAGCATGAGAACTTGGTCGGGCTGTTCGATCAAGGTATAGGGTTGTTGAAGGAGGTTAAGTTTTAGCAAGAAGCGCTCTGACAGATGGAAGATGGGGTAAGGGACCCTATGTCCGACGACGAACCTTTGCACAATTCGATCAAGAGTAGGTCGACCTTGTCGGGGTTGCTAGCATGTTGCTCTCCGAGCTCAGCAAATATCTGAGGTACATTGAGGTTACTGTAGCTCATGTAGCCTCTGGTACGAGCCATGTTCATGGGGGCAAAGGACGGTTGGAAAAGAGGCTCTAGGTGGGCGGTAGCGGTGGAGATCGAACGCAGAGTCAAGGGGAGCAAGCTTGTTCACCGGTGGCTATGGCGGACGGCCAGGGCAAGGCATTAGGACGAAAGATAAAAGCAAAAAAGTAACCGTCACTTTATTTTGAAATTCAAATTTATTTTTCAAAACTTTTTTTTATACTTTTATACGGCGAGAATACGCGTTTTGTACGTATGCCATAAGAAACACGGCCACGGGAAACGCAATGGCTCTCTAAATTTTAGAAAACGGAAACGGCAACAGAACACGGAAACGAATAACACGGGAATATTCTTTAAAATACTTAAACTTTTTAAAATATATAAAAAAGAAATGGAAATTTCAGCAAAATTCAAAAAGATATAGATGCATATATATTGAGATTAAGAAACGATTACATCCGCTGATAATAGTAAAATGTAGTCATATTGAAAAACGAAATTTAAATATACTTGCTACTATATGCCGAAATTTAAATACAACAAACCAAAACCATCAAAGTGCACCATAATCGTCGTCGTGTGAAGCTGAAATAGAAGAAGGTACAAATTCTTCATAGGATGGGATTAAGTATGCATCGCTACCATCCAGAAGTGGCTCACCTTCAATGTCATAATCCGCCAATTGAACAAATTCTTCATCATCTTCCATGTCTTCCTCATCGTTCACATTCTCCAGTAATTCATGAAGTGGAATGCTCTCTTTCTTGGCAAAACCAATGTAAACTTCTTTCTCAATAGTCCTGTGGCTTTGCAAGAGTTTCAGATTAGCACTTACAAATACAAGATCGAATGTTCTCGAAGGTAACAATCTAACTCTTCTCTTACTTGCCACATGCCCAAACACACTAAAAAGGCGCTCAACCGGAGATGAACTAGCCCTTTGGCTAAGTACTCTTATAGCAAGCCTCTGTAATTCTTTTGTGTCAGACCCATAATCCTCCCACCAAAGAGCAGAACCGATAAGATACTTGTCAACTTGAGAATCATGTGTACCAAATCGACCCCTCTTATTGCGAAAGTGATGGAGTTGATCCCTAATTGCTCTTCTCTCTTCATGTGTAGAAACCATTTTCTCAAGAACCATGTCCCAATCACACCCTACATCTCTATCAGTTTCTTGAGACCCCAACTGAAATTCTGAATCTAATACATAAGCTATTGATTGAAGGCGCGAATGATATTTATTCCACCTTCGTGTGCAAAGCTCTTTGATTCCTTTGAATTTTGTGTCATCCTTTTCAATCGTGCCAATATGCTCCACCATCCTAACCATACCCACGTACACTTTCCCTATGCATGGAGTCATGCCATCAACAAGCCTCATCATCAATACAATTGGCTCAACAACTTTTAAAAGGTGTTCCACCTGTTTCCAAAAACCATCATCCATAACAATATTGTAAGAACATATACCTGCTTGAGTACTCGCAAATTTGGAGCTTTGATAGTCACCACAAACGAACAAGGCCTTCAGTGGCCATCTTAATTCTTGCATTCTTTCAAGCATAATGAAGTTGTAGCCAAACCTTGTCTCAGAGTATTTCAGTAGCACCTTTCCATTGTAATTCTCACTAGTTAGCTTTTGAAAAACATTGCGCAATAGAGCGTGCCCATTAACAAAGGTGACAATAGATTTTCCTTGACTAATCACATTTGCATTCTCAGCAATAGTACCAATATCCTTCAACAAATTATTCAAGCAATGAGCCATGCAAGGTATGAAAAAAATATGTGGATACTCCTTCTCTACGTTAGTTCCCGCATTTCTATTTGCATTCTCACCATCAGACACAATTTGAACCACATTTTCAGGACCAACAAAGTCAATGCTCTCTTTCCACACTCTTAGAAGATTTGCTCCACTCTTTCCTTCTTTTCCAAGATCATGAGACATTAGAAAGTATGCCTTACCTCTACAATAGCCATCGCACCATGAATATGCTGCCCTCTCATATCTGTCCAACCGTCAAAAATCAAGGATACTCCCCATTTCTTCCATTCCAAGCGAATGTCCCCAAGAAGGCCTTCCAAACCTTCCTTCTCTCGAAGTAAATTCTTTGTGCGGAGCTCATCATAGGTTGGAGGCTCGTAGTTGGGTCCATAGCTTGCAATTTTGTTTATCATGACCTTGAAGAAAGGTGAACGCGCTACATTAAATGCAATATGATCATGGTAAAACCACCTGGAAATAGCTCGATCCACCTCTTCTTTCTTCTTGGGATCTAAGATTCTCTTGATGTCCTGCTGTTTCTTCGGCTTTGGTGGAAAAAAGGAACGAATGGCACTAGTACGGGCACCAGTACAACCATCCATGGGCGGGGGGCTACCATAATCTCCATGTTCTTCAGGACCAATGCCAACGCCAGCTGCTGCTATGGCTGACTCCTTTCTATACTGCCTTGCACTAGAGATTGCATCTAATTGCGTTGCAAGATTTATTAGTTGTTGCCTCTTCTCATCCAGAATCCCCATGCAAACAATAATCTCATGCCCGGGCTCCCCAGTCAAATGGCCACGAGGTCTATCAACGGCAGAAGTTCTACTAGTGGAGCAATACTTACATGTCCATTGCTTGGAAGACCCCGATTTCCCCTTCCCCAATACATTCACTTCATCCCACCAATCCAAAGGAGAAGGCCGTGACCGTTTTTTCCTCCTTAGCAACTCTCCTCCGCTCCTAAGGGCAACCTTGTATCATAAATGCAATACTAATCATTATATATTTCAACATAGAATGTATGTAGCATAGAATGTATGGAATTGCTATGGTAATAATAATGATATATAATAAAATATGATAGGTAATGAAATGAAATGGAAATGGAACACAAAGGTTATAGAAATGTTAAAGGCAATGGTTATGGAAAGAAGCATAATAACATTTAAAATAAAAACGTAACTTTGTTAAAGGCAATGGTTATGGAAAGGAGCATAATAACATTTAAAAATATAAATTTGTTAAAGTCAATGGTTATAGAATACACTAGTAATAACAAATGGGACTATGGTAGGTGGCACTAGGTAATAACAATAGAGCCAGTCTAGGTATCCTAGACTTCCTAAGGGGGGACTATAAATTAGACTCCTCGTTACTTGGCCTATACCAACGGATGTGTGGTAGTAATGCCAAAATAAGTGTTCATTTGGTCATGGATTCAAACCTTGCCAATGTCTCTTATCTTTGGGAGTTGGTTACTAGGGGTATACGATGATGATCCCCGACGTGGTAGAACTTAGCCTATACGTGTCCTCCACTTTGGCTGCCGCAAGGCAGTGGGATAAACTAGCTAGTCTGTACAAGATTAGTCTAGTATGCACTTTAAACAAAGTAATAAAAAAACAATGGGACTATGGTAGGTGGCACTAGGATGGTGAGGCTAAAAAGCCATGCCCCTAGAGTTGCCCCTAGGACCTAGACTTCCTAAGGCGGGATGAAATCCTGCCTACAAAGTGTGCATGTAAGGCAAAAACTTTTGCCCAACAGATGTGTGGTGAGTTGGTATAGGCCTAGTAATGCCAAAATAAGTGTTCATTTGGTCATGGGTTCAAACCTTGTCAATGTCTCTTATTTTTGGGAGTTGGTTACTAGGGGTACAAACCTTGTCAATGTCTCTTATTTTTGGGAGTTGGTTACTAGGGGTATATGATGATGATTCCTGACGTGGTAGAACTTAAAAGCCTATACGTGTCCTCCACTTTGGGATGATTCCTGACGTGGTAGAACTTAAAAGCCTATACGTGTCCTCCACTTTGGCTGCCGCAAAGGCAGTGGGATAAACTAGCTAGTCTGTACAAGATTAGTCTAGTATGGACCTTAAACAAAGTAATAAAAAAACAATGGGACTATGGTAGGTGGCACTAGGATGGTGAGGCTAAAAAGCCATGCCCTAGAGTTGCCCCTAGGACCTAGACTTCCTAAGGCGGGATTAAATCCTGCCTACAAAGTGTGCATGTAAGGCAAAAAATTTTGCCTAACAGATGTGTGGTGAGTTGGTATAGGCCTAGTAATGTCAAAATAAGTGTTCATTTGGTCATGGGTTCAAACCTTGCCAATGTCTCTTATTTTTGGGAGTTGGTTACTAGGGGTATACGATGATGATCCCCGACGTGGTAGAACTTAAAAGCCTATACGTGTCCTCCACTTTGGTTGCCGCAAGGCAGTGGGATAAACTAGCTAGTCTGTACAAGATTAGTCTAGTATGGACCTTAAACAAAGTAATAAAACAAGGTGCTGCGCACGGAGGGTTGCCCTCCGTGACCCGAGAGTGAAATGGCTTAAATCACACTTCAAAGTCATGTTTTCGAGCATATACTGACATATACTTGGAATATGCCACAAACCCACATGGATGAGGGTTTTCCCCTTAGGGGCAACCCAAAAAACTGGACTCAAACATATCACTGGAATGCTATTTCCATGCCCAATTCATAATTCATAAGGCAAGGCATTCAAATACGCTAATAACTCACAAATTGAATGTTGCAAATTACACAATCCATTGGTTCCATTCAAACCTTGAACATATCGAAAGACGAGAAGCAAGAATGGTGATTTCGTTGGTGTTTTAGTTTTCTTTATCGGGGCTCAACACGTGCACGCACTGTAGCCCGGTTCTCCAAGATTCAAGGAATTCGATTTTTTATTGCTATTGGAACTTCGTCTTGAAGCTCTATATTTTCATCAGGTACCATAGCACAATCATTTACAGCATTTGTTGTTTGTACATCCAAACTCAAAGCAGTATGGTAAAACATAGACTAAAGAGGAGGGGTACGAAGTGGGTCGACTCACGTCCAAGAATCTAAGGGGAAGATAAATGAAAATGGTTAAATCTTGGGGAGGAAATGGGAAGGACAGTCTATGGCGAGAATTTGGGATTGAATCCGACTGGCTATGGTGGTTAGAAGCGTCGGAGTCAGGAGATTGAAGCTTTTTGTGATGGAGTTCCAATCAAGCTACTCTAACGCTCTCTCTAAGTCTGCTCTATTCACGCCACATAACTCTGAGCGATCTCCAATCTGAGCCGTTAATACAAAGAGACTTCTAATCTACGTTTAAACTTGGCACTTTGAACGTATAATACTAGAGGTTGCAAGGAAACCCACAATGCGATATCACCTTATTTGTTATTATTTTGCACACTATTGACATGCAATACCATACAAAATGAAAGGGCTCCCTTATTTGTGTTTTGATTATATGAAGCTTAAATAGCTGGCCAAATCATGGAGCAGCTTTCTAACTTTTATATTTGTTAATATACAAAAGGTTAAATATCTTATGTCTTTGCTCCCATAACTTAAGAATTGGCCAACACTACTTCTCTCTCGAAAATTGTGTTGCTACTACCATTTGTGTTTTGTGGCCAATCTTTAATGCGTTGGTCTAGATGTGTTACAATGGTGTGACCGAATGGTTAACATAAATGAGATCAAAGATCAAGCAATAGGAGCAGGTCATCGTATAATTGTGCATCTTGTGATCAGGGATAGGTTCAATACGTTGTACGTTTTATACGGAATACGTATGAATTGTATGATACGGCACAAATTTGCCGTATAAAACGCAAAAAATACGGCAAAAAACAATTCCGGCGTCGGAAGATTTTCGCGACTGTGAAAACAACTATATCGCTGCGTCTGTGAAAAATTTTTCAGCGTCTGCCAAACCTTGAACAGCGTCACGCGAAACCAAAATTTTTCGGCGTGCGCCAAAACAACGCCACGTCAGACGCGGACTTTTTTTTCAGACGCGATTTAGTTGTTTTCGGCGTCTGTGAAAATCTTCCGACAGCCGAATTGTTTTTTGTCCGTATTTTTTTTTCGAACATCATTTGCTTTTCGCTGACGCGAAATGAATCGATAGATAGCGTCTGTGAAAAATTTTCGCGTCACGCTATCCGCGAAGCTTTTCAGCGTCACGCCAATGTCGAACTCGCCTTTCGCTGCCCGATTCTTTCTATTTCGCGTCTGGCGAAAAATTTCAGCGTCAGCTTTCCACGAAGGTTTGGCGTCGACGCCAAGATTTTTTCCGTACGTGAGGTATTTATACGTTAAATACGTATTTTATTAAAAAATACGTATTTTTTAACTTTATACGTCAGAAATTTTAATTTTGTACGTATAGAACCTATCCCTGGTTGTGATAAATTTTGGCCACAATCAATTACAATGTTGGATGAATACAATATTGGATGGACTAACCGTTGATATTTAAGGATGTCTGTGCAAAGTGCAAAGGACCAAGGTTGATTTCAATGTTCTAAACTTGGCCATGTTGCAATGCATTGTCCATATCTTTTTCCTCCATAGTGGGCATGCTTGTGATGCTCTTTCTTCCAATAAGAGAGTTCCATTTTAGTAAGTCTCACTTCAACTGCCGCTGATTCATCCTATTAGCATCAATGACACACATTGCATTTTGGAGGAACTTAAAAGGAGTTTATTAAGCGACATATCTAATGAAAGTGGTGGTAGAAGAACTATTCAAGTTGGCTTTAAATTTCAGCATTTCAAAGTGTTGTGCCAGAGACTTGTCTACAATCTAAATTGTCATTGCCAGTGTTTGCTACTGCATTCACACTGCTTCATTTAGGTACAAGTTTGCAAAAGGCCGCTGAAACTAGATTAGATAACATCTGCAAAACATATAGATGTGAGGCACAATCTAGCCATCCCTTTCAAAAGGCTAAATTCAAGAGCCTTGCTGTAGGGGTAAGTGGCAGCTTTAAAATGTAACATGGATTTCATGCTTCAGGATTCTTGCTGTTAGAGCCTGGACTCTAACCTTGCAAGAAGGATGAAAAACCCAACAATACAAGCTCAATCTATCAGAACAAGGCAATGCACAACACAAAGAATCATCATCTCCATAGCTAGATCAAGAAAATAATCTCCCTCAATACACCGTCTCTCTCTGTTCTTCTCTCTCTGCTCAGACAATACAGTGATCATAATCCCCCTGCACACCATAATGCATACGTGCAAATATCCTGCACGCGTGCATGTGCGTACATCACTCCATATACGGTATACTATCTTCTATACCACCTCAATAGTGGTGAGTGTGGTTAGTGGTGACAAGTGTGGTGATGAGTGTGGTGAGAGTGGTGACAAGTGTGGTGAGTGGTGACAAGTGTGGTGATGAGTGTGGTGAGTGGTGACCACCCCAACAGTGGCGACCACAGTGGGAAAATATGCCACTCCGTGGCAGAGAACCCACAACAAAACAAACTCATATGGTCCTTGGGACATGTCCCCAAATGACACATTTACACCCTCCTCAAATCCAAACGACTAATACAAACAAACTGGTCCAAAATGACAGTGACGAAACAGAGCCTCTGTAACTGTGGCAAACTTTGAAAGCTGATATCTTGAGTTCCAGACCTCCGTTTGACCTGCACCATAGCTCGTTGGATTCGTATCGCCGAAACACATCTTTTGATGTAGGATAGATGAAGTATTACGGAACTGTCACCATCTGTTTTTACAGAAAAACGACCTGCTATACCTCAAAAATTCTCCACAATTCTCTGTAATTGGAGCTATACCAAATCTGAATCCCTTAGAATAGCATTTTTCTTTCAAAATAAGGCCTGAAATCCTTTCCATGCCTGGATTTAGAGAACAATTCTTCTTCTAGGGTCATCAACCAACTCCAACCCTATGAAGCAAACATCTTCCAAATAGGAGAATGCTGAAAACATGTAATAACAACAAAAAGTGTGGCCAAAGAACAATCCACAGTCCAACAACCTGCTCAAATATTACTGCAGTAGCATACCAATGTGGCAAATCTGATGTGATGTAGTAGAACTTGCTAAACTGACATATTCTAGATAGCTTATTAGTCTCAAATGGTGCAAACAAACCTTTAAGAGCACCTTTGGCTGCTGCACACTGAGATAAAGTGCTGCTCATATTCAATTTCCCATCCTTTATCACATAGTCATGCTCAAATTTAGTCATCTCTTCCACACTTCCATGCTCAAACATAAAAGGACCTAGTTTTTCTTGATTCTCAGACTTCTTCGGACTGCTCAAAGCATAAAATATTAGGAATTCTAGCTCACGGTTTAGTGCCAAATCATCAAGGCATGTAAATTTCTCCATTTGAGGCAGGTAAAAGTCTTGTTCAGATGGTATACATGTCTCAAATCTGAAAATCTCATAAAGAGGACTGTGATCATGACTATCACTAAATTCAAGAGCATGTAACATATCTCCAGAGTGGTCAAATGCTAAAATATCAATGCTTTCCACTTCTAGTTCACATAATAATGGTTCATCATCATCCAAAAATGTTTCATATACATGAAAAGTCTCAAACTTAGGGCTGCTCAAGCATCTATCACTTTCTTTCTCATGGCAATGCTCAAACTTATCATTTTCATATAAAAGAACATGCTCATACTCTTCAACCACGTGAGATGTGATTAGATTTACCTGATTTCTGTTTGTCCCATCCATGCTTGATTGCAGAGGATGATCTATATTCGCTCCGCTGCCCATATCTATGTGTGCTCCTTTGACTAAATACTTGTTAATACTTACATCACAAAGAAATAGCCCTGGATCCTCCTAACTCTTGCAACAAATTTGGAGAATAATGCATCAATTGCTCAAGAGTAAGTGTAACTTTAGTGGCCAAAACTTGGCTGATCACATCATCTTCATCTTGAATTTCCTCATCCACCATAGGAGGCATCACTATGGGCTGATTTTCTTCTATAGACTGAAACTGTTCTGTGGGCAGCACATTGAATTGCACCTTCTTAGGTGCTGATACCTTCAAAGCTTGTCCCTTCAAAGCCTTTGGAAAATAGGTCTTAGTCTTCTCTGTAAGTGGCACTACTCTTGGTTCTTGTACCACCTTTTGTGATCTTGTAACCGCATTTACTTCTCTAATCTCTTCTTCTTGCTGAAATGGGTCACTGTCTACCTCAACAAATCCACAATTTACTACTGATTTTGCCTTCTCTTGCTTCTTAAGCTCCTCAATAAGAGCCTTAACTTGAGGATTATCAATGTACTTTGCATCTTGAATGCGAACATCATTATTAGGAAGAGGTACTGACAAACACTTGCTGCTTTGGTGGATACTTGTTGGTTGCCCATTCTGGTTTCCCATGGATTTTCCAACAAGTAGTCTCATCATGCTTGAATTTATCACATAACTTGCAATATAAATGAGCCTTACTTAGATACCATCCCTGTTTTGGCTGCATCATTGGTGTGGAACCCATTGGAACTTGTTGGGCAATTGGAGCTTGTGGCATCATTGGAACTTGTGGTATAATAGGTGCTGCCTGCATTGGTTGAATAGGAATAGGTGGTGCTTGTTGCATAACAGCAAATATCGGATTGGCTCTCTTAAAGAATCTCTTCTCCCTACATTCTTGATCATTATGACCTTTTATATGGCATCTTGAGCAGAATTTCAGCAATCTACATGTAGTATCAGAATGTCCGATAGACCCACAATACTCACAAGTAATAAACTGAACCTCCCTTGGCTTCTCACCAATTGTAAGCTTAGAAATCTTGACTGTAATATCCTCTGTTTTACGCTCTGGAGCAGCAACTTCATGAATGTATCCGAGCTTATCTTCAGCCTTGAGAGCATACTTTTGTGCCTCTAACAATGTTGTAGGCTATTTAGCCTTCACCTTATGAGCAATAGCTCGTTTCAACCCCTTCACATACCATTGGATATCCATTTCATCACTCCTTGCAATCTTCCAATGAACCACGGCTTTGAGAACCGCAGTATATCGCTGATTATACTCTCTAATTGATTCATCTTCCTTTTGTGTGAAATTGGTCCACCTTTCCATAGTCTTATCCTTACCATGAACTTCTTGATAATTAGCAATGAAAGCTTCCTTTAATTCCTGATATGTCATAGTATCTGGCTGAGTTTGTGCCCATTCCTCCACTGAATCTTGCAAAGAACTATGAAACCAAAGCAAATAATCACCAGTCGGTAACTTACATTGCTGGCAGTACCTCTCAAACTTTACAATATGCTTCAAAGGATCCCGATCCACCAGATCATCAAACTTTGGAATCCCCATTGTCTGAAAACCCCATACCATAGGTGGTAATACAGTCATCTCTGCCTCTTCTTGGGTTTCTTGAAAGTGGAAAAACGAAATTGAATCTCCCTTCAATTTGAAAAACGAAATTGGATTACCTTCTAGATCGGTAAATGGAATCAAAACCTCCTGGATCTGAGAATTAGACCCCAGATCTGCTCCCAAATCTGAAAACGAAATTGAATCTTGATGCAATTTTGAGCCCAAAGATTGACTCACCGGTCCCCTTCTTGTTACGATAGAGCTTGGTGGGATACCCTTCTTACTTCTCTTGAGCATAAAACTATGCTCCCCTTGTCAAATTTTGCCCCGCAAATCAATTACGGCAAAATCCCCTTCACACAAGAAATTGCTCCTTTCACAATGGTGTCGTTCTTTACCGACGATCACCAATACCAATGGTAACAACTCTTTTTTCAATGGAAATTCTTGCCGATCAATGGTCTGTCGAGCACCGTGGTCGCCAAATTGTTAGAGCCTGGACTCTAACCTTGCAAGAAGGATGAAAAACCCAACAATACAAGCTCAATCTATCAGAATAAGGCAATGTACAACACAAAGAATCATCATCTCCATAGCTAGATCAAGAAAATAATCTCCCTCAATACACCGTCTCTCTCTGTTCTTCTCTCTCTGCTCAGACAATATAGTGATCATAATCCCCCTGCACACCATAATGCATACGTGCAAATATCCTGCACGCGTGCATGTGCGTACATCACTCCATATACGGTATACTATCTTCTATACCACCTCAATAGTGGTGAGTGTGGTTAGTGGTGACAAGTGTGGTGATGAGTGTGGTGAGTGGTGACAAGTGTGGTGAGTGGTGACAAGTGTGGTGATGAGTGTGGTGAGTGGTGACCACCCCAACACTTGCACTGCCAAAAAGCTGTACATGCAAAATTCCAATATTTTACAAACATAATGATGAACATTTCATTTACTTTGTTCCTCAAGCTTGTACTCTCGCAACTGGCTGGTGTTAATGCGTATTGAAGGTCCCATTGTGCAGCAAACATGGCAACTTTTCCAATAAACCCCCTTTGCACCTGATGGTTTGTTGGCATCCACCGAATTCTGGCATTCAAAAATAACAGAGCTATGTTGAGATGACTTAAGCCTTTTGCCCAAACATTCACATCCTAAGACCTTCAAAGAAATAATGCTTCAATAAGATTCATACCACAGCAGCCAAGAGATTCGCTAAAAGGTCCTCCTCCGAGAATGTCGTTTTACCAAATGGCACATGGACAATCCCAGTCTTATCTGCCCGGTATTCAACCTTCCCTGCCTTGAACTCCTCAATTGCACAGATTTAATTCAACACGGATAAGATTAAAACCAGATGGTTGCACGGATAGTATTTTGCAATTTTGCGGCAAGATACATTTGAGTTTCCATCTACGGTTGGCATTCACCAAATAACATTCTTTAATACATTTAAAAACATCATCTTCTTGTAGGAAGATCTGATGTGACTGCTTCAGACTTTTGGATTTGGCATCAAACCTCGTGGACCCAAGAGCTTTCAAGTTTTATGACTGTGAATTCCAAAAACGATATCTTTTTTAGACTTGTTGAAATCTTTAACAATGTCATTGCATGAAAATTCACATACCTTTGGCATCATGTCTGGACTAGCAATAGGTTTATCAAAATCCATAAAGCCACCAGCAATCTGTTCAATAAGATCTTCCCCACCAACTATATCTGCTCCAACATTCTTGGCTTCAATTTATTTCTATCCCATTGCACAAGTAGACCCGAATCTTGATTCAGTTTGCAGTCATCTCCTCATGAATTTTTCCAATCAAGCCAAATAACTGAAAACAGGAAAAGATAGTAAGCACAACCTTGGGCAAGGACGGCTACTCTAATAACCTGTCCCGTACCCTTGGGTAGAGTAACCTGCAGGCGTTACCCATCAGATGAATGGACATATACAACGAATGCATTTAACGGAAGCTGCTTGTGCATGAGGCCTCTATGATACACTTGATAAGCTTATTAGGTTAGTTTGATAATTTGGTGATAATTTTATACTTTAAGCCATAGATTCTTGCATCTTAGATAGTAAGCTAAAAAGTACTCACCTTGTTTGCCACGAGTTCTTTGGTTTGTATACTTGGGATCAATATTCAATCGAAAATGAGCTTCTGCAGATTCCACGAATTTTACATTTGCAGTTTCCTTCATATTCTATTCTATTCTATTCTTCAACAGTCTGATGGCTGCAACAGGATCATATTCCTGCTTCCTTATTCTTAATTTCTGAATTTCCAAAAACCTTTTGGACCGTCTCTATTGACACAATATGGTCAAATTGTCAGATCCAAGAACAATCGCCTAGGGTAGGAATTGAGATTAAATGCACGACCTTGATATGCTTCCTATATTCAGATATATCGTAATAAAAAAATAATATGGGGACATTTGAAATGAACTTGTATCGGGTTCTCAATTATAAACTTCGATTTTGAACAGCTTTCTCTTGCTCTAGGATGTAGTCAATTATTTGCACGGGACATATAAAGAATCAAATATGCACTCACCCGATCACTCTTCAAAGGCAAAGTCGCTTTCCCGGTTTTAGCTTCACTGCAGGCAACTTAACAATCACATCCTCTCCTTCTTCCTCTTCACTGGTAATAGCCTCCTGGACTTGAGGGGCCACATCTGCCACAACCAACAATGCCACCACTCTGGACCTGCATACCTGGGTTGCCAAAATCTTCTTCCTACTAGGATTTCCAACTGAATTTCCGAAGACCAATCTTCTACAACCTAATCCTTGCCATTTTTTTTGCAACTCTACTTCTGTGCATCGCAACAGACAGGGAAGGACCAGCTACGGGAGCAAAGGAAGTACCTGTAGCTTCAACGAGAAGGATTTTTGGGGCTGGCGAGCTTGGTGCTGCCATAGCCACCGAAGGCATCATTCTGTCCAAAACCCTTGAGGAAAGAATGGGGCTGGATGACCGAGAGTTTACAGGCAGCAGCTAGTTTGGAGCAGGCACTAGCATATGCTAGGCATATGCCGGCATATACCTGGATATGCCCACATACCCACATAAACGAGGGTTTGCCCCCCTAGGGGCAACCCAAAAACAATGGGACTATGGTAGGTGGCACTAGGATGGTGAGGCTAAAAAGCCATGCCCCTAGAGTTGCCCCTAGGACCTAGACTTCCTAAAGCGGGATTAAATCCTGCCTACAAAGTGGTATAGCCTGCCTACACGCGGTATAGCCTTGCATGCTCGAGGACGAGCATAGTTCTAGTGGGAGAGACTGTAACGGGCCCATGGTAGACCGCTCGAGTATTCGAACCTTGAATGTGCCTGTGGGGCGTTCCCGAGACACTGGCATAAATGGGTAGAAGCGACTACTCATAAACGTCTAGACGGTTTTGCCCAGTTGGTTAAGGGCATGTCGGTTAGGAACGTCACAGTGCATGTAAGGCAAAATATTTTGCCCAGCGGATGTGTGGTGAGTTGGTATAGGCCTAGTAATGCCAAAATAAGTGTTCATTTGGTCATGGGTTCAAAACTTGCCAATGTCTCTTATCTTTGGGAGTTGGTTACTAGGGGCCGACGTGGTAGAACTTAAAAGCCTATACGTGTCCTCCACTTTGGCTGCCGCAAGGCAGTGGGATAAACTAGCTAGTCTGTACAAGATTACTCTAGTATGGACCTTAAACAAAGTAATAAAAAAACAATGAGACTATGGTAGGTGGCACTAGGATGGTGAGGCTAAAAAGCCATGCCCCTAGAGTTGCCCCTAGGACCTAGACTTCCTAAGGCGGGATTAAATCCTGCCTACAAAGTGTGTATGTAAGGCAAAAATTTTTGTCAACGGATGTGTGGTGAGTTGGTATAGGCCTAGTAATGTCAAAATAAGTGTTCATTTGGTCATGGGTTCAAACCTTGCCAATATCTCTTATCTTTGGGAGTTGGTTACTAGGGGTATACGATGATGATCCCCGACATGGTAGAACTTAAAAGCCTATACGTGTCCTCCACTTTGGCTGCAGCAAGGCAATGGGATAAACTATGGTTACTAGGGGTATACGATGATGATCCCCGACATGGTAGAACTTAAAAGCCTATACGTGTCCTCCACTTTGGCTGCCGCAAGGCAATGGGATAAACTATAGCTAGTCTGTACAAGATTAGTCTAGTATGGACCTTAAACAAAGTAATAAAAAAACAATGGGACTATGGTAGGTGGCACTAGGATGGTGAGGCTAAAAAGCCATGCCCCTAGAGTTGCCCCTAGGACATAGACTTCCTAAGGGGGGATTAAATCCTGCCTACAAAGTGTGCATGTAAGGCAAAAAGTTTTGCCCAACGCATGTGTGGTGAGTTGATATAGTGCCAAAATAAGTGTTCATTTGGTCATGGGTTCAAACCTTGCCAATGTCTCTTATCTTTGGGAGTTGGTTACTAGGGGTATACGATGATGATCCCCGACGTGGTAGAACTTAAAAGCCTATACGTGTCCTCCACTTTGGCTGCCGCAAGGCAGTGGGATAAACTAGCTAGTCTGTACAAGATTAGTCTAGTATGAATAATAATATTTAACCTAGATAACTATCCTAGATAAGGAAGTCTAGGTTATGTTTAAGGGTTACCATAAATAGAACTAATATTTATTTTTTATTACTTTGTAATAATATGATAGGCAATGAACACAAAGGTTATAGTGTAGGATGTTATAGAAATGTCGGATGTGATAGTGGCAATGGATAGAGGGCATAATAAATATAGTGGCAATGGATGGAGTTTGACTATGAAAAATATAACTTTGTTATAAGTAAATAAAAACAAATGCAAGTGTAGTGGTGAGTCGATTGTAGAAGAACTAATAAATATAGTGGCAATGGATGGAGTTTGACTATGGAAAACATAACTTTGTTATAAGTGAATAAAAATAAATGCCACTGTAGTGGTGAGTCGATTGTAGAAGAACTAACTGTAGAAGAACTGACCTGCTATGTAGTGGTGGTGTGACAGTAAGATATATTATACAATGTTTCTTTATCTGCCCTGTAGAATCGACTATGGCATTATATATTTCGTTATCTGTTTGTATTGTAGGATTGTTGATGTCCAGAGCAGAAGACACAGGCTTCAATGCGCTGCTGCAGCCTTCAACGTGACAGCTTCAATGCTCCAGTCAGACATCTCAATCCGGCCAGACATCTCAATTTGGCCAGACATCTCAATCCTGGCATCTCAATCCGGCCAGACACAAAGCAGGGCTCCAGCTCGACACAACACCAACAGCAGCCCAGGTCTCTAGCCGACACCAACAACAGGGCTCTTAGGCCAGAGCAGTCTAGGCGGAAGCAAAAGCAGGTCTCCCGGAGCTTCCAGAAGAATAGTCCAGGCGGAAAAAAAGAAGAACAGGGGAACAAAAGCACGGGAAACTTGCTGGTTCTGTGGAAAATCTCTCACAGAGGCATCAAAATCTGAGAACCACGGCCGTTTCTCTGCCAGAACACGCCGTTTCAAGCTATAACACATCGTTTTTTGCAGGTCGAAATCCAACCCTCTGAAAAAAAAAATGGGCATACCCAGGGCCGAAAGCGAGCTCTCTGGAAAAATTTTTTGTTACAGTTGCACAAAAGTTAGATAACCACGACCGTTGTTTGCCAGAAACACGGCGTTGCCAAGTTAAACCACGACGTGGTTCGCATCACGCTAGAAGCCACGGTCGTTGCCGTGTTCGACACGAGTTCTTCCAGAAAAACGTGGTAGCCGTGGGCCACGGCCGAAACGGCCGTGTTTCGTAACTATGACGTGTGCGCCGCTGGAAAAATACAACTCACTTCTCAAATTCTAAGACGCCAAAAGTACAGTGGCACACTCTTTGGCCTTGGGCCCTGCTGGTGTTGTTTTGATGCCAAGTATTGACGCCCTAGGGTAATTGGACTGTATCCTACACGTTGGTGCAAAAATCTCGCCTATCCGAGCTACCTGGAGAAAGTTATGGCCCTTGAAACACACGACCTCTTTGCTCCACAACCTAACATACTTGCCCTACTATATAACACCTCCCTACCCAACTAAATTAGTCCTCCCATAACTATATCAACCCACATACTAACTATAGAGTTGGGATAGTTTAACCTAAGACAAAATCTTCTCAAACTAACGAGTTAGACTATGGCCAGTGCAATGATTTGGTCTACCAAATATATGCTCTGATACCACTGTGACGCTCCCAAAATCTGTACGATGCTCCCATCGTAGAAATACGGGAATCCCCCTCCCGTGGCTACTACATCACCATGGTAGGGCCCTCTGTCAAACTCGGACCACTTGGGTTGGCCATGGTGTCATTGATCCCACGTTCTCTATGGGAATTCTATACAGCGGAAGCGTACACACATGTTAGCACACAACAATCGTGCTCAAATAATATACCACCACGAAGGGTGGCCCATCCATCATCATCAACTAAACGACAATACAAGCACAAGATAACATAAGTAACCCGTCATAACAAGGGCTCTACTCAGGATTCAGACTCAGTCAGAGCTTCAAGATATCAGCAGACAGAAAGAAGTATGGCATGGCGTTGGCTGGCATAGAACAATGGCTAGGATAGTCCACTCCATCCGCCCCTCTTGTGCACACTTTGCAGACAGGCTGAAACATGCTATGGCGTGATTGTAGCCTTCCGGAGACGCAATCTCATGGAATCACCCTATGAGACTACTCTAGATTGCATCTCCCCGGTCCCATGAGACAGGTCAGGGAAGTGTCCCTGCCCCGAGCACAATGGATCCCTGGGTGTGCTAGAAAATACGTGCCACCTCGGTGCACACGCAGCCGTACCCAACTTGAACCACCCAAAATCCATGGACCGCTAGACATGCCCATCGAGCCCAGGACGTCCATATAGGCATGTTTCCTGCGACCCAAGGGCTGTCGGACCCATACCGGCCCCAACGCAAGGGCCGACTATAAGCCTAGTACACTATAGGGGTCTTGTAGCCATGCTAGGGCAAGACCCCACCCCCGTTTCACCATTTTACCTGTTATCTGATGCTGAATCACGAGATAGCATCCACAGCCAGGTGGGCTCTTATGCACAGGCCGCAAGTACTGGGTTCTAGCTAGAAACATCTCTATTTCTAGGAATCTTTTAGGTCTCTACCTTTCCCTTAACCCCCAATACATAGAAGGAGCAGAAAGAAAGAACATATTCACAATCAAAGTATTCATCATCATCATAGTACACATAAAAGAGAATTTAACCATTCCATCTATTCAAAGAAGTATTAGCTGACACAAGCTATCCAGGGACTGACCGGTCTCCTGGCTGGAGCCATTGTCATGACAGGCGTCCATTCCTTCAAGTTTGGTCCTAGCAGTTAGTGGCTCCTCCTTCCTCCAGCAGAAATGGGGGTAGGACCCCAATTTGCCCTCTAACTTTGGTAAGTCCTACCTTGGCCAATCGATTTGGGCCAGGTGGCACTGCCTTATTGGTTAACTTTAACTAAGTAATAACCTAATTGGTTAGTTTATTTATTAACTAATATTTTAGTATAGCTAATAAAAACCCTTTTAGGTTAACCCAAGTTATCCCTTATTGACCCCTAAGGGTCTAGTTATATACTGGTGACGTGTCATGGTATGTATACATATACCGTATAAATACCTGAAACGTCACAGTCTAGAATTTCTTATATGCTTAATGATTTGGTCTTTTTATATCCTATACATAGCATTTTATAAAAGGTTTGTCTTTGGCTTGAATTGGGTTCTTCCTTTTGCTAAATCTAGCTTACTGTCTAAGCCAGCTCTTGATCAGGCCATTCGGCTAGTTTATATTCCAATAGTGGATCAATCTGTCGTATTCCATTTCCAGCAGTCACTACAGTTGTTAATAATTGTTTTATTTTAAGGTTCATTAATTTTCTAAGGTTAAACTTTATAATTATTTAAAACATTCATTTGGTTATCTAAATTAAAGCTTTGCATATGTGTTCCACCTTCGCAAGTCTGAGCCACACCCCTGAGCTTGTTCATAACAATTCTGTCCCGTCTCAAAAATGAACGTCTTCGATCATCTTCCTTGCGAGAACAATCACGTTTTCCCAAAGCTAATCACGTGACTATCTGCTTTGCTGGAATAACCATCTTTCCTCTAAGATAGTCAAATGATTATTTGCTTTGAAAGGATTTTCTAGACTGGTAACCTTACCATCTATCGAAAAGACTCTAAGGATCTGGCTTTTGTGCTATAGTCACAATTATCTCCTCACTTCTTTACTCTAGAGAAACATTTAATTTAAAAGGAAGTCTTGCATTAACTCAAATCAAATGAATACAATGCTCAATCAGACTAGCAATCACATGCTCACTCAAAAATTTTACTTTATTTATCTTTATTAAGATGACAAATCTGAAGCCGACCCTCTTATGGGCTTCTGCCTTTCCCTTGTGCAAACTTGGTATGGGAACTTTTAGGAATTTCTTCAACAAAATAAAAATCTGCGCAGCTAATTGTGTTTTTGCTCGAGTGCCTTTCTTTGGTTGCTCAGGTTCTGCTTTAGTAATGGTTACTAGCTTTGGGCATTGGTTCTTATAGTGAGATCCTCTGCATGTAAAACATCCCCTCGAAGGTCCTTTAACCTGATTTCTAGCTATTCCCTGTCCACCATTATTTCATTTTGCACGAAAACTATCATTGGCATTCAAGGTGTTCAATCTATACCTCTTATTCTCCCGCTCGCCTGCTTTGACATTATTTGACTAAAAATCTTTTCTTGAGGATACCCCTCCCAGATATCATATCACACGATACTAGGATTGTACTTTATTTTTGTTGCTTCAGCTTTTCTCACCGCTTCGTCAACAGTTGGTGGTTCCAAAAAACATAGTTCTGAATACAATAGATCTCTTAATCCAGTTATAAACTTTTGAGTAGTTCATTTTCTGATAACCCTTCTGGTTGTAGTTCCCCATTTGGACCGCAAAGTAAGAGAACTTAGAGTAGAAATGGTGCATCGATTCATGTTCCCCTTGCTTGAAGTGATCCCACTACCTCTTAAGATCACAATAATAATTTGCATGCAAGTTGTGCAACTCAAATGCTTTTTTGAATTTTGTTCATCTTTTTACCTAGGGCAATAACACCACCTTCTGGCTACATCTGTCATGGCTTGTAATTTCTACTCCTCCGTAGCTTTGATTTTCTCAAAGAAACTTTCTCAACTTGCCAAGAATCTCAAAACTGCTGGCGACCTTCCTTTGTCTCCTGCATATGACGACATTCCCTCAACCTTTTTCAACCATTTAATTCTTCCAGTACTAGTACTAGATGTTGCAATAGGAGAATCAGGTGGTGGCAAAGTAACTGGTGGCGGACTTGCAGGCAAAGGAGGCTGTTGATATACGTCTGGCAAATGCTCATTCATTATTGTAATATATTGCAATTTCTATAGGAGGGTGCCGAAAGGATAAATTGTGTTTTAGGTTATTGCACATGGATTTTAGAAAGAGTTGGCTCTGATAACAATTGTTACAGGCTTTCCAACCTGCAAAACTAGCAAGCATAGTTAATTAAAAATAACTTTAAATCCCTGGGACAGGATCTTCTGGCACAAATTCACCACCCAACCGGGCTCAGACTTGCGAACACTACAAAAATGATTTAGTTCTTCCCAATTCTGAGAATATGTTAGCCAACTGGATAACTTCTCTGGAATTTCAAAAGCAAGGCTCAAACAGGATTTGGTTTTCTAATTCTCAACTGGACTTAGAAAGCAATAATCTCTAGTCTATAATCTCCTCTACGCTTAATGATTTGGTCCTTTTATATGGTATTCATAGCCTTTTAGAAAAGGTTCTGCCTTTGACTTGGATTGGGTTCTTTCTTTTTCTAAATTCAGTCTACTATCGAATTCAGCTCTTTGGCCAGGCCATTCGGCTGATTTATGTTCCAATACAGATCACTCTTCCGTTTAAATTTCTAACGGTCGCTAAAGTTGTTAATAATTGTTTTTGTTTTGGGGTTCATTAATTTTCTATTATAATTATTTAAAACATTCGTAAGGTTACCTAAATTACAGTCTACTTAATGATTGAAACTCTATTCATAAAGCTTTGCATCTGTATTCACCTCTGCAAGTCCTCTAAGCCATGCCCCCAAGCTTGTGTCATAACAATTCTGTCTCGTTTCAAGAATGATTGCCCTCGATCATCTGCCTTGCGAGAACAATCATCTTTTCCCAACACTAATCATCACACTATCTGCTTTGCTAGAATAACCACCTTTCTTGTAAGCCAGTCACCTGACTATCTGCTTTGAAAAGATTTTCTAGGTTAGTATACTTACCATTTGCCTAAAAGACTCTAAGGATTTGGCTTGTGTGTTATAGTCAAAGTTATCTCCATACTTCTTTACTCTGGAGCAACATTTGATTAAAAAGGTACTCTTTCATTAACTCAAATCAAATGAATACAATGTTCAATCAGACTAGCAATCACACGCTGATTCAAACATTTTACTTTACTTATCTTTGTTCAGATGACCAATTTGAAGCCGACCTCTCTCATAGGCTTCTGCCTTTTCCTTGTCAAACTTGGTATGGGAACTCTTAGAAACTTCTTCAACAAAATGAATGTGGGAATCTGCGCAATTGATCGTGTTTTTGCTCAGGTATCCTCCTTTGATTGCTCAGGTTCTGCTTTAGTAATGGCTACTAGCTTTGGGCATTGCTTCTTATGGTGAGATTCTCTGCATGTAAAACATCCCCCCGAGGGTCATTTAACCTGATCTCTGACTATGTCCCGTTCATCATTACTTCCTTTTGCACGGAAATTATCACTGGCATTCAAGGTATTCAATCTATATCTATTATTCTCCCTCTCGCCTGCTTTGGCATTATCTGGCTAAAAATCTTTTCTTGAGGATCGCACTGCACTAGGATTCTGCTTTATTTCTGCTGCTTTAGCTTTTCTCATCGCTTCATCAATAGTTGATGGTTCTGGCAAAACATAGTTCTGAATACAATGGATCTCTTAATCCAGCCATAAATTTTCGAGTTATTTGATTTCCTGATGACCCTCCTGCAATTCCCCATTTGAACCGCTAAGTAAAAGAACTTAGAGCAGGAATGATGCATCGATCCATATGTCCATTGCTTCAAGTGATCCCACTATCTTTTACGATCAGGATGATAATTTACATGCAAGTTGTGCAACTCAAATGCTTTTCTAAATTCTGCCCATGTTTTTTTTACCTAGAGCAATAATTTCTTCAGACCTTGCCACCATCTTCTAGCTACATCTATCAAGTATTTATCCATGGCTTATAATTTCTGCTCCTTCATAGCTTTGACTCTCTCAAAGAAAACTTTTTCAACTTGCCAAGAATCCCAAAACTCCTAGCGGGCTTCCTTTGTTTCCTGCATACGATGAGTCTCTCAACCTTCTCCAACCATTTTATTCTTCTGGTACTAGTATTAGGTGTTTCAATAGGAGCATTAGGTGGTGGTAAAGTAAACGTTGGATTTGCAGGTAAAAGAGGCTCTTGATATATGTCTGGAAAATGCCATACAATCCCATCGATCCGAGACATCGGATCGCCATTCTAGAATGGGACGAGCATGCATGTTTTGCATGCATGCGGGCGGCGCATGCCCATTCTGGTTGGGAGTTCGCTATTTTAGGCGCGTTTCTGCTTCGACTTCTCATCGGCGCTTCCTCTTCTCTCTCAGCAGTACCTTATTCTCTTTGAATCCACCCTCCCTCCCTTCTTTGTTATTGTATTTTTATCGCGTGGCACGCGCGTAATCAGCCCCTCTACTCTGGGAGGTTTGTTTTGTCTTGTTGTTTTGTTGGTGATGTGCAGGTACAGGTTAGCGAGCGGCCTCTGTTTCGACTTTTCCATTCGTGGATTTTGGGAGCGATTTTTATGCCTTCCGTTTGTCCAAGCCCCTTGCCGAAGGCTTATCACTAGGGTTTTTCCTCGAAAACCCGAAAGGGCGGGGTTTTTTAATCCCGGTGATAAGTTTTCGGCAGGTACACTAGCCCAGTCTCTATTTAGCATTGTATTTTGTTGGGGTCCAAATGATATAATTGGATTTTCCCTTTATTTTTTATGGGTAGTTCGCATGTGTGCGGCTACCCACTATCCACCATTGTAGAAAATCTGCTGAGATGAATGAGAAGCAAGTCTTGTGATATATTGCAGTTTGCTATAGGAGGGTGCCAAAAGGTTAAATTATAGTTTGGGTATTGCACATGGATTTTGGAAAGACTCTACTCTGATACCAATTGTTACGGATTGCCTTTTCACCCTGCAAAACTAGCAAGTACAGTTAATAAAACTAACTTATAATCTCTATTCTCTGTGCTAGGATCTTCTGGCACAAATTCACCATCCGACCAGGCCAGACTTGCAAACACTGCAAAAAAAATATGATTCTTTTCAATTTTGAGAATCCGTTAGCCATCTAGATAATTTTTGTACGATTTCAAAAGTAAGGCCCAAAAAAGATTTGGCTAAATTTTCAATTGGGCTTAAAAGGCAATAATCTCTACCCTAGAATCTCCTCTACGCTTAACGATTTGGTTCTTTTATATACTATTCATAGTCATTTAGAAAAGGTTTTGGCTTGGGCTTAAATTGGTTTTCTTTTTGCTAAATTGGGCCTACTGCTTAATTCGGCTTGTGGCCAGGCCATTTGACTGGTTTATGTTCCAATCCAGATCAATCTATCGGATTCCATTTCCAATCCAGATCAATCTATCGGATTCCATTTCCAACGCTCGCTATTACTGTAGCGATTAAAACTTTGTTGTACTTAAACTTTATAAGTATTTAAAGCACTAATAAGGTTATCTAAATTATAATCTATCTAATGATTTTAACTCCATTTTTAAAGCTTTGCATCTGTATTCACCTCTGCAAGTCTTTTGAGCCACACCCTCGAGCTTGTGTCTTTATCTTTATCTTTATCTTTATCTTTATCTTTATCTTTATCTTTATCTTTAAACACAGCAATACAAATTGTGCAAAAATTCTATTTGGCCCTTTCGAGGCCTTAGTATTGCAGATAAACTGGCGAACATCAACATCAGCATATTAATATGATTAACAATGATGAAATGCCATCGAACTATTGATGGAATATGGAACAACATAAGCAGATTAGCACATTTCATGGGATTGAACTCATTGTAAGGATGGTTGCTCCAAGGCAAAGATGATTGCCCCAGGGCGGATTCAACCTAATATCAAAGATTTTTTTCTATTAGATTTACCCGGATTAATTGGAAAGAAGCAAAACCAACTGTCAACCTCCAAAAAATGAAGAAAGAAAGAAAGGAAGAAGGATTTTTATTGTCCACTGAGATGAAGAGAGAAGATTTATCTTTCTTTAGTTTTAAGTCCATTGGAATTTCCATACAACATTTTTTCAGTCCAATATACCTTTTGCAGTATTAGCAGCATCTTAGAATTATCTCTGCTACAATAAGAATAAGAATAAATCTAGGTGCAGTAAGTGCAGCTATCCCTACAACTAGAGCAGGATAAGGTGTAGGTGGATTGGGAATATCCATCCATCTATTAATGCATTGGATGGCATGCACAAAAATTAGTTGCTTGAAGTTGTACCCATCTCATCGCGAATATCATTTCTTGTCTAATGCTTTCTTTTTCCTGGTATATCAAACGTTGTAATACATAAATGCAATTTAAAAAATTGAAATTTAATGTAAAGGCTCTGTTAGAGAATAGAATAGAATAGAGAAGAAGAGAAGAACACAAAATATATTTGTTTTCTGAAAGATGATAAATATATCCACCATTAAATCATGAAAATAAATAGAATAGAATGAGTTATAGATTTGAAACCCATAGTCCATCTATGCTAAGCTATCTGGGAGCCTCAAATTATCGATCTACAAAGTAAACCTCAAATTTTAAATCACCAATATAAACTACTAGAGCTTGTTTTTGCTGAGTTGCCTTCTTAAGTAAAACATGATCAAACTTATTCGAAGGAATAGCCTAATGGGGTTGACAAAATAAACAAACTTCACACTATTTGGAGAAAAGCAAGGACATAGCACGAACTTTAACCAAAAAAAAAGGAGAGACAAGAACAGAGCGTGAAAATTTAGCCTTGGCAGATTCGGTCTCAGCAAGATAGAAAAACTGAGTCCAAATAACATTTTTACTGGTCTGATTCAGTAAGGTTTTTAAAAAGCTTGCATTCTCCATCACAAGAAGAAATAGCAATAAGGTACACTGTCTTACATTAGAGAATAAAAAGAGGGATCCAAGTCTTGTGCGTTTTCGAGGTTTTCAAACGAGAAGTAATTCTCGCTTGATAGAAGACAGTGATAACACTCCGTCAGTGGTGGATGTTCTGCCGCCTAAACTATTTGGTCCTCAGAGAGCATTGTTCCTGATATTGCAGAAATCTTTAGTCCTCAACAGCCAGTGTTGGAGATCAAGTCTGACACATTTACCCAAGATCGAAAGGCTCTTTGAAGTGCTCTCGGCCTGCTAGTTCAATATTTTTTTGCCTACCCTTCATGATGGGGTACAAACTATTCATTCTGAAAGAGGGATGATAGCCACATATATGGCTGTGTCTATAGTGAAAGGGACACAATTATTACAGTTAATAAAGGCTTTGGTCCCAGACACTGATGGCAAACACTGCTTCAATACCGGCATTAGAGTAAGAGGTACCACTACAACAGAAGCGTTGTGCAGACATTGAAAAGACATTGAAAAGGGAACATGTTGAGGTGGGTGTACAGACATCTCCATATTCCCTAGTGGACCAGGAGCCGCATCATCAAGTTAGTGACAAGAGCAGTGTGCCTCAGTATCTGCTGCTACCAGGTCTTTGAACTTGCATATTATTGAGGTTATAGAGGCAGAGACTAATGCCCTTTCAAGTATGGATGAGGCTTTGCATTTCTTCACTGACATCATACATGTGAAGGTTGTTGAAGTTGGTTCAGTTTCAAAATGCTCTTAGTTTCTCGCATATTCTTCAACATGGCAACCATCTCATGAAACAAAAATGCATAAGTCTCACCTATTAAAGCAAATTACTAGAATTAATGCAGGGTATAGAGACTAGATATATTAATTAGTAGTCCTCTTGCAATACAACCTCTAAATGACAGTACTACAAATACACAAATACAAACAAAACATCATGTTATTATACTATATTTCATCAAGCTTTGGACACTCCTCGAAGGTTACCATATAAATTGAGTTATTATGGATTCCTCAAAGCACACGAAAACTCTGCTATTAGTCTAAGCATGATCCTGTCTATAAGCTTTCCCCTTTTTTGTTTCGTATTTGGAATGCAATGGTGTGGAGTAAGATTTCGCTTGTGTATAGTATGGGAAACCGTATATTCTAGGGGCTTTGAGGAGCTTGTTTGCATTTAGATGTCTAATTTGTAATTTTGATCTGGTTGCAAGCTTATTATTGCCATATGGTTGGCAAAATTTCATTTCCAGTAGGTATGGCGGAGCAGAGCGGGGGCAGCCATGATTTCTAGGGGACTTGTGGGGTTTTCGGTGCCCGCAAATTAAAGCCCAGTTGGCTTCTGGCCTGGCGACCCCCGCCACTGAGCTAACGAGCGGCCGGCCTCGAGCACTGGGCTTGGGCCCGACGGAGGCCCCACATTTTGTTATCCGGATTTGGATTTCTTGGCCTAGAGCAACAACAGCCAGAAAGCAAATGAGAGCAAAGCAGCTCGCAAAGCTCATAGAGTAGGAGGCGTGTGAGGCAAAGCCGTGGCGGCCTCGCATGGTTCATGCGGTGCTTGTCTACTTAAATGGCAAGCCATTTTTTATGGAGACCTTAGGAAATGGCAAGCCATTTCTTCTCCAAAAAGATGCTGGCCGCTGATCTGGCATCGTAGCCAGGATATGCTCCAGATCCGCAGCTGGGATTGAAGCTCACAAACATAACCCATAATACTTGGAAAAAACAAAAAAAGAAAATTGAAGAAACGCATGATCCTGTCTACTACAACACGGCAATCATATAATTAATCAAGGGCATCAATCCCTACAAAACCTGCCATTACACTAACATCTAGCATTCATTCCATCATTACACTAACAACTAGCATTTATTAGTCTCTACAGCAACAACCTTGTAACATCTAACATTCATTAGTCTCAAAAGCAACGACCTTGAAAGGGGCAGGCATATCGTCTGCCTTATTCCTTACCTCCCACCACATAGCCCAAACACAAACACCACAAAACCATAGAAAAGGATTAAATTAAAAGACATTCACCTACAAATTGACAAAGACCATGCCTCCCAGGAAAGAAGTAGAGCAAAAACCCATCTTCATGCCAAATACTAGGCGCTCGAACCATTCCAATAGTAATTCTATTTAAGAATAAAAATATAAATGCAATAAATAATCATACGACCACATATGAACACATGACAACGGGGCAAGGGTATAGTTAAAATGCCCAATACGAATCAATATTGTTATTTAGCAAAAAAATGTAATAGGGGATTGAAAACAACACAACATAGCACAAAAGTTTTGCTTATTTATTAGTACCATGTAGAAAATTTAATACCGTCGTGCCATGTAGAAAATTAATACCATCGGGGTCGCTCGGGTTCCTCAACCTCTTCAGTTTTAGGTTGATAGCCATATTCACCAGAACCCTGCATTCATGTACTTCAATCTTTATTCATAATAAAGTCGACTTCCTAAAATTTGTTGGATGATAGCACATCCACTCATAGAAAAGGAATTTCACCAATTGAATGCATAATGACACCATTTCCATCCTATTGCTTTCAACCAACTATTAGAAAAAGTGGTTCAATTCAACTTTGTGAAATGTCTCGGTAATGGTGGTTCACATTCAAGTGAATTGTGAGGTTAGAGCATAAAGGCTACGTGGATGGCCAACGAGAGCAAAAGATGTTGTAAGGGTGTGTCTATGTGCAATATTGACCAATGTCTAGTAATTATGAGTGCTCAATGGCTATAGCATGCATGAAGCAGGGACCATCATCATCATAAGCAAACAGGATCAGCATCATAGGCCAACAAGAATCACCATGAATCATCATCTAGAATAAATGCTAGAAGATGCATATGATTTTTTGCTAGAGAAGAGAGCATTTTTAACATGCATGGAGAAGAGCATTTTTTAACATACACCAAGAAGACTAGGTAAGCCTAAAACAACCTAGGTAATATAAGACTAGGTGATAGAATGAGAAATGCTAACCTCTTTCTTGTGGTGATGACCATGGCGACCATGACCATGGTGATGTTTTCGACCTTCTTCCTCTTCTTCATCATCTTCTTCTTTTTTCTTTCTGCCATAGCCATATCCTTCCTCTTCTTCCTCATTTTTTTTTCTGCCATACCCATAACCTTGATTTTCCTCTTCTTCCTCCTTTTTCTTTCTGCCATACCCATATCCTTCATTTTCCTCCTCGTCCTCCTTTTTATGCCTTCCATAGCCATAGCCAGAACCTTCCCTGCCATAGCCATATCCTTGAGCTTCTTCTCTTCCATAGCCCTGGGCTTCTTCTTCGTTCTTTTGCCTTCCATATCCAGATCCTCCATAGGCAGACCCGCCATAGCCACTCTCTTGTTCTTCGTATTCCGGCTTCTTCCGACCGCCATAGCCGTACCCTTCATTTCCTTCTTGCACCTCTTGCCTTCCATAGCCAGATCCACCATAGCCGCTCTCGCCCTGGTTATATCCACTTTCCTGCTCTTCATAATCCGGCTTCTTCCGACCACTATAGCCATAACCTTCATTTTCTACTTCAACCTCCTCTTGCCTACCATAGCCAGATCCACCATAGCCGGATCCGCCATAGCTGCTCTGGTTATATCCACTCCCTTGTGCATTGGATTGGGGCTTCTTGCGACCCGATCCACCATATCCAGAAGGTCTGGTCTTTTCATGATCGTTGACAAATCCAGGTTCGCCATGGCCGTAAAAAGAAGGCTTGGCAGAGCTTTCATATGCAACCCGGCAATTATCATACGTAACATAGGAATTAGAGGAATCTACTGCAGATCTGGGAGGATAGCTACAATCTGAATCTGCTTTCTTAAGGGAGCCATAGAGGGCTTGAATATCATAGCCCCCGCTGAATGGTGTGGGATCAAAATCATCGAACTCTGTGTGATCCGCCATAGCCGAGCTCGCCGATTCGGAGAAAAGAGAAGCTTTTTTCCACAGTGCTGTGCTAAATGCAAAGTCTAGGCCTAGACGTGTCTCTCATTTTTAAATTCTACATCGTCATCTAGACTGTCAGGAAGACACGTGGCCATCGTGCTCTAAGAGCGAGCGCGTTATGTATACCGTCGTTACTAGCCAAATCCATGGCATATCCATAAGGTTGCAAAATTTTCTGGTATCTGGAAAGGAATACCAAACCTAGAGCAAATAAACTCATGTAAGAATCTTGCAGTGGTGAGGGCATTGGCTTGCCTCAAAGGTATGGCCTCTGCCCATTTAGTAAAATAGTCTGTAGCCACAATAATATGCTGATGTTGACCTGTAGAAGAAGGGTTAATAGGACCAATATAATCTAATCCCCAAATTTGAAAAGGTCCTGGGGATATAATAGGATTCAGGGCAGCTGAATCCTATTATATCCCCAGGACCTTTTCAAATTTGGGCCGAAGAAAGGGGTTTCTGTGTTTGTTCTGGTTTTTTTCCAAGGTCTAAAATTAGATGTTCATTATGTGCACATGCCTTTCTAAACCTCGTCTGCGGTTTGGCTGGAGTTTTTTTTGAGACATGCAGCGGTCGACAGGAGAACTCTGGCCTGATGGACTGCAGATCCGACGCTTTTTTCCCTTGTTCTGGCCCTGTTTCAGTTTTTGCAGGCCTTGTTCCGCTGTATTTCAAGCATTGGCGAGGTTTACAAGCTGTGCTTTACATTATGCACAGGATTTCATGAATTTAAGTGGCAGGTAGGGCTTCAGATATAGAAGAACAGATAGAATGGGCCGCTGAAGGGTGCATGCTGAGCCGAGCTGGGTGGTTTGGAGGTTCAGAGGCGGATGCTGAGCCAAGCTGGGAGGTTTGGTGGTTCACAGTGGTTCGTGAGCCCGTATTCGCCATTCCAGTACGTATTTTTATGCATACATATATACACTGGGGAGCGCCGAAGTATACGAGGGTGTGATGTGTAAATGTGTGGACCCTAGATCTGGCATATTTATAGGAATATGCCAAAAATCCAATGAACCTTAAAAAACAGTAAGGAGTGAGCAATAAGGATATATTCATGGCGAAATAAAGTTATCTCGGTTTTGGTGATTCCACGGCAGAGATATCCCTTCCGACGGAATCACCAAAATTGCACACAGTGCAGTCACGCTCACTGCGTCTGCCCCTTATCCATTTTTTTGCTCAAATCTTTGAGCTTGAATACCTCGGCCGATTGAGCTCCAAATCAATTCGGATCATTTCTATGTGGGTTGGAATAAGCGGATTAGAGGAGATCATCCATGCAAACCCAAAATCAGATCGAGCGCCTCCAGATTCATCCAGTTTCAAAAGGGCAAAAAATTGCCCTCAAAATGCGCAGTTACTGCGCTACTGCACAGTTTGGGCGAGTGGTTCTGCGAGACGTAATTTTTTTGTGGTGATTCCGCCGGAAGGGATATCTCTGTCACGGAATCACCAAAACCGGGGTAACTTTATCTTCACCCCATATTCACAGTCGTGGTTGAACCACAAAAACCTATAAAAAATACAGGACGTTTTTTTAGGACTTAGCATCACTAGCGTGGCTCAATCACCACGTTACACATTAACGCACTGGTTCTCAGGTTTACATGCTAAGATCTAATCTCAACTGTTGATTGAAGTGTTGCTACTAGCTAATAACATTTGATTGGCCCAAATTTTATACTCCCTCTCTCTTGTAACATCCTAGGGTCTTACCAAAAAGTCGTCATAACGTCCGAGAATCTTTAGGAGCTATGGCAATTGCATTCAAAGCTGGGATATGGCGCTGGAGGCAGTGCAGAGATCCATAAGCAGACTATTTTGGCGCAAGAAATAGTGCCAATGTACATACTATGGCGGATTAGTAGAGCTATGGTAGCAAGCAATATATATTTTCTTCTTTTTTGCCTAAAACAGTCGCTTCTTCTTTTCTGTACAGTACTCACCTAATCCATATTCTTGGCTAATCCATATACGCGTCTAATCTTGGCCTTTGGTCCTGGGAACGTATGCCAGGATATTCCATATAGAGCAAGCATTGTCCTTCACCCAAAAACAAGATGGGGTCACACAAGCATTTTCAGATCACTCTATATTTCGAGACTATGGATGGGAGTTAATGATACAATCAAACAAAGAGGACAAGATCTAATTACAGATCATTGTTAAACAAAATTCCTTACAACACACATGAAACTTAACATGTTTCAATGACGACCTCCTTTCATAAGTCTCCATTGATAGCCTTCTTTCATTCAACAAAAAGTGATAGAACAAGCTGGAGCCCTTACACATGTCACAATTTATAACAGTGCAAGAGCAAAGCACTTTCCCTTAGTGTCCCTGCAAACAATCAGGAACTTTGCTAAAGCCCGTGAGGAATATAGGATGAAAGTCAATTATGCAGTCAATTTCCATGCTATATAACAAGGCAGTTCAATTCAAAAGCATAACATACATAATTATTCAACTCATACATAAGTAGCATTTGATAAATTTAAAATTTTTTCAAGCAACATAACAACTCTGCTTCCATGTGATATAAGCTTTGGTGGACTCTCTGACATAGTACTAGCCCATTGTATGGGTCCCATGACCTATTGGTCTCCGTAGACGTTAAAAAATCTATTCTATTCTATTCTATTCCTTCAAGAATATTGGCTCTCTATCAAACCACAGTGGCCACAAACACTTAAATACTTGCAATACAGAATGAACAACAAATAAAAAGCAGAGAGTTGCATTTGGAAACATCTAAGCAAACCATACAACTACAAATAAGAAATAAACTTTGATATAGTGCTCGGGGGAGTGGCCTTACATGGAACAATATTTATTGAAGTAAGAAAACCATCTAGTATGTCTAAGCCTTGATATTATCAAAGAGAGAGAAAACTAAAAATAACCTTGACCTTTATTTAAAAGCAAAAAGGCAAAAAAGATGTTTATTTATAAATAGAAGTACAACTGTGAGAAGTGATATCTCCGCGACCACAACTTAGAAATTGGCACCTTAACTTGTTTCCAAGTTGGGCTTGTTTGTCCATAGATTCCTTACGGTCTAAGAGTTATGCCCAAAAAAGTGCATAGGGGTCTAAGCTGACTGCACAACTAGATCTGCTTCTTTCTATATTTGATGATGAGCCTAGCCTTAACTCTGTAATATTTTCTCTAGCTTTTTGCTTGATCATATCATTAAAAGAGGTTCATGTAACATCAGTGATTGGTGGCTAGAAAGAGCTTGTTCTTATATAGTCTTGCAAAGTTTTCGTATGCTAATAACAATCGAACAAAAAGTGTGCTTTCTAATTCTGCCATGTGAATTCGACTTATACAAAGGTATCCTCAAATTTGTATTACATAACCACAAATCTGGCATTGTTCTATTCAATCGCTTGAGTAAATCTAAGTGGAATGGGCTCCCAATGGAAGAGCCTTGCAGCGTCTACAAGATACTATCCAAATAGGCATAGAGAAACTCGCCAGATGACTTCGCAGGAGCTTTGGTTATGTAATGCTAATGTCCATGTAAATTTGGAAGAACCAAAGCTAAAACAAGATACACATGGATCTATAGCAGAACTCTACCTTATGACAGAGCCACAAATCGCATCCGATATCACAAATCTTGCTACTTTTCGTAATCTGCGGCAATGTTCATTACATTTGAAAATTTACGGAGGTCAAAATTTCACAGCCAAAGAATGTCTTGGTGGTGCCGCCAGACTCCTGGCACTGCGGCTTCCCCTCCTCGATGTTTTTCGGGGCAGAATTTTCTCCCCTCGTGAATTATCTAATACTTTTTTCCTTCTAGCATTGTGTTTCATTTTTTAGTAGCTCTTTGCATTTTTGAACTTTTTTGCCCCTCCTGATGTTTGGATCCATGGCCAATTGGTCTTCATGGACGTTAAAAATAATATCTATCCATCCATCCATCCAGAGTTTTAGCAGGCTTATCTAAACCAAGGTACAATAATTGCCTATGTCCAAGTGCTAAAAATGACGTGGCATCATGTTTACCCGTTGATTTCATATTTAAAATAAAAAAAATATTTAAAATACCTAAGTTGTACTGAAATTGCTAAAACGCCCTTGGTTTATTGGATATTTTTATGAGAATGAATTTAACTTTTTCTTTTTTTAAGGACGCCAAACTTTATTCAATATCCTAGAAAAGTACATGTAAAATTGTAAGGGGGGAATAAAACCTTAGTAGACAAAAAAATCCACTGAGTGGAGCAATCCACCTATGCAAGTGATGATACACCCAAAAATTCTTCTGAAATCAAGTGTTTCTTCTCAGGAGCAAGCTGCGAATATAGGTATGCCTTTATCAATCTATCTTGTGCCTCATGAAGAACTTGGTCAGTAGTAATTGGTAAGCCCTTGAAGGACGCTAAATGAAAAGCCTGCTGTTGCAACCTGTTCCAAGTGGAGGATAGATAACAAGAAGCACCTGCTGACTAGTCAAGGCCACATGAAGGAGAAACAACAACTACAACCAAACTAGTCGGACTTGGTCGCAAGAAAAAAACAATGCTCGAGAGTCTTAGGTTGCCCCTTACACAATGGGCAAAGTTTTGATATACTGGGAGCAAACTTATGGATAAGCACATTAACCCGCAGACATTTATGAACGAATATAACTTTTTGTGATTATCCAAATGGGAATGTGTCCTTTTGATGCATTGTAGAGGAAGATGAGATCTTTCCACAAAGGTAGATCACCTGAAATGGGTTTCTCGCTGATGGCGGTAAAAACATTTCGGCATGATGATTTTGAAAGCTTTTCGACACACTTTCCATTGGCATGCAAGTAAACCCTAACGCATTTTCTTTGAAATTCATTGTGTTACTCGTGGATTTTATTAGGTTAGATTTAGTAAATGCATTGGTGCCTCAGATCATTTCTCTCAATGGATGCCAAATTGTAGCGTCAAATCCAAAGACGCATCATCAACTTGTCCCTCGTCCATTGATTTTATGGTATGTGCCTTGGGTTTTACAGGCCTTTTGCTCTTTCTGTCTTCTTTTGCAAGAATTTTATAATAGTGCGAGTTAATCTAAATCTATGGTAGAAATATGTGAAGCATAACTACTTTATGTTCTGGGTATATGCAAGTATATACCCAAGATACTCCAAACATTGGCCCAAACTTGCTATGGCCAGTAATTTTCCAGTCACCCCTGTTGTTGGGTGAGCCATGTCGCCACTGTTCATATTGTCTAACCGGACGTCAAGAATGCTCAATCGAACAGGTGCTCAAGAATGCTCCCTGTTTGCTGGACGTGCCCCATCACCCTAGCAATCTCGAATATCAGTGTCAATATGAGAAAGTTGGATCTAGATCGGACTTGCCAGATTTCTTTTTGTAGCCTTTCTTTTTGTGTGATCAGTATGGCGATACCTCAGAAGAATTTTCAGTATGGGGAAATGACACTCCATTTGTTAGCGAAGAATGGTTGTAAAAATGCTGGTGAAATTTAATATATGAAAAGAATCGAAGGCCCATGTAAGATCCCTAATCTATCCTTTAATATCCCTTTTACATTCTAGCTAATGAATCTGCCAACCAAATTGCCAAAGTGGGATGACTCCCTTGCATTTGCTTGTATAATTTTCAATTAGGGAAGATGATTGCAGTACAATTGAGCAGTTGTTGCAGCTTGATGCTGATCTTCATGTTGAAGATAATGTAAGCATCATTCTTGATGAGAAAAGGAGAAGTGTTTTTTTTTTTTTTTTTTTTTTTTTTTTTTTTTTTGAAGGACGACAAACTCTTATTCAAAATTCCAGAAGAAGTACACACATAGATGCAGAGACAGGAATAAAATCTCAGCAGACAAAGATAATCCACTGAGTGCAGCCACCTGTCTATGCATAAGATAAGATACCCAAATAGTCCTCAAAAATCAAACGTTTTTTCTCAGGAGCAAGTTGAGAACATAAGTATGCCTTCACCAATCTATCTTGCGCCTCGTGAAGAAGTTGGTTGATAGTAATTGATAAGCCCTTGAAGATATACATTCGCCTTCTTTTCCAAATAGACCACAACAACCAGCCTGAAGCTAAGTGGAAAGCCCATTCTTTTGCAAAATTCGTTCCAAGTGGAAGGATAAATGGCGAGAAGCACCTGCTGGCTAGTCAAGACCACATGGAAGAGAGATAGTAACCATGACCAAACTGGCTGAACTTGGTCACATAGAAAAAAGCAGTGCTCGATACTCTCAACTTACCGCTTACACAGTGGGAAAAGTTCTGAAATGCGGGGATAAAACTTATGAACCAGCACATTAACCTGCAGACATCTGTGAAGGAGTTGCCACCATAAGGTAGAAACTTTGGGATGCAGCAATTTATTCCAGACCAGGACCACATACGCTTCCACTGAGGAGGGGGAATGCGGAGCTGCCAACCAGCCCGAGGGGGGACAATGTCAACATCAACCAGCTTTTGATATAACGAATGCACAAGATGTTGTGCACTAACAATTTGGGGACCAGTCCAAATAGACACATCAACTGATTGTGAAGGAGTCTGGCCGCGAATGCCGCCGCCGCCTTTTGCCACGAGTTCTCATCCCATCGAGATAGCATAAACTTAGTCTGAAAAGTATCCCAAGTCAACAAGTGTCCTGCCTCATACCAAGCACCAACTGTGAGGATACCAGCACGCCTCCAACGTCGCTGAGTCAATGGATGTACAGTAGCACACAGAGGCATGTGGTTATCCAGAGGAATCCACCAACACAGAGCACCTGCCTGTTGACATACACCTGGATTAATCTTAAATAGCACACGAACTGTCTCCCAAGAATCAAGCAATCCCTTCAAGAAGGGGGAAGCATTCGGATATGGACGAAGCTGATAAAAGAGACACCAAGGAAGAACTGCCCTAAGTGTCGGTTTCCCAAAAGGAATACACTGCCCAAGTGCTTGCGCAACCAATCTAATTCCAGGCGAATGTACCATACCCACCAAGTAGCGACAAATAAACTTAGTGAGAAAAGGAGAAGTTTAGTTTAAAGGAGAAAAGTTTAGTTTAGTTTAGTTTAAGAGGCCCCCAAAAAGAGGCTGCCATACATGCAATTGCTTGGCAATCCAAGAATTGATAATATGTTTTTTGCTTCTTAAAAATTCAACTCTTACTCTTTCCTCTATTTCTGCTACTTTTTATAAATATTCTTTAGTTATATTAAAACTTTGTCTGAATTGGAACATTATGAATCTATGTTAGGCATCCTAGTCGGCTTAAAGGCAATAGTGGCTCGTCTTTTAGCAAAATTGCTGCATAAGGTTGGTGTGGTTAGCATTGACAAGATAAGGTTGGTCTTATTGCGAATCAATCCACTCCGTAGGATCGAGATTCTCAGAAGAAGAAGCATGCATGCAGTTTTGGACCTCTAGTTTAGTTTTTTATAGCAGGAGTCTTCTTCAGCTTCTCAAATCGGCGTTTCTTCTTCGTCTCAGTCCTTTCTCTTCCTCTTGAACCATGCAGGGGAAGGGCTTCTTCTGGCATGGATAGACAATTCTGGACGTTTTTTATTCTCCTCTTCCCATCCTGGCCTGGTTGTTTGGATTGAGGCAATTCTATTTCGTCCTTCGCGATTCTTCAAAGTTAAGCAGAGTTCTCTTCTTATCGACGGTTTGGATGCATGATGAGAGTCCTCATGAGAATGCGAATCGATCCACTCCATAGGATCAAGATTCTCAGGAGGAGGAGCATGCATGCATGCATATTTTGCATGCAGTTTTGGACCTCTGATTTAGTTTTTTATAGCAGGAGTCTTCTTCAGCTTCTCAAATCATTGTTTCTTCTTCTCTCAGCAGTTTCCTTTCTCTTCCTCTTGAACCCAGCCCCCCCAACCCCTTTTTAATTATGTATAATTAATTATTTCTCTTCCTCTCTCTCTATTTATGTTATGTTCGCATGGCAAGCATGACCAGCCCTTTTTATTTTGGAGGTTTTTTACCATGTATATGTTTTAGTGTTTATGTTGTGTAGGGATTCAGTTAACATGCGCTTTCTGGCTTTGTCAATATTCATATTTTTTGAGGACCATTGTAGTAGCCTGACGACTGTCCAAACCCCTTGCTGAGGGCTTATCACTAGGGTTTTTCCTCGAAAACTCGAAAGGGTGGAGTTTTTGAATCCCAGTGATAAGCCTTCAGCAGATACATCATCCATCTTCTCATTATACTTTGTTATATTAACAACTCCATCGAGGAGTTATTTTTAGCTGCATAATTGTAATAATTTATAATTAGTTTTTGGGTAGTCTGCAATGTGCGGCTACCCATTCTCAACCAATGTAAAACACTAGCTGAGATAAACGATGAAAGAGCCTATCTAGCAGTTTGGATGCATGATGCGAGCCCTCATGAGAATGGAGAATTTGTTGGTCATACTGGTCCCAAAACAAGGGGAAATTTTGCATTCTAAGCTCTGTTTTTTTTTTTTCCTTTTTATTTTTCTATCCAAGTGGCAGAAAGGACTAAGAGGTTTCAGATTAAAGAAATAGAAGCCAAATTTTTTTTTTTGTCAATGAAATTTACAAGTTGATTCCAGCAACAGAAAGCCAACAACAAAGATTATGACTTAGAAGCTCTTGAAGAAATAATGTCAATAGTGGACCATGGGCAAGTGATTGTCATTTTTTCTTTTTCCCAAATTTGGGCATATCTGAAATTGCACAAATGATTCATCTTAAAATGAATGAGCAGTGTGGAGGTATTTTCATCATGAGCTTCAATTGAATGCATCTTGTTCAATATAAAAAATTTCTAAGGTCCCGCAATAAAGAAACAAAGAAGTGAACGGAATGAAGGCTTGGTATGGCCTCTCTTAGAAAATGCCAAGGACCATCTAGACTACAGGCTTGCTTTAAATTGTTGTGTCACATAAGCCCTTATCACTATTATTATGCAAGATTTGGATGCTAGGCTGCAATTGATCTGTAAGGACTATTGAGGTACTAATAGCACAGAATTTGTATACATTCATGACATGGGAAGAGTTTAAAGCTAAGTTCATCTTTTTAAGGTGGGATCAGGCTATTTGGCAGAAGGTGTCTTCAATCTTTCCAATAGCACAAGTGGATGACCCCCAGCCTTGGGTAGTTCATGAGCGTGTCAAAGCAGATAAGTTGGTGAACTCCATGTACAAGGTCTTGCTTACTGTGGACGTCTTGCCTCCTTCATCCAAGTGGCCTTTGGTCATTCCTAGGGACCGGCAGAATGCAATATGGAAGTGGGTAAAGGATACACTGCTCCATCCTAAAGTATCTGTTTTATGGTGGCAAGTCATTCATCGTTGTCTGCGCGTGGCGCACAGATTTCGTCCAGAGGTATCTGCACTTTGTCCCTTATGTGCACAGAGGGACGAGACAATTGAGCATTGCTTCTTCCTGTGCAGACATGTCAGGCATGCTTGGTTGTGGCTTCAAGGCCTCTTTCCTTGCAATTTGAATAGCCAACAAGTGTTATTAGCAGTCTATCCAAATGGTTGGGGAAATTTGGCAAAAATGGGTGTTTCATTTGGCTTCTGCATGGATCATCTGGTCCATTTAAAAAAGAAGGAATCTTCTCATATTTAAAGATCTTGCTTGTTCAGATGCATAGGTCCTTCTCGATGCCCAACAACGAATTGTCAAAGCATTCATGTGCTCATCGATTGGTACTGAGTGAAAGAGCCGTATTTGGGAGCATTATCTTCAAATTCACACTCATGAGATTTTGCTTGCTCTTCATATCATTTAGATGTTGTATTTGAGTGGGGTGGATTTGCTCTGGTGGACATTCTCCCTACTGAGTTTTTAGTCCCCGTTGTACTTTGTAACTTTCTCTGGATAATAAAGGCTCCAGCCCTTCCAAAAAAAAAAATAAAAAAAAAATCTTTTCTCAAGTTCACTAAGTATATTTTTTCATCTTGGTGTTGCATTGCCATGCAAACACAGACAAGCAGAGAAATAAACACCCAACAGAAATGTTGTGACCGAAAAATATAATATAAAATATTCCTAAGTTAGGTAATTCAGATGTTTGCTTTCTCATCACATGGTGCCAGCCAAGGAGGTTCTGACCTGAACCTGTCATGTAAATGTACTTGATAAAATAAACATAACCATTCTGCAAGGGGGGTTCACCATTTTTTATGTATAAGCTACCTTCATGCACGAGGAGTGGGTTTTCTGACCCATTTATGTGCATATATGTTTGGTAGGGGACCCTTTTTTTAGGGTTTTGGACAGTAGCTAGATAAATTTTATTCAGAAGGGGTCAAAATTGGCTTCTTAAAAATCCATATACGTGGGGATTTTTGCCACCATTTGAACGCAGATGGCATACCCTCCCGATATATGAGTGCATCCCCCTTTCAATATAAATGCTTTGTGAGTTTCAAAACATGCAACCCTTATAATATTCAGTTATCATTGTGCTTGACAAATATGTAAGGATCTAAAGAGCAAGTGTAGAGTCCAGAGTTGTTTGGCCAATTAGCTAAATATAGATATTTGAATTCAATACTTACCATTGATGCTATCACTGATATATATTTTGGGCTACCCAATATAGAGGTCTACATTTCTTTAAGTTCCATCACCAAGATGCAGATGCTTAGAAGAAGTTTCATTAAATGTGTTAACATGGCCCACAGGCCTGTCCCAAATACTATAGGCACACTAGTACTAATTTTTTCTAATTTCACATCGTATACTAAAAGAGAGTGTTGCCATTTTTCACTAGTATAGGATGGCCTCATGGAGACTTCCCCTATGAGGTGGTCCACAACCTCCATTTGCTACTATCATATATAGGGATAGCTTCCTAAAGTACAAGGCCTGTCCCAAATACTATAGGCACACTAATATTAATTTTTTCTAATTTCACATCATATACTAAAAGAGAGTGTTACCATTTTTCATTAGTATAGGTGGCCTCATGGAGACTTCCCCTATGAGGTGGTCCACAACCTTCATTTGCTACTATCATATACAGGCATAGCTTCGTAGTTGCATAGATATAATACAAGAAAAGTACAAAACATATGAAACCACCCCCCCGGCAAAAATATGCATTTTATGCGTGAAAAAAAGACGGCCAATAGAAACCTGTCGGAAAATGTCGTGGATGCAAATAGTCAAGAGTGCGTTCGCATTCTGCAAGCTAATACCACACCTCTTAAGTTCTCTACCTATCAAAGCACCCTCCATGAAGACCTTCCCATATATATTATAAGCACAAAGAATTAATAAAAAAAAATAGCAAGAATAGAATAGAAGCACACTAGAAGTCTTTAGAAAAGTAAGACTTGTTAGGTTCCATTCCACGCTTCTACAACTTCTCAGATCCGCATCTATACATGAATTGGCATTATACATACTTGAGGTTCTGGATGAGTGTCTTCAATTATTGCACCCTCAGTAGTCATCGCCTACTTGTATTTTCTTCTTGCTTGTCTAGTATCATCATTACTACAAAGGTTTTTCCCTTGAAAACCTTTCGAGGCAGGTTTTTTTTAATCCTAGTAGTAATGGTTGTACTAGGCCATTGTATAGATCCCATGGCCTCTTGGTCTTCGTGGATGTTAAAAAACGTATTCTATTCTATTCATTGGACAACAAATAGAGCTAAGTCTAATTTGAATTAAGGGCGTAAGTTAGATATTGGGGTACAAAAAAGCGCGACAAGCGGAAGCGGACAAAGCAGGTAAAGCACGAGCACAAAGTATCTTTTTGCCGTAGCCGACGTGAAGCCCTACTTAGAATCGTAAGAATGAGGCATTCCGACTCATAGATTGCTCGCCCAATTGGGAGATGCCATGGATTGAAACTTTGATCTTTTGCCCATATACACCTAAGAACCAAGGCGACACATGTATACAGCCGAAAAAATATTTCAGAGGCTATCGGCCATGAATGATTCCTATCTCTATTTGATCTTTTGAATAAGTACATTTCCGTCTTTCCTTTGTCTCTGCAAAGTAGATTGCCTTAAAGCTTTTATTCGTAACTTTGTGATGTGTTCTGACCTCTTCTTTGGTTCTATATAGCAGACGATGGGACAACAGTAGTGCATATAGATGGATTTCAATTGTACCAACCTGCTCTTGTAAGAGCTAAAGCATTTACGCAAATTAGAAAATTCCTTGTGCAACCGTAAGCAAGATGGATTGTAGCATAGGTTATGATGCCTACCATTTGAGTCCAGCTTCAAAGGGTTGCTTGTTATGTGACAACTTTTCAATTCTTGGTCAAGTGTGTTCCTTTGTGTTTGCTATCAAATTTGCTTTTTAGTATGATAGCACTAGGTTAAATACAGTGGAATGACAAAGGATTGGTGAAAGAATACATAATTATGGCTATTAAACAACAGCAACATCTCCATAGAAATGCTAAAGATTGTCATCTTGAATTCACACAAAACCATGTCAGACCTGCATAAAGCAACAACAAAGGACTTGATCATTTTTCAGAAGGATACTTGTCTTCACAAGCATCTGCTATTTGCTTGTCAGGAATTGAACCTGATTGACCAATTGAGCATCTTTTTAATTAATTTCTAAATTGTATTCAGTCATCATGATTCATAAAAAGATGTGAGCAACTACAGGGCATCAACACCTTCTCTTTCTAAATGATATAGTGATATTTATAGAAATATATGCATCTTTCCTTGAGACTAGATTTCTAGAAAAGATAATCTATTAACTAGGCCCATGCATAAGGAAAAGTGCGGGTAGGAGATGTGAGCAGCTACGATCTGCAGGGGCATCACCAACACGGATAAACCAAGTTTTGGGTGAGCCTTTGCATGCACAACCGCTGGGGGAGAAGATAGGCTAAAGTTTTGCGGATCCCGTTTGTGCAAGTACAATTACATCTCTTCCTTTCATTGCCATCGGCCATCCTTATACTGAATGGCGGTAGGTTCCTTAAATTACGCCTTGAGTAGTAACTTGGAGAAACGATCGACATTTACAATAACATTAGTTCAACAAAAGAACAGGTCCAAGTCGTAAAAGCAATCGAGAAATGTAATATGCTTGAAGTCATGAAGACGCTTTCAAAGTTAAGAAGCATGCTAACCCGATCAAGCATGGGAAGTGATCTGAGGTTATAAAAATGTGGTCTTCATGACCAAAGCAAAAGCTTCTCTACTATTAGCAAATCTGAGATGATCTGGTCAATTAGTCTAACATATGAGAAAGTAAACCTGTCATGATGTTCCTTGTATGATGTTTCAAAATATCTCATGATACTTCCGGTGAAGCATCGATCTGATTTGCAATGCAAGAGCCTCCTTACCATGATGGGTGGCTTTGTCTCTGGTTCGGGGAGACATACAACTCTTCACATATTAAGCCCATCACATGGTATAGGCCGTTGCTCAACATCGATGAGAGTAGCCTCCATGACAATGGCAACAAAATGGTAGTGTTGTGAGGCTCGGTATGATGAAGGGCAAACTCTTCTACGTCTAGAGATACTTGAAAGCATCATTTCTGTAAAGAGAATTTCTTTGATTTAGTTCCCCAGTTAGCAATTGAAGTCATAAAGCCATGACAAGTACAGCATTCAGATCTTGTGATGTCATTATCTGAGAAATCAAATACACAGGTAGCATATGAGCCAAAACAAACGCTATAAGTTTGTCTGAGTTTCTAAAAGTTCCATAAAATATAAAAAGCATGTTCCCTGTTATACCTCTTGAATAACAGAAGGATCATCTGAATAACAATTGCCCATTCTCACTAGGACAATATAACTTAAAGTTTGTACCAGCGGGTCAAAATGCTATACGTGGCACATGAAGATTGGTTCATGAAGGATAATAAGTTATCATATTGAACTTGAAATGAATATGCTCAATATAGGAATGGGGATGTAAGGCACCTTTGATGGCAGCACTCGTGGATCATCTGAAGTAACAAGTAAACGAAGGCCATCACATGCTCCTTGAACAACAAAAGCATTTTCAGAGTGGGTGTTTAAATATTCAATGAGTGTTTCCTCTGCTTTTAGGATCATAAACTCTTCCTTCATGATCTCACATCCCTTTTAGGATCATAAACTCTTGCAATTCAGAAGAATATCTGTTTACGTAAAACATTTCCCTTTCCAATGGTTTAGCTAACTCGCTTATGTTTTGCAGAGCAAGAAAACTGACAGTTTTGTGGAGCAAGATATCCATGTCCATAGAGCAAGATATCCATGTCCATAGAAAGTATGGCACAACTATTTTAGAATCACCATGGATGCACAAAATAGAAATGATTTTAACATGAAGAGAAAAAGGGCTAGAGTATGCTTACCTCTATACAAAAGAAAAATGGCAAGCTAGGATCTTCAGCTGAAGCTTTCAATAAACCTGCATGCAAAGAAAAAAGAGATCATAAATGATTTTGAAGCTAAGGACTCACAGACGGCTAACAATTCATATCATGGTAATAGCAAGAACCTCAATGGATATTGAAAAAGAAGAATCGTTCATTTTACCTCAAAAGGTTCCTCCACTACGTCCAATTGGAATTCTGTTTTGCCCATTCATGACTGTGCATTTGGAGCTCTGTGGTGGAAAAATGAGCAGAACAACATAAGCATCTTAGTAATGAGAAATCAAGGAGCAAGACAACATCAGTTGTCAAATGTCGATCATCAACAAATGCTTGTGTCTCCAGTTGCTCGATATAGCATAAAACTTTCCCTGTTTTAGAACTTGGCGATTTCATATTGCGTGAAGATTTACCTCAAGCAGGAAAGCATCTCCCGTGTATTTTTTAAATCCAAAAACTGAAGGCGATGTGCTTGATGGGTACCGAAGGCGATGTGCATTTCCGTAGGGTTTAATAACAGGATAAGATGGATAAGAGGTAGTCCCACAAAAAAAAGAACTCAAGAAAGACTCCTCCGGAATTCATTCTAGCATGACCCGTCCAAGAAAATTGTCCCGCCATTCCAAAACAACCCCGCCAAATTGTTTCTGTACCGAATTTGATTTTGCGGGTAGCCATGTCATCGATCCGGAAGCAATTTGCTAAAAACGGATCATCACGTTCCCGCTCTCCAAGCACCTCCAAGCACAGCGGACCAAGCACGAAAAGCAGCGCGTCCGGACGGGTGCTTTTGTACCCCAATATCTAACTTAGACCCTTAAGAAGAAATGGCGTGATAAGATTGTGGTAGTTATTCTTCTGATGGCAAAAATTACAATGTTATTTTAACATACTAGATTTTTTCCCTCGCAAATATTTGTTGAGCTTAGAATAATTTGATTCAGAAAGAAATCTCATTCCTAGTATAGTTATTTCAAATGGTGTAAGCTAATCTTAACATCACAAACTGTAGCATGATTTGTTGTATCAACCTCCTGCAATCAATACAAACAAGGATATGGATCTCTAACTGAGCAATTTATCCTTCAGTACTTCCAACTGTCATAATTCCAAATTCTAAAGTACCTGATCGATAGGCAAAGTGGTTTGCATTATTGGAGAGCAAACAATTCTTAAAGAAGAAATATACTCTCGGGCTTTGATAATGCATGTGGCAATGTCCTCACGTAATCCTAAATAACTCTGCCAGATTGTCCTGTTATGGATGATACAATAAGCAAATAAAAACTATCTGGCCGAAACTTACCCATCATAGTGCATGTGCTCGAAAAAAACAAACGCATCACAAGTGGAACGGTCCAGTCTGCGACAACTGAAGGAAGGAGCAAAGAAAGAACATAAATTTAAACCAAGACAAATTTAAAGAGCCAAACTAAAGGAACCTAAATGTGAGAGGATTGAATAATGAAGATAAGCTTTGCTTTTTCAAACGACGCCTCATACAATGTCTTTTGCCATCTCTGTAACATTTTTTTGGCTTATCTAATTTTCATGTTCGTAGATTCTTAGAAAATAAAGATCCAATCGTGACTTGCAATGCCACCTCAGATTTGGATGAGGTGGAACTGCTACATGGATAGACTAGAATTGCAGAAAAGGCCATAAACCTAGTAGGGCTGGTGTGCTAAAAAAGAAAAGAAGAAAATACCATCTTTTATGGACTCCAAGACCCTTATTTTACAATTTCATTAAAGTTTTGCAATCTTATAAAAGGCGAGCATTTCTACCTTAGAATATAGGTGCACCTTCACACATCGATTGTCCAACTAACTAATCGGAATATTTTGGACAGAATAACGAGAAATAGCAATTTTTGCAGAGATCAAATTTATAGATCACCTAAATGGAATAATTATTATACTTTTAGTCTACATGGAGATGTTTTCACCAAAATTATTTCTAGAATGTACAGGCATCATAAATGCAATACAGTATTTTAACATCTTAAAAATTTATTAATAAACAAAAATAATTCATACTAGAGATTTGAATTCTTTTAATTGAAATGGGATCTGAGAATGCAATAGTCGACAAGTCTAAGCCAGAATACTCAAGAATTGCTAGTAGGTAATGGACTTTAAAGTTTGCATTGTGGCATATACCCTAAGTGATGTTCGATGGTATAGCTATTCAATAGTAAGGTACAACAATATCACTCAATTGTAGTTCGCAATAGAAATAAACTATATATCCGATATAACAATTCTAGAAAAAAGAAAAGAAAAGAAAATAATCAACAAAGATGACAAAGATTTTGCAATTTAAAAATTTGGGAAATATTTTATTTATAAATATTATAGATCAGTGATGACTTTAAGGTGTGAAACTTCGTAAAGTTGCTATATTTTACCATTTTTTAAAATCTGGATTCGATGGTTTAGTAGGATGCGTACGCTAAAGAACTTCATAAAATCGCCAAAATTTGATAACCTTGCATCCCAATTATAGTAAATTCGCCAAATTAATGGACATTTTACAGTAAAAACCTCAATTTTATGGTAAAACGTCCAATTCTACTAAATTCGTTGCTATAAAAATGTTGGAAAAATAGGAAATAATCGCCACCATTTCTATAGTTTAGAAGCAGCTAGAGGATGATAAAGTCATCACTGTTATAGATAGTATTTTGATAAGGCATATCATATATAAATTAATAAGTTATAAAAAAAAAATGAAAGTTTTGCAATTGAGCAAGATTTGATGTGACAAATGAGTCACGATAGATATCAAATTAAAAAAATAAAGAATGAAAATTTATAATGTGTAACATTTCATTAATAAATATTATTAAATGATATAATAAATAATGAATAGAATTCAATAAATTTCAAATATTTGAAAATCAATATGATTGTAAGTTTATTGCTTATTCATTTGATATGTTCTCTTAAATCTAATGAAAAATAAATAACCTAAAGGGAAAAGGGAGTAAGGTCTTGCTTAGATCTGTTTTTATTGCATTCAAAATATATCCTCACTTTCTAGAAATATCAAAAACATATACTATGTGTCTATGAAAACAAGCGACATTCATATCAGAAGCCTACTACATGTGTAAAGTAATATCGTGCTTTAGAATTATTCCTACTTCAACCTACTTAAAGAGTCAAAGCTTTTACTGTTGTTATCCCATCAAATTATCATTATTATGCTGTCTCTTTCTTCATTTGTAGCTTTTTCAAGTTATGTTGTAATTTTTAAGTTTAGAGTTTGATTTTTTAAATAAACATCTCTTAAGCAGTTTCTTTTAGTTGTATATTAATTAATAATCTTAGATAAACTTTTTTTTTTTTTTTAACTGTGCTTTGTGTTCCCTAAGAAATATCCTAATTGCTCATTCTAATTTGAACATTATACTTAGTATTATTTTCGATTTCAAAATATTCAATATTGTGTATGCAAACACAATGAAACAGGATAGAAATTTGATGAATTAAAACAAAGTTTCAAGGATGTTTGATTAGGAAGAAATACTAAGAGACATGCCAGTCAATATTTAATTAATTAGGAAAGACTACAATACTAGAATACATAATTACTACATCATAATAAAAAAATACGTTTTGATAATAACTGTCATTTACGCTATCCAATATTTTGTTGTTATAGTAATGACTGTTCAAGTCATAACCATAATGACAAATAGGAGATTTAACAAAGTGACAATAGAGATTTGAGGAAATACAATTCAACAATTTGAAATAGACATAAGTATATAAATATATAATTATAAATAGTAATTTTAATTTGACTAAATAACAATTCAACAGCTTGACAAACTAACAATTTAACAAATATAATACATATATCAAATCCTATATAGTAATTTGTTTAAAAAAATAATCTTGGTAATTCCATAAATGTAACTTCCATACAATAGAGATATGAGGAAATGACAATCTAATAATTTGATAAAAAATAACATTCAACAAAAAATACGTATAAGAATATAAATATCTAATTATACATAGTAATCTTGAATTTGTAAAAATGATAACTCAACATTTGACAAAAGTAACAACTCAACAAAAAGACCCATAGATCAGATTCTAGATGATAATTTAACAAGAAAAAAAAAAAAGGCTTTGATAATTCTATAAATGTAAGCTCCAAAACACAATGATCTACATCAAAGTCTTCATCGAAACCTCATTGCGATATTTAATCTGGATATCTGGCTCTACTTTACCTTGTATTCGAAGCAATCTAAGAGTTCTCGTTATGGAAGCTATTAACATTGGATATCTTATGTGTGTATTACTTTAAATGAGCACAAAGATACTTTATTGTGTGCTTTATTATGTATTTGCTTTTCTCTAGTTAATGGAAAAATCAACCCTTACTCTCAAATAAAAAAAGTATATTTCCTTAAACTCATTAATATAAAGTGATGTGACAATTAGCAATATAAATTACAACATATAAAAATTTGATATAGAAAATTGTAAATCAACAAATGAAAAAATCGAGTTTGCTCTCTAGTTGTTGCATATCATTAAGCACTAGAAAATGTAAGTAGTGGACTGTAACATCTACTATTTGTATTCACAAGATTGACCTTGCATATCGTCTAGAACATTCAAATTACTCTATGAATAGTGTTCCATGGGCAATAGTGGCAAACTAGAGATCATGACAATCGTACAAATCAATATTTGCATATAGGACTTAGGCAACTTCCACTGATGTGTGGAAGTAAAACTCATTTTGCACTTCGTGGCGAAGTTTTGCCCACGAAGCGTGGTCTTCAATGTAATATCAATATTCTCAACTCGTTGGCAGAGTCCATTCAACAATTTTGGGAGTGGAGAAGTGGTCCTTCCATCGCTCTAGAGCTTACAGAAGAGTTCCTAGAAAATGATGCCTCTAAACGTTTTTTCGAATTTGTCTTCTGGAGTCATGACCCTTCCCTTGAAAGAGGATACAACGCAAAGTCTGAATCAAATATGATGTAGAGAAGGAAGTCAAGATACTTACCCATCATTGGAATAACAATTTGATGAGTAGGTATCCTGGCATCATTTTCTGTGTCGAAAGTAGATGGGAGTTTGCATGCCCTCAATTGAGAGTATAAGCAAGACCTAGGAGATTTAACCCAAAAAGCTCCTGGAAGCAGCGTTTCCGAACTGTGCCCCTTCGCATATTGAATGGACAAACTTCCACCTCTCCGGTCCAGTTCCCTCTTTCCAACCATTCAATCCATAATTCATATATCATGTTACAAATAAGAAAATTGAAGATCGATCAGCCAAAACTTTTGAAACTGCGACATGTGTTGCAGACCAACATATAGAACTTTAGTAATTCATGCCATTTGAGCAAGTTAGAGACTTTATACACAATGATTTGATGTTTCCATGTCATCCAAGATATCTAAATTACTCTCCAGACAAGTGACATTGGCAGTACTATTAAAGTAGAGATTATGATAGACGGATAAAGCAACAGTAGCAGACATAAAATAGGCTAATTTGACTAGAAATATCGGAGTTTAACTGTTTAATTTCATTTCATGGCCAGACCATGAAATTTACTCTCCAAAATAGTATTAGTAATGGACCCGCTAATTGCAGTTCCAAAGTGGAGAAGTGGCCCTTCTGTCACTCGGTCATTCGGAGAATCTGTGTATAATATTAAAGCCAAAATTAGATGATAGTCTGTGCATCATCCTGGCCATTGACTTTTTTTTGGGTTGCCCCTAGGGGGGCAAACCCTTGCTTATGTGGGCTTTTGGCATATCCTAGGTATATGCTAGAATATCCCTAGGCTATGCTGGTGACTGCTCCAAATCTCCTATTTCCTGTAAACTGGCAGTCACCTGGTAAAGAACTCGACGTCTCATTTCTTGAAGCCGGTTTCTTTCTTTTGTTGTGCTCAAGGTCGCTCTGTAGAGATCGGCAATGGCTCTAACAACCTAGCTCTTCTTGGTTGCGGCAGGCTTTGATCCAAGTTATTTCAAGTTCGCTAGTCTATTTGCTGAAAAATACGATTTTGTTACATTTTCAGAACTAGACTATAGCAGAACCAGTTGAATCGCATAGGTAATGTTATTCTTCGTAGCTGCCTGTTTTAGGTTGAAATGATGTTAGGAATTATTTTCCAGGTAATCGGCGATGGAGCCCAGGGTGATGAATCCAGAGACAAGATCTCCACCTTCTCGGCTTTGCTTCCATAGAATAACACTTTCTAGTCTGGTCAGTCTTTATCTCTCTTTAACGTTGCCATGGGTGGCCCATTAAGCATAGAACGTGTTGATCCATAGTTTTGGCAGGAGCAACTCCTAAAGGTGTGCTTCATATAATGGGAGTTCAAGGGCTAACAATATACCATGTTAAGAGTTACTTATAGGTAGTTCTCCTGCCTTTCTTATTTTTGTAAATTTGGACTTATCGGAAACTTTTTTGCAGAAATACCGCCTTGCTAAATGCATAGCTGAGTCTATAGTAGATGGTAGATGGTATTTAAGAGCATGATTTTTGGTTTGGAATTAGGCCTCTAGAGCATGAAACCAGGAGGTATTAGAAGGATTATTATTTTCCTGCACTTGGCCCTCCTATTAACCCAATTTGTTGTATCTGACCTCAAGTGGAGATGGAACGTTCCTGCTTTTGAAAGACAAGGAAGCATTTTGCTGCACTCTCGTGCCCATGCTTTCTGAGTATGAAGTGGATGAAAACAACAGCTCTCCATAACATTGGTTTTATTGTTATTTCTACTGTTGCCAGGTACTTAGCACAATTATTTATTCTTCAACTGGACAAATGTGAAGGGCAAAATTGTATGAATCTCAAATCCATGCCTTCTGGCTGGTACAGCGTGTGCACTTGAGTTATGTATGTCAGTCTCAAGGTTTTCTGAAGGTCACATTGTGGCGTGCAGGTTTCCCATGGTCATCTACTCATGTTTTTGACTTGAAATGAAAGTATTTGTGATTCATATGTCAGCCTCAAGCATTTTGTTTAGGATGTTCCTAGCCCTATTGCAAGAGTGTCTTTGATCATTTCAATAAAAACATTATGCGTTATTCTCTTTTTAATTGAAAATTTGAGAAGAGTTTTGGACCAATTGTTTCCATCAAATATATGCCATTGATATGTAGTGTGCATAAAACATAAGTATTTCATGTGGCTAATCACAATTTTGTCTCTGTTTTAGGCAGTTTGGAAGTCATCTCCAAAGATTGACATGATTCGAGCAGCAACTTATGATATAGTAAGATCCTTATGTAAAGTTTCTGTTATGATGTCTAGATTAATGCATTCTGAGAAGTAAAGATGTTGGTTTATTAATCCCCTACTCTAATTAGAGAAGCAGGAAGGAAAATAATTAAGGTGAAGTCCGACAATTATAAGGTCTAGGCTTGGATCGACACACACTCGAAATTTGGGGTGGGGACATCACATAAAAATTGGGATGAAATGTTTTGCAAATGCTAATACATCCCCAATCTAATCACGGTAGTGATGTGAACAATTACTAGATCTAGGGTTAAATTGACAATGTGCACTGAAGGACACAGGGAAGAAGATAAAACAAAAGTTGGATAGATTGTCTTTGGTTTGGCAATACATCCTGACATGGAAAATAGCAACACATCCTGACATGGAAAATAGCAACTAATGCTATGCTACAATCCTACTTAGGTATAGCATGCAGGAACATATGCCAGCAAACATCACCGGACGGTCTCATGTGGACACATTGGCATGAAAAGAATATAAAGCGAGGAAGATGGTCTTATAACTTGCTACAGATACTCGGTCATTGAATTGAAGTGATTACTTAAAGTTTTTGTAGAGATGAGCTTGAGGAAGCACATTTTCTCTTCCCGAATGGCCCTTAAGAAAAAGTTAAAAGAGGACTTGGCCCTCTATTTGCAATCCCTCTCATTTGCTAGCAGTATTAGTGTAAGTCCAGGTTGTAACAAACTGGTCTGAAGAGGTTTAATTGTCGGGAGATATATGTATCAAGCGTAATTTAATTCTACCCTTGACTGGGTCACCTAAGATGTATAATATATTTTGGACAACGTGCAAAAAATGTGGGGATTATATTGATTGGTGTGATCATTCTAACTGTGATTGCAGCTGACAGGCTTCTGAAAAGAACCTATTCGGCTGCAATGGAAAAGAGGGATTGCTGAGAATGTTGAAATCGCCGGTCTTGATGTAGGCTGGTATCAGGTACAGGGGGCGGACAGCTCTGCATTTTTTATGCTTTTAGGTATTTCTGCTATTATTAAGTTGTTCTGTGAGCAGACTCTTAAGTTTACGCAGGATAAGCAGCATGGATTTTGGTCCTTATACCATGAACTTCCAGTATTTCTCTGCACTTTGATGAAATATGATCACTGTACACTAAGGCCCGTATATATGATGATTACTGCACCGCATTTACTGTAGATTGGTAAATATGAATACAAATACATTATAGATGGCAAATGGACATACAACCCAGATGCTCCATTAACAGAATCAAACCGCGAGGGTCAAATCAATAATTATATCCAGGTATCCTTGATATTGGTTGCGTTGTACAAAATTGGGCACATGTCTTAACAATCTATAGAACAATTGTCTGCGTTTCAGGTGACCACTCGGAACATGGGTGTTGCAACTCTGCAGTTAAGGGAGCGACTACTTCAAGATGATGCACATTTAACGAGTAAGGAAATAAATCTGATCATCGAAAAGCTGAAAGACTTGGTCAAATACAATCGTGAACAAACATGAGCAGGAAGAATACTGGAAAACTACGAGATAATAAAGCCCGAGAAAAGCAACAATCTCCAAGTAAATAAGAAAGCAGGTGATGCAAAAAAGAAAAGGAGCAAAAAGAGAGTATTTAATTGACCTAAAAACAGTAACTAAATACAATGTTCAATTTGCCCACAATTAAAAGAACATGGAACGAACTACAAAGCCCAGGTCGGTTGTTAAAGACATGCAATTCTAGATGTAACCTTATATCATCCAAACCTAAAAGCAATTTAAATTGAATTCTGCCTTGTCCAAGTATCCGGTTCTGCAAGTAATAAATTTCTTTCCTGAGTTGCCTTTTAATCAACATTTTGTTGTTTTGTCAGCATTCAGGTTTACACAATTTGATAAATTTGAGTCAACAATGGGAAACTTACTAAGTCCAGACATAGTAAGGATTTGAGTCAACACAAGGAAACTTACTAGCTCCAGATATAGTAAGGGTTGACACAGTAAGGATTGACATATTGAGATCTCTTTCTTGATTCTATTCTATGGATGGTGGTCCATGGCCATTCTTAGTGGAGTAATTTGTTTGGTTAATTTCGTAAACACACGAGACCTCAACCTGCTAACTACAGGTCCATGTTGCCCTTAGATGTCCTGGGCCGCATGCATGCTCGGAGTGTATAGGTGCATGGTAACCCACCAATGTAGCGTGCGCCCCAAGCCCAAGCCCCGCCTACGGCATCGTTGGGTTGACATGGCCCTTTTTAACTCGCAAATGGAGCCAACTTTGGTTGGCACCCTGAGTTGGCTAGGCAAACCAATCTAGGTCATTCCACACCCAATTGGAGCACACTAACAACCTCTATTTGCTTCACTCCCAGCAATTTTATGCATTTTTTAACTCTCTTTTCAAAATCCTTTTCACCTTTTCGTCGTAATAGTTCGCTATCGGTCTCTTGTCAATATTTAGCCTTGGATGAAATTTACCATCCATTTAAGGCTGGGTTTTCAAACACCTGACTCGTGGGGAGCGCCTCGTGGAGCAATACGTCCGGGCCTAACGAGGTTCTCACCCTCTCAAATGTCCACCTCGCCTCGGTCCACTGCAGAGGACGCTTCTACAGACTACGACTCACAGTACAAAGTGCCACGGTCTCAACATTCTATTCTTTATTTTTTTTTGAACTAAACAGTTGGCACTCAACAAAGTTCAACCTAAATTTACTTCTATGTTTTAAGAATGTCACTCTAGATGACATTCCTGGAGTGTCAGCAGGCCAACACGTGTCGGCATGTTTCCACTCCGGGAATGTCATCAGAAGTGACATTCTTATATGCATATAAAATATGTTATAGTCTGATAAGGAGACACATGTGGTAATAAATAAATTTGGGAGATATAACTTTTGAACAGACGCACATATGGCGGTGTATTATTTAATCTAAGGATGAGATTCCACACAGCAGAATGCAATTAAGCTAAAATTTGCCATTAACACTAGAACTGCCAACTCCTAGCCCTCATCTCCCTTTAGTTAAAGTAGCATTTTTGGCAATTGTACACTAAATCAAGCTTAATCTCAAACCTAAATTGTCGCTCTTAATTGCTGCTAATGAAATCTGTGTTCAAAATGGAAGGTCAAAATGGAACTAATGATACTTGACCATCTTGACCATTCAGGCATTGTGAAGTTGTGCTTTACATTTAAGGATGCTCATTCTCTGTGTATCCACTGACTTGATGCCTAGCTAGTTGGTTAGTATCTAGAAGATCTGCTTTACATAATGTAAAATTCAGGTCACTGCTGGGTCAAAATGTTTATTATACAGAAGATATTTTAAAGAAGAAAACAACCCAGTTTCTGCATCGAAAGTGAAACACGAAAGCAAAATCATTTTGTGTGAATATGTATATCATATTTTTTCCTATTTTAATTGTTAAAAATGAACATGCGATTACAGTCCGTGAATGTAACCTAATCAGATATGGGCTTAGAGTGCTGCCATGGAGGGGAGCTATTTGATTAGATAGGGAAGGTAGGGAAAGGAACATGAATGTGATTTTCATATGCGTGAATATCCACATGGTCTGTCTTTTTTAGAAAGGTCAGATTTTATTGGAAGAAGCTAAGTTCTATGCTGCTGAACTGGTTGAAATTTTGGAGTATATCTATGGGAAGGGCTTGATTCATCGAGATCTGAAAGTAAGATTTGATAACCACATTCATTTGAAAATTCTAGTGAACCACATAGGGGGAAATGCTAAAAGTATATGTTTCAGTAAACAGCTTGGCATTATTCTTAACAAAGCATGTATTTCCATTCTCTGCTCTAGTAGACTTGTCCTTATGCTTCTACAATTCTTCTTCCATGCTGAGCACCGTCTTCAGGCCAATTCCCATAAAGTCATGGTATCAAATATTTTATTGTTTTTGAAGTAGCAATTTCACTTGATTGTGAAAACATGACTTCGAACTATGATTTAAGCCACTTCACCCTCCAGCCATGGAGGGCAACCCTCCGTGCGTAGCACCTTGTTTTATCTGTTTTGATACCTTAGATTTAGCAGTTTTATTTCACACGACTGTGTAGTAGCATTGCATTGGAGAAAACTCAAATCCCTTCCTCCTTGGATGACGGGCTTGATGTGGTTTTTTAATCTACTCTATTCTATTCATCTTATTAGGAGGCAATTTATCTTGTCATTAGGGGTTTGCTTTGACAGGCGGGTTTTTTTTTCCCTCCTTATTGGTAGATCGGTGGGAGACCTTCACGCGGAGCCTATATCCAGCATAATAATAGGGGGTTCCATTTGTAATCTTTATATGCTTTTAGATGTGGTTTTATGATGATTTTGTTAAAGTATTTATGTGCATGTACGAAATAGTATTTCTAGAGTGCATCCATTCTTAACCATTGATTTTATATATGAAAAATAATTGTGTGGCCATGATTTAGGTTTGTTTTATGAAGATATGGACAAATATTTTTAGGGTTTCTTATGCTAATTATCATGTCAAAGACGAGTTAGTTTTACTTTTAGTGTGCTTGGTTATTGTCTATCAAGGTCGTCATCTGATGCTCGAAATTTTTCATGCTGGGGCGATAAAGTTTGCAGATAATGTGTAAAGTCAGTTGTTCGAATTATGAGACTGAAGGAAAGATGTCATTCGAGGCCATCACATTTAGATTTTATCAAATGCCCTAATATGCATGCTTGTGACGTCCCCTACTCCCTCTACGATGCACACATCATATCGGAAGGCGGAGTATTCCCTCTGACAGCCATACTGGCAGGGGCCATCCACCTGACACCAATCCCAAGGACTGAGCCAGCAAGGGAAGAGTGGATGTGTCATTTGCCCCATCTTCCTTCGGGTCGACCTAGCTGCGGAAGCGCGAATAAACATGAGCACATGTCAACAATACATCAATAGAGTCACTCCGAAGGATGAATACATCATAACATATCACGAACAACAACATCAACATAATAACAGTAACAAAGGGAATCCTACCCAAGGCTCAGACTCATGGGGGATCGACTGACGGCGTGGGTCTCCAGAAGTCAATGCAGACCGAATTCATGGTAAATGGATTAGGCTGGCATAAGAACATGGCTGTTGGGTAGTCCACTCCATCCACCCCTCCCGTACACACTATGTAGAGTAGGTTGAAAAGTATTGGGACCTGACCATAGCCTTCCGAGTGCATAGCCAAAGGGGCTACTGCTGGGTTGCATCTCCCCAGTCCCGATGAGGCAGGAGGAGAGTCACCTCCCCTCCAGGGGCATGCATGCCCATCACAGGCGGCTAGTGGGCCACTGCCCGTATTCGACTTGAACCCCATTGAAGGTGACGCATCACCCATGAGGTGTCGAGCTCATGCCTTGCCCACACGCAGTGGCAAACCATTAAGCCTAGCCCACTAAGATCCCCGGTAGGCTTTACACACCAGAGGGATCAATCTGTGATGGGACAAGTCCTCCTTGTCGACCGGTCTAGCCCCGCCACCCACAACCAGGCAGGCTCCTGTGCACGGGCCGCATTAATTGGGTATTAATGAGGCTATCTAGGAACATCTGCTACAAAGGCTTTTAGGGTCTCTACCCCCATTCCCAATACACGGGAGAGCATAGAATGAACACCATCATCATCAAAGAACTGAATTGAAAAATAACATCTAATCTATCTACCTACACATCCAAAGTTAGGTTCTTTTGTTAGAGCTTATGATCTCGGGATCTATAAGGTTTCTAAGGCTGAACTAACATGCTAAACCAGCTCCTTGCCAAGCCAAAAGGCGGCTTTGCACAACTGAATGACTATTTACCTGGCGCCTGACTTGCTCCAGATCCTCGGAATGCGTCCATGCCTCTGATCCTGCTGAAGACTGTTGCTGCTGGAAGAACTGTTGTGCAAAGACGGCTTATCAGAGCTGGCAGTGCGAACTAGGGTTTTGGCTTGGCCAGAATGGCTCTTGGAAACCCTAATTGCGAAAAGGAAGAAGGGTTTAGGGTTTAAGGGGGAAGCCCTTATATAGAAACCCTTAGGGTTAGGTTAACATTGGCCAAATGGGGTTTTGCCATTTGGCATGGAGTTTATAGTTGCATATGTTTATCAAACATGCACAACATACAAGGTTGCCCCCTAGGTGCAATCCTTGCCCCCTAGGTGCAACCCTCTACGTCTCACTAGTACTTGTCATGATGACATGTACGTGTGACGTGGCAGTATAATATACGTATTTGGGGCATATATTATACTAGAACGTCACAATCTCCCCACCTTGAATTGATGCTGTCCTCAGCATCACGCGTCTCCCCACCTTGGAACCCTGCCTATCCTGCAATTACACTTGATACATATAACTTTACACATAATTACTTCAAGGTAATATTTTAATTTATCATAACACATCCTTATTTACTATTATACTATGATAAGAGGTACTTGTGATTATGTATATAACTGTGCAGTATGTCAGCGTCCTTATTGCTACTAAGGTTTTTCCCCCGAAAACCCTTCGAGGCGGGGGTTTTTTAATCCTGGTAGTAATACGCCTGCTGCTCTCTCTTTGTACTTGGGTCCCATAGGCCAGTTGGTCTCCGTGGACGATAAAATCATATTCTATTCTATTCTATTCCTCTTGCTTTATCGTCTATTATTCACAAAATTTTATGTCTTACACCATTATTATTATTAACATAGTTCCAAAATTTCCTACTTAAGGTTCCACATCGTTTCCTTACAACACATCGTGACAAAATTATGTGTTGCAAGTCTTCGCAGTGTGACCTTCCTGCCGCTAGACTCTTTTATTGGCCTGCAGGTCCAACACTACGCCAGTATACATTTAATTATTTTAAAGTTAGTTGTTAAGGAACCACCCATTAATTACAATTTACATGGATGCAAGACTAATCTCCCGGCGTAGGAAGAGGATGCTTCTTCCATCGTGGCCGTGGAGACAGCGCCCTATTATGCCTAGGATGATCACTCATGCCTACACCTTTAGTTGCCTTGGCGTGAAGGGTGGCGTCCTCCCCGTTTTTGGGCGTGAAGGATGGCGTCCTTCCCGTGGTAGGCATTGACTAGAGGTGCTTTCCTATCAATGCATGCCTGAATGATCTCTTATCTCTCAAGGTCGTCTACTTCCATGGGACGGAAGTAGACTTTTTAATCTACCTTCCACTCACCTATCGGGTCGGTGTCGACTACTTCGGTGACGAGCCGACCTTTGCATTGCTCCATGAGTTGTGGGTACTTCTTCTCAAGATCTATTTGTAGTGCCCACGTAGCGTCTTCCACTGGTAAGTGTCCCTTCCACTAGGTATTGGAGGATTGAGATCTTCTTGTCTTCTTATAGGATCTGACAAGAAGAACCTCTGGAACAATCTCAAGGTGATCGTCTGTCATTTCCAGTAACTTTGGTGTCTCCAATACTTCCTCTGGATTAGGAGTGTGTTTCTTTAGGAGACTTACTTGGAAAACACTATGGATCTTCAAGTGTGATGGGAGGTCCAACTTATAGGATTGGTTACCTACTCTTTTGGTTATCCTGAATAGTCCAGCGCACCTTGGAGCAAGCTTCTTGCAATTGTCGATGCAGAGCTTCAGCAATTGTCCCCTAATCGCTGATGTTGTAACCGATGCAGAGCTTCAGCCTAACTGCCGATGCAGAACTGCTAGAAGATATCTTCATACTTCCTCCACCAACTGTTGCATGTCGGCTAGCATCCGTTAACGTCTTAAATAAACATTACAGTCTTGGACCCCTGCATGATCCTGCTGGACTTCCCTTAATGCATGCAATTATATTAGTTACCTTACGGTAATATTTTTATATTAACATTATAGTAGTATTGGATATATTGCTTCCAATAGTATTATATTTAACTAACTGTTATATGATAACTTTACGACCTTTAAGATATGTCATCATACAATTATCGAGGCAATACTTATTTTGAAAAGTATTTTAATTATTTATCATATGGCTAGGGTTTATATCATCGGATCCAAGTGTTGAGCGTGTGACTCTCGCTCGCTACTTGGTTGGTTATGTATCAACCTTACATGTATATACTTTATAGTTGCTATACTTATGAAAAGATGGACAAATTCTTATTATATTTGTCAAGACCCTATGAAAGTTACTTAAATGCCTTTGGAAGGAATTACATCCTTACGAAGGTTTAACTAAGATTTTATGTAATTATTATCTTACTTTGTCTCGATACTAAGATATCTACACAAGACAAAACTATCTATGCAGTTATTATGAACATATCATTTACCAACAAGACATTAAAGCTTATGATACATGCCCTCACGGAGTGCTATCAATGCCCTGCATAATAGTATACTTAAGATTATATAGTTTATGTGGTTATAAGGGGTTCACAACCCTGAATAATATAATTAAGAGCTAGGCTACTAGCTCATTCCTAGGTGTGAATGCAGGCAATAGATCATGGCGTAAGAAAATTATGCTTTTCCCATGATGCATTCTATCTACACTTAGATGCAAAGCCTCTCCCCACCTTAGTTGTCGCACACTGCTAAGGCTAGAATACATCTCCCCATTGAACTAATTTGGAGACTAATTTGGAGATGACTTGGCCGTTGTATTGCTTCCATTAATTCGCTCCCCCACTTTGGTGCAATTGGCTATCGCGCCAGTCTTGTATACTGAAGGACATATAGACATTAAGCATCCATCCATCTTACGCTCCATGTGCTTTGACTACTTGCGAAAGGAACTCTATTCTAAGGGTCGACTAATTTGATGGCGATTTAACCCCTAAGATATAGGTTGGTTCGGTCCTAAGATTGAGCCCCCATTCTCTTCATAAGAAAATGGTCCTACACCTCAATGTATCCTATCCCCTTAATTGATGTTGTATAACATCTTAGCTATTCTATTTACCTTAAGAGGTTATATGCTTCTTATCTAACACATTAATTTACTAGCCTTAGCTAACATATTTAATCATCTATGATGGATGCAGCCATCATGTTTAACATATCTATCCCTAAGCGATGAGTTATTGAATTATTTAGAACAATTCTAAATTGCAAGGTTTTATCATCATGACAATTCCTTTTATCTCAAAAGACTATGTGATTAATGCACTTCTTATTTTTAGATATACCTTTCATGTATTATTGCATTTTATATTCTAGAGATCCCCCTTCCTCGACGTCTATCGGCTTGAGGTCGTGGCCGTAGTTTCTGAAGATGTCTGGTTGTTCCTCCTTCTTGTTGTTGAGGACACTCGTGTCATAAGGCCGTCAAGTGTTTCTGCTCCTATAGGAGGTAGAGTTGCATTCCGAAGATGTCGTCGTGCAAAACCTAGATGGTGTAGCGCTACGGATCTTGACATGACTGGCGTTATCTCTCATCTTCACATTGTGCTAGACGAGCGGTCTTCTACTTGAGGCCGCTTCTCGAAGTGTTTGGAGTCGAAGCTTGGCTTGGGCTCTGGCGTCTCTCTCTCTACTTGCTCTTCCATTCGAACACTTGATCTTGGCTATACCTATGGTTCTTTACTTCATCCTTTGGCAGTCAAAGCGATGGAGTTTGGATGCAAACACTAACCCTAAAACATGATCCTAATTTTGTACTATGTGTGAGCACCTGATACTTATGATAGACATATATATAATTATACCGGGATTTTAATTCATCCACTTTTCTAATCTATAGAAGAGCATATGCTTAAATGTTTATACTCCTTTAGGATTTTCCCTCCTTCAATCACGTTTGATTCTTCGATTTTGCCGCATATTCCTCGTTCGACTTGACTCCGGGGTTCCTTGAGGTGTTGCAACTATAGTTGACCTTCGTGTGTGATCTGAGGTCGTTATCCCAAGTCGCGGAGAACGTTCCTCGATGTGAACCCTTGAGTTGAAAATGCTCCTCCTTATTGTGTTTACCTGTCATGTGGAGTGTCGTGACTGCTCAGCGTCCCTACATGCAGTGTGTCATTTGAGGATGTGTAGTGCCATTGATCGCTTGAGTACGATCACCTGGTTGTTGCAGTCGGGCATTGTTGCATGTCTTCGAAGCTCTGAGATAGCGATCGTCGGGTAGACAGTGTCTTTTCTCGGCCGATTGAATTTCTGAGTGCGACTCCTGTTGCTGGACTTTGCTTCGTTGTGAGATGCCTCGCCTATGCCTGGAATTGTTGTTGTCTCCATTGCACATGCCCTCGCTCCTTCGAGTTGCCTTTGAGTGGTCTGTGGTTGTTGGCTAAGTCGACTCCTCCGTCCTTTTCCGTGTCTGCCTCCCCCGCCTCCTCTCTGGTTCTGATTTCAGCCCTATGTCTTCCGGAGTATTCGCCCACTGGTACTGCTATCATCTCCCTGTAGTCACCGAACATGGACTTAGAAGATGTTAAGTTGATACTGCCTCTATCATGTTCGACTGGTGCTGCTGCCGAGGTGCTGGGTAGGAGCGCACTCGTTGTTTTCCCTCTGATTCCCATCCGCTCGTGGATCGCTATGAACTCCTCCTCGGTGGGTAACTCCTGTTGTGACATCATCTGCCTAATGCCAGTGTACGCTTCTATGTCCGTCGATGATGGTCAGTGTACGTCGGGGCCTCCCTTATGCTAATGGAAAAATCATGTGTCTCTCGGTCGATGAAGTCATCAAGGTCCGGTTGTTGACGTAAGAGATGTAGGAGCTCGTCTATCCTGTAGCCCCTGTCCCTGCACTCTGGAAGGTTCTTGATGTCGTGTAGGATCAGGTATGCTTCTCCTTGGATGATGACTGGGGTTAGACTGGTGATGCTTAACCCAAGTGGTGGAGCTGTCCTTGTTGCTCTTAATCCCTCCTCGAAGCTCGGAAGGTCCTCCTCTGCTTGTTGCCTTTCTTGAGTGGGGTCGACGTCGATGATGTCTTCCACGTCCGACCCATGTCCTTCATCTTCCTCCTGCTATGCCTCTTCGTACTACAGAAGCATTTGCTCCTCCTCATCCGCTGTGATGGCCATGGGCTCAAGCTCTAGGGGTTGTCAAACAGATAAAGAAGCGCCTCTGGGAGCTGAAAATCGTCTTGGAGTGAGGAGCAAAGGGGTAGGGTGCAAATGAGGGTTGTGGTCCTATTTATAGACAAAATCCTAATTTTAGAAAAATTTAGGATTTGGGAATATCTATGATTCTGAGGTGCTGCTATGCAAATCATAGGCAAACTAGGTTAAAGAGTGCATGCTAAGGATCCTATTGCAACGAATCTCATCTAATTTGGAGAAAGTTGGGGCAAGTTAGGTCAATTTTGGTCTAACCACTCACACAGTGCGCGAAAGGCTAATCCAAGAATCTCGGATTGGCCTTGGGCGCACTCTGTGAGGGGTGGGGCCCTATTTGGGTCGAGGATGACTCAAAACATGCAAACTAAGGGTCAATTCCTACTTATCTCGACGAGTTAGGTCGGATTGTGCCCTTGCTTTCTTCATTTGGACAAGTCTTGGCAAGGATCATGGGTCGACCACTCACACACAGTGCAAGAGAGGCTAATCCGAAAATCTCAGATTGGGTCATGGCGCACTCTGTGAGGAGTGGGACTCTGTTTGGGTCTAGGATGGCTCAATTTCTATAATCTAAGGGTCAAATCCTACTTATCTCAATGAGTTAGGTTGGATTGTGCCCTTACTTTCTATATTTGGCCAAGTATTGGCAAAGATCAGTGGTCGACCGCTCAACAGTGCGCGAGAGGCTAATCCGAAAATCTCGGATTGGGTCCTGGCGCACTCTGTGAGGGGTGGGACCAAAAACACTAAGTTTTGCTCCAAATTTGGTAATTCCAAATGCAGATACCATTAGTACAATCTAATTACTTATGATTTTGCACATTAACATGTTCAAAACTTAATTTTGTATTTACCCTGTACTACTCGTTTCGTTTGTAGAGGTGTTTGCCTCAGTGCTTCCTCTCTTGGGTCTGCCTTTTCACTCTCCTCCCTTTTGTTGTCAGTACATCGTCTGGGTCTTCAATGTCTTCAAAATTTCGTGTTCTTTGCTCTTCTGCGGCTCTAGCCTTGTACTACAAAAGCTATTGCTTCTATTTCTAAACAAACTCTAGTTTGGAAGGCAGATTATAATATTTTTAGCCTAATTTGAGATCATAAATGGATTCTAGACTCTTTAATGGTTCTAATGCAACAAATTTCAGGCGATTTGGAGCTGTATAGCTCAAGCTATAAAGGTTCAAAGTTTTGACCCCTCACACAGTGCGCGAGAGGCCATTCCAAAATTTTTGGATTGGCCCTGGGCGCACTCTGTGAGTGGTCACCACCTGTTTAGGTCCTAGATGACTCTCCAAAGTTGATATGAAGGCCGAATCCTACTTATTTCGCAGAGTTAAGGCAGTTTGTGCCCTTAATTTCTATATTAGGACAAGTCTAGACATAGATCAGTGGCCCAACACTCACACAGTGCGCGAGGAGCACTTCCAAAATTTTCGGATTGGCCCTGGACGCTGGGATTTGAACCCAGAACCAAAGGCAAAGCCAAACCGCCCCTGCTCGACCTGCTCGCTCCATGCCGCTATCCATATGACTAGAAAACCGTGAAAAACTTCCACGATTTCATGCTGCGGCAGCACCCACTGGGCTTGGAGCAAGCTGCAAGCAAAACCAAATCAAATTCATTCATTCAAGCGCAGCAAATCGAGCTTCCAAACCCCTGTCCATTTCCGTCTTCTTTGGCATGAAGCAGCTCGATGTCTCGCAAGCCAAATCCATCACGTGACATCCTCCTCATTCCATTTCCAGGCATTACAAATGGCCAGAGAAATTCCCCCTCCTTTCTCAAGGGACATCTAAACGCCAATAAGCTCCTCAAATGCCTCAAATTATACGGTTTCCGATACTATACACCAGTCAAATCTTAGCCCTGACCACTGATTTCCAAATACCAAACTAAAATCGTGAGTTTATCCTTATAGTGTTTCTCACACTATATTGAATATGTTGTTGTTTCTGTTTATCCACATGACGTGTCTTTTGCAAGCATGTTGCTTATCCTATTGTTTAAGTTTGGATTTTCCGGTTTAGAAAAAAACTTTTTGGATTTTTCTTTAGCCACATTTACTAAGATTTTGGGATTTTATTGGGGAATTTAGATGCCGGGAAAAAATCCCAGTTTCCAAAAATTGGAGATGCATTTTTGCTGTGATTTCTAAACTTTCCTTATCCGTTCTAAGCCTTCGGCATTGCAGCTGTCGAAGCGTGCATGTTAGCCATATGGATTGGCATTTTTTATATTTTTGCATTCGGTTTTCTTCTCCAGATGGGAGATCTGATTGCGCCGCCATATTTTTGACCTTCATAAGTTGTGCAAATTCTAATTTAGTTACAATGATCGAACGCGTGCAGGAAAATGCTCTGAGAATGGACTTGACAAGGCAGATATCAGCGTTATGCAAGTATCTAATCTGCCTTTGAATATCAATCCGACAGACTGTTTTCCGGCTTGCAAGCACCTTGCAGCACGAATTAGAAGATTATACACTAGGCCATTTGTGAGAAAAGGTTCTTCTTGCTCCAGGTAGCTCCAGTAAGTAATTAAGTGCTCTTCTTCATCTGCACGGGGCGTTAGGCTTTGCTGCCCAGCCCTTTCTTTTTCTCTGCTTCACGGGTTTCAAATGACGCCAGATGTGCTGAGGCGATTGCATGGCAAGCTAAGTACAATTTTATGATTTTGCAATTTGCATTTTAGGTTATTCGTTCCGCTCTTCCTTTATCCTCAACATTTCCAGGCGATTCCTTTTTCATCCTATCAACATTAGGTTTGGGGCAAAAGTATGCTAGATGATCCCCAAGATCTAGGGTTTTCATTATCTATCTAGATATTAGGTTTGTACTATATGAAACAAGCGCCATATGGTGCGATTTTTTTACCCACCATATATTCGATTTTTGGCAGAGATATGCTGAAAAATATAACAGAGGGAGCTTTGTTTTTTTGAAATGGTCATATATGTGAGCTCTTTGTTCTCCTTTTCGAGCCCTTTAGTCACTTCCTATCCCTTTTTCCACCGGATTTGCCCCAAATTTCTTACCCCTAAATTTCTTCTTTATTATGTATTCTTGACATTGCTCTGGTGGTTGTATTCATCAAATAATAGTCATAAGTTAAAGTTTGATTGGCTTAAGCCTTATGCAAATGCAAGGCAATGTTTAAAATGACTTGAATGACTTCAGGGGCGGGGGAACAAAGTTCGCTATATGTTTTAATGTGCATAAATGTTTATACTAAATTAATTTCTGAACTATCTAATGGCAGGGATAGTATATGGGAAGTATGCAGCTTCTTTTCTCATCAATTCTTTTAGATCATGATGCAATAGATCCATGTAAATATTGAGTTGTAGTTTGTGGTCGTCACACCATTATTTTCCTGTTACAGCAATTGGCTTGAGCTTAAACCAGCATATCTATATGTGCACCACATCTGCATTTCCATTTCTCTAATTATTTGCTTCTTAACATCTCATCCTTTTTTTTCTAGCAGGTACAATCAATTCGCAACTGATGGCATATAGAGAATCAGTCAGCTCATTATTGGTGATCCTTTAGAAGGCTAATACAGAGCTAAAATGTGCATTTGCTGATAATGGTGCATTATTTCATGTATGCCCTATGCATCTGTTCATGCTTAGATATTCTATTTTGCGTGCACTCTAAGAAGTTAGTGTTGTACTTGAAAGATGCTTTGGATAGTCCCTGGCAGCAGGCCTGTAAACTTTGCGAAGTTGTATCTTTGTCATGGATATGGAACCTAGTTTCTCATTTACTCAAGGGATTATTTAGTTTTAAGCTTTTCCTTTCTACCCGCAGGAGGTTTGGGTTGAGAGAATGGTCGCAATGATAGATCTGATTATCTGCAAAGTGGTGACACCATCATTAAATTAAACTGCACAAGCATGCAGAATACAAAGAATACAAAGCTGCTGGCCTTAACAGTTATTTATTTCTTCATTATGTTAAAACTTCAATTATGATCAATCCCTGGACATCCGAGATTATGGAATCTTTTGCATGACCTATTGCAAAAAAGGTTGTATTGCTTCACATCTAGCTGGATTTCGCATGAAAGGACGCGGATATCGCAGATCATGTTCACAGAAGAGAAATCATCGACAAGGTATAGTTATATCTCCTTCTCTCCGTCGATTGTTCACAGTTTTTGTGGCTAGAAAAATCCAAAGCAGGCTTTCTCATGGGATTCAGCCAAGAGCAGATGGAGATCCGACTGATAGGAATAGGCTGTGCCTTGGTTTCAGACCTGCGCTCCAGCTTGGCTGAAACTATAGAGGTATCATAGTTTTAAACTGGGTTTCTTCTTGAATCATTTTGTTCCTCTGGAATTTGTATCTTCACGAATGGCATGTTTCCTGCTAGAATAGGCTCAAGAGTATGGAAACGTAGCTGGTAGCAATTTCGTTGCACAAATGTGCTTGGCCAAGCTGCTTACAGTATATACAAGAGCTTCAGCATGAATAATGCCTTTTGCCAAGCCCTGTCGCAACAATAGATGTTTTTCAACAACCAGTTGTATTTACGATGATAACATCACTATACCCCGTATATTTCATGTCATTACCTGCAACTTATCCTTTAATACACAAAAAGGACCTACATACTAACGTGTTCTACTTGCAATTTTTTATTTTATCAATGTAGTGATGCAATCATCTCCCCATGACTTCAGCTTTCTTTGTCACCAATCTGCTGCAGGTTTTGGATAATCTCTAGACCTCTCATTACATCTTCACAGAGGAGTTTGCAGACTGGAAAAAATCGGTCCATCCAGATCAACAACAATCAGATACATATGCACCCCATACATCACCAACTTGAACAGTCTATTTACAGTCATCTCAACATCTTTATGATCATACCTTCTTACCTCTATACTTTGAAATCATTTAGGTCACTGGTATTTCGCAGGTTACCATTTGTATTCTTAAGTTTACTTGCGTCGCTATTCCCAAACCTTTTATTCATTTGCAGGTCTGTGGTCTAAACCTTTTATTCATTTGCAGGTCTGTGGTCTATTATGACGTTGCAGAATGCTAGTTGTAAACATACCTCAGTGAAGATACAAAAACTCTTATAGAATTGACATTCCTCGAAATCGATCTCTGAATATTAAAGTAGGCAGTCTGCTATTCCAGCTATCTCTATATCCCATCTTTGAGCTAAGATACTGAAGTCCATGTTCAATCTACATAAACGAACATGAACAAGGTATTTATCCCATTGTCCATTCATGATTATTGCAACTAATTTCTTCTCATAATTCAGCACAACTTATTGTTTGAACTCCAACCATCTGTCTCCTTTCTGCAGGTCAACCTATGCATTAGAATTATACACTTTGTATGCACTATAGACAAGCAATTTGAAATGAAGCTATTCTTATTGCGACTTCCAACATGGAAAACACGCCTACATGAGAACTGGGCATCATTAGTTCTGGCATAAATGGAGCACCGCATATTTTTTGGAGAAGAATTACCTCCTTCAAATTTTAAGGCATAGAGAGTTGCCACTGTGCTAGCAAGACCATCCATCATAGAGCCAAACCCAGAAGGCGTGCCAAATCTAGAAGGCTACGCTGGTGCCAAAGAAGGTGCATGGCAGACTGCAGGAAAGAAAGAATAATTTATGAACCTCAAATCAAAATTGCAAAGCTGTTTGTGGATCACAAAAAGAGACATATAATATTATCACTAGATGCAGGGGTCATAGTGCAAGTCGAGAAAACTGCCCTAGAAATGAATCAAACTCAGCAAATCAGCCTTTGATTCTTATTGAATGTGAATCATATCCCAAGTTCTATTTGCATTACACGAACCATTTTTGCAATATTTCTTTCTTCATTTGCAATAAACTGTTGTAGGTTCATTTCCAGTATGATTGGCCATGATGACTCATTTCAATTTGAGTACTTGGAACACATTTCTAATAGGTAAACAGAGTTCATTGCTCTTCTTTAGAAGATCTTATTTCTTTCATCTCATGTATATTTCAACCTGATAAAAGAGTCAGATAAATATGCCCTATAATACAATGTATTTAAAGTGTGCCACCATGAACACATTCGAGCAGTCTATGACCATAAGAACATATTATCCAAAAGAAATCAATATTGAAGCAAATGATATAACAAGGACTATTGAGATTACATGCAAAAAAAATTTGGCCATGGACAATAGGACAACATAGCTCCTTCTTTTACAACGATGATCTTATAGCAATCATTGCTTACGCAATGATGGACCTCCGTGGACCATTAAAACTGCATGAAAAATATTTACTTGCATACCATAGACCATGATCTAGGGGAGGGAAAAATAAGACAGATAAGACAGCACTGAGTTTGCACATAATTCTATATACACATGAAGAAAATTTAATATGTATACTACAACCTCAAATAATTTTTACTCACTGGCAACCTAGATCTTCGTAGAAGCAGTATACATGCATCATTCTTCTCAACGTTTCTTTCTTAGAGAAGAAACACCATTATGAAAAAATTATGTGTACACTCTCAAATAACTAGAACATGCTTTTTTTGGAAGGAGTAATTCGAAGGAGCTGAAAACTTCGTTATGAAATTTTGAGGTGACTTGGCGACCCACGAGCGGCGGAGCCGCGAGTGGCGCCGCCAGGTCACCTCAAAATTTCATACGAAATTTTATAGCTCCTTCGAATTCTCCGACGAAATTTCAACCAGCTTGAAATTTCTGCCCGTTCTTGATGCTGGAATGCTCGTTCTTGATGATTTAGATAGCAAGACTGGCGCAAATCTGTTTTTTCGTATTTTTGCTTTAGAAATTCATCATTTGTTGCCAGATTTTGATGGGTGCAGAGCAAACCCGAGTTTGGTTGCAGATTAGAGGCTGGAACAGGCCGAAGATCAACAAATCGGCTAAAATACCAAATAGAAATAAAGATCCGCAGCAGTTTCTTGCCTTTTAGGTCATTGGATTTTGCTTCTCGGAAACTTCTGCAAGCACAAAAACGGCTCTGTCTATGGCCGCCAGGAGAAGCCTTCACGGCTGGGGGAAGCCTTCATTTTTACATCCTGGGAAGCTTGAGAGTAACAGGCGTTGTGCAGAAATAGGCTTAGGAGGCGGCGCCGCCCAAAACACCGACAGGACGTCAACAAAGAATTTCGTCTTGAAAAAACTAGTTGAAAAGGACTGAAATTTCAAGGTGGTTGAAATTTCGTAATGGCAAGAACACATCATAAACGACACCATATGATACTAGCTATCTATAATTCAAATTGATGGAAGCTTCTAAATTTCATGTCTTATATACGAAGAGATACATGACCCCACATCACACAATAACGCTGAGCATCTATTACTAGATCCCACATTCAATTGATCTATTTTTTGTTTTGTAAATTAACACAAAAAGTAATGTTTTCCTCAGAACACATATCTACATACAAAAACACTATCTACATGGCAGTATCCCATCCCACAAAGCATTGGCTTGAGATTTAAAATTCACTAAATATAGCGCAACCTTCTCTCCCTGTAATAGAGATCTGAGCTCATTAGATGCAGAGCCGACCTCCTTTTAACTATTAGCTAATATCAAGTTCATATAGTAAATTCCACCTTCAACTACATCATACCTTCCAATATCTAATTTTCTCCAATTTGTCCAACCAAATCACCTATGTTAAAATATATTTGTAGTTATGCCCGGCAACGCTGGGCACCTTTACTAGTGTATTTGAATTTTCATAATTAATGATAAAACCAACTCTTACTTTCATTAAAAAAAAAAATTTTTGAATTTTGGCCATCCATCTCTTTGCTCTCATTTGAGGTATGTGAGCCAGTTTTAAAGTCGATGCTCTACTTCAATTGAACATGAAGTTCAATTACAAATTTATTGGTTGGTTTTGAATCCATTGTTTTATTTTAGGTTTGCCCCATGTTCCTCTAGCGATGGCTTTCTCTAAGCCATCTCTAGAAGAACAACACATGGAGATTGGAAGGCGTAGTTGTGATCAAATTATACAGTTAGATCCACAGCATGCAGCAAGTTATGTCCTCATGTCAAATATGTATTCCAATGCCCAGATGCAATGATTCTACATATCTAAGACCTCAGTGAAGCATAGCAGAGGAAGTGGGTTAATGTTAGCAGCCAGATCCAAGATTCTAGTAGAGAAGGGAGATTTAGCAAGGTAGAATTGTTAATTTTATCCTTAGGAGCTTACTGTTAGAGAGAGAACATTGAATGTGTTATATCCTGGGCAAAAGATGTATGGCATATCAAACCTAGCTAGTCCAGTCCATAACCCGTTTGGGTTCCCATGGACGTAAAAAACCCATCTTATCTCATCTTATCTCTTGTTGAGCCAATTTACGTCCGGATAATAGCCCTGATCAGGTCTTCTACCCTGTTTTTATCTTTCCTGTTAAGGATTTAAACTTTGCAGGTGTTTTTATTTTTCCCATCAAAGATCTAGACTTTGCAGGGTTTTTGCAGGTCTTTCAGGACCTTCCGAGGTAAAGAATTTGATCTGGCCTGGTTTGAAGTTGGGTTTCTATGCATTTTCTTATTAAATAGATATGTGATCACCTCATTTAATCTTGTGGTTTGAGACTCAGTTCAGAAAGGATGGCTATTAAATATGGTGCCTTGCGGAAGATCAGAATGTTCATCCAAAAATTCTCGTGTCACTGATAATATTACAAAATAAATGCAACACATTCTAACTTGCGTTAGAATGAAAGAACTGGGAGCACTTTTGGTAAGGCATGCCCTGTGCTTCATTGACAAGCCTTGTTCCAAGATGAGCCAGAAAAACCAACGTTGTTTTGTGTCCTCTACATAAAATCATAAATCTGTTTCTGTCAGCAGGTTGCTTTTGTTGTTATGCAGTGCAGGTAGACTTTGTTTTCTTATCCGTTAAGGTAGAAAAAACTGATGCTAGTATTTCATTTGAAAATAAGAAGCCTTCAGGATCAGCAAGACGGACATATGCTGCTTTTCCAAGTTCCAGAGATGAAATAGGCCTCCTATTCCCATCTAGTGCAAGAACATAACCCTTCTGCACAAACTCCTCTAATGCTTCGCAGAAAGAATACATGATATCACAGCCAAAAGCATCTGAAAACTTAAGTAAATTTACGCCTTCAGATAACCTAAAAGAGAAATATAATGCAAACTTAAAATTCTGTCCTCTAGCCTTCAGGAAACAATGCCGCCTCCCATTACCTCTTCTAATTTATCTACAAACATAGCATAACTCTTCATTTTCTTGGGTCTCAAAATCTTTTCTGTTCAGTATAACCTGTGAGATCCTAATCCAAATCCATAATATGTATGATTACCAAAACAAGATTGTGCCTGCATTTGAATCCTGTTTCATGTATAAATACTCAGCCTCATAATGTTCATAGCCAAAATTTTGAAAAACCTCGATGCAGTTTTATAAAATCCAGCAGAGTGTCCTACTACCCAAAGAGGAGACTGCCCTGCTTTGAACCAACTATCAAAACTTTGTGCCTTTCTCAATTTGCAAATCATAGACAGAGACATAAAAAGCTGGATTATTGATGCCACCTGGGTTAGGGAATCCTGCCACAGTTCAATAGTCTGATGAGGAAGTGATGAAATCAGATCGGTTGACCAATTCTGAATCCCAGTCCAGCAATTCCCTCAATAATAGCATTTTCATAAAATGTCTTTCAAGTCAAGCAGATCTCCCAATGTGCTTTAAGCAACTCTTCAAATGATTGAACACCTAAGCCGAAACCTATTGATACCATATCCCTATTTCTAAGTTCAAAAGGACCATACGTTCCAGGATCCATTTCAATGGAAATCTCAGGATGCAGAAGATAAACCATAATTCAATCTAAATACACCTATACATGATGGAGTAGATATGAGTATGAAGGAGTTCCTCCACCAAAGAATAGGGGTTTCTAAAGGGCTACTCTAAATGGCATTTGTAGTTGCAACAATTTCTACAGACTAAATCCACATAATCCAGCATTAAGTCATTCTGGTTGCTTGCCTGTTTGCCAAGCGCCACAATGGTGAAGCCGCAGTAGAAGCCAGCGGCGGCGGCAAAAGGAATATGAACATATGCAGAGGGTAGGGCAGGCATCGAAAGCGCCTGAAAGCATGTTCCGTCGGCTCGAACTGAAGCGGCATGGAGACTTACAGTGTTAGAACTATGTCTGGCCGCTGGTGAGAGCTGACAAGGCTCCATCTCCATCTCCATCTAAAACGGCGAAGAAAGGAGGCATGCCGGAGATGGGATCCGACATTTTAAAACCCACGAATAAACTGGACCCAAATTGCTGTCTATTTTGCGTGAGTAAGTCGTGATACTTGCACGTAAAACCACCGGTAGTGGAATTTTCTGTGTTTTTCCTGTTATTTTTGTATTTCAAGGAACCTTGATTCCTAATACTGCATGGCGCCGCCACAGCACCGCCATCGTTCTTCGCCAGCCAGTAGAGCCCGTTCTGGCCACAACACCGCCACAACAGAGCATCGTTCTTCCCCACAACAGAGCATCGTTCTCCCAGCACCGCCATCGTTCTCGCCACAGCACCGCCATCGTTTCCCCTGTTTTTACCTCCGGGACTTCAAATCTAGCCTTAAATCCCCTGTTTTACCTCCGGATTATGCCTTTCTGCATTAGGTTTCTGCTTTAGGTGTTAGATCTTGTGTCTTGAGTCCCCGAGCTTCTCATTTGCAGGAACACAGAGAAACAAAACTATCAGCCTTTTGCTTTTTGCATCGCTGCTACGAATCTACCTTGAACAAGAAGACCTACAAAAAGTTAACCTGAAAACCTGAAACGAGAAGAAATCAATCCATCAACCCATCTCCTCCAAGAATCGGCCCCTGCACAAGAAGAAATCACCCTGCAAGGAGAAAAACAGAGGAAAAAAAAATAAGAATGAAAAAATTCCACCTACTGGTGGATCATGTGGGGAAATCACGGGTGTCGAGCTTCGGTGGGTGGCGGCGCCGCTCGGCCCCCTCGCGCGGCGCCGCCTGCCGGTTTCCCGCCGGAAACCCTCTCCTACCCGTGGGTTCCCTAGCACATAAAGTAGTTTTACTAGGATAATGGAGGCTTCGCTGAAAATTCCGCTTTAGCCGAAAATTCCGCTTAGCCATATTTGCCTACAAAATTTTATACCACCTTGAAATTTTGTAGACGTGTTAGCCTACGTGGCAGAGATATAAAAGACATTTTGGAACACTTCCCTCCTTCTTTTGCCTGCGTCTTCTTCAATGCGGCATGTTACCGAAGCTTTTGGCAAGATCTACAGCGTCTTTCTACTAGTTTAAGATTTAATTCACGGCACTTGCTGTTACTTTGAGCCACCGCTTCTTGGTGGTTTTGAGGTTTTTACCATTTTTGGAGTTTCTCTCTTAAGTGATTTTTACTCTAGCAATCTTGGCGAAGTCTATGGAGCTTTAGCGCAGTCTATGGAGCTTTTGGTGAGATCTCGCGAAGTCCTACAGCTGCGAAGTTATGGCTACTGGCTGTGGTTTCTCAGATGCAGAGTGAAGGTTGGGGTTAAAATTTTGGCCGGTTTTGCTCACTTGTGAAGCTTGATGTGTACGTAATTGCATTTTTATGTTGTAAATCCTCATGGAAATTTCAGAAGAACTTATGGCTTTAATCGTGATATTCATGTGTGGAAGCTTCACTTTGCGTATATATAAGAATAATAAATTTTCGTGGTGTTTTCACTTGTTCATAGTAAATGGCTAAAAACCTTTAAATGAAAAATCATCCTAAGATCACCTGGAAATTTCGACTTTAAAAATCAAGGTGATTTAAATTTCAAGGTGGTTAAAATTGCCAGGTATGCCCACCGGGCCGCACTTTATGGTCTCGCCGGCACCACCGTAGTTTCTGCTAGGGACACCATCTGGGTATGCCCATAGTTGTTACTTGTAGATCACTAACCACATCAAAAAGTGCGACCAACGGGCATATCACCACCGGTCACGCTAGAAAGTGCGACTGGTGGGCATACCTCCACAACATGAAAAATGGGAAATGTATTTTTGTGCATGCCCTAATGAGCTATGTTATTTTGCCTCACATCAGGTTTTGCCATACACATTTGTAGTCATGACTGCTTTTTCTCTTACTTAACCCCATTTTACATCTAGCTATGGTGATTTGTTTCAGCTCCTGTAGACATGGGCTTTTGCATGCATTGCATTCTTGTATGACTACTTGCTCGCTTTCAAAGCTTAGAAAAAAAGAAGCGACCTCCTTTTTGTTTTAACGAGCTTTTGCAAGGTCTACAAGGGCAGCAGTAGTATTTTTTATTTCGAGGAAAAAGGACAGAACGGCGATGAGCGCGACTCTTCGCCTAGGGACCCGTGTATCACCCAAACATGGATTTAGGCTTTCGCTGTCGCTCTCCAAGGCCCGGTCATCCTCCCCAAGGCCATGAGGACACCCTTCAAGCTATCGGTGATCCGATTGAAATAACTAGCAATAATCACCTAGAATAGGCTTTGTAGAGCGCATTTTTGAAGAACTGTGGTCATCAATATATTAAAAGAATGGTAATGTTACAAAGCAAGTGAGGAGGAAGGAGAACTCGCCCCAAAGAGACAAATACGATACCCCCATTACACTCCACAACAAACTAACGTAAAAAATGCAACTCTCTACTATTGTTATAAAACCGACTATCACCATCTACAACACCCAAGAAGTCCCGCCAAATGGCAAACTTCCGCCTACTACTCCCCGAACACCCGTGAAAGCTTTGAAATAGCTTGTACTGAAGTCGAATCAGAGAGGTCACAGTCAGTCAATCCCCTCGAAGATCCACAACCGCCTAAATCAGCCACACCAACCAAGCCACGACAAATGCATATTTGTCGCCGCAAAAGCCAAGCACCAAGATACACATGAAGCAAAGAATCACGGGCTAGTCAATCTCAATCAAAATGGAGCCCTAACTCCAATCCCGGTGCGTACCGCAAGTGAGGGCAGGCATAAAACTGCATAATGCCTTACGCCTCAATGTATTTAGCTGGCCACAACAATGGCGTATCCGGCCCTTCACAATCTCGCCTGCACCCACTACAAGGGTATTCACCGAGCATAAATGGCACCACCGCCATAGAAGCACCTCTAACCTTCTGGTGGGGAAGTGAGCTCCATGTCCACGCCCAACCGAAGGCCATCAAGAACCCTGGCTTCAGAGACCACTTGGCTCGAAGGGGGCAGTCATGAATAGCCAAGACCCTAAGTAAGAAGACCGCACAGCAAGAAGACACAACATCCGATGAACCTTCCAAACCTCGCATCTCACCACATCATCCTCGGAGGAACTATAGGTATGTGTAGAAGTAAATACTCTCTACCACGGTTCCTGTGATAGCCCGGCCACGCCTCAGCGGTAAAAGCTTAGCTCGAAAGAACTCCCACGGCTAGTCAAGCACCCCAATACTAATCTCCAAGGTGGAAAGCACAACAGCCGCTTCAACGCTCCTCAAGGCCCCGGCACATGCACACAAGCAGCCAAGGGCAAGCGCAGGGGGGTAGAGGAACCTACAAGAAAGGAGAAGAGTGGTGATAAACTCCAGGCATAATCTAATGAAGAGCACACTATTACGATCCCAAGCCCGCAACACTCCCCTGAGAAAAGGGATGCATGTGGAAAGGCCGACCATGCTGTAACAGCGTTCCGTGGCAACTCCACATGCAATACTTCCGCCTCCCAACGCCACATTGGCTTAAGAGACTGCAACAACAAATAAGCCAAGACCAGAGAGAAGTCACGATCTCCAAAGTCCCAGCTTTATATCCCAAGAAAGCATAAGTGGACGCCTATAGATGCCGATATCGCCACGCTTAGCCGCCTGGGCGAACACCGACGCAACTTGTGTCCTCCTCGTGCAGGACCGGCCCACACGCGGCCTCCCCGCACTTTAACTCCCCGCCCAGAGCAACAATACGCCGCGAACATCGTGATTCTCCCTTTACTGCCATCGAAGGTCAGCGCTCAATCCTCTCCTCCAACTCCCCGGAGCAGAGACTACGAACTCCCCGCCGCTTCCCGCCGCATTACCGCCGCCTACCAAAGACCTTGGCAAAATGCTTCACCCCGCTAACGCAGTCAACATGCTCGTATATACCCTTCAGAGATGAAAAGGTATCAAGCCACAACCCCGCACCGGGCCGAAACTGCGACGCTCGTAAGCCGTTCAAAATCCAACACCGGCCCCAGTGGCCCAGAGGCAAATCGCACTCGACCGGACAAAACCCGAGGGTAATGACTGTGAAATGGAGGTAGATGGAATGTTACCCTACAAGAAAGAAGGCACACACACCATCCAAAGGCGCATGGGAAGCATAACACCTACCATGCCCAGTATACCGCCCGCACCAATCCTTCTATTACAATAGGTGAAAGACAAAGTCCTGACTCCCAACCAAGGCCAACCGGCACAACAAATGACCACCTGTCTCAAACCCATGCACAACCTGTTCTGGTGAACTAGAGCCATCCTCTACTCGGGCCTATACCATATTGAAGTCCCTACCAACAATCAGTTTACCCGCAACCACCAAGGGCTCTTCGCAGAACTTATTCCGAATCGTGGCCCATAAAGCACCCCGGCCAGAAGGCCGATTAGAGGCATAAACATTAACAATCCCCCACTCTGCCCTCCCTCCAACCACTTAATTATTGCCCACTCCACTCAAACCTCAGTTTACCAAGCAGAGTACGACCCAGACATTCATCCTCCAAGCACAAGAGTACCCCCACTAGTCCTTAAGAAGAAGCAATAGAGGCAACCGCTTACCAACCATATTCATGAGCCTAGATATCACCCCCGGTGGACACTTATGCTCTTGAATGCAAACAATATCGTGATCGCGAATCAGCCGGAAAAGAAGAAACACGCCCTCTTACTACTGTGAGACCGCACCCCCAAGCATTATCCCAACTAAGGATCGACCTATTCATCCTGCAGAGGAGAAGTGTCCAAAATTTCACATGCCTACCCACCGTGCCATCACCACTCCACGTAGTCATCATCTAGAGCCGCAGGATTAATCACAACAATCAATCTACCGCCTACGCGGAGATTCCACGCCCAACACGCAGGAAGTCCTCAGCACCTTCATAGAGTCATGGGCCACACAAGTTCCCATCAACTGGCCGCTCTCCAGCCCACCACGCCAAGACATACCAAGCACGGACATTCCCCACTGAATCACCACCCCACGTACCTCGCCCCTCGACCTAGCCACAAATCCAAATCATCCGAGCTCCCTCTCTCAGCCTACCACGCCCCCAGCCCGCCATCCAATGGGCGTGCCAAGAGCAAGCCTCGCCTGCCTCGGCCCCACACACCTTCCAACCACAATTCAATTCGCCCCAACTCAATTAATGCGACCACTTCCGAAAGTCCTCTCGCCTCAAGGTTCCTCGTGAATAAAGCGAATCCCTGCCCCTCGCATAAGCACCGCAACCCTACCACATCACAAGCACCGCCAGGATCATCAACATGGTCAGATGGTAGCACAATAGATGGAAATATCCGCCGATCTCAAGGCTATCTCAAAAGCTTCCAATCGAAGAGAAAATGCCGTGGACCACTAATGCGACTGAAGAGTAGTAGGCAATAAAGCCGCAGCTAAAAGTGTGAGCAACACAAATCTGGGGACCCGCATAATAGAATGAGACAAATATACACCTGTGCCTCATTAGCCATATGGAAACCAAGAATCATGCACCATCGATCAGAGAAAGATCCCCAACTGAACCAACACGGATTTTAACCGGCGTCAAAGAACCGGTGGACATTGCTCTGAGTATAATACCTATACAACACATAAGATCACCCAGTATCCACCCCCGACTAACCAATTGCCGCGACCTAAGACTCAGCCTCAAACATGATTATGAAGAAATTATTTGGTAGGAATTTCAGAGATCGACATACCCGGCAAACCAACTACCAAATGTCCCAAGAAGCCAAGAGCCAAACCTCCTCGTGGTCCAATATGTAACCCGTGAAGTAGCCCACACGCGAAAATGAAACTAGATTCAATGGTCTCAATATGTCCGTGTGATCAATATCTATCCATGGAGTTCCCCGGAAGAGCTGCCTCAAGTAGTCATCAGAGTGATGATCCTCCACAAATTTCCCTCGTGAGCCTCGAACACCTGGCAAAATTCTACACCCAAGCCTTGGCGCTTGACTCCACTGAAAACCCCGGGCCGAAAGATGAAAGCAACAGTCACTGTTCACAGTCAAGCAAGACAGAGTTAGCCGCCTCGCATCCCGAGAGGTATCCAGGGCACCCCAGAGGCACATCACATGCACCTCTAGAAGAGGGCGATCACCAAAGAAGTGATCCCTTCCCAAGCACAGGGAAGAGGGCATCACGCATCCTGGGCTTCAAAGGGGCATGCTTGATGGGATCAAGACCTGAGTTCCAAAACACAATCTACTAGGGTCTCTTTCGGGTAATTATATTGAGAGGAAGAGCAATCCACATACTCTCTCAAACTTAATGTATTCTAAGAGCCTCATCTCTCGCTACTAATTGCATGCTACTTTCCTATAGCCCTTCATGCATGCCGGTGACCCGTTCTTCCTTTACTCGAGGATTCTTCCTCCTCGCACTTCCCTTTGGCTTCAAAATTTGCCATGAGGTCTAACCGATCCTTATCACCACACTGGCAGAGCTATGACATCTCGAATTAGTCCGAAATCAGCCGCTTATGCAACAAACCACATGCAAACAACCGGACAAGTATGCATACCTCCTAAAAGAGCTCGGAACAAGCTTTCCAACGAGCCTAAGCACTTACCTAAATCCGGCTGACCGTATAAGAGAGATATCGCATGTTAGGGCAAAACGAAGCGCTAGGGCGCTATGAGAGGCTTCCGCCGCTTCTCCTCGGGCTTCGGACAAATAAGCATGAAGATGATCTTTGAAGATGGTCGCCGTGCCAAGACACTCCTTTGCCGTAAGATTAGTCCTTCACAAAGTTTTTCCAGGTTTTTCTTGAGACATAACTGGGGTGGTCTACAATCCGTTGATTTTCCACCAGATAGTTCATATCTTCGCAGTACCGCCTATGGTCATTTCCATCTCGATGAAATGAAGAAATACAGTCAATTGTTGCAAATCAGAAAGTGTGTTTAAGTCTTTGGGTTATTTCCGCCGATAAACTTATCCAAAGATATATTAATCTTCGCTAAAGACTAAATAGGTGGTCTCGCATAAATGATCGTGTACCCACGCACTTTTAGTCTTCTTTGCTTATAATGCAACTAGGTGGAATGGATTAGGATCGAGGGATTGGGCCGAAGCTAGGGATATGTTGATCTATACATCATGTACCGCTCTCTAGAGGGAGGAGTCTCATGGCCGGGCATATTCTTGTCTAGCCACCAAAGCTGAATGCTTATCCCCGACAATGCAAAAGACTGGCTCCAATTTATAATGTTCAAGTGATGATTTGCTTGCTTATGAGGTGAGTGAACTAGAATTCAAGAAGCAAGGGCAGCTTTGCGAGCAGAGAGTGGCGTGTCGCTTCTAATAATCGGTCCATTTTCTCTACCACCTTCTAAGGCTCTTGGTAAGAGTAATGCATTTTGCGATAGGGTTTGTCCACCTATCCGCTTCAAAAGTTATATACGTGTAGAAAGGATGGTGACTATCTTGAGATATTATCACCGTGATCGCCAAGACAATAGAAAACCATAAATAAAGATAGCAAATGATTTTCCATACCTGTGCAAAAGAAGGGGAACGCAACGTTTTCCATATGCAAAATGTGTGGAATTAACCCCATTGAATTCCATGAACTTAGAAATGCATGCAAAGAAATGGTCAAACAAGTGGTAAACATGCATGTATCATGCAACTTTTTAATAAGGAAAAGTGATCTCTTTTCTTAAAAATAAATGCATACGTTGGAATAGTGGCTCATACTATAAATGCCATTAGAGCATGTGATTTTGAACTATATGTAATAGCCAAGGAAGTTCACAACTCAAAAATGATAACTCAGAAATTTCCTATCATATAGAATAGGCATATCATAATTAAAAAGCCTACTCTCCATCCGTAGGACTGGGCTGGACTATTTTAAAAAGAAATCAGATCATAGGGGAGTGTATCGCCCCTACTGCATGTTACAGTATACCAAAACCCAACCCTATCGCGGAATTTTATACCCTATTGAATCACACAATTCACGCATCAACATATTATGTAATCTACCATTTTAGTAATCGGTTATTGATCATTTGTTCGAGAACTTGTACACCATATTTGAGTCCTTAGGAAAACATTATGTTTGTTATTGATCATTTGTTTGAGAACTTGTACACCATATTTGAGTCCTTAGAAAACATTATGTCGCATAAAGAACACTTTCTTTTTGGATCTATAGCTGCCAAATCTGCTTGGTTGCAAATTTGGTGATGATATCTATTATGTCCTCTACCGACTGTGATAGGCCATAGAATGGGAGCCATATAAATGGCTATTTTTAATGTATTTAATGGCATATGAGGTACATGACCTCTTTGATTTTTTCCGTGATCTCTATCTCGTGTAATTTATAAGGGTAATCCCATATACCTTTGAAATCAAATTAATCAACATATAAATATCACAGAATTTGTGCTTTTAAGCAATTGCATACCTTTTTAACCATTGATAAGACGCCCATGTCCAACATTTCCCTTTTTGATTTGCAACCTGGCGCTTCCCTTTCAGATTGTAGTGGAGAGATGACACAAAGTCCATCTCCTTCTAGATAGCTATCATCAGGCACTCCATTTTATTAACTTCTTACCCCAATGCAGCTCACCATTATTTCATGTAGGGACAACTCTTCAAAGTCCACGCTTTTCAATGTACTTGCTTTTATCCCTAAACAAAGTCGATCAATGTGAGTATCATGTAATTCCGTTACTTATTTCCTTTACAAGGGTCAGAGGCTAAAGGACATAAGCAACCTCAAATATACCAAGGAGCGAAGTGTCTAAAACCCGCCCAAACCTAGAATCCTAGGATCACATCAATCCTCTATCTATCCCAAGGATTGTATTATCAACCCAAATTCAAACTTACGTAAGAATTATCTGGTACTTACTGGTCTTTTAGCCTCTAAAACCCAATACCAAAACCAATGAATAGATAAGTCAAGAATAACCTTTGGAACCAGACATTCATTATTTATAAACTCGCCTTTTACAAGCTCCAAGAAGTTTCTGGCCCATTGATATAACAAACTAGGCCAAAGAACTTAGGCCAAAGAGTCAAACTCAGTTCAATTGACTAATTGATCAGATTTCAAATATCAAAATGTAGACAAGTACCATTAGAGTCATTAAATCGTGACAAAGCCGGTCTTAAGCCCACTGAAAAATAAATAAATTGCACATGCAAGGGAATAATCATTGCAAGAAGAAAATAATGTGAAACTTATTTTAGCAAAGAACTAATCAAGATGTTATCAAGCTTAGCGATTTATTAGACCCACTATATAATAGAAGGCATTTCCCATAAATCCAAAGAATGTATGGACCTAAATTTACATAATGTTTGAGAGGAAAAATATTTAACAAATAGCCATGAAGTGCCGTACCTACAAGTACGCAAACTAAGAAATGGTAATGAAGAAAGCCATTCCGTGCCAAAGATTAAACTATGGCTTGAATGCAGAGACCATATGAAAATGCCTTCACTAGAGTTGCAGCTTTACAAGCCTTGGAAGAGTAACTTAATGTCATGATTTATGGAGACTCCGGGGCTTCTTCCACAAGAGAAAATTAGCGGCACCGCATGTTGTAAAAAGCTTATCTCCACTCTACTTTCGCATCTAACTAACAAAACACAAAAACAAATCCACAAAAAGGTGGAGAGGTCCTGAGACTGGCAGCCTAATCATCAAAACATTAGCATGTAAAATGGTAATGATTGAAGGGCCAAAAGGTAGCCTCAAATATAAATGACAAATTTTGTAACCTTTTTGGCTCATAGCTAGAAAACCTCAAATATGGAAGGAAATACAAATGCTAGTTCTAATGAACTAGTCTTGCATTCAAACCTTTGTTAAAGTGCAAGATCACTTATCTCTTCGCATTATCGAGATTCAAGGATCAATTTATCACTAACAGCTTGAGAATGATCAAATGCAAGCTTTTTACCCAACTTATCTCTTCCTTATGTAATAAGAGACCAGATTATTGATATGGAATGAAGATACAAATAACCAAACCAAGAACTCTAAATATGAGTTCAATCAAGGCTACAAGTATTGAATAACAAAACTTATCGAGAATAAATTAGAAGAAAAGAATAAAGCAAACCTCGTGTTGCTTACTTATCACCTATTTTTGAGAAGCAGATGTATATGTGTGGAAAACTTCATTGCTCAACCAAATCTGCACTTTTGCTATCTAAGATATGAATACAATTTTGTCTATATTACCAATCGCAGTTCTGATGTGACCCATGGTCCTTATCTAGTTGAATATCAGAACTTGATGCTTCCATGGCTTCTGCTTCTACAATATCCGCTACTGTACTTGTACACACTTGAAAATATTCCTATTGCTAGAAACCATAAGGTGTTCATTTTGCCGAGTTCTGCTTTGCATAAACCAGAGATATGCATGTGCTGCTTATGCTTGCAAAAATAAGAAGAGAGGACGTGATTAAGAGCTCCGTCTTCTAAATCGCATATGATCTCAATGTCAGTTGAGAGGATCGTGAGCCGCAATGCTTCTCAGGTCTACAGCGAATCAATAAAGGAGAATAGAGGATAATAGTAATATGGCGCGACCGTATTGTGCCGCTGAAGACATTTGGGGAACCCTAAATATTAGGTTACGCTAGGCATATATGTGAGATATTATCACCTTCGCGGATCTGCCAAGACAATTGAAAACCAAGTAAATAAAGATAGCAAATGATTTTCCATACCTGCAAAAAGAAGGGGAACGTGCACTGCCTTCCATATGCAAATGTGTGGAATTAACCCCATTGGAATTCCATGAACTTAGAAAATGCATGCATGCAAAGAAATGGCCTAAAATAAGTGGTAAACATGCATGTATCATGCAACTTTTAATAAGGAAAAGTGGATCTCTCTTCTTAAAAAAATAAATGCATACGTTGGAATAGTGGCTCATACTATAAATGCTATTAGAGCATGCGGATTTTGAACTATGCATGTAATAGCCAAGGGAAGTTCACAACTCCAAATGATAACTAGAAATTTCCTATCATATAGAATAGTATAGTCATAATTAAAAAAGCCTACCCATCCTGTGAGGACTGGCTGACCATTTTTAAAAAAGAAACTCAGATCATAGTAGGGAGGGTCGACCCCTACCGTACGCCAGAGGTCAAACCCAACCCTCATTGTGAATTTTTATACCCTATTGAATCACACACTAACAAAGAGATCACGATTATAGACCTACCATTTTAGTAATCGGTGATTGATCATTTGTTTGGAGAACTTGTACACCATATTTGAGTCCTTAGAAACATTATGCCTAAGTATTGATCATTTGTTTGAGAACTTGTACACCATATTTGAGTCCTTAGGAAAAACATTATGTCGTATGTACAAGAACACTTTCTTTTTTGGATCTATAGCTACCAAACTGTTGGTTGCAAAATTTGGTGATGATATCTATTATGTCCTCACCAAAGGATCGATGTATTATAGAATGGGAGCCATATAAATGGCTATTTTTAATGTATTTAATGGCATATGAGGTACATGACTCCTTTGATTTTTTCCGCATCTCTATCCGGGTGTAATTTATAAGGGTAATCCCATATACTTTGGAATGTACTAATCAACATATAAATATCACAGAATTTGTGCTTTTTAAAGCAATTGCATACCTTTTAACCATATCGATAGTACCTGTGGAATTTTATTTGGAGTGGGTTTTTTTGTGGATGGCCGAGGTCACAAGAGAATATTCCTTAGAATATTTTGTTATGGCATGTTGTAGCAAGCTACATTTTGCAACATGTACCATAATGAACATATACCAGAATGAAATCAGACGAGTCAACATATAGCTAAATCAAAATGGATCAATAATATATGTATTGCATACATACACTAATATATACATAGCAAGTTACCAAATTACACTATTAACTATTAGAATTTGATATGAAAAGTGCAAGGCATAAAAAACCGCTCTTCCTCAAGGAAGGAGCCTATGTAGAACATTCTCGTCAATACAAAATAATGATGTCCAAAACCTAGGGTCATGGTTGAGGATCTTCTGGAATACGCATTAATCGATGTTTGTATGGAATATATACCCTTTTTCTCAAGCCTTCCTCGACCATGAAATCCGGTATGCAGAAGGGATGCTTGGGTGCACTTCATCAGAGTAAGTCTCTTTATCCGCCTACAAGACTCGTACTCGCCACAAGACTGCGGTGGAGTGATATTGACCTTTATGGACCTTTTCAATATCACACTCTAGTTGTAAAGCTTGATTAAGCTTTGTTTCAGCCTTTCCACACAAAGCTTCCTCGTTCTGCTCATGCGCTTTCCCAAAACGCTCATGAAGTGGGAAGAGTCGCTTAACAAAGAGAGAATTCACACTAGTCACATTGGGAATTGAGTCTGGATTAATCCTCTAATAGAAAAATTTCCTTTCTCCAATGTTTTAACTCAAGACTAGTGATATTCACACCTCTTTTGCCACGTGCCAACTGGCTGACGAGTAGGTGTGGCTTTGATGCCCGCGAACTGATAGTAGGTATGTCGCATTTTGAGGACAAACCAAACCTTTGTGTGACCTCTCTCTCTCAATTATTTGCTTTCCTTGCCCAGCGAAGCATGGTGCAATAGTGGATTCTCAGCACGCATTCTATTAATTTTAATTGCATCTTCACTCATTGACTTGATTCTACCTTGATATCTTATTTTACTAATACTGTGCTCGGGTTTTCCGATAGCCTAACTTCCGGGCGTATATCATACCTCAGACAAGATATGTAGCATCATCAAAAATTATATTCCGCTTTTGTCAAGCATCTACCCAATCCTGTAGAGCGCAGTATGTGCCCCTCTTGCTCTGACGATGACTACCGTAACTCCACGCCCTTGCTATATCTCTGTGCTATCTCCGTCCTTTTAAAATAGCTGTCCGATTATTTCCTCCTAAAACCGCATGAATGGGTCGTATTCCACTTTCCGCAAAAACCGAATTCATCATACCGACAAGCGCATTCCGGTAACATTACTAGTCATTGAAGTGCCCATTCTCAAGATCAAGCATCCATACCGACCTATTCCAACAAAAATTATGTTCTCTATGGCTTTGCACTTTGCACTTTGTGACCCTTTGCAGTAAAGATGTCAGCCGATCGCATAAGCATGACATCGTGACAAGGATAATTTATTCACATAAATTTGATGCCAACCAACTAGTATGCACTGCATTCGGGACAGATTGGTGTTAGGGATTTGAGTCAGCTGTTAGATTCACTCCATCCTCCATAAAGTTGCCCCATCTCAAGCCACTCTTGATGCCACCATGCTAGCCATGAACCTAAGGAACTTGCGTCTCGAAGGGGTAGTTTTTCCAGCCACCAATTGACAATATTCTCAAAAGCAACTTCACAAAGATCTCCGCAAGCAGGATCTCCGTGCCCCCGCATAAATTCAGATGTTCTTGTTCATGTTCTTGTGATATGTACTTATTTTGTGTACCCAGACACCGTTCCCAATGGAATTTACAACCACGCTCCTTTTCTTCCATGGCCGCCATCATTGAACGCCAGCCGTAAATGGCATTCCAATTAGCTTGAGCTTCATCCTCATGAATCCTTTGAATTGAGCAGTGTTGAGTTCTTTAAGCACTCATGACTCAAGCTTAGCTTATTCCAACTTTATCTCGAGCTTCCGTGTCCTCCTGCCATATCACATGTTGCTACATGTAAGAAGACAACGATACCGAATATTTCCAAAGATTGCTTTAATATTTTAAAATGGCCATTGAAAAGAAGAAAGAAAACAAATCTCTTACCTAGGTCGCATAATACGGCATGCTAAAGTAGTCCACCCAACAAAGGCGCTTTACGTAATCAAAATGGACTCCAAGAGTCTTCTAAGTCTCCTCCCCCGGACGAGACTCGCTGGATCTAGAAGCTTCACCTTAACCAAACTCGCTAGGACATTTTGAAATACATAACACCCACCATTGTCAGCTATGAAGTTTCTGGTATGGAAACTCGGGAACCACGAAAAATTGATATTCATAAAGGTCGCTTTTGTAAGATATGATCTTTCCAACTTCATCTTTTGCTAGACTCTTTAGTTTCAAGACTCTTATTTATCCTAATCGGCTTATCCTACAACAAAACCTAAATTTAGAAAAGATGCATAATCAACAAGCTATACTGAAAGGTAACCAAGTGAGAAAAAAGAATACCTTCTTTTATTGCAAAAGAGGTTGAAGTTGCTTCAACAGATTGTCGGTTCTATCTTCTCCCCACAACCGTATGTCATCACGTTTAGGTCACAACAAGTTGTTGATAGTGATCTCCATGGCTACCCATCTCAGACTGCTTTGCTCCCCTTTTTGTTTCCTATTGAAGCATTAAGTCTACTATTCACCATTTGGTGTAGCAAATTTAATTTTCACGAAGTTGAGGAGTCCCGATAGATGGTTATGTGTACCAAAGATGAAGGGCTAATCTTGTATGTGTGGTTGCCCCGTATAACATAATATATCACACAATCAAAGATAGCGCATGTTGGCTGCTCACAAGATTCACAAGCAAGCACTCCATGTGATCGGATATGGGGCCGCGGTTGTTGTTTTCATAGTTCCTTTCCCCACTCTGACATCATTCGCAGACTTGTGAAAGAAAATAGTCAATACGTCTATCTACGACCTTAAATGACCACAACACTGAATATTTAACTATGCCATCGAATGAGTGACTTGTCTTCTGCTTGGTCCATAGATGTGGATCGACCTTTCTTTCCATGCCCGCCATTAACTCACCCATTTGGAGGCGTCAATACTATTACTGCCATTGTAATGGGAGGGAAGACATCTACCGGGATGTTGGTGTAGAAACAGATGAACACAATCTTTCAATTTGCTAGATCCAAAAACTATCAACTAATGGGTTCAAACGGGATACTGCTTACATTGCTCTCAAGAATATGTTGGCCTGACATCAACAATTATAGGTGCATGAGGAGGCCGACCTCAAGTGGGAATAGGAGTGCCTTTGGATCAGCATAAAGTTCCCATTACATGATGTACACATATTAATAATTATCACCCTTGACTCAAAACTTCTTCAAGAAGGACCGCCCCGCCTCCCACCCATGGATTGCACAACACACAATTTTTCACTCAATAAATTGAAAACTGTCACAATGTACCCATTTCCTCGACAATCATATTCTCCATTCCTCGAAAAGTGCATACCCATTCTCAATCACACCGTGATGTGACTATCACGCCATTTGCAAAGGAAAGGCAAGAATCTCTAAATTGTTCTCACCATTGCTTGAAGGAAAATTGTGCCATACGTGACAACACACCCTCTCAAAACTAGAATGCTAATACAAGAAAACCCCAAGACATTAAACTCTTTAGCACATTAAATTTGGGCCACCTAATAAAACATAATTAGCTGAATGCACTACTACAATTTCGTATGATAATTAAATTTGAATCCTGCCTTGCCTGTTTAAATTGCACTACTAATTACATACGTTATATGGTACCAGGAACCTTTAAAATTGTTCTATCATTTTAAAAAGGGGATTTTCATTTGTTAAAAAATGTCCGTTCATTAGGAAAAAACCGTGGAAAAAAAGTTGAAGAAATAACGATCAGGGAAAAAAACGATCAGGGAAAAAAACGTGGAAAAAAGTTCAAAAAATAGCATCAGGGGAAAATGGCGGATCCTTTTGGACGTAGTGCGGCGGCGCTCCTCGTAGTTTCTGTGCCTCCCTCCAAGCGGAAATGACTGCGGACCTCCCTCCAAGCGGAAATGAGAACTGGTAAATAATCTTTCATCTCAATTTTTGTAACTTCTTCTCCTGAACTGCTGCCTTCCAGACCGAGTGCGGCGGCGCTCCTCAAAGTTTTTGTGCATGCTGGGGCTCCAGACAAATCGCCATTGCAGGTAATAGATATGTCCTGCAATCTTCCATTGAAAAAAAAGCTGCTCTATGTGATCCGGAATGAACCAGGTCCATATATCTCCAGGGAAAACGCCTGTGCCTTTTGAACCTAGTGCGGCGGCGCTCCTCCATGTTTCTGTGCTGGTCTATTCTATCTGTTCATGCTTTTTAGATCAAAATTAACACTGGATTTGTTCAGCTCTAAGTTCTGCTCCTGTTCCAAACAGATACTCCTGAACTCGCCTCCTGAACTGCTGCCTTCCAGAACGAGTGCGGCGGCGCTCCTCAAAGTTTTATGTGATCCTGAGGCTCCAGACAAATCGCCATTGCAGGTAATAGATATGTCCTGTCATCTTCCATTGAAAAAAATGCTGTTTTATGTGATCCAGTTCATCCAGTCCTATACCTGTGAAAACGCCTGTGCCTTTTGGACCTAGTGCGACGGCTCTCCTCCACGTTTCTGTGCTTGTCTATTCTATCTCCTTATGCTTTTTAGATCAAATTTAACACTGGATTTGTTCAGCTCTAAGTTCTGCTCCTGTTCCAAACAGATACTCCTGAACTCGCCTCCTGAACTGCTGCCTTCCAGATCGAGTGCGGCGGCGCTCCTCAAAGTTTTTGTGCATGCTGGGGCTCTAGACAAATCGCCATTGCAGGTAATAGATATGTCCTGCAATCTTCCATTGAAAAAAATGTTGTTCTATGTGATCCGAAATGATCCAGGTCCATATATCTCTAGGGAAAACGCCTGTCCCTTTTGGACCAAGTGCGGCGGCGCTCCTCCACGTTTCTGTGCTTGTCTATTCTATCTGCTTATGCTTTTTAGATCAAATTTAACACTGAACTGCTGCCTTCCAGATCGAGTGCGGCGGCGCTCCTCGAAGGTTTTGTGCATGCTGGGGCTCCAGACAAATCGCCATTGCAGGTAATAGCTATGTCCTGCAAAAAATACTGTTCTTCCTTTCAAAAAAATGCTGTTCTTCCAGACCGAGTGCAGATCTTCTAGATATAGCAGATACAAAATCTTATAGATATAGCAGATATTGGCTTTTGGGTATGCCTCCTGTTACGCCCAATAGCATTGACCTTACACCCTATGTGCAAGTAATAGATGGGCTATAGTGAATTGTAAACCTTCTGTTTCAAATTGTAATACATAATCATAATCAGGTGCAAGGCCTTTTAACAGAATTAGTAATTGAGTACAAGTGCATCAACCTTGTAGGCAATATGCCCTGGAGTGCTGCCTGCTGCATTCTATTTAAATCTAGTTTTGCTTAAATCCAGGTTTGCTTAAATCCAGTTTTAAATCCAGTTTTATTTAAATCCAGGTTTGGACCATCTGGTTACTTGTTCTAGCATAGTTATGGGGGGCTCCAGACACACCGGTAAACATAGTCTTTAATTGAAATGTCCTGTTGGTTGTTCCTTATGTATTTTTCATTGTGTAGCCTATTTTGGCACTTTAAATATTGCAGAATCGTTTCTATGGACCATCTCAAGTTATTTGTTCTAGCATAGTTATGGGGGCCTGCATAATACCCCAGAAACATTGTTTTTATTTGAATGTCTTGTTGGTAGTTTTCTTCATGCATATACCTTACTATTAAGAAACCCCTTATGGCTTTTCATTGTCTAGCCTCGCTTTGGCACTTTAAATATTGCGTGAATCAGCTCTATTGGGACCATCGGCTATGGCTGCTACTAGAAACAAAACTCCCATCCCATTTGGTCCCTCTTGCTTACACACCCCAAGGCAAAGAGAAGGCTGTAAGCACCTGTCTACTAGAGGTATCAATAGGTGATACAAAAAGTATAAAACCTTGGAAAAGCAATGACGTAAGATACGTAAAGTCCAATGGTGTAGAAATAAGTAAATGATGTCCGGTGGATATGACCGCCATCGATCCGTAATTTGCCTGTATGTCAGTCATTAATTAGATCATTTTCCTTCTTCTTATAAATATGTAACCATGAAATTTGTGCAGTTAAGCCACGTAGATGGTGGCCGCATATAAATAAGTAAATGTCGACGTAGAGAGGATCGAATCCTCCCAAGATACCTCTTTTGCCGTATCTTGCTGAATGAGGTCAGACGGTCAGGTCAAGATGTGATACTAAGATGAGGGATATACTGTGAATGAGGATGTGGTTAGATGCCTACTAGGGCTGATTTTGACTTAAAACTTCTAGATTGTCAATCGAAAAGTCTTGGCTAAAAATCTAACAATGACGTAAGAGACCTGCTAGCATTGATGTCATCCGGTCTCACATCCATAGTAATGTGACGGATTCCTAAGGGTGATAAAAGCTTCAAAGATTGATAAAAAAGAAGTATGGTTGGAGCATTTGGTGGAGGGGCCCAAGGAAGTATTCATGAGACCGCCGCAACATATCAATTGCGTATCTGCACCACATGGTGGTGACTTAGAAAAGTTGGTTCCAGCCTTCAACTAAAGAATAGAGCCACTATGTTCAAGCAATATCACAAACACATGTTCCGCAGAATCAGCGGCCTCTTATGAGACATGTAGTTCAAGAAGAGTAGCCTGCTGTGCATAAGTAATGGAGTTTCATTTCTTTCCGCATAGAATACATTTAAACGCTTCGCAATTCTTTGCAGAGCATACAAAACACCTTCCCGAGAACTTTAGCAAAACCCGCCAAATCAATTGGAATGTTGGAAGTCCACGATGAAAATTACATGTACTCTAAAAAGTAACCGGATAGGCAAGGTGGTCTAAGTGATTATGAAATTCAAAATTGTCCCCTCGTGGATCGATTTTAAGTTATTGGAGAATATCCATTGAGTGAAGAGGAGGAGAGTGGCGCAAACGAAAGTTCCCGGTCTTAAAGAAAAGTGATTCACCTGAAAGACAAAACAATTTGATGATCCACTTGATAAAGGAGTTCTAAAAGAAAGAGAAGAAAGCAAGAGAAGTCACACGAATTTCCCCCGGTAAATAATTATCATTATTTATTTGCATTCATGTACATATTGATTTTACAACCATGTGACACCGCAGTTACATGTGTGGGTACCGTACAACAATCGACTGATTTTGTTCATGAGGAAGATGTCCACCCCTTCGACATCAAGGTGGTTCCAACACCGGCTAAAATTGTACTGTGGAGACATCTTATGCGGCTCTAAGGGAAAACAATATTCAAAGAAGGTCAGATGTCTTCGTTTTTCAAGATGAGAATTTGCAAAAGGCATGCTAGGAAGCTACATGAGTACGAGAAGTGGTAATGTCGAGATTGGGAATTTGAATTAGTTATTATTGATTTCCTACAAATAACATGCCTTATGAGGAGTATTTTGAGATTCCACCAGCGGGAACGTATGTTTCCTTAATTCGCCAAATTTCTCTTTGGGACATTATGCCTTGATGATGATGTGCTGGTTGGTTTCTATTTGTTCTGAACAAGCAAGGACAAAGAGAAAGAGGCAGCATTTCTCAAAATGCTTGAGAGACCTTCGTAACTTACTGTGATCGTAAAGAACCTTTTTGGATACATGAAGACGATTTGAAAGTTTACAAGCAATGTCTGCTTGCAACCGCTTGGTTTAGAAAGGGCACTTCCAAGCATCCAAGACAATGTTCAGCTCTCAAGTAAGTGATTTTTATTTTGGTCTATCTTATTTAAACTATCGATTCTCATGTATATTGATTTATGTGTTTCTTAATTTTACTATATATCTTGGTTAATATTTGTCCATTTCAGACAAACTAACACTCTCAAGCAATCACTTGCTCATTTCTTCATGGACGGCAAAGTAGCTTTCATCATAGTTTCCCCGCTACCAATGTAGGAAATCCACCGAGAAGTCCATTTCGTCTATGGAGTTCATTATTGAGAATTTTAGTCCAAGAGAAGGCCCGTATTGGACTTACTTTAGTGGAATCCGTTCAGCAATAGTAGCATCTCGCTATCTTATCTCGCCATTAAGTAAGTGGGGTTAGATAAATGATAGAATGTTAGTGGAACATGTAAATGCATCTCGCCTTTCAAAATTTCGGCCCAAAAAGTATGATGAGAAGAATTACGAGCTTCCCGGATTCAGATGACGGCGGGTGGAGGAAGATGAAGAACCCTCATAGTGCTGCTCGCTTATTTCCTTCTTGTAAATTTTTAGCCATTGCGGTAGTACTACTTATCTTTTTAACGTGATAGCATTCTTCCCGTGTATGCGTAATCAATGGCTTCAGCTTTGTCAAAAGGAATCTCCGCCGGCGAAAGAAGACGATGTTGTCTACCAGAGATGACGAAAGTGTGAAGAAGGATGAGGACTTCATGTCGCTCTAGGTTTTCATAACATTATTATGGATTATAGTATTTGTCTTCCATAGTTTACTTCAAACTATTTCTTTAAACTACTTAAGCATACTTTAATGCGCGTTATTTTCTATAGTATGGAGTCTTCACTGCATCTTCTATACCTCAAAACCATTGGCAAAAAGCAAAATTTGATGCACAATCTTAAAACCCTCTGTCCCAAAAAAACCCTCTAAAAAATTCTGTGACTCATAGTACGCCCATGTCCAACATTTCCTTTTTTATTTGCAACTCCGGGCGCCCCTTTGTAATCGTGTGAGAGATGACACAAGTCCATCTCCTCTAGGATAGCTATCATTGTGTACTCCATTTTATTAACTTCTACTCCCAATGTACAAATTTCATTATTTCATGTAGGGACAACTTCAAAGTCCACGCTTTTCAATGTAATTGCTTTTATCCCCGGAAATGTCGCATCAATGTATACCAACTTTTGTTACTTATTCTTTACAAGGTCAGAGGCTAAAGGACATAAGCAACCTCGCTATACCCAAGGGAGTTGAAGTGTCTAAAACTCCCAAACAAACCTAGAATCCTAGGTCCGACATCAATCCTCTGGCCAATCCTTCCAAGGATTGTATTATCAACCCAAATTCAAACCCTACATAAGAATTATCCGTACTTATTGTCCTTTTAGCCTCTAAACCTTTTGGACTGTAAATCAAATACTAAAACCAATGAATAGATAGTCAAGAATAACCTTCTTGAACTAGGGGATTATCTATTCCTAGGATGGGTCCTAAGGATACAACTAGTTGGCTGAAAAGTGGTGTTCTCATTGAGTCCTTTTGAAACAATCGGAAAGTACAAATTGGTCTCTGCACTAGGGGTTGGAAGTTTTGAAAAACATGTTCAAACTAGACAATCATCGAGCATGAATAGATAAAGAGACCTTAATCATCCCTCCATGTAAGCAAAATGAAGGTTGCTCCATCGCTAACATATGTCACGAGAATAATCTCAATAAAACAGATGGCTGGTGACTCTTCTGGGCGATGAAGCCCCATCCCCTCAACTGCGGATAACCGAGATACTCCAAGAGTAACCTCGTAGAGTCAAAGCCGTGAACAGAAATGACATATTAGGGGAGTTAGCTTCAAATACATCAATACAAATATTGTATCAAAACAATAATAAGGTTTCGGCGTGGGGCTCCATTGGCTACACTAAAAAGAAACAAATTAATTAATTCCGAACCTTTCCACTAATGAACATCGAGGGAAAAGCATCCACTAGTGTCAGCCGAGGCTACATCGCCACCGAGACAATGAAAAGAAATTATAATCGAGGCTACAAAGGCTACCGAGAAAGAATGAAATGAGTAAGCCTCTGAGGCAACAGTACACCGAGAAAAAATGAAAATAAGAACATATGCACTTCAAAGAAGATAGAAAGAAAACATGGAGGTTATCAATGAATTTGATATCCGAGAGGTATAGAAAATAAATAAACATAAAGATGACAGAATCGACAGGAAGGAAATGGAGCAACTTCCACAAAGGAATATGAGAAACAGAAATCAAATGTGAGATAAGTAACTGCCAGTTCGTATAATATTGAGGGGAGAGAGGAGGGCGAGACTCTGTGGGAGCCGGTAAATGAGGAGAATAAAAGGAACTCAAGAGAACGCCGGCGACTAGAAATGGAGAAGGAGGCTTATATAAATAGGAGAGATGTTAGCGCCCCTTATCCAAAGACGTGTTTCCGCTCTATTGCTATCTAATAGAACCGCGGCATTCCTAGATGGGTCCTATGATACAACTAGTTACCGATAGAAGAGGAATCTACCTCAAAAAGAATGGACCAAACTAGGGACTATTGCAGCAAAAGGCAAACGAGGGGAGATAAGTGGACAACACAGTAATGATTTAGAAATCGTACCGCTAAAGGGGCGCATAAACCGTGAAGCAAGAGGGCAAAGAATATGATATATGAAATGCACCATCAGTGGAAAAGGAGAACTAAGGCGTACCTAAGAGGAGAGACTCTGGGTAAATATATAAAAGAAAGCGATGCAAATAAGAAGGACTAGCTTAATAGAATAGTGCAAATAAGCAAAAGATAAAGCCAAGGGGTCGAAGTGAATCAATGAACTAATGGAGTCAACCTGCAAAAAGTAAGGCAACAAACCGAGAAAAAACAAGGCAACTAGGACGAAAAGCGTAATCCGCATGATGCACATGAGTTAATCTGGGAAGAAATAGAAAAAATAATAAAATAGGAACTAGAAACAAGCTACAAACTTAATCTAAAAAATTGACAAGGAAAACACCGAAAACATAAAGAAATAATACAGATAATGCTTGCATGTACCATAGCATCCAAAAACCTCCAAAATCTAAATATAGTAAGCAAGACAGATCAAATGCACGCAGTTTCATAATGCTAAACTGATAATATACTTCAAAACATGCTAAATAGATCAAAATTGAGTAAGAAAGCTATAGGATTAATGGACAACGAAAGAAAAGAACCTTACAAACGCACACAACTAATATCCTAACGGTAATAAATCTAAAGAGACCAATTCTAAATGGAAAAACCGCCAAAAACAAGATGCTATGAAAAAACAATGAGGACAAGAGGAGATGAGTTTCAATCAAAGAGATAAGGCAAAGAAATTACATACACCAGTTTACCTATGAAACAACTCCAAAGAAATGGGTCCAAATTAAAGAGACTGTGACCGACCGAAAAAATAGAAGAGGCTAAATGGTGATAAAAGAACTCAAGGACTAGAAGGAGCATGCATGAGGGAGACCCGAATAGACATATGAATGTGCACAATAATAACGTAGAGTTTATTTGCAAATGGACAATAATAGGCCAAATACATAAGGGATAAGATAACTATAAATATAGACAAAAAAGATGTCGAGCAATATGAATAATGAAAACAAGGTGAACACGCCGTATCGAAGCAATACGTTGTGCTTGGAGAGCAAAACCAAAATGAGAAAGTCCTAAACGTTTTATGGCAAGTGAGACTATAGAGATTAACAGGCTAATGGCCAACCTAGTAAATGAGCAAGAGAACAACGGCAAAAATGAAGAAGGAGCACACGTAACATCTAAAAACAAGTTCGTGTTCATATGCTAAAGGACCATCTTGAAGTATGAATGATAGGATAATAAAAATAATCGACAAAAATAATATCCGAAAAGAACATAATGTGGCCAATAGAGCAATGAAAGTGTTGAATCAACGTGACCAAATCTCAAGTAGAAATCACCGCACGAAGGGGCAAAGAAGAACAAATATGGAACATAGTAACAAAATGAAACTAATAGAAACAAAGGAATCTAATAAGAAACCAAAACATGATGAACATGCAAGGAACAAGAAAGACAAAGGCGCACATACATAAAGGCCTAAGGAGGGCGTGGTATCAGAGAGGAGACAACCGAAAGACCAAGGGAATGCAACTCAGAACATCTAATAAGAAGTTTATGAGGATGGGCAGTACATAGCGCCTATCCAACATGAACGATAAGAATGTAAAATTAATGGTCCAAATGCCAAGAAAAGAACACACCGGCCCGTGAGAGCAATGAAAAGTGACCGAACCAACGTGACCAAAAAAAATGCAAAAAGAACAATGGCACCAAAAACAAAAAAGAACAAATACGGGAATATAGTGAACAAAAAGAAGGAATGCACAAGGAAATAACCCGAACATAAAACAAATGGGCTAAGGTCGACAATGCAAATGTCTAATAAGCTCAAGAAGTTGCCTTCTATGAGAAAACCTCGAGAACATATGACAAAAAGCCGCATATACGCCTCAAAGGCAATCATGAGAAACAACCGAGAACATATGAGAAAAGGAACGCAGACCGACCTTACGATAAAAAGAAATAAAAGCTCAAGAACTATATAGGACCTTAGAGCAACCTTTTAGAAAAAACGGCAAATGAAGTGGATGGAAATGAGATCAAGAATAGATGGACATGTAATACCCATCGGAAGATATAGAGGAATAAAAATAGACGGCGGGTACATCACCGTGATACATGGAGTAAAAAAAGAAGCCACAGAGCAAATCGACCAAAGAATGCAAAAAACAATTGAATGGGACGAGACATCTATGATAGAACTTGAACGTGAAGGAAGAGAAGAAGGGGATTAGCAAGGAAAGAGAAACCTCTCGATGACAAAAACAAGCAAGATAGATGGAGGAATTAAGAATAGGAACGGCTAAAAGAACATAGTGAGGGCTGCTAACATGTCAACAAATGGAGAAATAAGATAGATAAATCTAATCGAGAATAGGGAAACAAAGCAAAGCACATAGCGCAGATAGTGACATGCCAAGAAATGGAAAAAATAAGACCGTGATCAAACTTCTAACAAAAACTCCAACAATGCGTATCCTATGGAACCTAATAGGATAATAGCCAAAAAGAACCAAAGATGAGCCAAGGAAAACTAATCGGTTGAAGCATCCGAACAAAGAAACTCTTTATCAATGCAGCAAAAAATAGAAAAGGTCAAAGTGGGAAATTTTAGCAAAGCGGTACCTGATATACCGTAAATGAAAAGAACAAATAAAATAAAACTCTCAAGGACTCTAAATTAAGCACTCCATCTATTGTGAAACAAAAACAGCCTTAAAAAACAAAGCAAAACCAAAGATAAATCCTAAACAAGCAAAAATGACTAAGCAAGGAATGAATACTACACGTTAATCTTGTCATAACAATCTAAAATAGAAAAAATGCAACTTGAGTGCATGTAAAGCAATGATGAGCCCAAAAATAAAATCACAAAGGTTGCAAACTCGAGAGACCTACATCTATGCAGACATGCCTGACCCAATATACATAACAAAAAAGAACAAAATAATAGGAAAAATGGACTTAGAATAAAGGAAAAGAAATCAAGCCCCAATAAGTTAAAGATATCTCAACTCTAATCAGGCTGACAAAAGATGGAAACAACCGTGGGTATCTAGAAATACCCCAACCAAGAAACAAACAACACGCATAATTGACCATAAGCAGCTTTAATGGACATGAAGCATGACTAAGAACTAGGAGAAGCCGAGGCTATTGCAACACTAGAAATGAGCTAAGCATGCAACCAAAACGAGAAGGAAAATAAGGGGAGAGAATGCTAGGAATGAACAGTAATGTGCGCCATAAAAAATTTCCGATTGATAACATGCCCAAACATCGCAATGTAACCCGTGAAAACTAGATGCACAAACTTGAAATGAACCAACAAGCACTCTCATGGGATGATCGACGATACTAAAATTAGACAAACCACCACAACAACCAAAGACTAACCCACGTGCTAAAGCCAATGTATGGTTACAAGTGGCAACCTAATCATATCCCTCAAGTAATGTAAGATCAACACCTTACAACCTCTCCAAAAGGTCCAATGCAAAGATAAATATACCTTAAAGTCTTTACCATCAATGGGAATCTTGCATGTCAAGAATGAGGCACCTTGGATAAACACAACCTCGGAAGTAAAAAACATCTCGTCAAAGGCCTGTGGTGAACAAAATGATTTGATGTTAGCATGATCATTCCCCTGAACAACCTCATTTTATATATAGAGATAAAACCAAGAGTCACCAGATAAGAATGAAAAGAGAAAATCCCTGCTACTAATGCACCACAAATGAGATACACCATTGAGCTCTAAGCTAGAGGGAATAAATAGAAGTGAGAAGAGGCAAGGAACGAATGGGACGGATGGATGACGTGAGTCACCATTTACATGTTCAAATCGGTACCCAACTAATCCTAGATCAATTATGAAAACTCAAAGCAATCTACCACAGCAATAAAGGTAAAACCATCAGACACACACACCAAGACTTAATAAAACCTAAGCTCATAGAAAACTCAACCTAGCTGTGCTACCTATCGAAATTAAAATGCAGCTAACCTTTTCTAAGTCAAATCGCGTATATATCACAAAGATAGTGAAGCCATGGAACCGAGAACGACGCGACAACAACAACAACTACTGTGAGGTACTAACGACTACCAATTCCACTGCAAGACAAGGAAACGCTAGGCACTCGACTAGGGAGCAACAAGGTATAACCAATTAAAATGCTGGGCGGTCTAGGAAATTTAATAACGAGGTAAAATTCATGAAATGACCCTTGTGAAGGTTTAAAACGAAAACAAAAAGTGAGCACCCGTAATATCAGTTCACCACCCATGGCACAGTAGCCATCATCAGAAGGTGTAGCAGAACTCGCGGCTATCGCCCGGATGATCCGGCTGCAAATAGTGCCGCCACGCGGGTCTCCGCGACGCGAAACAGCATGCCTTCCACGTAAATCCAAGAGGCGGCAACAGTATACGGAAGCCTCAGAAGGCTGCGGATTTTAGAGAAAGAAAAGCCGTAATCAAATGAAGAAACAAGGCGTAAGATAGATCCGGTAGGCCGAGGCAAGGGCAAAAGGAAAACGATCTAAAGAAATGTCGTCAGCTAACATGGCGTGAGATAGAAACTACCAGGCCGCGAACTACCCCAATACGTAATCAACTAACCAAAATCAACCAAACAAGAATCAAATCAAACCTGGCTACCATCGCGAGAGCTTGTAATCCTTTACCTAATCCTCAAAGATCGAAATCCTCCAAGCCATCGCAAGGTTTGAAACTTATGCGCAGCCACAAAATTCGCCCCCATTCGACATAATGCCATAGCAAATCGATCAAGTTTCGGCCCAACCAAAGGCTTAAGTCATAAAATTTCTTGTAGCTTTCCCTTTACCGCAAAACTTTAAAGAAAACACACACAGTTACCAATTGGGAAGAAGCAAAGTGTACTGCTCCCAAAAGCTCAAGTAAAATGGAAAGTGACGCAATCACTTAAACCTTATCTTGACCTGAGACAAGCTCTATGCCATCAACAAAAACCTCGCTTCGAGAATAACTCTAGCTTTTGATTGACAAACGAATCGCCTATATATGCAAATCAAGCAGTCTAAAACCAAGCAAGAATAGATCTAAAACTACGCACAAATCCAAGGATAGAAAAGGAACAAATGTGATTCCAACCTAAGACTATCAAAGTGGTTAACTCGACACCAAGGCCATGAGACATCATATCATCTAAAAGGACTCACCATTCAAAAGTCATGGGGCACAAAGTTCATCACAAGACTTGTGAAAACCTCAACCATATGCCCAAAACCACATCCAATAATGTGAATTGATTCAGACTGGTAGAGAAGAGGCATGAAAGGAACAGACTTGTGGAGCCGAATGAGGAGAATAAAAAGGAACTCAAGAGAACTGGCGACTAGAAATGAGGAAGGAGGCGTATATAAATAGGAGATGCAAGCTAGGGCGCCCCTCTATCCAGGTGGAATGTTTGCCTCTATTGCTATCGCGAATAGAACCGGCATTATTTATAAACTCAAATTTTACAAGCCCAAGAAGTTTCGGCCCATTGATATATAACAAACTTTCAGGCCAAAGAACTTAGGCTGCCAAAGAGTCAAATCAGTCTAATTGACTAATCGATCAGATTTCAAATATCAAATGCGCATGGCACCATTAGAGTCATTAAATCAGACAAAGTCAACTAAGCTCAATCGAAAATAAATCGCATTACGCAAGGAATAATCATTGCAAGAAGAAAATAATTTGTAACTTATTTTATAAAGAACTAATCAAGATAAAGTATTGCTATGATTTATTAGACCGACTATATAATAGAAGGCATTCTCTACAAATCCAAAGTAGAATGTATGGATGAAATTTTACATAATGTTTGAGAGGAAAATATTTAACAACAGCCTATTAAAGTAAAGCAAATTTACAAGTAACGCCGCAAAACTAAGAAATGGCAATGAAGAAAGCCTTTCCAAAGAAGATTAAACTATGGCTTGAATGTACAGAAAGATTCATATGAAATGCCTTCTACTCAGAGCGTATAATACCCAACTTGTTTAAACCTTTACAAGTTTTGAAGAGTAACTTAATGTCATGATTTATGGAGACGGTTCTTCCACAGAGAAAATTAGCGGCATCAGTATGCTTATCTCCACTTCCATTTTCGCATCTAACTAACAAAACACAAAACAAATCCACAAAAAGGTGAGAGGTCACACTGCAGTACCAATCATCAAAACATTAGCATGTAAAATGGTAATGATTGAAGGGCCAAAGGTACAATGGAGCCTCTCTGGCTTATAGTCGACGCCCCTTTGTAGCCTTTTTTGCCCCCTCAAGTAGCTAGAAAAACATAGAGAATGGAAGGAACAATATATGTAATTTCCTTACGACAAGAGTCTAAAAGGTACAAAGCAACCCAATGTTTAAACATATATCACCATAGTTTCCACCGATCATATGTCGACATCAGATCGCTAAGAATACTCAATCAGGTAACAAATTTTGAAAACAAGCATTCTCTTGCCGGCCTCGTTATCATACATAGAAAGATGCTTCGTAAGGGTTTCCCAAACATCTCAAGTATATGTAAAAGACTAAAGCTTCCTCTCGCATACGCTTTTAACCGTAGCTTTTTAGCTTTGAAATATAAATATGATGTTATCTCAGCCTTCTAATATGATAGTGTAAATAAAGTTTATGTATACATGTGTGGAAAAACTTCTTCTGCTCAACCAAACATTGCACTTGCTATCTAAGATATGAATATATATATATATATATATATATATTCGCTGTCTATATTACCTCGAACGTGTTCTGATGTGACCCATGGTCCTTATCTAGTTGAATATCGTGAACTTGATGTTTCCATGGCTTCTCGGTTTCTACACAAATGCTACCAAAATTTGCATAAACTTGAAAAATAATCCCCTATTGCTAGAAGCATAAGGTGTTCATTTTGCCGTGAGTTCTATTTGCATAAACTAGAGATATGCATGTAGTGCTTATGCTTGCAAAAATAAGAAGAGGATGATTAAGAGCTCACTTCTAAATCGCATATGATCTCAATGTCGGGTTGAGAGGATCGTATTTAATGCTTCGTATCTATAGCAATCGTAATAAAGGAGAATAGAGGATAATATAATATGGCTACCAGATAGGAAGCCGCTTTGAAGATACGAACCCTAAATATTAGGTTACGCTTAGGTATATATGTGAGATATTATCACCGCGGATCGGCCAAGACAATAGAAAACCATAAATAAAGATAGCAAATGATTTTCCACCTGTGCAAAAAGAAGGGGAACGTGCAATTGCCTTCCATATGCAAATGTGTGGAATTAACCCCATTGAATTCCATGAACTTAGAAATGCATGCAAAAAGAAATGGTCAACAAGTGGTAAACATGCAGTATCATGCAACTTTTTAATAAGGAAAAAGTGGACTTTCTTCTTAAAAATAAATGCATACGTTGAATAGTGGCTCATATACTATAAAATGCCATTAGGAGCATGTGATTTTGAACTATGCATGTAATAGCCAAGGAAGTTCACACCAAAAATGGTAACTAGAAATTTACTATCATATAGAATAGGCATAGTCATACTAAAAAAAAAGTTTCTGGCTGCCGTAACCTCCCAACCAACCGCCTAATTCGACCGCCTTTGGCATCTCCATTGTATTATTTTGAATTCTTTAACAAGTTTTTTCTCTCGTGATTTGTGCTTTATCAGACCGGTCTCTTAGAGTTTCTCGCTTCACAACTCTCAGCCATATCTGCTTTGGGCAACAACATTTGAGAGGAATCTTCTTTAGAGGTTCCTATAGAATTTGAACCGAATCCCCTCATCATCAAGCTAATTTCTTCGGACCCCCAAAATTTCAAACAGTAAGTCTTTGGGGATCTAGGAGTTGTGGCTTGGAGGTTTGGGGCGTATAATTGACTGCTCCGGTGATCTTGGTTCTCTTCTGCTTTTCTTTTCTTCCCTCTCTGCTTATTTTTTCTTGCTAAAGTTTTTTAAATTTGGTCGCTCTTCCATCTGTTGATAATTCTCCTCGCTAGATTCCGCATGGTTCGTGTGGTACGCAGGGGTCCTTGATTGTTTGGGCGCCTTTTCCTCTTTTATCAATCATTTCTCCCGTTTCTTTCCTTTTCCTTTCTTCCCCTTTTGCATTTCCTTCTCCCTTCCTCTTTAGATCCTTTTCTCGCCGCTTTTCTCCTTTCTTTGTCGCTTGTTCCCCGCTGTTGCATTATGAGAACCAAGGATCAAGCAAACCGCGCTTGAGGGTCCTTCTTCCTCGAGTGCCTTATGCGAGTACAAGGACACCGATCCAATTTTGCCTATTCAAAGCTGGGATCGTATATTCGCTCGATGACAAAAAGATCAAACTTGGATTAAAATGAAGGAACTTTGTGCCTTTCACATTATAAGAGTAAACAACAAGAAGCAAAGCAGCTAGAATGCATGGGAGTACGTAGTTAGCATGTATTTTGCGTGTGCAAACTCAAAATGCAAGTAGGCCGGAGAGAACCAATACAAAGAGGGCAAGCTAATGATCGAAGTTTCTGCTTGGTATGCTTCCCAAAAGATCCAAGAAATGGACACATCCTTCTTATACCAACTTATCGAAAGCAAACGGCATTCGGGAAAGAGGATCAGCTGCACTTCAAGAACCAAATTTCGTGAGATCTTATGATTTAAAATGCCGAAGCAACAAAAGGTTTGGTCAAGAACTCGGTGATCCGGGTGGAAATCCAAAGCCTCCTTCCGTCTCGTGAAAATCCGGGAGGAAGTCACTTCACCATATTATAGAAAACCTTCGTAAAGGCTTCAAAATAGACTTCCCTCACACCGAGCAATTCCTCAGAAGTGGAAATGGATTACAAACCTACCAACTCCCGCTTGAAATCAAGTACCAAATGTAAAATTGCTGACAAAAGAATAGCTATATTTTCACCGGGGACCGATCAGGCTAACTGCGGAATGCCAAAACTGCGACCTCAAAGATCAGCGAAATGCAATATGGACAAGAACAAAACAAAGGTCTCCAAGAACTCAAGTCATCCGTCCCTTAATCATGGGGAAATAGACAAGATCAATGGTAACTCCCTACAAAATGTTTTACCCAATTTTCCACCCTCATATCGTTACACCGGACTCGATGGTAAGGAAAATGATACTAATGAGATGAAGAGTTTCCTTGATCTCGCTGGAAATTATTGACAATTTGGGCTAATATCGTATATATCAATCACGGGATTCTGTCCATTTCCCTCAAAATTGTCCCTCCATTAGCATTTCGTCAACACCGGATTACTGGGGTCCTCCTTGATTCCTATCCTCTCCATTCTAAATGGATAGTAAGACCTTTCGCATCATTTGCAAGGAGGAAAGGAATGTCTCTTCTTTTGATTCTCACCAAAAGATCTCCCTTACTTCGTGATATCCTCGTGATATATCATGAAATGGGATCCTTCTTATATTCCGTGGACCTCTACACAATTGCCACAACCACTTGGATCTCCTTGCTCGAATCTACCTACCTGCCAATGGACTGCTTCCCCATCTCAAACCATTGCTAGTAGCTTAGAAAAATTATTCAGTCGCCATTCCTCAAACGTAATTTTTCCTCTCGCTTGGTATCTCGTAAGAAAATCTTTTCAAACCGAAGGATTATTCCCCAGAAATTTCAACAGAGGTATGTTCAATCTTAATTTTATATTCTAAAAATGCTCGCCAAAAGCTCTCAAGCTCCTCCCAAGAGCAAAGATAAGGATATTAAAAGTACGTAAAGATGTGGAAACACATCAAAGTAAGTAGGCTCTGGGAGGCCTAAGGTTAAGCTCATGGAAGACAATTACATCGCCAAGACCGATCAAGTAAAGACTAGTAAAGGTTGAAACTATAAAGAAAAATCACAATACTGTGGTTGAATTAAATACTAGGTATCAAGAACTCCTATGGTATGTATTTTCAAGATAGAGGTATTATATTCCACTTCCCTCCAAAGTAATGATTAAAGTTGATCCTTGTTGATATGAGCATCTCTACTCTTGATCTTGGTATGTTAAATGACAATTGTGGCATTTATGAGGACACCGTGAAGGAAGACTTCTGAGGATGATTTGAATTTCATTATCGCTGTTAAAGTCCTCCACTGGAAGAGGAGGCCCGGCTCCATACCAACAATATAAGAAAAAGGGGAAAGAAACTCTAAAGACTATTCTCCGACCTCCAAGAAGATCCCCAAGGAAGATCCTCCCTCCAATGGATATAAGCCTTAGCGTATCACTTGGAACATCCAAGGTATCAATTTGAATCTCAAAAGAAGTAGGATTAACGCGCTTGCCTTAGTTCTATGAATTTAGATTTTATATTCTTTCAAGAGCATAAGATTCATGATGATAACGCCAATTTTATTTCATTAGAGATATTCTTCCCGCTAACTTCCAAAGCATTGGTCTCTCAAAGCTAATAATACTTCATTGCATTACTATAGCTTGGAGCAATAGGCTCAACTTTATAGACATCCGATGGTTAATGATAATAGCGTGAGATGCATGTGATAATTCCCCGGGAAAATTGGTGACAAAAAAAATTGTTTTACAATGTGTATGCTATCATCAGCCCCCGATAGAGTCAACTTGTAGGAGGTTATTAATAGGGAGTTTAGAAATACCCTATGATGAGTGCATCCTAGTCGGTGATTTTAATATGGTCACCTATAGTTATATGAGAAGTACCTAATTTCAGCCCCTAATCGATAACGAGTTCACTAGCCGAATTCTCCCTTTCTTTCCTCACCACCTCTCAGCCGTATTGTTCTAACTCTTATAGTTGGAATGATCATAGAGACCGCCCACCATGTCTCCATGACGCATTCTATCTCAGCGAAAACCTTATGGAGTAACAAACAGAGTTACTAACCTCGCTAATTATACTTCTCCTCATCATTTCCCCAACTCATTAACATAAGTGGCACCAAGCAAATGCAGGAAAGAAATTTTACTCAAGTTGAACACCAATCTTCTTGAGCAGATGTTTTTCTCGCCTAATCTTCAGCCAGAAATCATTTCTCAGAGGAGAAACCTTCGTAACCGAGGTTGGATGGATTGGTGGGTCAAGGTTTCAAGAGAATCAAGAACCGCTCAAAGTTTGGGGAAAGATGTCCATAGAAGTAATATCGGCCATCTTCAAGCAAGACCTAAGAGATCCCGCCTAAACTTACCCAAGGTCAACAAAGAGATGACATCAAAACTGTGATGTAAAGAGAAGAAATTAGAATACCTGTAATGGAAGATCAAGGCAAAGGTCAAGAAGCTCAAGGAGGATGAAAGGAGCAACTCAAAGTATTTCTTCATCAAAGCCAAAGGCAAGAAAGTTAAGAAAATCACATCTATAGCATTCTTGGGAAGGTAACAATATCGGCGGGATGACACCTCGCCTAAGGGTGCCGCCAAAGATCACTTCTCCAGGATCATGGGTAATCGAGGAAAGAATATCGAGGGGGAATACATAGAGAATTTTGTGCATATCCAAATAGAAGTGACTGAAAGGTATTGAATGATATTATCCAAGCCTTTCACCTATGATGAAATGTCGTCTCTCCAAGAGATGGAGAATGGTAAGACCTGCACCTGATGGTCTCCCCTACCGAAGTTCTTCTAAGAAATCTTGGGAATTCTGGTAGAGATATTGTTCTCCGCCAATGAGTTTTAATAACCAAATATCTGACCTAATCAATATAAGTTTAATTGCACCGGGCCTCATCCCCAAGATTGAGCTCCAATTACCTCTCATGCACTCCATTCCTCCCACCTCAATGTGGTTTATAAGCTAACACAAAAATACTGCTGCTGACTCAAACCTATTCTCGAGAATGTTAATGCAAAGAATACTCAAAAGTGCCTATCCTGTGGGGAGGTTTATCCTGATAAATGTGGCCGCAGCCTTCTCTAGGTATCTCCCCGCCAAAGATTCTAATCACCAATTGGCCTCCCCAAATTCAGGACATTACAAAGGCCTCACACACTCTGGGTAGTTGGGCTTTCTCTCTGGTGTTGCAAAAGCTTGGTTTCTCCGGGAGCAATGCACTCGCCTTCCAGTTGACTTAAGAACCTAGATCCGCAGCTCTTATATAAATGGTGAATGTAGTCCTTTCTTTGATATTAAAAGGGGGTCAAGCAAGGTTGCCCTCTTGCACCTTTCCTTTTTTTAATTGTGATGGAAGGCTTAAATAGCAGCAATTTCAAGAGAGGGCAAAAGACCTCCAATTAATTAAGGGTCTCAGCCTTCCCTCCCAGAGACAAACGATTCTCAATGTCCATTTTGCGTGATGATAACTTCTATTCGAAGTTATGATCAATCCATTCATTACCTCATGCCAGGCTGAAAGACTTCGCAAATGCTCTGTGGTGCGAATTAATCACAAAACTAAGCCGATTTCAGCGGGCATCAAGAGGAGGGTGGAGATTGCGCTGTGCCAGTTTGGGATGTATGTATCTTCCCCACCAAAACGAAAATTCTAGGCATTCCTCTATGCCATTAGAATTAATGCTTCGATCTTTGGGAAGACCTCGACGGACAAATTTTACGTAAAGGTCGACTCCTTAATCTAAGTTTTATCTAAAAATGGGAGAGCTATTTTAGCACCTCACATCTCTCCTCTCAGATTTACTCGGGGCCTCCATTATTATGGCCCCCTAAGAAGGTCCTTAAAATGCGAAGTATCCTTGAAGGTTCATTGCGGTGTGGTTCAAGTAGGAGGTGTCGATCCCATTCCTATAAAGAATGTTGCAAGCATAAAAAGAAGGGAGGTCTAGGAGTCATCAACATAGAGCAGCTGTGCTACCGCTTGGTCGCTAAGTATTTTTTCAGTGGCTTGCACATAATTAATCACCCTCAGAGTGTTCTCATTTCCCATTACATTAGAAAATGTCAATTCTTTTGTTGAGAAGCCTCAAAATGCAGCTTTGCCTCATAGCATCTATTTTGAGTTTAATGTCCTCACAATTATGCCTCTGATAATCAAGAAATGGATTAGGAGCTTGGCTTAAAGCTTCCAGCAAGGTACACATGGAAAGAAGGGCTTTCACAGATCAGCCCATCTTCTCCTGAGCCCTTCCCTTATTTTGATGACCCCAATACATGTCTTCTACAATTAATTTCTAAATTCAACTAAGCAAAGGGACGTATTGTGAGGTATTATCTAATACATTGTGGACATTATTGATGATTTCACTACCAGAATCCACTTGCGCATCTTTGAGAGGACTCCAAATAACTTCATAGTCCTCAAAGGCCGATAAATGAGGTGTGACATGATACTAATATTCTTGGCATATTAATGGTTTTTCTCTCGTTACAGAAAAGTGAGCTTAGCTTCATGTATTTGAATAGGCAATCAAGAAATATCCATTCATATGAAATGGAATATCTAATTCCTAATGTGAGTTTACATGTGAATTTGACCTTTTGTGTGAAAAGTCCAATTCATTCCGTAAAATCAAGGTATCTCATGTGGCAACCTCCGCACAAAGCTCTTACACAATAAAAGAGATGGAGGCTCAAATATGCTCCAATTCCCGACATATGTGTTAGATGTTTGCGTGGTCGTGAAGATGAAGAACATTTGTTTAAAACCGCTATGGGCGTATCGGATCCTAGAATTCAGCGTAAACCGAAGCAAATATTCCAGGCTGTCCCATATGCATGCTATCGAAATTTTTCCCTTTGATAATCCAGCTTGCATGAGAAGGTACATTCTCCTATGGAGAATGTGGAAGGGAAGGAACACCTTTGATCTTCAAGGAGGAAACTATCCGGCCCAATGCCATACTCAAAAACAAACCCATAGCAAATTGGGTAAGTGTTGAAGTCTATGGAAATCAGAATTTATGTTGAATTGTATTTCTAATTTTGGTGTTCTTCACCAGTGTAATACCTTAATCATGTTCAAAAGGCTTAAATGGAAGAGAATGAATCTCCATGCAAATGCACCGTGGCTCGCTTCGCTTTGCTGTGCTTTCAATGATCATGGAGAAGACTCACACCTACTCATGCCCCCACATCCGTACTTTGATGAAAAAGAGATACATCCCGTACCGGCCAGACAAAAATATGTGATTTAATCCCGAAAGTGTCTATCTCTCCAAATGCCCTATTGCCTGGCCCATTGTAGCCAATAAGGGATGGGAAGAAAGGATCATCAAAAGGGAGCCTAAGAACAAGATTTTCTGGGATTGATCACCCTCGCGGCTACCGCCACTAAGTACTTTCTTGAACCGCCAAGCCCTTTTATAAGTTATATTTTGTTTTTTGATAGTTCGCATTTTCGTGTGGCGTCCCTAACCACTCCCTTTCCTAAAGTTAAGTTATTTCTAAAAGCTACTATTATTAGCTATCCATGCAACTTCTTACCATACGGATTTCTAAAGGCCTTTAGCCTTCACTAAAAAAAGGTATTTTTGATTTCAACCACGCTTCGCTCTCTCGCCCTTTTGGAAACTACATGAACTTTGGTAAGCATATCATACCTAAAAGACCGAAGATGCAGGATTCTTAATTTGAGATTGGTTTGGGGAAAAATACCCCAAAGAAGCATTTATCTTAGACCGATCACACCGCAGTATGAGCTAAAGAAAATTGAGCTATTATAAATCCTCCTCCCTCCCCAAAAAAAAAAAAAAATCTTTTTTTTGGAGGTTTAAGGCATAGAGGTATTAATATATAAGATAGAATATACAAAGCCCCTTGTAGCGAAGGTAGAAAGAATGTGTTAAATGTAGGAGGGATTCACCAGTAGTACTCTAGGAGAGCATCATTTCTTCTTCCCCGCCATGTGGATACTAAGCAAGGGAGATCAGCCAATCTCTCTGTTTTAGAGGGTAGGTAAGAGAGACAACTTTGTTCCACATTCAGGTTTTCCTTCTCAATTAGCTTTGGATAACTAATAATACTGCACCAATGTTATTGACATCGCTATCCATGTGTACTATCTTTGTTGAGCCAATGACACCTTAAAAGAGTGAGTAGGAACCCTCACAAATTACCTAATCTATCAAGTTCTCTCTGCTGAATCTCACATCCTCTATTTATGGTGTGATAACCCATCAATGCCACTTCCAGATTGAACATGTTTTTCGCTTTAAGTATGGGGAATCCCAAGCTCCTAGGCTCACGCCACAACGCATAAGCTTTCCAACCACTTAGAGAGTTACGCTCACTCAGAGATGCTTCTATCCCAGATCAATATCACCTATCCTGCCGTCTCCTGCTCAAGTAATCACAGCCCAAACATGGGGGCTAACTCAATGCCGTAATCCTACAACATATGTAAAAAATAAACTCCCATATGACATCCAAGTGGTCTCTACCCTATGATCCCCTTGTGTTAATATGTTACTTATAAACCTCATTTGTACTTAGCCCCCTGATCCATTTTTGGCATGAGTAGTACATAAAGCATTCCCACATGTGCTAACATAGAAAATAATAAACTTTCTTATATTGAGAGTTTGGAAGTTCTATACATATAAGCCAGTAAACCAACCAGTCAATAGGCATGCTCTGCAGAGAATAGTCAGAATAGAATATGATTTTATCAGTTCAGAGAAGGAATAATTTGTTCAAAATTGTGCATTTTGGGTGAAAACGCTGATTCCCAGGAGCATTGCCATGTGCTCCCCTACCTTTGCAAGCTGTGTGGGTAACCTGGCTATATTGGCATATTTGATTGCTATCTCACCTGTGAACTTTGAAAAGATATTATTTTAATGGTGGAAGTATGTATTGTTAAAAAAGAAAAATCTATGGTGGAGATTTCTTGGATCTAAGGGCTAAGAACAAAAGCCCTATTTCAATTGAAAAGGCAAAAAAGCAAAAAGAGGAGTTACTAAGCAATGTCTGGGCCGAATGCAAGAGTCAAGCTGATCGTAATCAAGGCCGCACTAAATGGAGATCGGATTGAGAGCAGTATGGATTCGTGAAAGGGACAAACCAACACCGATCGTGGAGAAGACAGAGTTTTAGAGTATTTAGGCGTACCTCGACTAGTGCGTAAATCCATGAGAGTCGCCAAAGAGATCTGGATATAATTTTGTGGTTGTTCTATTGTATTATTACGTAGATAAGTCTATCTCATATTCTCGCTATGCAACGCGGAACTATGAATATGATTATATTTATGAGATCATAACTTATTTCTGAGATAAAAGCTGTAGAACATTCTATATTCCAAGTCTAATAATGGCGAAATCGTATCCTTATATTATGTGTTAACCGTTATTCACACCATATCTACGATTAAATCACATCAGTCAGAAGGTCAGACCATAACTTATTGGTATATTTGGTTTATGCATACTGAATATAATGTATAACTCGTCATTTTATTATTCATGAATAAAGATACTCAATAGTTAATCATTAATGCCGCATTCCATTACTTATGTGTTAATTGCCGCCACCGGTTTTGAAAATGATTTATTGCCTTTGCCTAAGAGGTTAGAAAAATTGATGTTATTCTGCTGTGAATGCTACCGCATACGTGTATTGATTGACATAGGCATATTTTATTACCTCGGTTTGAAGCGTTCAATCCTCTACTCAAATAACCGCAACTTTGCTACTCCTAACATAATGAAGAATGCAGCGAAGCCATGCGTTTTGAATTTCTTAAGAGTTCCCGGTATTACCACCAGATATTTTATATTGCCTTAACTCCGGTAGGACTTCAATGTCCGGCTATCTACACAATTTAAAACCCCTCATGTTTGGTGGTTTCACCGTCAGCTTAGAGTGGCTTAGATTATCTCATGCATAAACCTTGCATCCTAAAGAACCGGAATGATTAATAATTATTATTGCTTGTCCTCAATAATTGCTTGCATACTTGCCGAATAAAATCTATAGCAGAGATTGGAAATTGAGGGAAAACTTCACTGAATAGTAAATGGGATAGAAGCCTATGCTAAATGTAAGAGCCAGAGCATCAAGTATAGATGGGACATGCCACCCATAAAAACCCAGGTGGATGTATGAACCATCATTCACTAAAGAGCAAAAGAGAGAAGCAAGCCCAATTAAGACAAGAGAGATATAATAGACGCCATCAACAAGAGGGAGGGAAGATCTTTCGCTTAAAAACAACACTATTCCAATGTGATTCATTATTTCAAATCACACTCACAAAAATGGCACAAAATATGGAGTACACACTGTTAAATCAGTCACAAGTATGCTTATGGTGGTACTTTTAGCTGGCCAGTAGGAGAAGACTCATGCACATGTTAGCCATTTTCTTACTTGGAGTGAGGCAAAACTGGAAGAGAGAATACAAAACACGAGCTATTTACATGTGGCCTCAAAACACGCTTGGATGGTGTGGAGCTTCAGTATGCACTACCACAAAGAATACCACTTATGCTAATTGGAAGGAATTGGAAGCAGCGGTATTTCTGAAACCCTTTAGACCTCAAGCAGGGTTTATAGATTGCATCGATGTGATGAATTACAAAGACTTCACCATAAGCTGCCAAACGAAGCCCATTCAAAGTTATGTTAATAGATTTCTCAGAGACTTTGGTAAGAAATCTAAACCACCGCATGTTGAATATCAAATTAGATGGTTTTACTAAAGGACTTCCTAGCCACATGAGCTTTTATGTAATGCGCCCCCTCACCAGCTGCTTGAATAAAATTGCATCCCAACTAGAACCAGTATGAATTATATGAGAAAACCCACAAATGAATGCTAATATGACAAAGCAATCCCTGCTTCGCGCGCCTAATGGGGCAAAGTAGTCAGCTGCTGTCTCCCCATGAGCCCCATACATGTCCATTATGCATCCCCCAATTAGTTGACGAGAGAAATGCCCACTGGAGCAACCTCTCAGAGGGTTGGTGCAGCCAAAGAAATAGCCCAAACCCAGCCTCCCATATCTGATCTTCACAACCATAGGCAAACTATTGATGAGGTCTTGAAAAGGAGTTAAAAGCAATTATCCTGCAATTGTAAACCCACTTTAATTTAGAGCCCAAGCCTGTGAGAAATGTATGGTGTGTTCACGTCATACAGGCCTACTTCCCACGAGTGTCCTGACCTGCCTAGGACATGGTGCAACATTGTAGAGCAACCATGAATGATAAGGATCAGTATTTCCAAGTGATGAGAGAAAGCATCCACGAGGGTTAAAATGTGAGGACCTATTGTCTCAAAAAAAAAAAAACCACGAAATACCTAGCTATTATATCCAACCTGCTATGGCATGGTGACAAATGCTCATTAGTCTCTGCTTATGCTGCTAAATCACCTACAATAAGGGAGAAATAATACACCCAATAGGTTCTCAGCGGCCAACACCAAGACAAATCATGACCTGCAACAACCTATTAGATGTTTCCCGATGTCGAAGAGGGACACAGGCTCTAATTGTCCCAATCCACGCAAGAAGTGGATTTGAACTCGTTGTGGCATTTGCACACCAAACCACTCACAAGATAGGTGTCCACATGGCTGCCGCGATCTATGGAAAACGGATCTATAAAGAAAAAATCTCGACTTAAATTTATGTGAACCAATAGAGGAAAAACTCATGCTCATCTAATGTATGTACCTAAATCCACAACTGCTGAGGGAGGACGCAGATTTGAAAAGTTCAATTTTTAGGATTGGGTGACACCCAAAACACACACCCCAAGAGACTTTGCACATGACACACCCACATTTAAAGAACCTAAAGGCATTATGGATGCAGAAACTCCCTTTTCCAAAACGAAAGAGTCCGAGAGCAACTTAGGAAACCATGAGTAGAAGGAAATACAAGAAAATTTCAAACTTTCTAAAGATATGCCTACTTATGATATATTGGCTGATTTAGGCAATATTAGACCCACTATCACTTTTGGTAATAACTCTGTCTTTATCCCTCCAAGGAAGGGAAGGGTCAAGGGCTCTACGACATTGGGTAAAAGGACGTATTCTAATTCCATATGGCCCTTTAGTTTACGCAGTACCTACCTGCATGCTGTTATAGGGGATATAGGGTTGTGATTCGCTGTGATTGACGGCGATCTCGGGGTTAACATTATGCCGTAAGAAACTTCTTCAAGATTAGACTCACTGCAGACCTTCTCCTCGCTTTATTTTTAGGAGTAAGGATGGCTGATCGTAGACGCAGAGTAAAACCTTTAGGCCGATTACCGGCGCTAAAACCATGTGATTGCAAAATCTTGTGTTCTATGATTATGTGTTTGAAAGCTACCACCACGGTATGTTCTTATCCATTACATAGGGGTCAATTCATGGTTGTTGCAAGCCGAGCAATACACCATTGGCATAGAGGGATTTTAGTTATTGGTGATGGAAATAATAGGTGGAAATTACATGAGTGAAATGCCAAAGTCAGCCGCACAATTTGAAGTAGAATCTGATTCCAAAGTGATTTATGATAGTGAAAGTAGTGACATGACGATTATAACTCGTGATAGTGCATATGCGAATGTGCGTCCTCTAGTGAGCCACAAGAGGATAAGGACCTTGCTACAGTGTGTACTGAAGTTAATGATGACACGTATTGTAGATTTGGAGGATAACATTCTAAATGGCAAGTGCGGTAGATGTTAAATCAAGTTCAAAGTGGAGAAAGAATGTGAGGAAGAAGAAGAAGCAAAGAAGATATTAAACAAGATAAAATATCCCATTATTTCAATGGCGTACAACTAAGAGGTCAAGGTGGAAAAGAAGCCCCACAAGATGAGATTAGGCACATGAAACCTTCTGCCAACCTCAAGGTGCGGGAAATTAACCCCTGTGGAAAGGAGGAGAAGTAAAGACACAAAGTTAGGCTAATGTCACCGGGATTTGTGTAAGGACAATCAGGAAATGTTTTAGTTTCCAAAATATCGTGACATTTTTGGTCATATGATGACTGGAAGGGTATTAACTGTCTATGTATGCATAAGATTGAGCTCCATGGTAATGCTAAACCTCAGAAAGTGCAAAACCTTATAGACTTAATCCTAAATTTGCCAAAGCAAGTATGCGGAGTGAGATTGATGCTTAAGGTTACCATCTACCCCGTGAGATTATAGTGAATGTACCACCTATCGTGTGTGTATATAAGAAAAAATTTAAAAAATACGTATGTGTTGGATATCGAAAGTTGAACGCATGCCACCGAAAAGACCATTTTCCTATTCCCTCTACGCATCTAAGTGTTAGATGTCGTGAGTTGCGCCCAAGAGGTTTATTCATTTATGGATGGATTCTCTGGATATAACCAAGTATTGATTAGACCGTAAGATAGGGAGAGACAACACTCAGAACGGTTTGGGGAACTTACGCCATCTAGTGATGCCTCGGCTGTAACGCCTCCAAATGTATTATCCACAAGTTATTACGCTAAGCCTTCAAGGAGCCGCGTAAAGACTTTAAGAAGGTATTCTTAGATGACTTTGCCGTGTTTGGATCCTTGAGTTATCACTGGCGTTGGAGTTATGCTTTCAGCCGCTGTAGGAATTTGGAATCTCCTTGAACCCCGTAAAAATGTACTTTTGTGGTTGCTAATATGGTGCTCGTTGTATTGTTTGTATCATACATGGACTTCACCATTGACCCACACAAAACTTCTAAAATCCTTGACGGTGTACCAATCCAGTGTTAAAGAGTTGCAAGCTTTTCTTAGGGCACGTGAGGATTATATATGCTTTTATTGATCATTATGCACAACGCAGCTTGCCACTTACTAAGTTGTTGCTTTAAAATCAAAGGAATATGATTGGAATGATGCATGTCAAAAGCATTTGAAGAACTAAAACTATTCTAGTTAAATCACCCATTTTAAATCTCCAGATTAATCAAAGAATCTATGTGTTGATTGGATGCATCAAACTATGCTATAGGCGATTTTGTGTCAAGTTGATGAAAAGAATATCGACATCCCATATTCTATGCAAGTAGGCAATTAACTAAAGCCGAAAGTTAACTACTCTACTATCAACGGAGGCACTTGCATGATTTTTTCGATCCAAAAAATTCTAGGCATTATCTCCTTGCTAATGAATTTGCATTTGTTGCTGACCACCAACCTTTGAAGTATTTTGATCAACAAGCCTTGCCGCATCTAGAAGGATTGCTCGCTATTGTTGTTATTGTAGAATTCAAGCCAATTGTTGTACGAGCTGAAGATACATTCAAGCATCGATCATTTGCCGCACCCTGTGACCAAAAAGAAGAAGGAGATATTCCGTGATGTTTGCCGGATGGTTGTACTCTTTTTTCAGAGAAGCCGGGCATCTCAATGGTATGAATTATTGCATCTTATTTATCTGCTGTGGAATTTCCGCATCTATGAGTGTTGTTGGTAAAAGACGACACAATTCAATCAGCCATATACACTTGTTAAGGGTCAATTATATAAATTAGGTCATGATGATGTGTTGAGATCGCATGCATAAATGCCACATGAAATTAGAGCTGTGTTGCAATCATGTCATGATGGACCTAGTGGTGGGTAATACTTCTCTATAGATACTACTATTAAGAAAATTCTTCAGTTTGATATGGTGGCCTAAATTGCATGTGGGCCGATGTTAGGAATATGTTAGACATTGTGATGTATGTCAAAGGTGGGGAAGCCTTCTAACGTAGACGCTTATGTCTTTTACATCCAATAATGCCTATCTTGGCCTTTTGAAAAATGTGGGGAATCGATTTGTAGGACTAATCAAGCCATCTCGCTATGCATACCGTAATAAATATATTTTGGTTTGTAAATTCCACTATGTTACTACAAGTGGGTGGAAGCACGCCAAGATTTAGGAGAAGACACTTTCAATGTGGCTATATTCTTGTAACGGAAAATATCATAACAGTTGGCCCTTTGAATTGGTCACGTACAGGTAAGCATTTCCTTAATGATACTATTGAAGCTTTAACTACTAGATATGGTGAAACATAGAAAGACAACTCCATATCACCCACGCCAAGAAACGCCGTGGAGCGCATAAATAAAACCCTATAAAATTCATAATTACTAAAATTTGTAATGCCAACCGCATATTGGGATAAACGCTTTTCGATGCTAGGGCCTATCGTGATTGCACATAAAGTTACAACAAATGCTACACCTTTTTAAATTAGTATAAGGCAAGAAGCTATAGTTCCTATCGAAGTTAGAACTCCCTGGCCCTGAGAATTGGCCATGAACACAAACTAGATTGGGATGGTAGTTTGCAAGCAAGATTAGCACAATTAGAAGCTCTTGGATGAAAAGCTGCACTATATGCTTATATGTCACTGCTGAAGCAATTCAACGCCGCAGCATGGTATGATCGACGAAACAATAAACACTTCGGGACAAAGGTAACTTAGTTTTTACTTTATGAGGTAAGCATTGAAGAAACCAGTAAACTCAGATGCGTTGGAAAGGGGTCCTTATATTGTCAAAGAAATATATGATAATGGATTCAGATACTAAAAAGATTTTGCGGTGAAATGAGCTCCTACACGAGTGAACGGCAGTAGACCAAAGTATCATCACATATGCCCGCTAGTCAGGTGTAGTATTCATCTGACGCATGAATAAATAAAAGGGGGTAGTACTATTGTTGAAAAATAAAAAATAAAGAAGAAATAAAAATCATTTTTTCCATAATCCATCGTACTTGCCCCATTGCTATATCAAATTCATCTCATTTCTACCTCTCGCCTTCATATCAATCCATTAAGATCGCCACACCGCATCAAGGCAAGATTCTGTTATTGGGACTATTTTTGTTTCCATTGACAAAGTACGTTTTTCTCCCATCAGACCAATCCATTTTACTTTGCACATTCATCCATCCCATTCAATACATCAAAGTCCGCCATATAAGCTTTACCACCGTGCAAAAGAATTATTGTACTAATTTTTTTATATTGCTACCATGACAGGTCATTCCGCTTTTTCTCCGCGGATTATTCAATCTATTCATCTCCACGCATTCATATCCTTCAACTCATAGTGGCCGCGAATCACTTTCCACCATCTTAGTAGCCATATGTTCTACTAACGTTTGTTTTTTCGCCGCAGGAGCATCCTTTTTCTATCATTTCATGTTCATTCATTTTAGCTGGCCTACCAACCATGAACATCAAGCTTTTACCATTGCTTTTTCCATTTCTCATATTGCTGGCCATTTTCCCCATCCCAAAGAAGCCCTGCGGTAGTAAAAGTTATCCAATAAACAAATAATCCAAAAGGTAGAAGGAAGAGGGGGGATGGAGCACCATATTGAGGCCGCAGTGAGAGAGAGTCCCGCCTAGATGGGATTACAAGCTACCCTTGAAGCGATTACATTTATATGAAGCTATTACAGAATCGCCGATGGAGGCAATGGTTTGGAAGAAAATATTTTGATCATGAAGAACTATTTTGAAGAACTGGCCGATCGCCGAAGTTTTGTAAGTGGAATAATGTAGAAGGAATAATTTGTTCAAAATTGTGCATTTTGGGTGAAAAACGCCATTCCTCGGTTACTGCCATGTGCTCTTACCTTTTGCAAGTTGTGTAAAATCTGGCCATATTGGCATATTTGATTGCTATCCGAATTTGTGAACTTTGAAAAAGATATTATTTTTAATGGTGGAAGTATGTATTGTTAAAAGAAAATCTATGGTGGGAGTGATTTTCTTGGATCTAAGGGCTAAGAACAAAAGCCCTATTTCTAATTGAAAGGCAAAAAAGCAAAAAAGAGGAGTTACTGCTGTCAGCCCCAAATGATCAAAGAAGAGTCAAGCTGATCAGTAGCATCAAGGCCGCACTAAATGGAGATCTGATTGAGATGATGGATTCCTAAGGGACATGCAACCAATCGCATCAGAGAAGATGTGAGTTTAGAGCATTTGAAATGACTAGTGCAACTACGGAGAGTCGCCACAGACCGGATAATTTTGTGGCTGTTCGTTGTGGCTATTACGAGATAAGTCTATCTCGCTATTCTCATATAAACGGAACTATGAATATGATTTATATTTATGAGATCATAACTTATTTCGAGATAAAAGCCGAGAACATCTCTATATTCAAGTCTAATAATGGCGAACAGATCCTTATATTATGTGTTAACCGTTATTCACCATATCTACGTATTAAATCATTATCAGCCGTAAGGTCAAGATCATAACTTATTGGTGGATATCATTTATGCATATCAATATACCGCAGTATAACTCGCTCTCGCTTCCTCGACATTATTCGCTATGAATAGCATACTCCTAATAGTTAATCATTAATGCCGCATCTAATACGCATGTTAATTGTTGTCACCGGTTTTGAAAATGATTTATTGCCTTGCCTAAGAGGTTAGAAAAATTGATGTTATTCTCATAGAATGCTATCAGACATGTATTGATTGACATAGGTATATTTTATTATTCTGCTCTAGTTTTGCTCAATCCTCGCCACTAAATAACCGTAACTTTGCTACTCAACATAATGAAGAATGCAAGAAGCTTAGTGCATGAATTTCTTGGGCAAAGTTCCCTGGTATACCACTAGATATTTTATATCGCTTTCTTAACTGGGTAGGACCCCCAATGTCCAATATCTACACACCTAAAACCCCCTTACACGCCCACGGAGACCAACTCGCCTATGGGACCCAAGTACAAAGAGAGAGCAAGAAAGCGATACTACCGTGATTAAAACCCCTACTCAAGGGTTTTCGGGAAAACCTTAGTAGCAATAAGGATGCCGAGCATACCGCACGCTTATATACAAATCACAAGTACGCTCGAGGTTACTGCCTGACAGGGGGCATAATCGAGTCCACAGATCCATTACCTCGAGGTACGATCCCAACAAGCCTACAGAGGCCGTGGCTTGGGTAGCTCATGCAAGGCCCTAAGGGGTGAGAATTAACCGAGCATACCGGCTTCCTTATGCTCAGACGGATGTGCCCGGAGGGCGGACTTTCATCCTCAATACTGCTGACAAGATTGACAGACTCTGCCCTCATCGCTACCCCGAATCCATCTCCTCGCCTCAATGCGGAGGTGGTGCACTCCGTATGAATGGAAGCAATCGTTCCGCGCTTTTCATGGGTAGATGGATGCAATGTGTAGTGGTGTGGGCCTCGTGAGCAGCGGGATTAACCTCGGCCGGGTTTATAATTTGCCACCTTGACATGTGACAGGTCAAGATCCCAAAGCTTGGCCATGAAGCAGCATCCGGGCATCGCCTGGCAAAGGTTTCGTGTATGCACCGTCCACATCTCGTGCCTCGCGACATTCCATAGCGAAACCACCGGGCTCTGCTTGCTTCCAGCAGCTTTGAGAGTCGCCAGTGGGTTCATCGCCAATCGCCAAAGCAAGGTTGGGCAAACGCTTCATCCATGTCACCACCTTCGAAGTACAATGGATGCCCAAATAAGAGCTCAGAATGGAAGGGAAGCCTGCCTCCCTCGAGTAAGATCTGAGCATGGGGACCGCGGATTTCACTCAAAGTAGTTCTAGCCAAGAAGGCCTTCAGACTTCAGATCACCGCAGGGGAGGGATAGTCACCGCCTCAGCCACTTCGGCCTTCTGCGAGTAGTGACCTGCTCAACCAAGGCTCCCAACAAGTGTGCCTCGGTGACCCCATGCATCAGCTTTCAGGATCAAGTGGTTTGCATTGCATACGTGCGGCTTTCCAAATTTCAGCGACTGCAAGAACTGATGGATGCAATCCCGTGTGGTAGTAGAAAACTCAATGCCCAAATATTTATAAGATCAGCCACCTCCACTACCGCTCTCGGTAAGTGAATGAGGGAAGGCGCGGGTGTCGATGATGGGGACCAAAGACTTTGTTCCTGGCCAAGTAAGTTAACTCTCATGTCGCTGAATTGGGCGTAAAGTGTCCAAAGCATCCGTGTGGCGCGCATGTCCTCCGGGGTATATGCGAAGCAGCCAACATCACGCATATATGAGTTAAGTCGGATTATGTGGTGCGCATCAACCGAAATGCCTTCTCTCTCTCCCCGCAAGTGTCAGCTCAGCCATTCTTCTACCGTCAATGTACAAGCCGGTAGAGCTGCCGTGATAGGTGGGCAGTCTCAAGCAAGACCCTTAATGTTACTAACAACTGCTCCCCTGGCTGTGAGACGACCTGAGCAAATGTGATAGTCTCAGATATAAGATTCTCGCTAAAGCTTCCATCGGGTCCCTAGCTGTCCAATCTATCCCACAACTTATCCCGAGGCAATCGGTCAAAAGCCTTTTGCTTAAATCCACAAAGCAAATGTGCTATGATTCAAGGCCGATTCCTGCCATCCTCTATGAGCCCAGAGTGAAGATATGGCTAATAGTAGAATGTCATGAAGCTCAAGCTCATATGGAGAGAGCCCCAAGACTTCCATCCTCCCCGCCTAAAGTGTCGACACGCCAAGAATCCCTGGGGCAAAATTTTGGCAAAGACAGAATCGACTATAATGGTAATGTATAGTTATCACCGCGGGGGTCCCCGCTTTGTATATGGCACAACTCTACCGGTAGTCCATGGGGAAGCCTTCTTGCAATGCCCCCTCGCTGAAGAGTGCCGTGAGAACCGGGCACTATTGGGGCCCGCCCACTTGAGAAGCTCACCGCATACCATCCAACCGCCGCCTTCCCGCTATGCAGGCGCTATGTGCCCATTATGACATCCCCGCACGACCGCTAGGCCCGTCATGAGGTGCCCTGGGCTCCCATTGGGTCATACAAATGGCCGCAAAGTATCTCACCCATTGTTCCTCGGTAATATTTCCTCGTGGGTCGGCAAAGCTACTCAAGACCTTTCTCCGTAAGGCCCTAGGGTGGCTGCCTAGAAGACCAAACATCTCAGTTGGTGCTCGCAAGGTACCGGCTTTGGTTCCTTGGAGGAAGGAGCTGTGATGACGATGGTCTGGGCGCGTATCGGTGGGTCTAAAGATTTGGCGAGCTATCAAGCTCAGCTCTCCCGACACCCGCCATCTAAATCCGATTGCGGGAAGGTGGACGCAGCCCCCGTGGGATCGCCGAGCGCCTCCCAAAGCACTGGCCCCTACCCTCGTAAGGAGCCGTCTAAATTGGCCACCGCCTCACGTTGAAGTGTGGGAGTTGGCAAAGACTGCGTACCATGCCCAAGCATCCTCAAGATAGACCGTCAGACGATCATAGTCCAGACGCTAAATCGCGGTACATGGGGTATTGGGGCAATGGGTGCTCTCTGGGCTGGTCAGCCAATCTATCTCTGCAAGAACAAAATGATGGTCTGAAGTTTACTTCCTCGCCCCTACCACCCGCCCCGGCTAATCGGGTTTGCGGATCGCGTAGGCATTGCTCGCCCTGGCTAGCACGCATCCACCACACCGTGCCGCCGTTCTCCCCGTTTGCCAAGTGAAGCGCACGGAGGACTACCACCGCAGCAAATTATCAGAAATGACCAGTCAAAGATATCGCCAAAGAACAGCGAAATGGCCTCTACCATACTGTAACCCGGCCGCCATCCGGACGCTCTTTGGCCAAACCATCTCTCAAGTGGGTCCATTTGCGTCACCACATCTCCCTGAGGTGCGTAATTTTGGATTCGCTTCGCCCCTCAGGCGCCAAGATTAAGTCTCCAAGAAATATGACCTGCCCAATTGTTCCAGCACCGCCGTTTCGCACTCGCACTACTGTGTATCTGCTGTGCCCGTCAGCTTCTGCACAGGAGACCGGGATTGGGCCAGGCCGTCTCGGTAGTAACACGCACCCTCCGCGGTCCTCGCTTTCCCTAAGGCACTCCACAAGACCTGAGTAGCTACCGTATCCCGGCAAATCGTGCAGCCCTCGTGACCAAAGATGTTCCCGTATGTTTCATGAGGAAGATAAGGTCCATGTCCATGGCTTAATGGAATTGAGACTATCCTCTCGCCATGGAAAGCCACTCAATTCCGTGATACCACTGGTGGGCACCCATCCCTATTTAGTGGCATGCATCGCCACTCGTGTCCTGGGGTGGGTGGTGGTCCCGTGGGGAGCTTAAGACGGATGCTCAGGCCGGGCCCCTGAGGGGACTCGAGGGCCGGAGTGCCCGCATCCCTCGCTTGGCTGCCTCACCTCGCGATCCTTCCCTGACCAGCCCCGCCGCTTCTCCCATGCCCCATGTGGGTAGCCTCGACTTTTGGCCACCACGCCTTCTGCCTTGGCTGTGGCCGGGTCAAGTCCCTGGCCAACGCATGCAGCCGCCTCTTCAACTTCCGCCCTCACGCCAGATGGCCACCCGCCCGCACGCCTCAATCAGGAAGAGCATGACCACCCGGGCGACAAGGCTGGAATTCCATGACGACTTTCCAATGGTCATGTGCCGGGAACATCATCCTGGGCCCAAGATCTCGTCCGGAGCCTGAAGTGAGATGCCCTCCCCACTCCCACGTGCCCTCGCGACTACCATACACAAGGGCCTCGCTCGCTCCCGGAGTTCAAGGGCCGCAACGTGTGTTGGGTTGAGGTGTGGGTGAGGCATAGTAATAGCGCCGGGTGGTAGGCGCCCTGGGCTGCGGATCTCGATGTGTCCAAGCAAAGATGCGTTCCAAAGCTGACGCCCCAGAGGTTGGTGGGGTTCGGGTTGGTGGCGTTCTTGTCAGGGTTTCTGTTCTCCTGAGTCCGAGCTCAGCCTCTTGCAGACGCTAGTCGCGTCTTGCCATCTCCGCGGCAATGGCTGAGTTGCTCATGTGTCTCGCAAGATGGGAGGCCCTTGCCTTGCCGGCAACCACCACCAGAGTTCCATCCGCAAGCAAATCCTTACACCCCAAGAGCGCCGCTTCTCGCCGCTAGCTTCCGCAGCGCTCGAATCCTTGTCTCACGCTGGCGCCCGCAACCTCTCATGAGGGCGGCCTCGTGTTCTCGTGTCGCGTCTAGCCTCCTCAACCTCGCCCTCGATCCTGACAGGTTAACAGTGTCTCTCGCCTACCCGCTCCTCGCCCCGGCCCCAGCCTTCCATACGCCAACACCGCGGTCTACACGCCTTCATATCCGCAGCCCGCCGGTATTGTTGCCTCGCCAAATTGCAAAGAAGTGGATGCTATCATCTCACTGGCCGCACGCCATCCCTCCAATTCTCGCGGATTCGGCCGCTTTTTCCGGGCACCAACCGCCACGCGAATATCCGAGATGTTATGCTCTCCTCCACTGCCTGAGGCCTGCATATGCAAGGCCATTGGCTCAACCTCGCCTCGATGCGCTCCAAGGTTCGACCGCCGGATTGCTCGTATGGCCTCGCCTGGCTGGCCGATCGGCCTTGGCTCGGCCTCCTCTTCATGGAAGACGCTCTCCCTCCGCCCGCAGGCCTCTTCCTTGGTGGCCCCGCTTCATGGTCTTCGTGAGTCGCTTCGCGGGGTCAACCGGGTGGTTGGTGTGTTTGGGCCTTCCTGTGATGGGTTGGTGTGGTCTCGAATAGCTCACCAACCGCGTGGGTCCACACACGGACCGTTCTGCGGGCCGGCGACTTGGGGTATGACTTGCCATTTACTCGGATATCCGTGTGTACCTACGCCATTAAAACCCTAGCATTGCCCGAAAAGTGCAGATTTGTTAATCAAACAAAGACAAGCATACGGTGTACTGCTACAATCGCTGGAAAGTTCTCAAACCAGCTTTCCAACAAGCCCAAGCACATGGTGTGCAACCGACACCTGATGAGAGATACACCGCTGAAGTGCTCACCGATTGCCACGTAAACCCTAGCACACAGTCCGGAAAAAGTGCCAATTTGAGCACAGAAACAAAGCCAGGCATGCAGGTACCATACACCGCTGGAAAGATCTCAACCAAGCTTTCCAACAAGCCCAAGCACATGAAAATCACACCTGGGATGTAGAGATATGACCGATCAAAAATTTCGGCCACAAGACGAGACCAATCAATACTTTACTAAAACATACGCCAATCCTCCTATATCGCAGGTTTTACTTCATCAACAAATACCATCAGTGAACTAGGTATAAATTAGTAAAATTCGTGAATCTTCAATAAGAGTACAACACACACCTTTCAACACCGCTGCGGCCAAGGCCAACAACTAAAGACAAAGTAGGGCTATACTTCTCAAAGAAGGGAAGAAGAAGGGCTGCTACAAAACCCTAGCACATTGTTCGAAAACAGCAGATTTGAGCACCTAAACAAAGCATAAAGCATGCGTATCATACATCTTGAAAGTGCCTTCAACCAGCTTCCAACAAGCCCAAGCACATGAAAATCGACACCGGATGTGGTGAGATACACCGTCAGTGTCTACTGCTGCCACGGTAAACCCCAGCACACAGCCCGAAACAGCAGATTTGGAGCAATCTAAACAAAGACAAGCATGCAAGTACTCCATACACCGTTGAAAGCTTCCTCTAACCAGCTTTCCAACAAGCCCAAGCACATGAAAAATCACACCTGATGTGAGAGATACGACTCCATCAAAAATTCTCACGCCTGCAGAGTAAGGATGGCGCCCGCCGGGGAGTAAGAAGTAGAGGGGGCATTTCTACTTCCCAAGCACGTCATGCAGTGGATCATCGCTCTTAAAGCTTGGAATCATTCTGTCAAGAATGACATACGGGTTTCACCAAAACCCTCGTAGAGAATCCAATCAGCCTTTACCTTGATACCGCTTAATCCATATGGAGGAAGCATTTCGGCCGCCTCTCTCAAGTTATAGTGGCAAGTAAAGAATGGCTTCCCCATGCCGCCCTACATAACAAGAAAGTCGGTGAAAGAGAAATGCAAGCAACATCATGATAAATTTCGCTCTCAGCTTAACAAATTATAAATATATTGTTGATCGCCCCTTTTTTCTACATTTACGACAAAGAGGAAGGCCATGCAACAAGTAATGCATTTATAAATATAAATTTCATTCCTCTATTGATTGTCTTTGTCTACTTACAAAACATATTTAAAAGTTGGTTTTCAAGCCCGCTTTTGGCATGAGCAGGGATGAACCATTCTTACGTGCTTGTTGCAAGTATGCAACATGCACGTAGTGGGACATGTTTTTGCACCGCAACCAAAACATCATTGGCGCCAGGCCTTTGTCAGTAGTAGTAAAAACTGTGACGCCCTGCATCTATAATGATGCTCCCATCGCACAAACATGGGAATTCTCCCATGGCTTACTCATCACCCCTCGTAAGGCCTCTTATCATATTCTCGACCACTTGGGATGGCCAAGTGTCCGGAAATGCAGGAACACTGAAGTTGTCATTCGCCCCACGCCCCTCTATGGAAAATCCTATACAAATGGAAGTAATACATACATCGCTAGCATACAACAATCATGCTAAAATAATATACCACCACTCTAAGAGTGGCCTATCCTTCACCATCAACAAAAAGACAAGACAAATCCATAATACATGAAATAAACGCCATGACAAGGCGCTTAACCCCGAGGCCTGCATCTAAGGGGTCAACTGATGGTCGTGGTCACAAGATGTCAATAGATCAAGTATAATATGGCGCTTACCGGCATATGACAATGGCTAGGGGTAGTCCACTCCATCCTCAGCCTCCTGCACACTTTGCTATAGGTCAATCATGCCAAGGACGCGGCTTGTAGCCTCCAAGATGCAATCCCAAGGAATCACCTTCGACTACCTCCCAGTTACATCTCCCAGCCCCATGAGGCAAGTCAAGGAGGCGCCGGGCTTCCCAACATGACGGATCCCCTCGGTGTGCTAGAGAACACGCGTCGCATCACCGACCCCGCGATTCGCACTCCCAATTTACTTCCCCTAAATCTAAGCGTCGGCTCACCGCCTGCTCGGTCCGTGGCGCCCATAGGCAGTTGGTCCAAATGTAATTCGCAGAGGTCGTAATTCCATACCCGCCCACACATGGCAGACCCGCCATGCTTCCAGTACACCGTAGGAAGTCCCGGTGAGGCCACGCCTAGGCAAGACCCCACCCCGACCACCATCATACTCAAGTATCCGGTGGGCCAACCACATCATAGCATCCAGTTGGTTTCAGCATATGCCGCAATTATTGGGTATTATGGGTCTAAATATATTATCTCTACCGCTAAGAGGCTTTTTAGGTCTCTACCCTTCCCCGGTAATTCCCAATACACGAAGCTAGCTTTAAAAGAAATCTAATATAAACACCATCTAAGTATCCGCAACAACATACAAGAGAATTTTAATCATTCCATCTATTCAAAGAATTGTCGCCAGAATAAAGCTATCTGAAAGACTAAATCCGCCTCTTGGCCGGAGCCGCTAGAATCTGAAGGCTTCCATAGCTTGAGGTCGTTGGTAGTATTGGCAAAATGGCCAAAGCCGGTAGCCGCTTCCTCCCTCACTCTCCACCCGAATTTGGGTTGAATGGGGGTAGGGCCCTATTTCTCCCAACCAAAATAGCAAGTCCCTCCCGCCAATCGATTTGGGCTAAGGTGGCATCCCTCATTGTGATATTTAGTTAATTAGACCAAATAAGATAATTAGGTTAATTATGCCAATAAACCCCATAATTATCCATTGGTCATTTGTGAACCCCATCAGTCCCTAGGCTTCCAGTACATGCCGTGACGCAGGTCATGGCATGCATACATATACCGTGATAAATACTTGGGAACGCCACAAACTCTAGTCCTAAACAACCATGTCTCGAAAGCTAGAGACTATCCGAATGACTGTATAGTTCCATCCCAAGGATCTATCTGCTGAAATATAATTTATATGTCATTAGCCAACGACTATAGATTATTGGCTTTTCTTCGCCGCGACACACACGCCCACCACTTTGAGAGTTCCACCTCGTGGCAACTTCTATTTCCTACATTTCAAGAGGATTTCGCCAATGCCATAGGCTTTCCCCGTCGAACCCCACACACTTGCTTCCACTTTGAGTGTCTTAATTCCAGGCAACTTGTATTTTCTACATTCCAAGAGGTTTAATATCTCTCTCCTTTTGCCACAATCCATGAAGTCCAATAGACACACAGGCCCCCTCATTGCTCTCCCAAGAATATAAATTCCCAAAGATAGCAAGTTGTCTCCCCAAGCAATTAGAAGGAACCAAATTTCAAAATATCCTTATGAGTTCATGTAATTACCAAAATGCCTTATGAGTTTCAAAATTACCAAAATGCCTTGCTCAAATAAATACACCGTATAAAAAATAAAGATACAAACAAATTACCACCTTGCCCCTACACATCAAACATAATTACCAAAAGAATAGAAGTTTAAATTCAACAAAAAATAATAAGTCACAAAATTGGAGCCCTACAATCAAGATGCATTGTGTCTCTTCCATTACACCTTCCATAAAGATACTCTTCTTCTCTACATATTCTCTCCCCGTGTGCATGTGTTTAGATTCTTGACGCCCAAGAGGCTCATGCGCAACAGGTAAGACGCCCAATATCGTATGCTTAAAACCACAAGAAACATCAAGCCTGCAAGGCCACAACAAGGTCAGAGGAAAGAGTATTTTGGTAATTAAGTTTGACGATAGGCTTAATTGGTAATTTATCGGTATATTTATTTGAGTCAGAGCATTTTGGTAATTTTGAAATCATAAGGGGCATTTTGGTAATTATATTAAACTCATAGGGCATTTTGGTAGTTTTCCCTAATTAGAATTGCATTGGATGATCATATGCACTATGAATTTTCACTTACCAAAACTTTCCTATTGCCTTACCGTGAAGTGTGACGTTCTCCAAAAATTGTCAAGTAAAGCCGCATACGCAAATGCCAAGCATGCGTTACTAGTAAGCTTTTAAGAAATTTATCAAGGCTTCTAATCGTCATGCAACATTTCTCTTCACAATTCACTCTGCGGTGGGAGATTTGTGTACCTTGCAGCAAAGATGTTCTTAAAAATGTGAGAATTTTTGATGTTTATACCATGAGTGTCCTAGTGATATGTGCTAGCATTGCACGAGTAAATTATGGGGTATCCAACCTAAGGCATGCATATGGATCTAGCAAATATAATCTAAAACAATTCTAACGGTAGACATGTCATATATTTTGATATACTCCATGTTGCAGCCACAAAGATTGCCCAATTAGTGGACCTCCAAATACTGCAAGTGATCTAGCTCTAGATTCTAGATTCAACATGCATTGCTAGAGATGTTAAGGAGAATAAAGTTTTTTGAAGAACTCGGTGACGCTTATATTAAAGAATGGCAATGATAATGGTGACTTATAGTGAGGAAAAGAATGCCCCAAAAGACACCTCAACACTCCATACTAAAAAACTAGTGCATAAAACCCCTGGGGATCACCTTCATTAGCGATAACCCAGCAGAACAACGAGGGCATTTTGGACCATTTATGTAATGTGATACTTAGGGGTTAAAGTAGCAACGATCTAGAGCAATATCTATACACATAGGGGTCAAATTGCCTTTTAAAAATGTGTATACAAGGAGGGTTTTGCTACCCTCCTAACCAGATGCCATACCCCTTTATGTATAAGTATCCCCGCTTAAACTTCCAATCACCTCTAGTAATCATCAGAGCAAACTCCCCATTCACTTACAACGCAGTAAAAATATCTCACAGATGCAAAACTTGTCTCCTCTAGGCCAAGAATACAAGAAAACTCGGAATAGCTATAACCGAGTCATGGAACTAAAGAGGTCAAGGTTGCTGGAATCCCTGAAAATCCATAAACGACGCCAAGTTTCCAAATCAACCAAACCAACCATGCCATACGTATGGAAAGCCCGCTCTTAGGAGAGGACCACATGAAGCTGAAACACATGAAGAAGTATCTTCCGCTATACAACCCGATCCTAACAATGCTCCGGTCGAATCCCATGCAAATTTTGCAAATGTGGGCACAAGATTAGACAATGTTCAATGGATTCCCTGATGAGAGCCACAAAGAAGGGCAAAGAAAAACTCACAAATGCTTAACCTATGCACAAGGACATTTTACTCCTAATGTAGCGGCGGCGCTTTACTCACAAGAGAACCCTAACCTTTGGTGGGGAGAGAGTTCCAAGTCCATGTCCGTGACGAGCGCTCAACATGAACCCCTCAAGCTTCTCAAGTACCCACTTGTCGTATAAGGAGGTAAAATATCATGAATAACCAACGCCCGTAACAAGAACGTAACAAAACATGACTCCATCGATCCCCTAATGAACCTTCCAACTGAAAGACCACCCTTCCCCGGAGGAGAACAGAATATGCAGTTGAATACGTGGAGGCCACTTACCGCTGATAGCTCCGATCATCATTTTGCCGAAGCGGCCTCGAAAACTCCCAAGGAGCCGCTTGGCCATGCCAATACCAATCCTTCTATGGAGATCAGCACCGAGTCCAACGGGCCTCAAGGCCCCGAAGGCAGGCCGGGTGTACCAAAGGCAAGTATGCTCTGAGGCGCAGGAACCTTACGTAAAAGGAGAAGTGTGATGAAATACTAATGCACAGTTTACCTCGAAAGACTCAAGATTATTAAAGTTCCTGTGCCCGCTAAAGACACCCTTGAGAAAAGGTGACGCCAAGTGGTGGGAATCCACCAAACCGTGAAGCAAGGCCCAAGGCAACTTTATATTAGTGGACAGATGGCTTGTGAAAGCTACCACAATTCTCGAGGGACCGTAAAGCAATGCCGCACTCGAGAGAACACCTTTCATGGAGAATACCCAAACAAACTTGGAGACTAACACCTTAGAATGCAAAGCCAAATCTGTGATTGCCAAACCCCATCCTCTTGACTACAGAGTAATCTCCACTGTGCTACTTAACCACTTCTCCTTCTCGTGATCCCTCCCCTAATCAAGTATGAGAATAAGTTACAATTATCAACTAAGCATAATATATAAAGGATTGTGTTCTAGAACATAACTTGTCAAGGCCACAAGGGATCAACTCCCCAAATATATAAGAAAATCTTAATCCACACATATATAAATCCAGCGTCTCTAATTTTTTGTTCTCAGACTTATTTTTTCTCCGGGCCGCCTTTGTTAGATTTCACATTGTGGCAAGTAGACACGCGTTTTTTAAGTTCTCTCAAATGTACCAAGTATGGGAGAGACGCTGGTCCTGAGCAATCCATCTTCAAGATCCGTAGTGTCAAGAATTCCATAACCGCACTTGGGCCAAAAAGCTCAAGGTCAATTTTTCATAGCAATTCCCCAGAAGTGTTACCTAAGGCAAAGTAATTAGAGAAACTATATAGGATTTGGTAATAAAAAAATTTGCATCTCCACTTGCAATTTATTAGTGTTGCCGCACTGTAAATGCATTTGGGTCTTAGAAGAAGGGGAAATACGGCAACTTCAAACTACGTAGAATAAGTAAACACATAAATGGCTATTTTAGGTGATGGCTTCCCATGGGGTGCCTAAAGTTGAAAATTCATCTCTCGAAGACGCATGGCAGAGCCTCAAAACCCATCATTATTAGCCAGGTAATCTAAATATTCAGATTTGAAGGTTCCGTTGCGGGCAAATATAGCTCTCTATAGTTCTCGTGGATTTCAAATTGAAGGCCTGACCCACCGCATTGTGGCTCATGAAGATTTACGTGAGGGAATTAGTCAGTAAGATCGGAATGGGTATTGGCTATGGAGGAAGGGAAACGGCTAAAAGACATTAAGGAGGCATTTCTTTAACCTTCGCAGATGCCGTAGTGCGATGAGTTTACATTTTTTCTCCATGTTTGAGAGACTGAGAAGGTGGATGGGCACCGTAATTGGGCCAAGGCTAATTAAGCATTAGTATTCACATATTTGATGGATATGGAGGTGCCCATCCGCGTAAAAGCGGTTTTGGTGTTCTAAATTAGTAATATGAGCTCGTCGTTTCAAGGCTGACGTGAGATGGCCATCGGGAAATGTATGTTTCTATGGCGTCACGTGATCGAATAATGCGCTCGCTTGGCATGTGCAGGGATCCAAAGGGCATATCAAGGAAAGTGAATTTACCGTGAGCAATTATTGTTTTAGCCATCCGGACCCACGGTTGAGGTTAGCAGAAATGCTGCATTGTGAAGAAGAACAAAGTGTAACAGTGGAAGTCACAAGTGAGTCCAGAGATAAATCAAAATTTATTTAGTGTTTCTGAACCATTGTTTTTTTCTTATAACAAATTTACCGGTACCCATTATCTAAAAGGCTATTGTTAAACCCTTTGTACTCCCAATGCTTCTATTTCCCCTTAGTCCTTGATGAGCCTAATAACCCACTCTTAGAAACAATAATGCCTAGGCAATGGATAAGCATATTAACCTCCACCTCTAAAGGTTCAAATATTGCTTACCTAGTGAAATATAAATCCATAGTCTATCTTTTCTAGTTATAATGCATGAGCCATATAGAAGCCAAAGATTCTAAAAGCTATACCACAACAATGCTCTCAAACTAGTTATCTTTTTGATACTAGACTTCTTCTCAAGAATACCTTGAATAATCACAGCTCAAATCCAGAAACAAGTCGAACAAAAGAATTAGCATAGTTCAAATCCTATGCCACAAATATCCCAACAAGTCGAACAAAAGAATTAGGTTCAAATCCTATGCCACAAATATCCCTATAGATCACTACTTCCCCTAAATGCAAGGGAAGTGGAAAGAGAAATGTTCCCTAAAATGGGCTCCCGCATAAATTTCTTGTAGTTATAAATGAAGGTAAGGAAACCTCGAGGTTCATAACTTGCTTGTCCATCTTCAATCATATTTTTGGTGGTATGCCGCAACTAATTACCAACATCAAAAGTAGCATGCCCTCAGATGGCAAAACGCTTCAGGAGAGTATAAAAATGTTGTCCATCAAGCTCAAATGGTCAGCCGACTATTCGATATAGTTTATATCTCCGGCTGGGTATCAGCAGAAATGTGAAATCATGGTCTCTCAAATACTTAATCGAAATTTCAATTACCTTTGAAATTTCAACCACCTTGAAATTTATTCACTATGTTTTTAAATAGCTAAACCTTTTGCACTTTCGTCAAGCTTTAGCAATACGTAACTGAACGAAGCATCGATGTCAGGCCAATCTCAAAATTGATACTGACACAAAAAGCATGAAAGATCTACACGTAACTTTGTTGGATCATTTTGGATCTATGGATGATCATAGCTATTAGAAGAGATTGCACCCTTTCACTTGAGGCACATCAAATCTTTAGGAGCAGTCAATGTCGGACACCTTAAGAAAATACCCTTTTCCCATCAGAAATTTTCTCTTCAAGAACCTCACATAAGTTCTGCATTTTTATTCTTTCCCATCCTTTTTCTTTTTGTTACGCCTCGAGCCATAGTTTGTTGCCAAACAGCTACTCCGTCATGTGCTCTTCGTTCTCAGTGGTGTTATACGTCATGCGAGAATAAAGTGCACACATTTCCTCGACCTACTGTGCCTTGACATCGTGATGTGGACCAACTCTCTTTGATTTGTTCATTGTACCAATGTTGTTGGCGAATCTCGTTGAATGGCTTCGAAGTGAATTCTCAGAAATCAACAAGCCCGATAATCTGATATCATCAGAAGACTCTTCATGGATTCCTTGAATTGTTCACTTTGCCAATGTGCCCACAAAGTTATGATATACAAACTTGACATGATCGAACATAAGTATCAACATATTCTTTGGAGTTGCCTTTCTTGTCAATTAGCTTTAGACTTCGTGAAGTTCCTTTCTTTGAGGGCTCATTAACGTAACCATAGACTTGCCAATCAAGCACGTTTGATCAATCTGCTCCTTGTATTCTCTTGGACACAACTCAATTAATTGTTTTACAATTTCCACAATCGATTTGATACATTGTAGCTTATGCCACTAAATTTACTTTCTTTGCTTTCTGTCTACATACCATAGCCTCAAAATGTGTAACATTATCAAATGTCTTGTTCTTGGCTTGGCATATTCCGGCGCCAGGCTTAGGATCACACACACCACAATTGCCTGAACAATTTTCAGGTCTTGACTCATCAAATTAAATGCACCTTGTCTGAATCGATTGCTCATGTTTCGCAACAACGCTGTGTTTCTTTCCTTTAGCTTTCTAATGCAAGAAGGTTTTAAGTATTCAAATTGCCTAAGCCCAATCCGAACCTACGGATCTTGATCCACAAAGTGCAGAATGCATTCGACTGTAAAATTACGGTGAAATAAAATTAGTCCCACCCCATTACATTACATTTACATTACATTACATACAAATCTTTTTTACACATATTCAAGACCTAAACTCCCAACACATACATATACGTTAGAGCATGAATTTTATTTCATTTACTATGAAGTCACATAATTTTTTGACAATTAATACATCTCCCTTAATTTCTTCTATGAATTCTGCCCCTGCATCTACAATATCCAGAATATATGTAAACAAATATACATCGAGAATATACATGTAAACAAATATACATATGCGTGTTGCCTTGAAATAATTTGACATTCCATATGAACAACTAGAGCCCGGGGGCGCATCTACATTCAAAAGTAAAAGCTCATGCAAACTTCCGCCAGTGTTACAAAATAAAAGACATCTTTATTACGCCCAAAAAGTAAAAAGAAATCTACAAACTTTACATCGATGTTACAAAATAAAAAACATCTTTATTCTGAAAAACAAGATCTGATTACGGCTAAATTCTGATTAAGTGCAGCCTTAATGTCAATATATTGAATTGGTTGTGTCCTCTTCTTCGCGAGCATCTCTAATTTTGGTGGGAAACCTTTGAGTTATCTAACCAAAGCGAGCAACCATATCCTTCATAGCTTTGATCTATTGTATTTGTTCTTGGATTTCGACACTGCTAAACTCTTACATATTTGTTCCATAGTGACATTCTTTTCCTTCTCTACTTGCTAGTTTCCTTATTTCGGATGTATTTTGACCTGTTTACTAGTGAAGTCTTCTGGCAATTCTCCTTCCTCTCCTTTCATAGATAGTACAAAATGTTTTTGCGGTAAGTCATCATTGCTATTTTTAGCGTCTTGGAAAGCCATCCTTTAAATTCTTACACCGAGATCTTGTTTTCCACGATTAGCCTCTTGAGGCCTTCAATGGCTTGGCTCAAATAGGAATTGCAATCTTTTTGTCCGCAATAATCTTCTTGCAAATATACTTTGTTGTTTGAGTCAAATTAGATACCTCATTCATTATGAGATTCTGAGAAGCATTCACGCTGGGTGAGAAAGCATGCTTTCTGATGTACCACTTTTGGAACCCTCAAAAATTACCTACATTGGGTACTTTTAAAAGGCGATACTTTCCGTTTTTCTTACATTAGAATCAATTCAAAAATTTTGAATTGAAGGTCAACTCTTTATGTTAATCTATAGTATTAGAGGATAACAATATATTATTAGAGTTAAAATTGAATAGATAAACTCTCAAACTTGTTGTTTATTGAGACATTTGTGCAAGTTCGATTGCCAGTCTTGGATACTTTTCTGAGTGATTTTACACTCCCTAAAAAGAACTTTAGATGGTACAGCATGCATTCACCCTTTCTTCTAATTGGCTTTTGTCACGCATGTCCACTACAGAGCTTCTGATGCGATTTTCTTTTTGCCTGCTTGTAGCGATTGCTTTTCCGAAACTTCATCAGCGGGAGAGTTGAAATGCGAACCCGATCTTGACCTCGAAGTGGCAGGAGTCAATCCTTCTTCCATGGTTTCTAACTTCATTTGGTGCTTTAGACATGATCCATTACGAGAGAAAGGATACAACATCACCGCACAAAAAAATCAGATTATGCTTGATTTGTATTACCCTTGAAGGGGATTTGTATTCTTGCTTGAAGAAAAGGGATTTCAATTTCTTCAAGATACATTTGTTTCTTGAAATGCATTCGATTTAGGGGCTATAATCGATTCGGGCCAAGTTTTTCGTTGAGGTAGAATCCGGGCCATGTTTGATCGATTGAGGAAAGTTCAAAATGTCGCCAAAGTTTTTTTTTTTTCATGCAAGATATTTAGATTTTATTGATAGAGAAGCTAGTACAAGATTTCGGGAAGATTTGGTATAATTATGGAGAATATTGTACGTCAACCGCCTTTATTAATAATAGGCAACTCCATGTAAAATTCAAAATGTACATTACAAACACTTTAACCCAGTTCAAATTTTTACATCAATATACAAAAATTCAATCACCCTTTCATGCTTCTACCCCTACATCCAAGACCGCTTCGTTGTTATTATATGATATAGTAACATGTGTGCACCTAAGTTCCTTGTGGACATGTTTCATCTCTAGTATAAGAACTCTTATTTTCATTACTTCCGTATTCATATGGAATGTGAACTAAAGGTTCTAGTATATATCTTATCTTCTTTTAGTTATGTTTTACTATTAAATGGTCCTAGTACACATATACCAACAGCGGATTACTCCTCGAATACACACCACGATACCAAGTCCCGAACACATCCTCCTTGGTCGGATGTTCATTGCGTGCCTACCTTATTCATACTCCAGACTTTGGTACATTCAGCGTGTCATTCCAAACTCTCTATATTTCAAGCGTTGTTTACAACAACTTTCAAGCACCTCTTGTCTCCCCACTTGTCGTTATTGGGTACATTACTTGCCTTCCTAATGTATCATTAGTTGAAGGTCAACTTTCCTTCATAGTCTGCCTTCACCAAAGATCCAACATACCTTGCAGCTTATCGATGGTTGCGCCTGTTCCTACCAATTGTCGTCTTCTCTTGACCTTATGTGGAACTTCGTTCCACACTATTCTCCGATCACGTTATATGGCATCTCCATGCTCCCAGCAGACATAACATGACATCCATTTCCTTAATTTATACCATGCATAATGGTCATGCATTTGACCAACGTCATTGACCATATCCACGTGACTATATGGTCATTTGAATCATACGCACGCTTCCATCGTTATTGCACACCTCAGGAACATCAATCTCCTTACGAAATGCAATGTATGCGTAATTTTATAATCCGTAGTTTATGGATCCGCATCCTCATACAACATTACTCTCTACCTTTCCGCGAATCATACCTCCATTCAAGTAGCATTAGCTATAAATCTCGGGTCGACATTCTATACCTGAACCATCATGGTCGAAACCTACACTTCTAAACTGGTCTCCCTTTCAGGAGCTGGATACTTATGATCCAGTTTCCACCTTAGTATAGTACCTCTATAACGTGGTCGATGGTCGATAATCATAAACCACTTCTCCATCGGATATATGGTGCTATATCCAGTCTCCTTCTACGTTGAGTGGCAATATATATGCCGCATAATAAATCAATCCATCCAAAATAGGGATACCTTAACACTCCTTATTTCCATTATTCAGCACTTCTACTTCAAGTAAGAGCCCAGGACCTGCTTTAATAGCCTCAAGAACCACCAGGCATGCTTTCTATGCTTCCGTCGTACCTGTGCCATGTCAATGTACGAATGTCTAGATATCTAATAAACGTATAGATATAACTAAGGAATTAATATGTGTGCTCATGTGAGGTAAAGCTCGTTTTAGTATTAGCTTGCCTCGAAATTCCGTTGGCCAATTAACCTAAGGAATCATCTATTATTCTATTTTGCAGCATTATTAGATACAAGCCTTAGATCCATGATTTTAGATGTAGCGCCACAAAGGTTTTACCCATGGTTACTTAAAGCCAACATTATAGCAATTGGAATTTTACACCTTAGAACTTTATTTGAAATTAAACCAACATTTAAATCAACAATGTAGTCTCACTTTCTAAGGGTCTTTAACCCTCGCATATCAGGGCCTGGCTATCAGTTACAGCAAGTGTCATGGATCGAGAGTGTGAGTGTGGAAACATTAAAGATACGCAAAAGGGGAAAGCTAGTTAAACACATAGTCAAATATAATAGAAGGATATAATTATGTATGTCTTACACAAACTCCTAAGGAAATAACGAGACTTAGATAATGTTATAACAAGGTTATGAATAATAAATGAAGAACGCCCCGTCAGTAATTAATATTAAAAGTATATAGGTCAAAATGGCAAATACAGTACAATATATAACTCTATTAAAGGGTAACTATAAATGTCAGGGGCATCTAAACACTCACGATAGCAAGATATGGGTTGTTAAAATTGTAACAAAATAGAAAAACAAAATTTAGATGCAAAATTACATTAAGCCTGGCTGTAATAAAATCACTTGCAAAGTCAAGGGAGAATATAATAGATATATACACAGAAGTTAATATGATTAGAATGACTTTCTACTAAAATAAAGGTCTTGAGGTTAATAACTTTGTATTATAATATAACAACAAATAGAAGTTCTTTATATCTATACACATCTTTAATATATAATCGCCATACGTATGTATAGAAAGAATGATTCCTAAAATAGATAGGCTGTGAACTTCGTCACCACGAATGAAACAGTGAGAGACTTCCACAAACCTTCACTTTGTTCACTTTTGGCAGTCCTAGCGATGATCATGTCGATCTATACCTCTACCTCTTATATTCCGAGTTATAAATTGCACATTACAAGTCATTTCAAACTTAATCACTTTGACCATGACAACGTCTGTGTGACTTATAATCTCCGCTATCTCTTTAAGGAGGGAGACTTCCTTCCAATGTATGATATGTTGCCTGCAACAAGAGTAGTCTTGATCTTGAGGGCGGCATCATTTTAAGGTGGGAAGAATGTGGCGTTCCACATATTTATCGCATATTTAAGTATAAATACATGACCGTCACTATGAATAATTAATGGCACATTAATTATTCATAAGCTAAGGTTAGCTATGTTAATAATTAAATTATAAAAGTGGAAACCTAACCCAAAACCCTAATTCGAATTTAGGGCTTATCCTAATATTAAAAGGGCTAAAATACCAAATTAGTTAATTAGTGACATGCCACCTGGCACAAATCGATTGGGCAAGACAGGGTTTCCATTTTGGACACCCAAATTAGGGCTTTTGTGCCCCAATTAATTATGAGCAATTGGAGATGGGGGAGGAGGAGCGGACCCGGGCACCCTTGACCGTCGAGATGGAGCCATCCAAGTCCGGTTCGGCCGGTTAGTCTGTAGCTTAGCCGTGTTATCTGTAGGGTAGTGCCCCTGTTGGGCACTTGTTGTGTGTATTTCTTCTGTTTCTCTGTCTTCTCTATGCTTTACCTGTAGGAACTAACCCTTGATTGCAAAGGTGAGTTCTCCTTATCTTTGATTCTGTACTTGCTCTTAAATGATGGATTGATAGTTCTTTGCATAGTATTACTCTTGAAATGGGGGAATTAAGGGGGGGTAGAGACCTCTGAGCCATGTTTATTAGTATGCTCCTAGGTAGATCCCTGTATTTCCCATTACTTGCGGCCTGTGCACAATTAACGAGTTAGAAATTTGGTCAGTGCTATGATTCCGGTCAACCAGAATCATGGCTCTGATACCACTGTGATGCTCCCTGAACATATACGACACTCGGACGTATACATACGGGGACTTTCCCCTCCCATGGCGACCAACTCACCATGAGCAGGGCCCTCCGTCTGACTCGGGCCATCTATAAGAAGATGCTCAAGTGAAGGACACAGAGGGGTCATTCGGCCCACGCCTTCAATGGGGCTCCTACGTCGCGGAAGCATGAATACAAGGTTAGCACACAGCATAATCATATCATAATTTACCACCACGAGGGGTGGCACGTCCATCCAAGTGACAACAGCAAAGAATATGCATTTAATACTAAGAAAAACCCCCAAACCCATGGTTCTACCCCGGCTCGGAGCTCCGGTGAGGATCGTGTGGCTAGGTCTCAAGAGATCGTGAGACCAGAATCTTGATATGGCGTTGGCGGCATAGAACATCGGGCTAGGGTTGTCCACTCCATCCGCCCCTCACGTGCACACTTTGCGGATGAGTCCAATCATGCTATGGCATCACTATAGCCTTCGGACCGTAGACTCAAGGTATCACCCTCAGGAGCCTACTACGGGGTTCATGAAGCCCCCGTCCAGATGAGGCAGGTGGGAGCGTCCCCTTCGGGATCCGCGGTGGTTCCATGGGTGAGCTGAAATACGTGCTTGCATCGGCCGACCCGCATCCGTGCCCGACTTACTCACCTAAATCTACTCAAAGTGCAAGATGCTCCATACGGATCACACCTCTACACCCGGGGAGTGTCGGACCCATACCGGCCCTCTTAGTGACCAGCTATCGGGCCTAGCCCTTGTAGGAGTCTCGGGGAGCCTTTTATGTTATGTGCAAGACCCCACCCCACTTCACCCTTTAGTCCCTTATCCGGTGCTAAGCAATTCCATAGCATCCACGACGGGTGTCTCTTGTACGCGGTATGGTAATGGGAAATCTGAGGGGATCTACCTAGGAGCATACTAATAAACATGGCTCGGGAGGTCTCTACCCCTCCTTAATCCCCCCATTTCAAGAGTAATACTATGCAAAGAACTATCAATCCATCATTTAAGAGCAAGTACAGAATCAAAGATAAGGAGAACTCACCTTTGCAATCAAGGGTTAGTTCCTACGGGTAAAAATAGAGAAGGCAGAGAAACAGAAGAAATACACACAACAAGTGCCCAGCAGGGCACTACCCTACAAATAACTGCGGCTAAGCTTCTGAGACTAGCAGGTCGAATCGGACTTGGGATGGCTCCATCTCGGGAATGAAAGGGTGCACGGCTGCTTGCTCCTCCTCCCCATCTCCAATTGCTCCCAATTCAATTGGGGCACAAAAGCCCTAATTTGGGTGTCCAAAATGGAAACCACCTTGCCTTGTCGATTTGTGCCGGTGGCATGTCACTAATTAACTAATTTGGTATTTTAGCCCTTTTTAATATTAGGATAAGCCCTAAATTCGAATTAGGGTTTTGGGTTAGGTTTCCACCTTTATAATTTAATTATTAACATAGCTAACCTTAGCTTATGAATAATTAATGTGCCATTAATTATTCATAGTGACGTGTCATGTATTTATACTTAAATATGCGTATAAATATGTGGAACGTCACAAAATTATGGTGCAATACTATTCTTTGTAAATGTAAAAAGAAATTCGATCATTGGAATCATCTCAATCGATGAACTTATTGTGTTTACAATCACAATAAAAAAATTGCTCAATTTCTCTGGAAAATCTCCCATTGAGGAACAGGGGGACTCGAGAGCAATGGGTTGTTTTCCTTGCAACAAGGGGGATTTTTGAACAAAAAGGTATATCCTACGGGAAAGATTAGTAGAAAGCAGGGGATTCTTGAACAAATGGGAGAAAATTAGTAGCTATTGCGGAAGATTAGTAAAACATGAGATTTTTTGAACAAAAAGGGTATATTTTAATTAAAGGAATTAGTAGAAATATGGGATTACAAATGCACATTGGGGTATTTTCAAAAAGGGATTAATTGAAAAGGAACACGCAAATGGATTGGGGTTTTTTTAATGATTAAAATAGGAATTACTACATAACAGAGGAACTATTCAAAAAATAGAGGATTGCAATAAATACCGGGGTATTTTCTAGCAAAAAAATAGTTTCAAGGAAATAGATATTTTCAACTAGTTCCAAGGAAAGGGGTATTTTTGATACTCCCTGTGGTATTTTTCAGGAAAAGGGTATTTTCGGGGGTATTTTTGCACGTGGGCTATTAGACCACCAATTTGCATCCATGTCACTATCACATCGATGAAGACCATTTTCCCTCTTGCAAGTAACTATTTTTCTTCTCTTCCTTCAGCTATGGTGGCCATTTGTAACATCTTTGCATCGGCGATTTTGGCGATTTTTCGGTTGTGGCGTTCCCTAGAATATACAATATAAATACGTATATTTCTAGGCCACGTCATCATACAAGCCTACCTTAGTAGCCTTGTATTCTGTAGAGTGTGGAAGGGAGCATGGCTAAGTTATTTATATAACTTAGCCAACCTTGGGGATGGGACCATTTCCACATGGCCCCATCCTTTGGGCACCCGCCACACGGACATACCCGTTTGGAGCCACATGGCATGACATATCAACCCTAATCTATAAATGACTAAACCCTAACCCTGGGCCATTTTCCTAGCTCCAACAGTCTTGGAACCTTGTTTGCTTTCGAAACTCCATTTCGAGAACTGCATGCGCTATGGCATAGCATAGCAGCAACCCACGGGCGTCTTGGCGCATCGATAGGAGTGGGATGGCTTTCGAACCCTTGAAGACCGTGGAGAGGCGGGGAGGCGAGGAGGAGTTCCTCAGGAGCAAGTATTTGAGTTATCATTTTACGTTATCCCTAGTAGAGCCATTCTAGAACCCTCAATCTAGATCTCGAACCCTAACCACTAACCGTAAGTTAGATGGTCATTAGGATCAGATGTTATTCTCATTATTTATCATGTTATGTGGATATATGATGTTGGTTGATCATGTCGAACCTCTTGTATTGGGAAGGGAGGTAGAGACCTAATAGCCATTATTTAGATGATGCTCCTAGTTTGAACCCTTTAGTTCCTATTAGATGGACACATTGCATAGAGCCCACCCGGGGCTATAGAGTGGTGAGCACTACATAACGGGGTTAGTGGCAAAGTAGAGGGAGGTCCCTTCTGAGCGCAGCTACCGGGGATCCATAGCAGGCTAGGCTTATAGTCAGTCATTTCGTGTGGGCCGGGTATGGGTCCGACACTTCCTGGGTCAATGGTGTCGCCTAACTCTCAATGGTATCGACTGGCTCTTGTCTTGGGGAGTTCGATCGGGTAGGGATGTGTGTCACCATGATCTGTAGATGCCCATGGAACCACTATTCTCCGGGAAGGGGAGATACAACCCTTCCTACCTCATCGTCATGGGGGATGCAACCCTAGTAGTCTTGTTGGGTGATACTATGAGACTATGTCTCCAGGTTCTGATCCACGTCGAGCTTGATTTAGTCCATCATCAAAAGTATGCACGGGGGGCCGATGAAATGGTCAACACTAGCCATTGTCTATAGCCCGACCCGCTATTGTTATATCTCGGTCTGTTTTATCTTGAGGCCCAGCCGTCAGTCTACCTCCCTTATGAGTCTGAGCTTGGGTATGATGGATCTATGGATGGATAGATGGTACTACCCTTCGAGGTAGCTGATTGTATTGTTATTACTAGTGCTGATCTTTATCTTCATGGTTCCACTGTTATAGGAGCCCATAGGGGAAGGGCACGCAAGACACCTTCGTGTTCCCTTAACCATCGGCCCTTGCAAATTCTAAGAATCCGGTCGTTCACAGCCATTGGATCCCAGCAGGTTATTCCCCATAACCTCACGAATATTCGTTTTTTTATGAATATTCCATAGATTATCGTTGATAACTCCCCGAATATTCCTTATTCTTTGTAGACAGATATTCGTTGCGCCATAGCTTTGCTTCGCTCTGCCGCCATAGCTTGAATCATGGTCGCTTGCCATCGAGAATTAGCTCGGCCGGTTTGTCGGCCAGGGCATTGCTTAGAGGCATTGCTTATCCCTGTTGGGCCAAGCTCTAAGACTCTGCTACTGAACTTAATCTCTTTTGCAAATATCTTTCACAAACGCCCAATAAATCTGCTCCGGAACTGTTTCTCAAACTGTTTTCAAACTTGATCCTCTGTTTTTGCCTGTTCCTGTGTCAGTATTCTTAAATTCGAGCCTCCGAGCCCTTATTTTCGTTGCAGATGGTCGTGGTCGCCATAGCCAAGCATTGCGCACAGATTCAAGACGGTTTTTGTAATATTTTATAGCAAATCTCAAAAAGGAAGCACAAGAGCGGCGGATCAAAGAGAAATCGTCGACGGTCCTTGCAACGATGAAGCCCTTATTTTTTTTTCTATTTTTTTTCTATAGGATTGCTTACCCCTGTTTGTTTTTGTTTTTGCTTTCTCTCTCTAGCACACTTCCTTCTTTATCTAGCGCCCTGCTCCACGCTTTCTCTCTCTAGTGCCCTGCTCCACGCTTTCTCTCTCTAGCATGCTTTTTCTCTCTAGAATTCTCTTTCACAGTGGTTGCATTCCTCCTTGCATAGTTTGTCTCCTTTGGGCCCTCTAGCGATCGTCTGGTGCACATTTTTCCTCTCCCCTCGGGTACTTTAGCCACACACTCTCTCTGTGGTTTTGGTCAAAGGCACGCCGAAGACAACAGCCCGAAGCAAGATCTTTGGCGACTGCGGGCTCGTGTGGAGTCGCTCTCCACTATCGCCAACACCATGGCACAAGATAGGCAGCGTGTTGATCGGGAGACAAGGGCAACCATCTCCCGCCTCAATCCCGGAAGTCGCGAGGTCGCCAACATCATCTTGCGCTGCGTCGCTTTGAAGCGAGTTGCCTGGGGTTGAGGCGCCGAGGAGGAAGGTCGAGGCACAAGACCGGGGAGTTGCGGGAGCTTCGAGCAATCGTTATCCAAGAAGGCAAAGGGCCTTCATCGCGGTAGCCATGAAAAGTTGCGGCAATGCACATATGAATTGGCAAGGCGGCAAAGAATTCCAACAGAGCCCGAGCTCCCGACTTCTGAAGAGCAGAGGCCACAACCGGGGGGGGATGACCGATCCACATATCCGGCTGACCACAAGACGCCAAACCGAGGCGGCCCACCCACCTTACATCACCCAACGCCCCATGCCACCACCACCCCCCCCACGGGCCACAACCCACACCTCGGCGCGCCATAGCAGCGGTGAATGCCGCAGTAGCCACCACGAGCCCGACCACCTCAGAGTTCCAGGAGTGGAGGTGCATGAGCTACAATGTGGTGGTACGCGGCTTGACAGAGGAGGCAGGAGAGCACCTCATCAACCGACTCCAGACACAGATCCTAGCCCGGATGACATTCCACACGCCTGCACACATTGTTAGAGCGACACGCTATGGGGCCCAGCATCCTGACCATCCCCGGGTAGTCATTTTCACAGTCAAGGACGCGCAAGAGCGAGCAGCCATCCTGCACCAAGGTAGGCAGTTGAAGGGGCCCCAGACATGCGTGGGCGAGGGATCGACTCCCGCTGTACAGGGAGGACCGCAGCATGAGTTGGAGAAAGTCAAGAGCGTCATAAGCGGGGGGCGGCCGGGCTAGTCCGAGGAAGGATCTGAGATCTTGAGCCACCAAATCGTCGTCGGCACCTCAAACTCTCGAGACCCTTCAGTAAAATACTTTATAAAATTAACGAAGATATGGTTTTGTCAAAATGGTCTGATTTCTAAAGAGGACATCCCTTATCGTGTCAGGGTCATCTATAACCAACCTTGGGTCATCCCCAAGCGGTTTGACATACTGCTGGGAATAGAATTTAAGACCAGGAGCACATCAACAATGTTGTGTGTGATTTCAGTGAAATCATTGTAACGAGATTTGTCTCTCATATCTGGAACCTCCAACATATTGCCAATCATTGGAAGGTATGGAGGTCCAATGACGCCCTATTGCAAGAAAAAAGCTCTGACATCTCGTGGCCTTCAAGGAATTAAGTGACATGTTCTCCAAATCAAACATACCTCCAAATCGAATGATTCATACATGAAGAGCCACATGCTCGCATAACGAACTTCAAATTTTCTCTAATGTTCCTGTCCATAGGTGTATTCAAACGATGAAAACATCTTCAACGTGGCTAAGAAACCTACCTGGGTGCAACGTGGATAGGCTCAGAATGCTCGAAACAGACTAGCATTTGTGCAAAAATGCTAAAAGGGAAAAAAAAAAAAAAAAAAACCCAATGGCCTAACTAAAATAGGTGAAAATATTCTTACCCTGGTTTTGGTGATTCCATCGCGGTGACTACTCTCCTGCGGAATCACTAACCCTCCGGAAATAGGATCCGTTCAGGAGGCCCCGTTATTCGTACCTGACAACATCAGGTGTACCATCTGATTGATCCCAGCCATCCATCTACAGGGTGCATCTTGAGCGTCCATTTTATACCTTCCGCTGAATCACCTCCATAAAACAAGCGGGGCCGGAATCATCGCCCTTTTACTCCACCTTGAGGGAATCACCATCTGGAATATCTTAGTAAAAATTCAAAATTTTGGCGTCATGTTCTTAATGGAGGTTTTTTATATGGGCTTTACTTTCCATTTGGGGTTGAAAGATCTTCCTTCTTTTCTTATTCTTGTTTTATTTTTCTTGACGGATCAGTTGTATGGAAATATTCCAATGGCCTAAGTTGAATCGCTTGAAACTCTTTAAAACGAGAAAAACCTAACGGCAGCCCATAAGGTTCGAGCTATGGCGCTAAGCTTCGACCAAGCTCGGTGTGGCGGTGAAGCTAGAGAGTGCGATCTTGGGATTGAAGTGGCCAGCCTTGTCTCTATTGTGAGGCTTGCGCCCGGGAAATAATTATGGGAACCGTATCGAATCTTGGAGATCCAAATCGATAGAGATTATCAAGACCATTCCATTCTTTGTTTTCATGGTTTTCGTGTTAGTTCCGTTTTCATCTTCATTGTTTTACGATTTAAATCTCTAGCACTATCCAGGTAACCTTGTGTGATTTATGCAAAAAGGCTAGATATCTCATCGACTAATGAAACCCATTCGTGTAGTTAAATCGGGCGAAAAGAATTTTATACAGTGCCATTTTCAATTTCTCTTGTTCAATGTTCTGTGGTTTTTGATTAGTTTTTCTCGTAGGCCATTCTGAGAACCACTTTGGGTAGGAAAAAAAGGAAAGCAACAAGCGGGGTTTTGAAGGGAAAATTATCTTTTGCAAGGCATCGGTAGTAACATTACATCATAAAGTGGAGATTCTTTGCTTCAATAAGTGAGGGGCTATGGCTATCTAGGTGATATTATGAAATTGTAGAAATAGTTTTATTCATTTGCCTCATGATGTTCAAGAATAGAGACTTTGCCCTTTCTTGAAAAAAAGATCAAGATATCTCGACTACAATCTGCGTAAGAAACACATCTGACTTAAGAAACGGGATTCATCACGTTTATCATGTTTTTGACCGTTAAACATATCCTTTTTTTTGGGCTCCCAAGTCCGGTTTTATCTTGTTCTTGCCTAAAATACCACCGTTCCTTTTTTTTTTCTTTAAAGCGACCATGGTATTGCCAATATTGACAAGGGGGTTCAAATCCCCATCCATTAAAAAATTCGGGCAAAGGTGCATGAATAACAATGGACGAGGCATACAAAAATGGAGTAGTACAAGTTTATATTTTCTTCCAATTCAATCCACCACCTTGCTTTTGCAAGCAAATGTAACAACAAATGTAAGTTATACTTTGAGAATCTGTATCATCTGCAGAAATTGAAAATGGCAAACATTGGGCTTCTCTAGGTGATTCCTTCTGAAGAATAGTGCGGTGATTCTACGGGGAGAATATTATCGCGATGATTCCACGAGGAAGAATATTTACGGCCAGTAATTCCACGGGGGAGAATATTATCGTACGCGGTGATTCCATGGGGGAGAATATTACGGTATGCGGTGAGGTGATTCCACCATGCACGATCAATTCCATGTGATTCTGTTGCGTAGAATAAAAGGTTGGTGATTCCATCAAGCGGTATTTCACAGACGTGATTCCGCCGGAAGGTATAAAATGGAGCCCGGTCGGTCTGCGGATAGCGGGGCAGGAGGGTACGGATAACGGGGCAGGAGGGTTAGTGATTCCGCGGAGAGTAGTCACTGCGATAGAATCACCAATACCAGAATACCAGGGTAAGAATATGTTCACCCAACTAAAATAATGGCGTTTTATGCATAGCACGTGCGAGGGCCAGATGTTTTTTGTTCGATCCAAGCCCTTTCGGACACGTGCGTAAGTCCATGAAGAGGCTGATTTTCTTAGTTTACAGAGGCGAAGCTATGGCTTCCTGCGGCGCGACGAGCAGCATGGTTTTAGTGGCCGCTGTCTTCATTCTTCTGCTCGGGCTATTTGCACAGGCAGATAACGAAGGAGGCATTAGGATCTCTAAGCTAGAGCGTCGGGTAAGATGTTGGACTCAAATCTTAGATTCGGGGTATATATAGGGTTTAACATACGTGGTAAGTTTAGTTAGTCTCTTTCCTCTAGACGCTTAAAATTATTTTGAGCATTGCCAGAATGCTAACAGTAAACGCCGGTTTCTAACATTAAATTGGCCCCTAATAACAAGTTTTTGTTTTTTCTCAAGCCGTTTTTCTCTATCATTTTGGTTCATGCTTCTGAATGAAATTGTACGTAAAGAACAGCAAGATCACTTCAGCTGCAGCTTGGATCTATGATTTGCAGTGACTCATTTATTTCGTCCAAGAGGATCATCTTTAGTCAATTGCCCTTTAAAAAGCCCATCCGCTATCAGGCTTTTTCTTTTAATTTGAAGTACCTATTGAAGATTATGACGATCCCCTCAATCCTACTACATGAGGGCCCCTTCTAGCACTATGGGTTTTTATAAGGATAGAAAAAAGGCAGCTGAAGCATCTAGAATTTTCATGCTGGTTGACCAAGCAGCAAGCACTCAATGTCACATTTTCACGTAGATATTTTACTCATTCAATAAGACTTTTCATGGAGGCAGGACTAGAGCACGTAGACATTGAAATCTCAGGGCAGAACTCCAGAAGGACATTGGAAAACATTAATGCATTTCTGCATCTATCAACTACCAGATAAACTTTGTTAAAAATGACAATTTATTGGTATATTCTCTGCTTTCGAAGCACAAGCGCATTTAAACTTTCCATCATTAAATTTCATTGCAGATTGCCTCTTGGTGATACCTTTGTTGTTTCTTAAGACCAAGTTGTTAGCAGTTTTACTATTTTCTAGTCTAAACCGCTGCATCATGTTCCTTATCCCAGGCCAGGCCAGGCTTTTAGATTCAGTTTTTAAAACTGTTGCATGTATTTTGCAAGCACCACTTTGACATTTATAAAGTGTGATGTCATGTTGGGAGTTCATCTTAGAGTTGTTGATTCCATGTTTGCGAACCCTACGCTGTATGTATCAAGGGTTTTTGTGCCCTGCAGACTAGTCTTTTTTGTTCATTTTCTGTGTTTGTACTCTCCTGGACTCTCTTGGCCATTTTCCAAATGCATACGGTAGCCTGGAGGTCTTCCGTAGACTGGAGGTCTTCCGTGGACGTTAGTAAATCTTTATTCTTTTTCAACATCTATGTTCTGGTTATTATGATTTTTAAAAACTTTGCAATTTCAAGAGTTAGCCTAGCTCGTTCAATGTCAGGGATTAGACTCAATCACAATAAAAGAAAACAGGACCGTGGATGATCCCAAATGGAGCAACAATAATACTCCTTTGGATAATGCCTGCAGAAAACTTATGTATTTTCTAGGCGCAGTGCTTCTCCTGTAAATGCTTTTACAGTTCTGTTATACTTAAGTTTTGGTTGTACCTTCTTCAGGTGGATCTAACTTCTCATGTTGTAAGAATATCAACCTATCTGAAGGTATATCTTACTAAAATGTACACTTGTAAGGAACTAGGTTTCCACTTTTGCTAATCTAACCACGTGTTTGGTACCAGGTTGAAAATGTGGGTGCAGAACCCACTTCACAAGTATTATTTGCATTAAGCAAGGATCAAGCTGAAAAAGCATCCTTTATAACAGCTGCTGTCAGCGAAGGGAAAGGAAAAAACAGAGTTCTCTCTGGTCCATTGGTTGTAGATCCGGTTCCAAAGGACGTCACTCAACCTGACGCAGAGCTTTATGGCATCACTCTTGCTAAGCCTTTGAGTAAAGGGGAGTCTGCAGAACTTGAAGTCCAAGTCACTCTAGCTCATGCTCTTAAACCATTTCCAGCAGAAATTAAGCAATCGGAAATGCAGCTTGTTCTTTATTATGACAGTGCTTGGGCTTTATCACCTTATCCTGTGAGGTTGCAAACAACTACATTTAAACTGCCAAGCTCCCACATTGAATCGTATACAAAAGTGGAACCAAATAAAGCTGTAGGCCTTGAGATAAAATATGGACCATATGAGAACATCCAATCTTTCTCAAGTAGGCCTGTGAAAATTCATTTTGAGAACAATCACCCGTTTGCTGTTTTAAGGTTTTTGGGCGTGAGATTGAAATCTCACATTGGGGCAACATATATGTTACTGAGACTTGCCATCTGGTACATGGTGGTGCTCATCATAAAGGCGGGTTTTCTAGGTATGTAATGGTTTGGCAGTAAACAGCATTGGATTTCAGTTCTTTGGAAGTGTTTACTTACTCAAGGGACACATTATACAGGCTAGATTTTCAATCAAAACCTACTGCTAGTGGTGTGGCAGCCCTGCGTCACCTGCTTGCACTCCTCCCACCTCGTGCTCATTCTGTATATTATCGCGATGAAATTGGAAATATTTCAACTTCCCACTTGCTGTAGCGACTACAAAAAGGTCACATTATTATTTTGTCGTTTGCATCTGAATTTCTTATTGATCTTAGTGTGTGTTTTTGCATGCAGACAGAAGTTTTGTTGGAGCCAAGATACCCGCTATTTGGTGGGTGGCAAGTCATGTTCACCTTGGGTTATAGTGTCCCTCTTAAGTTGATTTTGTATTCCGATCTTGGGATGGTCGTCGTTACCTGAATTTTCATTTGGCAGTCCATTTCATGATGTGGTAGTGGAGAAGCTTGTAGTGAAGGTACTATATACTTGATCAGTTGCATAACAGAAGTATAGAAGCTATTTCTGTAATAAATTGGCTAGTCAGTTTTGGTGGATGTTTTCTTGTAATTGTCTAATGCCTTGCAACTCATGGAAAGGTGGTCCTACCTGAAGGATCAAGAAACCCTGTACCTTCAGTTCCGTTCTCTGTTGACATGCATCAAGAGGTAAGTAAATGAAATCGTAAATTACTTTTACATACTTAAATATGTGTTTCACAACATAACGACCTGTTACTTGTAGATCAAATATAGCTACTTGGATACTGTTGGGCTTAACAGTAGTAGTCCTCACCAAGGAGAATGTTGTCCCTGAGCATAACGTTCCCTTCCAGGTGAGCACCTAAAAGAGTATTATGTTAATAGGAGATTAAATCAATCTAACATATTTCATCTCGTTTCTGCTTAGGTTTATTACAAATTCAGCCCCTGGCGTGCTTGCAGAGCCTCTCATGCTGATTATAGGGATATTCAGCTTCTTTCTGGCATCTATAGCATACATTCACTTTGATTTTCCAATATCAAAATGGGTCCTCATCTTATCAAGCTCGAATTCAAGCGTGAAGAGGTACAGAACCTGTTGGATGCTCAGCAATAGAGAAGATGATTGTAAAATTGACTAAGTAGTACAGTGAATTAAATCTTGTGTGTGAATTAAAATGCTAATGAATGCATGATATACTAGACAGCTTGTTTTGTGGGTAGTTCATATGAATTGACTAAGTAATACAGTGAACTAATGCTTGTATGTGAGTAAATACTAATACTAGACAGCTTACTCTGTGAGTAAGTGCTAATCTTGAAATCAACTTACTCTGTCAGTAGTTTATATCACTTGTATGGACGACAACCTTTTCCACCTGTGTAAATTTATTTCCTTACTTTTTGTGATTCTTATCAATTCAAATCACTAAGTTATCATGTGCTCCTAGATGTTAGATGCAGTTCAAAGGATTCAGAAGGTAGTAAAAGCACGCCTATTGATTAGTGAAAAGCTTGAGGCATCCTTGCGTGACCTTGCAAGGACTGGAGATGTGGCAGCATGCAAGGCCATTCGGAAGTCATCAGAAACAGCATTGAAAGATAGTGCAAAAGAAGTGAAGGCAATCTATGATTCCTGCAGGCTACTATTAAAACTCCTCTAGTGTTTTTGCCAAGGTTAATTATCACCCTGTTTATCTCTGAGTTATTATTATCATTTCTTTTTAGAATTGACTCAAAAGATATCTTGTGTAGGTGGAAGCACTGATACAAAAGGAGAAGGAAAAACAAGACAAGCTCCTTCAAAAACACAATATGGCAGTAGAATTATATGAGAGGAAAATTTCGAGTAAGGATATTGATGCTCGCCTTGCTCCCTACAAACAAAAGTATGATCTCCTGAAGAGCGAAGTTGCTGAATGTCTAGATGCTGTGGATGACTGTTAGCTTTATGGAGGCCAAAGGCTTCGTGAAATTTTCAAAATTTCTAACGGAACAGGAATTTTTGTTTCTCTATTTGCAAGTAACTATGATTATAGGATGGGAATGCTTTTTTTTCCCCCCAATCAGCTTGTTGAATCATACCAGCTCTTCCCAACTTAAAGAAGGAACAACGATAGGAAAATGGCAATCCTCAAGCTTATTTTACAATTTTAATTAAACTGAATATTGGCTTCTCGCGTTGTAAAGCATCAATCCACATGTGTATTAATGCGTGGAAGAACTCCAGTTTCGGCATTTTTTTTGCATGGAGGAGTTTAAAAAGGTATGCCACAAGGTTATTTAGGTGTAATGTTGGGGTTCGAGCACGGGGTCTAGAAACTCCAAGTTTTGGCATCTTGATATTCTGCATAGAAGAGTTTAAAACAGGGCATTACCTGGGGCAAGACAATGCCTGAACCCCAAATGATCTGGGAGGGAACTTGAACTTCACAGGACATTTTAAGGCACAAACCATTTCACGCTGTCATTTCATGGCCGCAGAACATTTCAAGGCCAACAAGGAATAATCTAAAGCAGCAGGTGAAAGAGTCTTAGTGTGTGCCACTAAGAACAATGGGCAAAGAGAGGTTCCAAATCAAATAATTTTGTAATTTATATTACATGGCTAAAGTAATATTGGTGTAGGTATGAAAATCTCACCATGAAAGGAGTGTAAAAAAAATTAAAAGGGAAAATTATATAAATGGTCATATAGTTTGTGTATACTACTGAAATGCCCTTACAGACCTACATCACCAATAAACCTTATCTGATAAGGTATAAATAAATATTTTGGATTTGTGTAAAAAAAAAAACAAGGTGCCAAGGCACTACGGATTGCCCCAATAGCTTATCTGATTGTTTTGTATGTTTGGGCTTCTTTCTCTATCTATCTATATATCTATCTATCTATCTAGAAAATACTATCTATCTATCTTCTCTTTATATATTATTTTCAAATATAGCAGTGCACTATCCTTTTAATGCAACTTAAACACGACACCATTTATAAATATGGTTCGTATATATGGTATGTACTTACTATAGTTAACCACACAATTTGACAAATAGAAATAAATTTAGAGATTCTTTTACTTATTAAGGCATATTGTAGAAAGACCACTTATTCGAGATAGAAACGAAGCTAGAGATTCTCTTACCTATTAAGGGTGCACACCATATACACGGTAGAAAGGAACACAAATGGCATTTCTTTGTTAATAATGACTTGACATTCACAACTTTGTAGAACATGCTGCATTATAAGGTAGGAATAAGTTTCAAAGTTATATCTCCTCTAGCACAATATAAACCTCAATTTTGGTTTGAGGATGAATATGTTAGGTGTTATTGAGCAACCCACAATCTCACAACTCATTTCCTTGGTTATATCCCTTAGTCAACTCCAATCAAACTTCTATTCCAATCAAACATCTATTTGCTGATTCTTTTCTAGCATTATCACTTCCTCCTAAGATTCCACTTTACCCTTTGCCCCAAGCCTGCCTTACTGCTAGTTTACTTGTTTATGTTCTTCGCAACTTCACCATAATAGTATTAGGTGTCACTTCCTCCTAAGATTCCACCCAACCCTTTGTCCCAAGCCTGCCTTACTGCTAGTGTACTTGTTTATGTTCTTTGTAACTTCCGCATAATAGTATTAGGTGCCACATCGGATATCGATGAAGAAGAGATTGCTAGACGGAGACTTACTACAAATAATATTGTTTAGGAGAAGAGGGTAAGATTATTTGGATCTACAATTTCTATAATTTGTGAAGTTTTTTTCTTTTTTTTTTTTTCTTTTCTTTTTTCTTTTTCTTTTCTTTTTCTTTTTCTTTTTCTTTTTCTTTTTCTTTTTCTTTTTATTTTTCTTTTTTTTTCTTTTTTTTTTTTTTTTTTTTTTTTTTTTTTTTTTTTTTTTATTTTTTTTTTTTTTTTTTTTTTTTTTCTTTTTTTTTTTCTTTTTCTTTTTCTTTTTCTTTTTCTTTTTCTTTTTCTTTTTCTTTTTCTTTTTCTTTTTCTTTTTCTAATAAATAGTAGTGGCAATAAATGGAAGAAATAAATTTAGAGATTCTTTTACTTATTAAGGCAATAAATAGTAGTGGCAACTTTAATTTCTAATGCCATCACTTCATGCATAGGAGATATACCCCAAAAAACCTTAGAATTGCATTTACATGCAACCCTTTATGAAAAACAATTTCTAGGAACTTTCCCATCAAACAAAAATACATCTTGTTCATAATAAAGGAATCAATTATAATCAAAGTTCATATACCTTCAATTGTTTCTTTTCCTCACTATATGCACTTAAAAATGCACTTGTACTTTTGCCTCACCACCATATCAGCCAAGTGGAGAATTCATTACTCCATAGAAATACCAATATTGTAATATCTATCATCTCAAAATCGGAATCAAATTTTACATCTTTTTTTTTTTTTTTTTTTCTTTTTTTTCTTTTCTTTTTCTTTTTTTTTTTTTTTCTTTTTCTTTTTTTTTTTTTCTTTTTCTTTTTCTTTTTTTCTTTTTTTCTTTTCTTTTCTTTTTTTTTTTTTTTTTTTTCTTTTCTTTTTCTTTTTTTTTTTTTTCTTTTCTTTTTCTTTTTCTTTTTCTTTTTTTTTTTTCTTTTTCTTTTTCTTTTTCTTTTTCTTTTTCTTTTTCTTTTTCCTTTTTTCTTTTTTCTTTTCCTCAATAAAGATATATTAGGTGCTCTTATTTGGTAGCTCCAATTGTTATGAATTTGTACCTCAAGAACTAATACTTCTGCTTTTATGTTCTAGAATTTTTATCGAACATGTTTACATCTATGGCAATGCGGGTTTTATCATCTAGCATGACAAGAACATATAAATTAAAGCAATGAGAAGAAACGAAGAAGAGTGTATTCCATGCAGTCACAATGTTTATAGGGCCATTCAACTGTTTATATGTCTGCCACTATATATTATTGGGCTAAATAATCAATCATTCGGCAAAATAGAATCATACTAGACACATTTGTATTTTTTTTTTTTTTGAAGAACTGTGTCATCAATATATTAGAAGAATGGTAATGTTACAAAGCAAGTGAGGAGGAAGGAGAACTGCCCAAAGAGACAGCGATACCTCGACACTCCACAACAAACTCACAGAAAAAGCGCAACTCTCTTCTTTGCACAAACCGACCATCACCATCTACAACATCCAAGAAGTCCCTCCAAATGGCAAACTTCCGCTCTACTAATCCCGGAACACCGAAAAGCTCTGAAATAGCTTGTACCGAAGTCGAGAGAGGCAGCAGTCGCCCACTCCCCCGAAGATCCACAACCGCCGGCTTCAAATCAGCCACAACACACGATGCAAGGCTTCTTTGCCCGCGAAGAGCTGACCAAGCACCGGGATACACATGAAGCGAATCGCTGGCGGCTAGTCAATCTCACCAAAGAGCCCCTAACCCAATCCCAGGCAGCACGCAATGCGAGGGCATAAACCGCACAATGCTCCACAGCCTCAATGATGAAGGCCACAACAAGGGCGAGAGGGCTCACATCCGCCCTAAAACCCGACTCACAAGGGCATTCACCCCCGATCTGTGAGCACCACCGCCCGCAAGCCCCTAACCTTGGTGGGGAAGTGAGCCCATGTCCACGTCCAAACCGAAGCCATCGAGAACCCGGAAGGCTGCAGAGACCACTTGCCCTGGGGCAGTGTGTCATGAATAGCCAGCACCCGGTAACAAGACCGCACAAAACAAGAAGACACAACATCCGGATGAACATTCCAAACACCGCACCACCACATCATCATCGAGGGACTATAGGTATGTGTAGCGTAATACTCCCGCCCGTTGTTCCCGAATAGCCCTGGCCATTGCCCCAGCGAAAAGCGAGCTCGAAAAGAACTCCACGGGCTAACCGACCACACCAATACCAATCCTCCAAGGTGAGCACAACAGCCAGCCTCCAACGAACTTCAGCGTCAGAGCATGCACGGTGGCAGCCAAGGGCAAGTCTTGCGGGGGTAGAGGAACCCACAAGAAAGGAGAAGAGTGGTGATAAACCGAGGCATAATCTAGCTGGAAGAGCACACGCACATGATCCCAAGCCCTTAACACCCCGTGAAGAAAGGGGATGCATGTGGAAAGGCCGGAGACCATACAACAGTGCCCGGGGCAATTCCACATGCATAGACGGACTTCCCAAACGCCACACAATGGCAAAGAGATCGAACAACAACGCCGCACTCGAGGAAGATGCTCCATCCTGCAGAATGCTCCAAACAAACTTGGAGACCAACACCTTACTATACGTGCCAAATCCAGAATGGCCAAGCCCCCATCCTCCCGGGGGCGGAGACACTTCCACCAAGCCACTTTAACAACCGCCCCTTCATCATCCCCGCCCCACACAAAATTTCGAACAATCTTATCCAAAGCCTGCATCTTACCCTCAATACTAGGCACATTTGTTGGTTACTAGAATTCCCATTTAACTCTAGTGAGCTATGTAGTGTTGAACAATTAGTTTTTTCATAAATAAGAGTGTTCACATTACCCAGTGATTTATGAAAATATATTTAAATTTATGCAAAATCATGCATTTTATTGTGCTTTAAATTTGTGCATTGTGCCCTAGAAAGTCTTAATAACTTTACAGTTGTGCTTTAGAAAGTCTTAATAACTTTATAGTTGCATACCCTTAGACTTCATTGCACCATTTAATTTTGGTAAAACTATATATTTCTGAACTGCTGGTTTTTACGATAAGGTTATTTCACATTACCCATCCATTAATGAAAATGTATTTAAAATTACTTGAAGCCATGCATTTATTGTGATTTAAATTTCTCGAATTTGGTTTGTTCACGTCTTTTTCTAATGCTTGGATAGGGAGATTACCATATGCAAAAGAAGTATAAACTTTAACCATGACCCAGATAATATTATTCGAAATTTTAATGAAATCACACACTAAAAGTTACTTCATCTAATGCTAAAAGATGGAACCAAAACATGCATGCCTTTTTAAAAATAATTTTGAGTTCAAATGCATGTTTAGCATCAACCATTTTGATGAAACCTGTGCAGTAAGTTATCAATTGAACATTTGCTAAGGCAGACCTCAAAACCATGGTAATATAACCAAAATATATCATCTGTTTGTTTCCTCTTTTTCTCTTATTCCTAGTTTGGGATGGCAAGAATTGCCTCAATGATGCTAATCGATCCACTCCATATGATCGATATTCTCATAAGGAAGAGGATGTATGCATGCATGTTTTCCATGCAGTTTTAGACCTCTGGGTTAGCTTGTTATAGCAGGGATCTTCTTCAACTTCTCAAATCAACGTTCCTTCTTCGTCTCAACATTCTCTTTCTCTTTCTTTTGAGCTATGAAGGGAAGGGGCTTCTTCCTGCGTAGCAAACAATTCTTAGACATTTTTCATTCTCCTCTTTCCATCCTGGCCTGGTTGTCTAGATTGAAATTCTCTTTCATCCTTCGTGATTCTTAAAAGTTAAGCAGAGTTCTCTGCATGATGCGAGTCCTCATGAGAATGCTAATCGATCCACTCTGTGGGATCGATATTCTCATGAGGAGGAGCATGCATGAATGCATGTTTTGCATGCAGTTTTGGACCCCTGGTTTAGGATTTTATAGCAGGGGTCTTCTTCAGCTTCTCAAATTGGCATTTCTTCTTTGTCTCAGTAGTTCCTTTCTCTTCCTCTTGAACCCACCCTCCCACTCTCCCTTTTATTATGTATAACTAATTAAGTCTCTCTCTCTCTCTCTCTCTCTCTCTCTCTCTCTCTCTCTCTCTCTCTCTGGGCGTTTGGTCTAGTGGTAACACACTAGTTCCTTAGCAATGTGGTCTCGAGTTGAGGCCGTCCAAATCACACTCCTCGGTTGCACACTAGTTCCTTAGCAATGTGGTCTCGAAGTTCGAGGCCGTCCCGAAATCCTTTTCGATGTTGTTGGGGTCAAATCCCAGCAGGCCTTAATCCAGGGGTGGTTGGGAGCCCAACCCAGCAGAGCAATGTAGTGTGGTGTGTGGTCACATGTCAGTTGGATCTTTGCCCAAGTGGCGTGACATTAAAACTACTCTCTCTCTCTCTCTCTCTCTCTCTCTCTCTCTCTCTCTCTCTCTCTCTCTCTTCTCTCTCTCTCTCTCTCTCTCTCTCTCTCTCTCTCTCTCTCTCTCTTTATTTTATGTTTATTGTTTTAAGCAGCACAGCGTGACCAGCCCTTTATATTTTGGAGGTTTTCTCATATATATATGTTTTAATATTTATGTTGTGCAAAGATTCAAGTAGCATCGCTTTTTGGCTTCGTTGATATTCATATTTTTGGAGACCGATTCGCAAGTGCTTTGAAGATTGTCCAAGCCCCTTGCTGAGGGCTTATTACTAGGGTTTTTCCTCGAAGGCGAGGTTTTTTAATCCCGATGATAAGCCTTCAGTAGGTACATCATCCAACATCTCATCATACTTTGTCATTTTAACAACTCCATCGAGGAGTTGTTCTTAGCTACATAATTGTAATAATTTATAATTAGTTTTGTGGTAGCCTCATGACGTCTGCTACCCAATCTCAACCAATTTATAACACCTGCTGAGATGAATGAATGAAAGAGTACCTATGGCAGTTTGCATGCATGATGCGAGTCCTCATGAGAATCATCCTTACGAGCATCACAATCGAATTATTGAATTACAATCATTTATTTTAACATTGCCACCAAATGCCTCTCCAATTTTTGGATTTTGTCTTTCTTATTGAAAGAAGCTTGATGGTCTAATCAATGCATAAAAACTATAATGACTACCAGAGTGTAACTACCAGAAGTTTCTATGTAGACTTCTTATAATCTACAAATGTCCCCAATAAATAAGAATATACGCTAGTACACAAATGTAGATGCAAACTTGCATCAGGACAAGGACAGTTTAAGCGCAATCTTTTACATGCCACACTTTATGGTATACTAGCAGGTGGCATCGTCAAATTTCTTGTCGGTGGTTTTTCAGTGAAGCTCCGCTTATCAAACCTCCATTAACCATATTTTCCAAACATGGATTTGTCCTATTCCATTACAAATGTATTTGTCAAAAAAACATGCGAAAATAACTAGCCTCTCCTGAATGTTGGATGTGCATCATTACATGCACTAGTCTATTATCTTAAAATGAGGCATGGACAATTTAAACATTGTTCACTAAATGTTAACATATGACAAACTGTAGTAGATAAGTTGAAGAGAATGCTCTCACCATCAATGTGTAAATGCAACCATAAGTGTAGAATACTGTACTTATTGCCTAGTAAAACATCATATGTTGTTGCATAAAAACAGAATATCATTTCTACAAGCTCTAAAAGATACTGATAAATTCATAAAAGCAAGGAATGAGAAAGAACTCCTGCTCCATGGCATAGTCTTTTGCTTTATGCATAAAATGCCAAGTGAATAGGCCTAAATATGTTGTCTCAAAATATGTACAATAAGCCAGGTAACACCATGTTTTTGGTCTCTCTCACTTCCACAAATGCTAGTAAGATCATAAAATTCAGAAGAGACAAGTACACAAGTATTCCACTATACAGGCACAAATTAACAATTCTTATTTATAGCTACAGATATTATAGTAGTCATTTTGATGTAAAATGCTTAAACGCATCGTGTTCTACAGCCATTACGCTAATGCAGATTTTTTTTGGTTGAAGGACATCAGACTTTATTTAATCAAAGAATCAAATACAAGTATAAGTGCAAGGACAGGAATAAGCATCCAAGTGAAGCAACCTGCTGAGCGCACATCACTCCTCAAAGATCAATCACCTCTTATGAGGGGCAAGTGTAGAACAATGGTACAACTTAGCAATGTGATCTTGAGTTTCTTGGAGAACACGGTTATCTGCCACATCCAAACCTTTAAAGATTATCAGTCTTTGTCTTTTTCAGATAGTCCAAAGCAAACACCTTGCTGCAAGAAGAAAAGCATGGCTTTGTAACTCTGTCCAAGCACTTGGGTAAATTGCCAAGAGCACTTGTTAATGTTAATGAAACTTGAAAAAGAGAGAACAACCAATCCGAGGTGGTCACACATAAAAAGGTAATGCTCAATGGTCTCATTCACGCTTGCATACTGGACACTGATATGATACTCTAGGGTTAAACTTGTAGACAAGCTCGTTAACTCGAAGACATCTATGAAGAATCTGCCACCAAAGAACTGCCACTTTAGGATGAAGTAGCTTATTCCATGCCCAAGACCACATCTGCTACTATTGAAGAGGAAGGAGTTGAAGGGGCCACTTATTAGGAGGAGGAAGAATATCAGTATCAAGCAATAACTTATACATAGGTGTGACATTCCAGGTATTTCTACGGTATACATATGCATACCATGACACGCCACCAGTATTTAATTAAACCCTTAAGGGTCAATAGGGGATAACTTAGATTTACTTAAAATGGATTTTATTAGCTATGCTAATAAAATTAGGGGATAATTAACCTAATTATACTAATTAAGGTATAATTAGTTAAATGTCACCAATAGGGGAGTGCCACCTGGCCTAACTCGATTGGCCAAGTGGGACTTACTAATTTGGATGGAGAAATAGGGGTCCTATCCCCATTTTGCTCCAAATTCGAATTGGGAAGATAAAAGGAGGAACAACTCCCAGTTTTTGCCAGTTCTTGCCAACAGACCCAAAGTATGGAGACCTACCGTGATAATGGCTCCAGCCAAGAGACTGGTTAGTCCCTAGATAGCTTCTATCTCCGCTAACACTTCTTTGACTAGATGGAATGGTTAAATTCTCTTCCGTATGTTGTTTTGGATGATGATGGATACTTAGATGGTGTTTATATTCTTGTTTTCTGCTCCCTCCATGTATTGGGATTAAGGGAAGGGTAGAGACCTGAAAGCCTCTTAGAACTAGAGATGTTTCCTAGCTAGACCCCTTAATACCCAATATATGCGGCAAATCTGCACAAGAGCCAATGGCCGAGGATGCTATGATGTGGTTCAACACCAAACAACGGACCAACTGGGGGGGAATCGGGGTGGAGCCTGGCGGCGTGGCTTGGGGCTCCTACAGTGTGCTAGGCCTATAGTCGGTCACTGTGTGTGGGCCGAGTATGGGTCTGACACCTCCTGGGTCGTTCAATATGACCGTTATGGACGTCCTCGACTTTGTGTAGATTTAGAGAGGTAAGTCGGTGCGGATCACGGTCTTTGCCAGTGTGGCGGTATCCTCCTAACACACCAGGGGAACCGCTTGTGATCCGGGAGAGAAGCTTCTATGACCTGCCTCATCGGACCGGGGAGATGTAACCCGGAGTAGTCCCATAGGGTGATTCCTTGGGATTGCCTATCCGGAGGGCTACAAGCACGTCATAGCATGATTCAGCCTATCTGCAAAGTGTGCACAGGAGGGGCAGATGGAGTGGACTACCATAGCCATTGTCTTATGCCAGCCAACGCCATGTTATACTTTCGTCTACTTCCATGGTGGAGCCAGAGGTTCGTGTTTTGCAAGCGCCATAACTTTCTCTAAGTAGCTCGGATGGACGAGATTTTTGCTCCAACGTGTCGGGCATGGTCCAATTACCTTAGGGACGTCGTTATCCGGCATCGAACTGGCACAACAAGGGGTCAAAACCCTACTCAGGCGCCGCTCTAGTCGGAGCGTCTCAAAAATTTTAATTGAGTCGTTATAATCACGGTTAGGCGCGGGCGTATAAAACGCGATATTCTCGTCATCACCGTAGTATAAAAAAAAAAAAAAAATCAAGTTTCAAATTTTTTTTTGAATCTTTATTTAGAAAAAAGTGACAGTTATATTCTTTTACTTTTCTTCTGCGGGCGCCTTCACCTTGTCCGTCGCCCATAGCCCGCAGGAGTTGAAGCTTAAGCGCCTTGCCGCTACTAGTGCCCTCACGCCGCATCCCATAAGCCTCCTTTCCACACCTCTCTTTCACCTAGCACCCATGAATATGGAACGCACTAAAGGTACCCTAGCAACTTTAATTATTAGCTTCAAATATTTTGCCCAACTTCGGAGAGCACCTTCTCTTGACCCGAATCGAAGTCGAGCTACTTTTGACCGAGCTAGTGCAAAGTTTAGATCCGACGGATATAGGATTCCCTACCCCATCTTCCACCTCTGAAGCTTTTGATAAAAGCTTAACCTTCTTGACAGCCTTACACTATGGTCGAACAACGACCAAGTTATGATCGGTTAAGTTTTATCCGCCCTGGGGGAGGTCCCTCGAGGAGGAAGCCATCCTGAGGGAGGCCGCCAGAATCGGGAGCTAGCCCGATGATGATACCCGCCAGGAGATGGAGAGGGGGAGACCCAAAAGCTCGTGGGCTCGAAAGTATATTTACCTAGGTGATGGGAGAGCTATTATAAATGGCAATCCCTTTGAACTTTCCCCTTATGAGTATGATCGGGCCACCTAGAGTTTCACTTGGGTGAGGTCCCATCTTACATTACTACAGATTATTTGATAATGGTTCGGGCTTGGACATGCAAGCCCGGTCGGACCATTATCGCGCCAAAAGCTTCCGAAGGATCATGGCCCCGATGCTTCGCTGAAGTGGAGGAGAGCATGGCTGCCAGCCCGTCACACGCACCTTGGCCGAGAGTCGAAAACAACAACGACAAAGCGGAGGAGCTTGCCAGTAGAACTGTGACCAGCCGACAACAAATGCTGTTCTTAACATATAGAGCAAGAGACCCGGCCAGCCTCCTGACGACGGAAAAGCCTACCATTAAGAGATCATTGAAGTCCACCGCCCATAAGTCGGGGAGCCAATACAAGGAAAAGCTCAAGAAGGTCGTTGGGAGTATCGGGAAGGCCACGAAGCTCGGTCACCAGCAAGACCGTGTGGATGCGGCCTCGCCTCACCCAGATTATCGGGGGCAAGACCTTGCCCAAGAAGTCGACGAGACCCGAGGCGGCAAGGCCCCAAGGAAACCGCGGCGGTTCAAACCCTGCACAGGGGCCTTACTACGGGAAATCTATAAGTACCAAAGACCCTGGGAGCTCTCCTTACAGGCTCTCCTTTCAACCGTTTGGTCCGCTAAAATAGCCGAAAATTCAAAGACCACCTGCGGTTCCAATTGTTTGCACTTACATTCGAAGTCCATACATTTTATTTGTACTTTCAGAAACAATTCAAAGTGCCATCTTCAAGATCCATCCCATTAACACTCCATTTAAGGCATTGAAAGTGCATTCACTTGATTTGCACTAAATAATTTAAGGTCCATATGTTTTCAATGACACAAGTCAACCATTTACAATAAGCACTGAAGGTGGAATTGCATAGTTAAGAATAAGTAGGGCTCGATAATTAAATTCTCCATCAAAATGGAGGACACAACCAGGCATACTATTTGCAGCAACCACAAAGGTTGAAAATGCATTCATCTCGTTTATTGCAGTGCATTCTTTTTATATGCACATTGGAGAGACAACTCGAGGTTATAACAGAATGGCTTTTTAGATGCATTAAAATTGAGAAGTTAGCATGGAGAAATCCTTGTTGATGCCATTAGGGGGAGGTGAGGATGACTCCCCAGAATGTATCCTAAAACGCAAAAAGTCATTCGAATGGAGGGTAGATTGATGAAATGTATGATAAAGTTCTCAAAATGGAAAACAAATCAATAATTGCAAGTAAAAATGCCAAAGGCGAAGCCACAAACGAATAATAAATAAAAACATATTTTTGGTCCACATCCCTAGAAAAAAAAGGGATCATGTGTTGCGGCGCAAGTAGAGGAGCCAACATATGAGGATTAATCTATTTTGGAAAGAAGGGGTATCTAGGTGCAACTTCATGATCATCTTAAATCCACTCACATACTTAAAATGCATGGTCACAAACCAACCTTTTAGAGCCATACTTCACATAGTCCTCGCCCTATTTACTACCTAAAAATTTATAGTTGCCATATCTTCTGTTTCCTCAGGTGGTAAAGGCACTATATTCGCAATTACATATTCTTTGGTGGCATATTCTTCATTGATGTCTTCGGATTAACGTGCGTGTCCACAAGTTTAACCCTAGAATATCAGATCGGTGTCCAATATACAAGCGTGAATCTGAGACCATTGAACACTGCATTTTTGATGTGTGATCACCTCAGAAAGGTATGGGATTGGTTGTTCTCTCTTTTTCAAGCTTCCTTAACAAGTCAACAAGTTCTTTTGGCAATTTACCCAAGTACTTGGACGGAGTTACGACGCCAGGCTTTTCATCTTGCAGCAGGGTGAAAGCATGCTAGGGTGTACCATATAAATTACCTTTTAGGGAGTGCAAAACTACCCAGAAAAGTATCCAGTACTGGGTACTAGGAACTCGCACAAATATCTCAATAAACAATAAGTTTGAGAGTTGGTTCATTCGTTTTAGTCTCTAATGGTATAGTTATCCTTTGATACTATAGATTGACATGTTATTGACCTTCAATTCAAAAATTTTCAATTGATTTTGATGGAAAGAAAACTATAAAAGTACCAGATTTAAAGTACCCAATGTAGGGTACTTTTGAGGGTTCCAAACGTGGTACTGTAAGAAGATGCTTTTACCCAAAATAGGTGGTTGCTTTGGACTATTTGGAAAAGAGGAAGACTGGTAATCTTTAAAGGTTTGGATGTGGCGGATAACCAAGCTCAAGGTCACATTGCTAATTCATTACCAACGTTCTTCACTTGCTCCTTGTAAGAGGCGATTGATCTTTGAGGAGTATTTGGATGTATGCTCGTATGCTTAGGCGGTGGCTTCACTTTCGGTGGGTCTCTCTTATCTGGCGAGATTTTATTCTGTCTTTGAACTTATCTTGTATTTGATTCTTTGATTAAATAAAAGTCGGCGTCCTTCAACAAAAAAAAAGGGGGTTGTGTTGCACATGGAGGGTTGCCCTTCTATGACTCAATGGGATGTTTGCATAGTCTTTTACGTTTAGAAGATCACTATCAAAGAGCCCTTCCAAATATATGCAAATTACTCAAATCTCCTTTCTTACAATTATGAAACCAAGTGTTACTTTTGCAATACAGGGAATGCAGATACATGAAGAAGAAATGCAATGGTTGATATGATAAGATGACGAATAATAATATAGTCACCAGTTCAAATATATAATTCTTAGAGTTGACTCCGTGAAAAGAAATGCTTGTTGTAATTGTTGTTTATTGTACATTGTATGTGGCCTAGACAAATAACACATCAAAACAAATTAATTAATATCACCACCAAGCACCCAATTGTTGCACATTAAAGCATCTTCATATTCCAAAACAAATGGGAGTGCAGAACCAAACAATATCATATCTGCTACTTACGTTACTCGATTGACTCCATTGTAAAAAGGGTTCAACTTCTTCTATGATATTTTGCAAACACGCAATAAGAGCCACCTCAAAAAATATATTACTTAGGGATTTAGAAAATCGTTAATAATTGAATTGAGTTTGAAGTTTTATAATGCAATTATAAAACTTCAAGCTTCATATGATGAACTTATCTATGTATAAAGAATGAGAAATAATATTACATGTGGATAATTCTTAACAAAAAAGAAATATAGAACACTGATTATATTGGGCCCAAATTTACTTATCATTGACGTGATCTGGTTGCATGCTTATCAATATATCACAACGTCCACGGAGACCAAACCTAAACAACAAAGGGGCCCCAAAAACTATATAAAAAAAAGGATAATACTAAGTAATGCTAATGATAATTTTGTGCATTATAAAACCAGATTATAAAACCAGATTATATCTTATCTTTGATATTTTATACTAATATTGTAAATTATATACGAAGTAATCAATCATGTCCTTTATCAAAATTGGGAACTATAATATCCCCCTAGTTCATTGTATTAACTTCGTTATTGGTAAAAATAAATAAATCTCTATTAAAACATATTTTACATTAAGATGGTTTTTTGTAACATTGAAAAGTTCCCCAAACTCTAAACGTCAATTTGGAGAAAGTTTGGTGCCAAATTTGGCAAGTTCTACTCTAATGACACCAAATACGATACAGGTTCCAGATGTCCTCCATTAGATCTTAAATGTTAGAAATGAAAAATAACAAAAAATAAAGAAGCAATTCGATCATGCTCAGTGCGCACCTATAAATCATAATGCTTTTTCAATCGTTGATTACGCAATTAACATATTAACTGAAACTATCTATGTTGCATTTATTAGATCTGCATTGTTTTGTACTTTTGCAAAAAAGAGGCATCTCATAAAATATCCGACATTCTCTCTTTCCGCTTTGTCCACACCTTCTCGCCCTAGGTGCTTTCCCCTAAGGTGAAACGGCTTCTCTACCATGTATTTCGATACAACATTGATAGATCGCTTAGTCCCAGTCGTCTTCGGTAAAGAACGCTTGACCAAAGAGCTATTACACACTCATTCCCAACAAGACTACTTGTAAGAGAACACAGATTAAGCGAGCCCCATTGAATGCAGATTGGGTTTCGGCCCTTTGATTATGCCATGCCAAGTTTCTGCCTTGCTTCATCCCCTTGAGTCTCTAATTGAAATGGGTAAAACTGGCTAAATTACAAGTATCTAAAGGTCATTATTATGTTTCCTTCAGATTACTAAGTAGAGGGGCAAATTTAAAGCAAACACTTCAATGGCATCACAATTGACAAATATTGAAATGGTGAGGGCACGATCCCTTGTTCGTAATGAGAGTATTTGTTATATCATCAACCACAAAATTTGTCCGTGATTAGATCTGCAGAGTTCAAGCACTACATGCAATCCGCCTTGCATGCCTCGATTCCTACGTGATTTTTGCAAATCGCGATAAGAGCAAAGATGTCTCAACTCCAACGAAATTTTTGCATTGTTCTAGGAGCAGCCAAAGTGGAGAACACGTATAAGCTTTTATGTTCTACCACGTCGGAGATCATCATCGTATAGCCCTAGTAACCAACTCCCAAAGATAAGAGACATTGACAAGGTTTGAACCCACGACCAAATGAACACTTATTTTGGCATTACTAGGCCTTACATGCACACTTTGTAGACAAGATATAATTCCACCTTAGGAAGTCTAGGGTCCCGAGAGCAACTCTAGGGCATTGCTTTTTAGCCTCACCATCCTAGTGCCACCTACCATGGTCCCCTATTGATTTTTATTACTTTGTTTAAGGTCCATACTAGACTAATGTCATCAATTCGCGTAGTGGATCGAGATTCTTGCACAAGACAAGCATGCATACATTACATGCGTCGCATGCATGCATCGCATGCATTTTTAGGCCGTTCATCAGGTTGGAGGATCGCTATTTATTGCAGAGTTCTTCATCGACGCTTCATCGGCGCTTTCTCATCTCTCGCCAGTCCCGGTGGCTTATGTTCTTTGATCTCATGCGAGGAGGGGCTTCTTCTTACATGAGCTACTCTTTCTTGACCATTCATATCCTTTCTAACCTCTTCTATCTTTTGCCCTTTTGTCCCAAGAGCATAGGACAATCTTCATCTTTTCTCCTGGATCTAGTATTTGAAGTTCTCGGTATCATGGATGTTGTTGTTTTCATGCGAATGCGCAGTGCAAGAATGTCATCGATTCGCGTGAGCGGATCGAGATTCTTGCACAAGGCGAGCATGCATGCATTGCATCGTCACATGCATGCATCGCATGCATTTTAGGCCGTTCATCGGGGTTGGGGATCGCTATTTATTGCAGAGTTCTTCATCGACGTTTCATCGGCGCTTTCTCATCTCTCGGGCAGTTCTATCCATGGCTCCCATCCTTCCCCCCCTTAAAATTGTTATTTATATGTTCATATTTGTTATAATTGTCGGCATGGCACGTGACCTTTTCCCTCGCTTTTCGGGAGGTGTAAATGTTGTTTTGTCGCGGCACGCCGTGACCACCCGTGTAAGCTCGCTCGGGTTTTTTCACTATTGGTTTTCCAGTCCGAGAGGTGATGCGCGATTTCGGTATTCTCTCGTGGAGCGTGGGTTTTTGTGGGCGTTTGGCAGCCCTACCGTTGTCCAAGCCCCATCCTTCCCCCCAGATTTTATCGCTAGGGTTTTCCCCTAAACCCGAAAGGCGGGGTTTTTAATCCCGTGATAAGCTCTCTAAGGTACACGAACCAACATCTGAAGCACACAAATTTTATTTGGGGTCCGGTGTTATAACCGATATTCCCTATGTTTTTCATTTTTGGGTAGCCTACGATGTGCAAATGCGCTACCCACCCTATACCATTGTAGAAAAACTACTTAGGGTCCAGTGAATGAAAAGCCTATTTATAGGGATGTTGTTGCTACCCACCCTATACCATTGTAGAAAAACTACTGAGATGAATGAAAAGCCTATTTATAGGGATGTTGTTGTTTTCATGCGAAGTGCATCAAGGGAATCTTGTATGGAGACTAGCTTATCCCATCAGCCTTCGATAGCCAAAAGTGGACACAGGCTTTTAAATTCTATCACTCAGGGATCATCATCGTATACCCCTAGTAACCAACTCCCAAAGGTAAGAGACATTGGCAAGGTTTGAACCCATGACCAAATGAACACTTATTTTGGTATTACTAGGCCTATACCAACTCACCACACATCGTTGGACAAAACTTTTTGCCTACATGCATACTTTGCGGTGCGGGATATAATCCCACCTTAGGAAGTCTAGGGTCCTGTGGCAACTCTAGAGGCATTGCTTTTTAGCCTCACCATCCTAGTGCCACCTACCATTGGTCCCGTTGATTTTTTATTACTTTGTTTAATCTTGTACATACTAGCTAGGTTATCCTACCATGGTCCCGTTGATTTTTTATTACTTTGTTGGAGGACACGTATAGGCTTTTAAGTTCTACCACGTCGAGGATCATCATCATATACCCCTAGTAACCAACTCCCAAAGATAAGAGACATTGGCAAGGTTTGAACCCATGACCAAATGAACACTTATTTTGGCATTGCTAGGCCTATACCAACTCACCACATGTCTGTTAGGCAAAATTTTTGTCTCATATGCATACTTTGTAGGCAGGATATAATCCCACCTTAGGAAGTCTAGATCCCAGGGGCAACTCTAAGGGCATTGCTTTTAGCCTCACCATCCTAGTGCCACTATTTTACTTGAGAATATTCACCAGTAGTAAAGTTGCACGGGAATAATAGCTGAAGCCTTTCAATCCAAATATTACAAAACTCGCCTCTTGCTATGGCGTTTGGGTTATGGCATCATCAAGGCTAGCGTTCAAAGCGTCGACTTCAACACTAGCTATGGCAATAAAAAATATTTAATAAGACCTATCAGTTGCTAAGTTAGCCTATCGACTGTCAGTAGCTTTGCTTTCAATTTGCATTTGCTTTGTCAAATTCTTGGACCGATATCCAGCTAGAGGATTGAGACTAACGTTCATATGTTCATATGTGCATAGCAGGATAGTTAATAGAAAATTACTGGCGATAACAGGTTTAAGTCAATCAGATACAATATTCTAAGTTCATATTTTTGTATACCTAAAATATTCCACATACCCACATGAGCGAGGGTTTGCCCCTTAGAGGCAACGCAAAAAGAATCAAAGATCAAATATCTAAATTACTCGAAATTATAATGGGGAAGAATAGAATAGAATAGAATAGTTTTTTAAATTATAATGGGGAAGACAAAGTAAACTTCAAAGATATTTTAAATTTAGGGGAAAATTACCAAAACAGTCTTATATTTTGCAAAAATTACTAAAATACCCCTAAAAATGGGATGTTTGCCTAAAATGGTAATAACTTCTTTGTGACTGATCAAACATGAAAGTCGCCTTCACAAAATTTGTAGATGACAATGAGATTTGGCCAATGGCAGTAGAATCATCTAAAACGGAGTTGGAAACTTCAAGTTATGGTGCTTTATATACGAGTTTTAAAAAACGACTCAAAAAAGCATAATCTGTGAATTTCAACTCTAATTTAGATAAATTTGATCTTGTTGAAAAGATCTTAGGGAAATTTAATAAAACCTTGAGGTGCACCCTGGACTACCATAGCCGTTGGATCTGTCGATCCTATGGTCTAGACCATATGTTAGAGGCTCTGGACACCTCTTGTTTCGCTTATAGTTATTTATATTTATGATTGGGGGCCTATGATTTTGAAATATGAAATACTGTTTTGCCTAAGGATTTTGATGGAATATCGAGCCTATATCTGCCACCTAAGGTTATAAAATATGTAATACGGGGGCTCGAACCTCTACCAAAATAACTCAATATTCTAATAAGACTACTTTGACGAATATAATTAGTGAGCTAACGTGATTATTTTTTGGATTGCCCATTAAGGGGCAATTAGTTAGAGAGGTTGGTTTTGGCATATTCCGCATATCGGGGGTATATCGATAATCCACGGTAGATCATTATTATTGTTTTTCCGTGAAAAAAACTTTTTGGTTTTTTTTATGCATGAATATACGCTAAGGTTTTCCGTGTTTTGGACGCCAAATTATTTTTCCAGCGATCGAAAACTCGTTTTTTTTGTGAAAAACTATTGGTTTTTTTAACCTTTGGGCTAGAGATTCCTTTTTTTAGAATTTATCTTTGGGTTTTTTATTTTTAAAACAAACTATCTTTTTATTAGAATGTATTTATAGAAAAGGATTTGTAATCCCTTCACGTTTTCTAGATTGAATTTTAAATATCCGTGCTAATCATCTGCTAAACATGGGCATTGCGCAGATGCGCAGTTCTGCCGGATCTCTCCAAGCTTCCAGCCTTTATTTCCTTCACCTGCTTCAAAATACAGCTCAAACTTGGCGATGGTGCATTTGGGTTCCCACCGGAAAGCGATCTTGTCTTTTTTCCTCGTTCTCTGATAGCTTCATATTGGTTCTGCTTGCTTGTCGTTTTTCTTACACTGTATACAGAACAGCCTCCTCCTGGCCATTTCTTAACTATACGAGACCTTGCTGCAAAAATGTGGTATTGTAACACGACATGGAGATCAAGCCATTCCAAGAAGTGGGCTGCTACTTCTGCAACCCTACTGTCCACTCTTGGATTCTAGCACCCTTCTGAAAATATACTAGCATTGATCCTTGCCTTTCTGACCGGATTCATGCATTTTTTCATAGCCCATTGCCGGAAATCAGGCCAACGCAAGAGCTTCAAGGCGAAGAATGGACTGAGACCTTGGCAAACAAGCCGTCTTAAGAATAAAGGTAAAATTAGGGTGCGCAATTGGCGTAGGGCACATATTTCCAGGCCCCTGCTTTTCGCTTAGGCTGCAAATCGCGAGAAAAATGGTCTAGATCGTCTGTTTATGCAGCCCATCTCGATCAATTCAAGCGATGGAAGGATTTCTCAATAGTCAGCTCTCGAAAAGAACATCTCTTTTTGGGCTTCGGCTATGGGTAGTAATCGGCATTGGGGTGGGAGCATTCATAGTTCTAGTGCTGTTTTTCATCTCAGTCTGGCTAGCTTCTAGGCGCAGATCCAACACCGCATACACAAAGTTCCAATCCCAAAATATACCCATTGTTTCTAAGGAGATCAAAGAAGTTCCCCAAGCAGACGGAGTAGTGCTTACTATCACAGACAAGTGCGGCGATGGAGAATCCGAAAAGGTAGTTCTGCAACTGGGTATTGGAAGGAAAGGCGAAAGCTATGGCGGATCTGGCGAATCCGGCAATGGCCATGCGGAAAAAAACTGGACCTCACAGATTGCAACAAGCAGGTCGGGCGATGGCTCTGTTTGGAGTGGAGAATCTGGCTCCACGGAGATGGTGCAAGTTACTTGTATACCTGAAGTTTCTCATCTGGGCTGGGGCCGCTGGTATACTCTTCGAGACCTAGAGGTTGCTACCGACGGATTTGCAGAAGCTTGTAAAATCGGAGAAGGTGGATATGGAGTTGTCTACAGGGGCATTTTCTCAGATGGGTCCGTTGTTGCCATCAAACGTCTCCTTAACAACCTGTAAGTTTTCAGCTTCTGTGGAGTAATTTTTCGCATTTATGAAGAGTAATTCTTCTAATGGACTCAGTTTCGTAACAGTTAGTGTGTTTTGATTCTTAATGTGACAGTTCTAAAAGTTCTAAGCTATGCTTCTTAGGATGGCCATTTAGTTTCCCTGCCTTTTGGTTTTCTTACCAGTTTGATTTCAATGCTTTTAGGGGCCAGGCTGAGAGGGAGTTCACTGTTGAAGTAGAGGCTATTGGCAAGGTTCGACATAAGAACTTGGTCCGCCTACTGGGTTACTGTGCAGAAGGCAGTCACAGGTTGGTACCTTGTTTACTCTGTTTATCCTGGTTTTTCCCTCTAAGTTTGTTACTCACGTTTTGTGCTTCATTGGTGTATCAGGATGCTTGTATATGAATATGTTGATAATGGAAACCTGGAACAGTGGCTCCATGGCATGCTGCCAAATGCTGGTGATTTTGCATGGGAGGCGAGGATAAAGGTTGCACTGGGAACAGCGAAGGCGTAAGTCCTATTACTCGTTAAATTACATCTTTTACTGCTCATTTTGCTGTTCTGCGTATCCTATTCTCGTTAATATACATTTTTTACTGCTCATTTTGCTGTTCTATCTTCTACAATGTCCTATTGCTTGTTAAATACATCTTTTACTGCTCATTTTGCTGTTCTACCTTCTACACTGTGAAGTTGTAATTCCATCTTAAACTATTCCTCTCTCATCTAGATTCAGTTGTTAAGTATCTGAATTTGAATTTGAAATGTCAATCATATATCATGACATTCTTTTCTGCAGACTGGCATATTTACATGAGGCATTGGAACCTAAAGTTGTTCATCGTGATATCAAAGCGAGCAACATTCGATAGATCGTCAATGGAATGCGAAAATTTCAGACTTTGGCCCTGCCAAGCTTCTTGGCTCGAGAAAAGCCATGTTACTACTAGAGTGATGGGGACATTTGGAGTACGTGTATCTTTGTAACAGATGATAATATATTTGTAAAATTCATTTCTCATATCTACCATTGTAAATGGCAGGTATGTTGCACTTTTGAAGTATGCCAACACGGTCTTCTCAATGAAAGAAGTGATGTTTACAGCTTTTGGTGTTCTCATGATGGAGATGATAGCGAGCGAGGACCCCGTTGATTATAGCAGACCTCCGGGAGAGGTATAAGTTTGCATCACATCTTGTTTCATGGGATGCCTTACTCTATTCTTGATTTTGGAGATTGACCTAGTTGTTGATATCTAGACAACTAAGTGTTTAAGTTTTGGAGTTAATTTAGTGGAATGGCTAAAAGCATATGGTAGCCATTACGGAGGTCGGATGAGGTGCTAGATCCGCGCATACTAAAAAACCATCATCTAGGGATTAAAGAAGGCACTTCTTTGTGGCAATACGTTGTGTACCAATCACAAATATATGCAAGTAATTTCGTTATGTCTTGACATATGGCTCAAGAGATCAAAGGCAAATTTGAAGCACAAACTAACAATTTCGATCACGTTTGTACACATTGCTGGTAAAGCGTATGAAGAAGAACACAATGGCGATGTGAAAGCGCAAATCCAAAGCCATTACCAACACTTCTTTGGTTCCATCTACAACATCTGAGCAAAAGCATACAAAGCACTCTTCCGGAAATGAACTCCTTGACAAAGCATATGGAATGGACGATGGAGAATTGTATAATGAAATGATGGCGTCGCCACTAAAATTCCTGAACGAGTATCTCAACAAAATCCAACGGGGATATTCAAAATCAATTGTGCAAAGCGTAATCATCGAAAATGAAAACAACTAGACAATCAATACTTTTGTCTATGAGCTTTCATGCACGTTTTAATAATTGTAGAAATCTTTGCTTTTAAAGCAAAACTAGACACTTTATATAAATGATTTACTTTTACGTTGATTTTAAAAAATTCAAATCCCATATGTTACTCATGTTATTCAACACTAAGTTCAACCCACACACCTCAAAAGGACTTAACCATTCAACACAAACACATGCTAATAAATAATGTTCAAAATCTACATCTAAACATCAAAAAAAAAAATACGCATCACCCTTAACAAAACAAAAAAATACACATGAATTGTCAACACGGGATCAGAATAGAAAAAACAACATCTTCATTGATATTGGCCCATTACCTCGTTGCCTTGCAAAAACAAAGATTCATCCATGTTCCTATACTACTTTCAAAATAATTAAATAATTTAAATAATAGATAGAATAGATAGTATTTTAACGTCACACCACTAGGCAAAGATCAAACGGACATGTGACAACACTACATTGCTTTGTTGGGCCCCGCCCCAACCACTTTTACATTAAATGCGTGGTTTTGACACCCAACAGTTCAAAGTCGCGATTCTTGGGCGGTCTCAAACTCGAGACCTATAGTTGCTAGACCTAGTGTATTACCACTAGACTAAACGACCAGACGCATGAAGATACATTTATAAAGCTTTATTCATAATAGCATTTTGGGGGCAATCCACAGTGCTTTGCACCTTGTTATTTTAAATCTATGGGTTTTTTTTTATAACAACCCATTAAATTGTTTTGGGGAGATGGCCTATGGTTTCAGGAATTGACATTTTTACGTCCATATCAAATCCCCCCGGAACCCCTGTTATTATGCTACATATTGACATAATTCTCAAAAAGCCCTTCATGTTTTTTAAATTCCCAAATAGCCTTTCGTATTTTAAAAATCATCAAAAAGCATGTTTTTGCAATAGAAGATCATTTTTTACAAGAATTTCTGCAACATGGATGGGGATAAAGCTCTAGATTTTGTCACGAAAAAAAAAATAGCAACAATTGCATGACCACAAAGCAATCTTAACATTTTCACTTCAGGCACGAACATGTTTTAGACTCAATGTTAACCACAACTGATCGCTCTGGACTTTGTACTTCAAACACAAATGCATCAGAAGGAAGTTACCATGTACCTTCTAGCTCGTTTAGTGAGCTTTGTAATATGTCGTTAAGCATATTTCACTAGTGTATGTAGCATCTTCTCCACTGGATGGTTACAAAGCTTCTCCTTCAACATGATTCTTGTAAAAGCGATCAGGTAGTTGTCTTCAAATAATTTCTAGCATTGGGATGATAGGCTTATCTCTAGCCTCAAGAAGGCAAGAATTTAAAGCCCTACAAAGAATGATCATCTATTGAAAGAACGTGCTGTCTAGTGATTTTAAAATACAAAGGGCTATTTGAAAAAATATCTAAGAACTAAGGGCATTTTGAGAATTTCAAAAATGCGGAATTAAGTCAACAACTAAGGTCATATATACTATCTATAAAAGTTCTTCTTAACCTAAGAATTATTTTACAACATTTGCAAAGCTCCAAAGATGAATTAACCTAAAAAAATATTTTGCAACATTTGCAAAGCTCACAAGATAAATTACAAGAACCAATCAAAAGTTCTTATTAGTTAAGCAATATTAAACCCACTAAAGTAATTCGCAAAATCAATTAAAAAAGATCTCAACCTGAAAAATAATTTCATGTTATATCTAAACTATATAATTTGTAACGGGCCCATGGTAGACCGCTCGAGTATTCGAACCTTGAATGTGCCTGTGGGGCGTTCCCGAGACATCGGCATAAATGGGTAGAAGCGACTACTCATAAACGTCTAGACGGTTTTGCCCAGTTGATTAAGGGCATGTCGGTTAGGAACGTTACATATTGGCTATTGGCAAGATTCCTATAGAATATTCTCTAAAGATTCCTGTTTGTTTTGTGGATACGTAGGCTTATCCGTTTGTACCACTTTTAAAGCTATTTTTTGACACGTGTCCAAAGGCTTATTTATTTCTGACACTTTGGATAATATAGGTTAGATAACGTTTTTAACACTTTTAAGGCTTTTTTTTTCCTGACACATGTTCCAAGGCATGTTTATTACTAAATGAATTCTTTCTAAAAATTGCCGACTCAATATTTTGTTATTTAACGTTCTATTCAAAAACCTTGACATGTGTGCAAACTTTTTGAGTAGGGTAAGTAAGGTGCCAAGAAGTGGCACTATAATTAATGTGGAAAGGGTGAGGTGGCACTGTAGCATTCTAGAAATCTTCCTTTTTCTACCTCTGTTTCAAACAACTGTATCCCACAATGGTTGTGTTAGATCAAAGAGGACCCCATGCCATTGGATTCGTCTCGTTGAGAGCTTTCCAACAACTGGCAATTTGCCATTGTTTCAATGCCATTGGAACCAATGTAATCGAAATGGCGAATCTTCATGGAATCTTAGAGAACCTATGTGAAATATTCCTAAAATCTTAGGGAATTTAAAGGAATATTGAGATAATCTAAAAGAATCCTTATAGAATGTTAGAATCTGGAGAAGCTTCATAGAATCTTTGAGAATAGGGAAACTTTATATATCTTAGGGAATCTTCGTGGTGTTTAAGGAATCTAGAGAAAGTTAGAGCATATAGGAGGATCTTGATAAAATCTTAGAAACTCTAGGGAATCTTCATAGAATATTAGAGAATGCATCGAGAATCTTAAGAAAATGCAGGGTAATCTTTATAGAATTTTGGAGAATCTAACAAAATCATAAGAGAATCTTGGAGAATATAGAGGAATCACAAAAAATCATGGGGAATCCCTATGGAACCTAAAGGGAATCTTCATAGAATCTAGGGCAAACAGAGTTCTCATTAGTAAATGAGCGAAGAGGGGGAAGTCACTTCCTAATACATGAAAATCGATAGAAAGAAATGTTAGGTGGTGGTCTTGTCCGTAGTGATAAATTTCTTGTATCAAAAACCTTTATTGGCTTTTATGCTAAGTTGTGAGGCAAGGTGGCGGTGGATGTTGGGTAGGTCCAGCATTTGAGGCCTTGCACAAAAGCCCCTTACATAAAGTTTGGTTAGGGTCCATTCGCCTTATCCACCCGGTAAGGTGTCGCCACGTGACGTTACATTCTTTTTCGAGAATGTCTAGTTCCAATATCATTCCAATTTTTAGTTGCATTCTCCGGATCTTAACCGCATTCCAAGATCTTTACTTGCACTCTAAAAGACTTCTTCTATTACTTGCGTTACGCTTTATATTCTAGTTTCTTGATTAATTTTACAAGAGATTTTTATTTACTAGGTGGGGAATTGAACCCCTGTGAATCATAGCCTAACAATAGATCGAGAAAAAGATGATTAAACCGTGGGGCCTTCTTCAAAATCGTACATGTTATCTACTACCTAAGAAATTCATTCTTGGCACAGCTTTTTTTTTTCTTCTTGATTCCTTCATGGCGGATATTTTATGCCCTCCATAGGTCGAAAGGCATAGTATAACACTAATAGTCCGCTACAATGTGTTAGACTGAAACAATACAATTAAAAAAGAAAAGCTTACGTTTTTCACAAAGAGTCAAGGACTTCATAGTAAGCATGGCCTCGCTCTAAATCGAAAACCAAGAGATCTTTCACCTTTGCAAAATCCTAGTTAAAACAATAAAGGAATCCCCGATATATTTTGCCCTACGATCATGGGGCCGGATCGCGCCAATGAGGGGCTAAATCCGTAAGAAAAATATGGGAAAAAGGAAGCAAAATCTGAGTAAAGAAAGAAGCGACGAAGATCGCCCAAGTATCGAACTTTAAACTAAATAACAAAAAAAAACAATGTAAAGAATTAGAAACGAACTACATCAAGCTACAGCGGCTCATCTTCACCTGCAAAATGATCCATCGCCTTTATAGTGCCATGGCCTGAGAGAAGAACTGTCGAAGAAAAGAAAGCTTCAAAAAGAAAGCAAAAAGGCTTCAAAAGAAAGCAACGAAAGAAAGCAAGAGCAAGGTGCCATCGCTGGAGCCATCGCAGGAGCAGGGCACCAACAAGGCGCCATCACCATAGCCGGAGCCGCCAGAATGAGGCATCTTATACAACGTAAAATGCGAACTTTTGCAAGGGCATCTTATTATACAACGTAAAATGGGACGTGAAAGCCGGCCCTTTCTTCTGCATGCTGAAATGAAATCAATTCTACATGATTCTAAAAGGCATCTTATTATACAACGTAAAATGGGACGTAAAGCGGGACTTCTGCATGCTGAAATGAAATCAATTCTACATGATTTTAAAAAGGCATAATTTAATAGAAATTTCAAACCAATTCTACATGATTTTTAAGGGGCATTAATTTTTTAACAGAAAATTTCAACAAACCAATTCTACATGATTTTTAAAGGGCATTAATTTTAACAGAAAATTTCAACAAAAGTCATACAATATTCACAAAGCTCAACATTAATATTTACAAGCACAATGGGTCCAAAGTAATACAGCCAGCTAAGAATTAAGAAGCTCAAGGATCCAAACTAAGCATCTTTTTCGTCGCAGGCACCTCAACAATAAGAATGAATCACATTGCTGCCTTCATATTAAAGTGGGAAGCCAGTTTCTGGCCCAAATCTCGATCACACTGAGATTTCAAACAAGCACACCATCAGGAACTGTGGTCGTTGGGTGTTGTATAAAAGCAAAGCAAGAAAATCTAAGAGCGCAATGTACCTGGGACCAATACGAGCCAAACACTCCTGATCTCATGTGTAACTCGTGGGTCTGACAGGAACTTTATGACACGTGTTCTAAAACGTTCTTGCCTGCATAATCATGCTCTAGAAATGTAGTACAAAACATTGCACAAGTCATGCAAAAATTCGAATAATCACCTGTCTGGTGGCCATGACCTATAACGTGCTCCAGGTTGTGCAAAATTATTCTCCTTCTCAATAATACGCTAAAGGGCAAAAGGGTCTAAAAATCAGTCTTCCAGGTACAATCTGAATATCAATAAGACAAAAACCCAAAACAAACAATACCTTTTCCCTCACTCCGCTGATGAAACCTTGGGAAGGGGCACACGCTCAGCATGTTTCACAGGATCAAAACAGAGATGGGAAGTAATTAACCTGTGAAAAGCATATGCACAGCTTACACAATAAAACAGACGACAATCATGCCTAAGAATTTAGTCTATTACTATGGACAAAAGAAAAGATTAATCATATGATCATATGCACAATATCCCACAATCTGATAAAGACTCACAATCTGATGAGAACACTAAACAACAAGTGCGACATGCTATACCTCTTCATCTCTGTGCATAAAATTCATAAACCCCTCATGATGATTATTATGATGGGCACACTTTGGTGCATTTACTGGAAGCATCAAGTAGTTTGGACCCAGCCTATGGCGTTGTGTGTGTGTATCTGAGTAGGAAAAACACCCTTGTTTGGAACATTTTGTCATCTGTATAGTAGATACCAGGAACAATCACCCAGGACAGAAAGCCAGCTGCTCATTCTCATTAAAGAAATTGTCTATGTTCTTGTTCAGTACCATTCTCCCAACAGGCTGCATCACAAGACCAAACGTTAGCTTCTACCCTTTCATGAGATTGACTCGGGTACCATATTTTAATTGTTAGCATGTATATAACATAGAAATGAGAGCCCAAAGAAAAGAATAAATTTGACTCGGCTCATGTAATGTGTCATGAAAAATGAGAGCCCAAAGAAACAGGATTATTAACAGAATATAGCTATAGGTGGATACCATTTTGGTGAATTTGACTGTTTAAGAGTTGTGTTAGATACAGCTAGTCATCCCAAATCTACATAAAATCAAACCAAGCTACATGCTACTCAGATTACCTGCAAAGGGAATAGGTCCTCTGGCCATATCTTGGTATCATCCAACGGGTCAAAATCAAATTTATCCTCATCTGCAGGATTCATAGTCTGGATATAAAGCTTCCATTCAGGGAAATTTCCAGAACTGATGGAATCATATAGGTCCTTTGTGGCATGACTATGATTTGAACCACCCACGATAATAGCTTAAATGTCGTCAAGGAGAAACTTCAAACCACCGTGGGCTTCAATGAAACTTACAGAGTGTCTCTTTCCCTCCCTTGTTTATAAGCTGTAAAAGCAAGAATGTATTGTCAGAATAATATAAATGTCAAAAGCCCAAACGAACTGCCAGAACAATATGTTTAGACCATATCCAGTATGGCTAGAATAATCTCACGATCGCCTGGCCTGCAAATCAAATCCACATTACACCCTGCATTTTATTGCTATTATTTCAAGCTTCTTCAATACCATGTTCATGTGTTCTATATATGCAAATACATGAAGAAATACTTCACTATTAAGAGATGAAAGTTATGACCTTGAATGTATGTACACCAAATCCTTCCATGTGACGATAATTGTAAGGTATTCCCCAGTCATCTAGAATGAAAGTGAACATGTGGCAACTCTCAGGAATATGAGAAAAGAAATCCATGATTCTCCATGGCTCCTGAAGATGGGTCTTTGGATTTGGCTTGAGTGCATGGATCACATCAGGAAACTAAAACCAAAAATTAAACAAAGGTGAGTGTCTACAGATTAATAACTCAAATAATGTAAGCATAATGCACAAGAATGTAAAAGTAACCAGAACCCAACCTTGATACCATCACGAATGAAGAATACTGGAATGTTGTTTCCAACCAAGTCAAAGTTCCTTCCCTTGTATAGAACTTCACAGCAAAGCCCCTTGGATCTCGTAGAGGTTTCAGGACTTCCTCTCAGTGGATTACAGTTGAAAGGGACAATAAGTGGGGTTTGAACCCGAGCACGTAATCGGCACATGTCAGGTGGGATATATCATGTGTGACCTCAAAGAAACCCTTTGCACTTGCACCTCTTGCATGTACAACACGTTCTGGAATTCTCTCCCTGTCAAACTGGGCAAGTTTCTCAACTAGATGGTAGTCTTCAAGCAGCACAGGCCCTGCATTTACAATTACATACAGCTTGTATAAGATGTCCTCATAAGAAAGGTTAATTATTGATAGGTATAGAGTCAGCAGCCAGTAAAATGAAACAAAACAGTCCTCAGACAGACAAAAGTAATGATTGAAAAAAAAAAACCAGATATCTTAGAACATACATAGAAAAACTGACATCCTAATAAACTGAAACTGATGTTCAAAAAGCATGGAGCTAATACCCGAAAAAAATACAGAGGCAGCTACTAATGTGTTTGTATATTGAGGAATACAGAACTGTAGGGCAGACATCAGGAAAAAGGAATATCCCACCAAAATCCAGTGTTGATCGCTACTGTCAACAATAGAGATTTATCACACAAAGTGCACATGACATCAGCTACAGAATGTGGTATATACATATAATGGTTGAGAATTATTCATATATTAAAAGTACCTACCTCTTGCACCCACTGTTAATGACGAATTATTATTCCATACAGGAGCTCCCTGATTGGTGGTCCAGAAAAGGTGAATTGAAGGCACTAGATGGCCGATGCTGCACAGAATAATAGCATATGGTTAAAACACCCATAATCACTCTTAAGTATGTTGAGATCGAGGTTAAAACAACTACTTTTTAGACATTGCCAAACATTTTCTAGATCAACATCCACTAGACTAAAGAGCTAAGAATCTTGTAAAACCTCCTCATATCTGTAGGGAAGCCTCAACAAAGTGTACAAAAGTAAGAATTTGATAATTGTTGGAATCAGGCTGCCATCTACGTCATGGACAAGGACAAACAATTATGAAACTCAAACTCTATAACGTATGCATTTTGTTGAACTCAAATTTCTACCCAGAAACTAGGCAAGAAATAATGCAGCTGAACATAACTAAATATATAAATGAAAAAACGTGCACTTGGATTTTCCTTCAATCTGTGATGGAAGGCATTATCAAATCTTAGTTCAACCTACTTGTAATAAAATTAACACTTATCTCCGATATTATTCCAAGAGTTTCTGGTCTCTAAACTAGGACATAGCAAGCTGATTCCACAAGTTTACAAACCTTTACCTTCATCTAAGTTTGAGAACGTGTTCTTTTCAAAAGATGAAATAAAAGGATGGGGTTTGAAGCAATGGCGCAAGAAACTTACTCGATCGGGATCCATAGCGCTGGCGCAGGGGAGATGTCCGGCAGCAGTCAGAAGTGCTTAATAGAAATGATAGGGGTGGCGGATTGACTTGGAATTGTGGATTGCATCCACGTTGAAGCCTGCATGATCATAACCTATTTTGGGCAACTGTGGTGTGGTCCCTCATAGACATTACCCTTTCCAGAGAGCGCTCTATTTGGCACATTCTTATTTGTGCAGCTGGAAGTAAGTCATTAGTTAGTTCATCAAACTTATCCATTTTGACGAAATCTACATATTTACTCCTTTTACAAAGATTCGATTCTTCTAGGGTGCTCTTACATCTTATTGACATCTTATTGACATGTAGCTATCTTTTTCACGGGTATAAAATACGGTTAGATTTTTGGGTTAAGTTTTTTGAGTTTTTGGGAGAACTTAGGTGGCATAAGCATGTGCTTCACATGAACATATTTCAATGCACGGGCAAAAAATTTAACACATTTTGGGTATGAACAGGCCCGACAACAAAGCGATCACGATCGCAAAAGAATGAGGTCTTAATTGGAATGAGGCAAAATTGATTACTTATGTAATCTACAATTGCAAAATCCGATGGAATTGCTCAAATTCAAAAATGCCTCGGCTTTTCCACATATATCGTAGAGGCGCTGAAGAACCCGACCATATGTTATTCAAATCCGGCATCCCGAAGGATAAAGGCGGAAAAGCATAAATAGAAGAGTTTGAGACAAGGGATTAGAAAGAAGAAAAGTCCTATGCCGGTTCCTAGAGTGTCAGAAATCATGATTTTGCATATGCTCAATAGATCATTTTCACGGTTGAGAGGGAAACCTATCACGCCTAATGTATGAATGCAAAATTTATCTTTGCATCCACTCTTGCATGGTTTTGAGTCATATAACCATATCATTTTTGCTGAAAAAATCCTTATAGGCATCGATCATTTGTATAATAGCACTATATTACTAGATGGTCGATCTTTGGATATCATTCAAAAAGCCATTTAAGGCAGCAATAATAATAGCGATTTGGGCCTTACAATTTAGGCATCCCCATTTTTACACAAACCATATTTGCATGACCATTTAAGCAAAGCGTTAAAATTTGTATCGGTAATGCCATGCGTTTTTGAATCATGACAAGGTCGTTCACGATATAGCGGACCATATGCATAGAGTATATTTTTGTGCCATTAAATTACGGCGACTCAAACCATAGAATAAAACTGAGTTTTTAGGAAGGGAGTAATTTTAGGGACCTTAAAATTTCTTTTTTGGAAATTTTTGAGTGACTTTGGCGGTGTTGGAATTTAGAAATATGATCATATAGATCAAGGATTGATGACATCATAAGTGTCATGTGACCATGCCTAGGTGGTAATCTAGTCATGTGAGGAGACATATCCTCTAGTGTAGAGATGTGTCCTTTTGTAGGTTCTTACCTATATATGTACAAGCCACTTTGGCTCATAGAGACTCATCAATATAATCTTCATTGTTCTCTATATTTAAGAAGCGGACCTGAGAAGTGGCGGGCCAATTAGTGCTTTGCCGAGTCTGCTCAAAATTTCCACAAGAAATTTTATAGGTCCCTCAAATTCTCAGGCAAATTTTCAACTAGCTTGAAATTTAGCCCGGATTCTTGAGGTTTTGAGCTTGATTTTTGCTTTAGAAAGTTCGATTAATCTCGGATTTTGATAGTGTAGGTGCAATAGAGCAGCAAACCCGAGCTTGGATGCAGTATTAGAGGCTGGAGATCAACAAATCTATTGAAAGATGAAATAGAAATAAAGATCTTGTGAGTTTTTTGGCCTCATTTGATTTTTATTTCTTTGAAGCGATTCAAGGTGAAGATTTACGCACAAAACAAAACAAACAAGAGCAATGAAGCTCTGTTTATGGACGTCGATGCCCTAAATCTAACTTTATGAGAAAAAGAATGGTCGATCCGGTATTTTTAGGCTGGAGCATTGGAGAAGCCTTAAATATCAGCGAGCTTGAGTGCTTCTTCAACGTCTGAGAATCAAAGTCGAAAACAAAGGGTTCGTTGTCGCGAAATAGAGTAGGATTGAAACCCAAAAAACCAAAACTTGAAAGTCACCAAAAGGTTTTAAGCTATTTAAAACATAGTGAATAAAATGAAATTTCAAAGGTGGTTGAAATTTCAAGGTGGTCCGAGAAATTCGATTAAGTATTTCGAGACCATGATTTCACATTTCACCATGATACCCGGCCGAATATAAACCATCGGATAGTCGGCGACCATTTGAGCTTGATGGACAACATTTTTTATGCTCTCACAAACGTTTTGCCATACGGGCATGCTACTTTTGATGTTGGTAATTGGTTGCCGGCGCCTACCACCAAAATATGATTGAAGGATGGACAAAGCAAAGTTATGAACCTCGGGTTCCTTACCTTCCATTTATAACTACAAGAAATTTATCGCGAGGGGCCTGCGAACATTTCTCTTTCCCACTTCCCTTGCATTTAGGGAAGTGTAGTAGTATAGGGATATTTGTGGCATGGGATTTGAACCTAATTCTTTTGTTAGACTTGTTGGGGATATTTGTGGCATAGGATTTGAACCTATGCTAATTCTTTTGTTCGACTTGTTTTCTAGTTTGAACTGTGATTATTCAAAGGTATTCTTGAAAGTCTTAGTATCAAAGATAACTAGTTTGAGAGCATTGTTGTGGTATAGCTTTTTTAGAATCTTTGGCTTCTATATGGCTCATGCATTATATGCAAGAAAGATAGACTATGGATTTATATTTCACTAGGTAAGCAATATTGTTTCTTAGAGGTGGGTTATTATGCTTATCCATTGCCTAGGCATTATTGTTTTCTAAGAGTGGGTTATTAGGCTCATCAAGGGACTAAGGGAAATGAAGCATTGGGGTACCAAGGTACAACAATAGCCTTTAGATAATGGGTACCACGAATAAATTTGTTATAAGAAAAAACAATGGTTCGAGAAACACTAAATAAAATTTTGATTTATCTCTGGACTCATGACTTCCACTGTTACTCGTTCTTCTTCTTCACAATCGCTTGATTTCGCTAACCTCTCAACCGTGGGTCAGATCGCTAAAACAATTGCTCAGAAGTAGAATTCACTTTCGCGGTATGCCCTCTTGGATCCCTCGCATGCCAAGCGAGGCGCGATTGATGCAAAGCGGTACGCCATAGAAACACATACATTTCCCGGTAGCCATCTACGTCGCCCAAACATTGGCTCATGCAGCCCTAATTTAAAAACACCCAAAACCCTTTTTTAGGATGGGCACCCTCCATATCCACATCAAATGTGAATACTAATAATGCCCAATTAAGCCTTGACCCAATAATGCGGTGCCCATCCACCTTCTCAGGAGTCTCAAACATGGAGAAAAAATGTAAACTCATCCTTTTACGGCATCTGTGAAGGTTAAAGAAATGCCTCCCTTAATGTCTTTGCCCGTTTCCTTCCTCCATAGCCCGGTACCATTTCCGATCTTAACAGACCCCTAATTCCCTCGTGTAAATCTTCATCAAGGCCACAATGCAAAATTGAATCGAGGCCTTCAATTTGAAATCCACGAGAACTATAGAGAGCTATATTGCCCGCGAGAAACATGGCCTTCAAATCCGGATATTTGCGTGCCGCGAAGCTATTAATGATGGGTTTGAGGCTGCCGTATCTTCTTGAGAGATGAATTTTCAAGCTTTAGGCACCCCATCGGGAAGCCATCTCTAAAATAGCCATTTATGTGTTTACTTATTCTCGTGCTTGGGCGGATTGCCATGTTTCCCCTTCTTCTAAGACCCAAATGCATTTTACGTTAGGCTTACACTAATAAATTGCAAATTGGAGATGCAAATTTTTTTAGCAAATCTTCTCAATCCATTTCTTCAAGCGGTTTCTCTAATTAGCATGGCAAATTGCTTACGAATTGCTATGAAAAATTGACGAGCTTTTTGGCCCAAATTGCGTTATGGAATTGCGGCTTTTACGGATCTTGAAGATGCGTTATCGGACCACCGCGTCTCCGTCTGCAGCTTTTGCATTTGAGAACTTAAAAAAACGTGTGTCTCACAATCCTAACAAAGTGGGAGAAAAATAGAAGTCGCAGAACAAAAAAAAAAAAAAAAAGAGACTTCGTTTATATATGTGTGGATTAAGATTTTCTTATATATTGCGGGAGTTGATCCCTTGTGGCCTTGACAAGTTATGTTCTAGAACACAATCCTTTATATATTATGCTTAGTTGATAATTGTAACTTATTCTCATAACGATTGGGGAGGGATGCAGAAGGAGAAGTGGTTAAAGTAGCACAGGTGGAAGTGCCTCTGCCGTCAAGAGGATGGGGTTTGGCAATCCTAGATTTGGCTTTGCATTCTAAGGTGTTAGTCTCCAAGTTTGTTTGGAGTATTCTCCATGAAAAGGTGTTCTCTCCAGGTGCGACATTGCTTTTCTGAGTCCCTCGGTTGTGGCTTTTCACAAGCCATCAAGTCCACGCATAAAGTTGCCTTGGGCCTTGCTTTACGGTTTGAGGCCGTTCCACCGCAGCGTCACCTTTTCTCAAGGGTGTCTTTGCGGGCTTTGAACATGTCTTGTGCTTTCGGGTAGGCGTGCATTAGTATTTCATCACACTTCTCCTTTTACGTGGGTTCCTCGCCTCGGACATACTTGCCTTTTGCCCCGACTTTACCGCCTTTCGGGCCGTTGAGCCCACGTTGGACTCTCCTGATCTCCACCCTTAGGAATTGGTATTGGCATATGGCCCGGCTCCTTAGGAGTTTTTGGGCCAGCTTCGGCTTAGAAGCGATGTCGAGCTATCGGCGGTAAGTGGCCTCGTATTCCCTTGCATATTCTGTTCTCCTCCGGAAAAGGGTGGTCTTCTTTTGTTGGAAGGTTCATTCGGGGATCGATGAGTCATGTTTTGTTAAGTTCTTGTTACGGGGCGTTGGTTATTCATGATATTTTACCTCCATACGACAAGTGGGCTTTTGAAGCTTCGGGGTTCATGTTGGCTTCCGTCTGGACATGGACTTGGAACTCTCTCCCCACCAAAGGTTAGGGTTCTCTTGTGGCAAGTGGCCGCTACATTAGGGTAAATGTCCTTGTGCATAGATTTAAGCCAATTTGTGAGTTTTTCTTTGCCCTTCTTTGTGGCTCTCATCAAGAGTCCATTGAACATTGTCTAATCTTGTGCCCACATTTTACAAGCTGCATGGGATTCGACCCGAACATTGTTCGGATCGAGGGTTGTATAGCGGAAGATACTTCTTCATGTGTTTCCGACTTCATGGTCCTCTCCTAAAGGCGGGGCTTTCCATCATTGTAAGGCATGGTTGGTTTGGTTGATTTAGGCTTGGCGTCGTTTATGGATTTTCAAGGGATTCAACAACCTTGACCTCTTTTAGTTCCATGACTGGGACATAAGCTATTCGAGTTTTCTTGTATTCTGCTTGGCCTAGAGGAGACAAAGTTTTGCATCTGGCGAGATATTTTTACCGTTGTAAATGCGAATGGGGAGTTTATCGATGATTACTAGAGGTGATTGGAAGTTTACGTAGGGGGATGCACTTATACATAAAGGGGTATGGCATCTGGTTTCTAGGGTAGCAAAAAACCTCCTTGTATACACATTTTAAAAGGCAATTTGACCCTATGTGTATAGATATTGCTCTAGATCGAGTGCCTAAAAAACCCCTAACCCCTAAATTATCGTGCATAAATGGTCAAAAATACCCCTCCGTTGAACTCTCATGGGTTATCACGCTAATGAAAGGTAATCCCAGGGGACATGCACTAGTTTTTTAGTATGGAGTGTTGAGGTGTCTTTTGGGGCATTCTTTTTCCTCACTACTCGTATCATTGCCATTTCTTTTTAATATAAAGCGTCTCAGTTCTTCAAAAAAAACTTATTCTCCTTAACATCTCTAGCAATCTGTGTTGAATCTAGAATCTAGAGCTAGATCACTTGCAGATATTTGGAGGTCCACTAATTGGGCAATGTTGTGACTGCAACATGGAGTATATGCAAAATATATGACATGTCTCGTTAAATTGTTTTAGTTATTTGCTAGATCCATATGCATGCCCTTGGGTTGGATACCCCATAATTTACTAGAGTGCAATGCTAGCACATATCACTAGGACCTCATAGTATAGAAACATCAAGTCTCACATTTTAAGAACATCTTTTGCACCACCCAAAGGTACACAAATCTCCCACAGAGTGAATTGTGAGAAGAGAAATGTTCGACGATTGACGCCAGATAAATTTCTTAAAAGCTTTACTAGTAAATGCTTGGCATTTACATTGTCCTGGCTTTAGCAACAATTTTTTGGAGAACGTCACATAGATAAGGCAATAGGAAAGTTTGGTAAGTGAAAATTCATAGTGCATATGATCATCAATGCAATTCTAATTAGGGAAAACTACCAAAATGCCCTATGAGTTTATGTAATTACCAAAATGCCCTTATGATTTCAAAATTACCAAAATGCTCGACTCAAATAAATATACAAATAAATTACCAATTAAGCCCTATCGTCAAACTTAATTACCAAAATACTCCTATCTGACCTTGTTGTGACACTTACAAAGAGCGGTGTTTCTTGTTGGTTTTAGCGCATGATATTGGAAGCGTCTTACCACCAGCTGCCTTGAACCTCTTGGGCGTCCAAAATCTAAACACATGCATCGGGGAGAAGAATATGTAGAGAAGAAGAGTATCTTTATGGAAGGTGTAATGGAAGAGACACAATGCATGGGGTTGCGGGGCTCCAATTTTGTGACTTTTTTTTTTTGTTGAATTTAAACTTCTATTCTTTTGGTAATTATGTTTGATGTGTAGGGGCAAATTGGTAATTTGTTTGTATCTTTATTTTATCTGATGTATTTATTTGAGCCGGGCATTTTGGTAATTTTGAAACTCATAAGGGCATTTTGGTAATTACATGAACTCATAAGGATATTTTTGGTAGTTTTCCTTCTAATTACTTGGGGAGACAACTTGCTATCTTGGGAATTTTATATTCTTGGGAGAGCAATGAGGGCCTGTGTCTATTGGACTTCATGGATTATGGCAAAAGGAGAGATATTAAACCTCTTGGAATGTAGAAAATACAAGTTGCCTCAGAATTAAGACACTCAAAGTGGAAGCAAGTGTGTGGGGTTCAGCCAGAAAGCCCTATGGCATTGGCTAATCCTCTTGAAATGTAGGAAATAGAAGTTGCCACAGAATTAAGACTCTCAAAGTGGAAGCGTGTGTGTGCCGGCCAGAAAGCCAATAATCTATGGTGGTTGGCTAATGACATATAAATTATATTTCAAATGATAGATCCCTTTGGGATGGAACTATACATAGTCAGGACTACGGATAGTCTCTAACTTCGAGACATGGTTGTTTTAGGACTAGAGTTTGTGGCGTTCCAAGTATTTATACAAGATATGTATGCATACCATGACCGCGTCCACCCGGCATGTACTAGGCCTAGGGGCCCAAGTGGGGTTCACCTAAAATGACCAATGGATAATTATGGATTTTATTGGCATAATTAACCTAATTATGCTAATTTGGTCTAATTAACTAAATATCACCAATGAGGGGATGCCACCTTGGCCCAAATCGATTGGCCAGGAGGGACTTGCTATTTTGGTTGGAAAAATAGGGGCCCTACCCCCCATTTCAACCCAAATTCGAATTGGAGAGTGAGGAGGAGCAACGACTACCGACTTTAGCCCATTTTTGCCAATACCTACCAACGACCTCAAGCTATGGAAGCCTTAGTTACAACTCCGACCAAAGAGACCTGGTTAGTCTTTAGATAGCTTCTATTCTGCTGACAATTCTTTGAATAGATGGAATGATTAAATTCTCTTTTGTATGTTGTTCTGGATACTTAGATGGTGTTTATATTCGTTATTTCCGCTTCTTTCGTGTATTGGGAATTACGGGAAGGGTAGAGACCTAAAAGCCTCTTAGCAGTAGAGATGTCTCTAGCTAGACCCCTTAATACCCAATAATTGCGGCATATGCACAAGAGCCAACCTGCTGTGGATGCTATGATGTGGTTCAGCACCAGATAACGAGTATGATGGTGAATCGGGGGTGGGGTCTTGCCTAGCGTGGCTGGGGACTTCTGTGTGCTAGGCTTATAGCCGGTCACCATGTGTGGGCCGAGTATGGGTCTGACACTCTCTGGGTCGCTGGGATATGCCTATATGGACGCCCTGGACTCGAACGGGCAGGTGAGCCGCCTTTAGATTTAGGGAAGTAAGTGGGAGTGAGGCGAATCACGCGGGTCGTGATGCGGCCGTGTTCTCTAGCACACCAGGGGATCCGCCATGTTAGGAAGCGAGGCGCCTCCTTGACTTGCCTCATGGACCGGGAGATGTAACCCGGAGTAGTCCCCAAGGTGATTCCTTGGGATTGCATCTCAGAGGGCTACAAACACGTCATAGCATGATTGACTATATCGCAAAAGTGTGGTGGAGGGGCGATGGAGTGGACTACCTAGCCATTGTCATATGCCAGCAAAGCGCCATGTTATACTTCCGTCTATTGACATCTTGTGACCCAAACCATCGGTTGACCCCTTTGGAGTCTCGAGCCTGGGGTTAGCGCCTTGTCATGGCGTTTATTTCATGTATTATGGTTGTCTTTTTCTTTTGTTGATGATGAAGGATGGGCCACTCTTATTGGTGGTATATTATTTTAGCATGATTGTTGTATGCTAACGTGTATGTATTGCTTCCGTATATAGGATTTTCCATAGAGGGCGTGGGGACGAATGACAACTCCAGAAATGTTCCTGCTTTCGGACACTTGGCCATCCCAAGTGGTCCGAGTATGACAAAGGGCCTTACCCGGGGGATGTAGTAAGCCATGGGAGGAATTTCCATGTTTGTGCGATGGGAGCATCGTGCATAGATGCAGGGCGTCTGAGTTTTACTACTAGAGCAAAGGCCTAGAAGCAATGATGTTTGGTTGCGGTGCAAAAAACATGTCCCGTGCATGTTGCATGCGCATGCAAACAAGCACATGTAAGAATGCATCCCCTCCATGCCAAAAGCGGACTTGAAAACCAACTTTTAAATATGTTTTGTAAAGTAGACAAAGACAATCAATCGAGAATGAAATTTATATTTATAAATGCATTACTTGTTGCATGACCTTCTGTATAAACAAATGTAGAAAAAAGGGGACGATCCAACAATATGTTATAATTTGTTAATCGTAAAGACAAGAAATTTATCATGATGGCGCACATTTCTCTTTCTCGACTTTCTTGTTATGTAGGACGGCATGGGGGAAGCCATTCTTGCTGCCACTATAACCTGCAGAGGGGGCAGCGAGAATGGCTTCCTCCATGTCGATTCGGCTTTATTTATCAAGGTAAAGGCCCGGTTCGGATTCTGAGTTTTGGTGGGGCAATATGTCATTCTTGACAAGAATGATTCAAGAAGCTGCAAGAACGGTGATCCACTTACCTTGACGTGCTTAGGAAAGTAATGCCCCCTCTACCGACATGCCTATTGACTAGTTGGGTTTAAACACATGTATAGAACTTCAAACTCTCAATATAAGAAAGTTTATTATTTTCTATGTTAGCACATGTAAGAATGCTTGTCGCCTACTCATGCCAAAAATGGATCAGGGGGCTAAGTACAAATGAGAGTTTATATTAACATATTAACACAAGGGGATCATAGGTAGAGACCACTTGGATGTCATATCTGGGAGTTTATTTTTCTGCCAATAATTGTAGAGTTCTGGCATTGAGTTAGCCCCATGTTTGGGCTGTCAGTGCTTGAACAGGTGTGGGATGGAGTGATAATTCTAGTGAACGTAACTCTCTAAGTGGTTGGAAAACATCGTTGTGACGTGAGCCTAGGAGCTTGGGATTCCCATAGCAAAACTGAAAAACATGTTCAATCTGGAAGTCGCATTGATGGGTTATCACACCATAAATAGAAGGATGTGAGATTCAACAGAGAACTTGATAGATTAGGTAATTTGACAGGATTCTACTCCTCTTTTAGGTGTCATTGGGTACATGGATAACTGATGTCAATAACATTGGTGCAAGTGTATTAGTTATCCAAAGCTAATTGAGAAGGAAAACCTAGATGTGGAACAAAAGTTGTCTCTCTTACCTACCCTCTAGAGAAGATTGACGATCTCCCTTATAGTACCCACATGACAGGGAAGAAGAAATGATGCTCTCTAGAGTACACTACCTGGGTGAATCCCTCTACATTCTTTTACAATTCTTTCTACCTTCTCTTACAAGGAGACTTTATGTATTCTATCTTATATATTAATACCTCTATGCCTTTAAACCTCCAAAAAAAAGACTTTTTTTTTCGGGGAGGGGGAGGGGGGATTTATATAGCTCAATTTTCTTTAGCTCCTTCTAAAGGCCGATGGGTCTAAGATAAATGCTTCTTTGGTATTTTTCCCAAACCAATCTCAAATTAAGAATCCCTCTGCATCTTCAGTCTTTTAGGTATGATATGCTTGTTTCAAAAAGTTCATGTAGTTTCAAAAGGGCGAAACAAAGGGCGTGTTGAAATCAAAATACTTTTTTTTTTTTTTTTTTGAAGGATAAGTATATTTAAATCCATTATGGTAAAGTTACATGGATAGCTAATAGTAGCTTTTTAGAAAGGGTAGGTTAGGGACCACAAAAATAAGGAACTATCAAAAACAAAATATAACATAAAAAAAGTCTTGGCAAATCAAGAAAGTATGGTAACCCGCCTTGAGGTGATCAAATCCCAAAAATCTTCCTTCTTAGGCTCCCTTTTAGAGTGATCCTTTCTTCCCATCCCCTTATTGGCTACAATGAATAGGCAATAGGGCATTTGCGAGATGAGCCTTTCCGTGATTAAATCTCTTTTTTGTCTTTAGCGGTTACACAGGATGTATCTCTTTTCATCAAAGTAGGATGTGCAGGCGCAATTACAGTGGCAGTCTTCTCCATGATCATTGAAAACTTCAACTCCAAACTGAGCGAGCCACAGTGCATTTGCATGGAGATTCATTCTCTTCCATTTCAGCCTTTTGAACATGATTAAGGTATTACCTGCAGGCAGAAGAACACCAAAATTAGAAATACAATTCAACATAAATTCTGATTTCCATAGACTTCCAACACCCAATTTATGTCATATTGGGTTTGTTTAATTATGGCATTGGGCGAGATGATTTCCTCCTTGAAGATCAAGGTGTTCCTTCCCTTCCACATTCTCCATAGGAGAATGTACCTTCTCCATGCAACTGGATTATCAGGAAAAAGAGCTCGATAGCATGCATATGGGATAAGCACGAATATTTAGCTCAGGTTTACGCTAATTCTAGGATCCATTCGCCCATAGCGGTTTTAAACAAATGTTCTTCATCTTCACGACCGCAAACATCTAACACATATGTCGAATTAGACATGTTGAGCCTCCATCTCTTTTTTGTTAGTAGCAAGAGCTCGTGCGAGTTGCCACATGAATGCCTTGATTTTTAGGATGAATTGGACTTTTCCACATAAAGGTCAAATTCACAGAAACTCTGTCGGTCGATATTCCATTTCATATGAATGGATATTTCTTGGTGCTGCTTCAAATACACGTAGGGCTAAGCTCACTCTTGAACGGAAAAACCATTAATATGCCAAAGAATATTAGTATCATGTCACACTCCATTATCCGACCTTTGAGATATACTAATGAAGAGTTGACTGAGTCCTCTCAAAGGTCTGCAAGAGTGGATTCCCGGTAGTCGAAATCATCAATAATGTCCCTAATGTAGATAATACCTCATTCAATCGCTTGGTTAATTTAGGGAAATTAGTGGCAAGACATGTATTAGGGTCATCCAAAATAAGGAAGGGCTCCAGAAGATGGGCTGATCCTCGTGAAAGCCCTTCTTTCCATGTGTACATACCTTGACTTTAAGCCAAGCTCTAATCCATTTCTTGATTATCCAGGGCATGGTGGCGGGGGCGATAAACTCAAAATAGATGCTATGAGGCAAGCGCATTTTGAGGCTTCTCCAACCAAGGGATGACATTTTCTAATGTAATGGGAAATGAGAACACTCCGCGAGGGTGATTAATTATTGCAAGCCACGAAAAATGCTTAGCGACCAAAGCGTTGGCACTGCTTCTCTATGTTGATGACTCCTAGACCTCCCTTCTTTTTATGCTTGCAACATTCTTCCATAGAGATAGGGATCCAACACCTCCTACTTGAACCACCTGCAATGAACCTTCCAAGGATACTCTGCATTTTAGCAAGGACCTTCTTAGGGGCCATAATAATGGAGGACTGGTAAATCTGAGAGGAGGAGATGACAGAATTTGCTAGAATGGCTCTCCCATTTTTAGATAAAAACTTAGAGTTAAGGGAGTCGACCTTTCTGTAAAATTTGTCAATCAGGTCTTCCCAAAGATCAGAAGCATTAATTCTAATGGCATAAGGAATACCTAGAATTTTCGTTTTGGTATTAGGGGAGAGATACATACATCCCAAACTTGCTGCTGCAATCTCACCCTCCTCTTGATGCCTTGAAATCAGCCTTTGGTTTTGTTGGGATTAATTTTACTTTAGAGCATTTTGCAGTCCCAATATAGCATGAGTATTCTGAATGGATTGATCCTCCAACTCAAGGAATGTATCATCTGCAAAATGGACATTGAGAATCTCGTTTGTCTCCTGGGAGGGAAGACTGAGACCCTTAATTAATTTGAGGTCTTTTGCCCTCTTGAAATTGCTATTTAAGCCTTCCATCACAATTAAAAAAAGGAAAGGTGCAAGAGGGCAACCTTGCTTGACCCCCCACAATATCAAAGAAAGGACTACATTCACCATTTTATAAGAACTGGGATCTAGAGTTCTTAAGAATAGCTTGGAAGATGTAGATTACATTATCGAGAAACCAAGCTTTTACAACACCAACGTAGAGAAAAGCCCAACTTCATCAGGTGTCAAAGGCCTTTGTAATGTCTAATTTAAGGAGGCCAATTGACTGATTAGAATCTTTGGCCCAGGAGATACCTAGAGAAGCTGCAGCCACATTATCAAGGATAAACCTCCCCCTGAGATAGGCACTTTGAGTATTGCTGATAACATTCTCCAGAATAGGTTTGAGTCTGGCAGTAATGGTACCTGTAATTAACTTATAAACCACATTGGTCAGAGAGATAGGTCTGTAATCAGAGAAGGTAATTGGGAGCTCAATCTTGGGGATGAGGCCCAGGGCAATTAAACTTATATTGATTCTGCAGTCCAGATATTTGGTTATTAAAAACTCATTGGCCAGAGAGACAATATCTCTACCAAGAATTCCCCAAGATTTCTTGAAGAACTCAGCTGGGAGACCATCAGGGCCTGGAGTCTTACCATTCTCCATCTCTTGGAGAACCTTGAGCATTTCATCATAGGTGAAAGGCCTGGATAAACTATCATTCATCTGCTCAGTCACTTTCTGCTGGATATGCACAAAATTCTCTATGTATTCCCCTCTGATATTCTCCTCAGTACCCATGATCCTGGAGAAGTGATCTTTGGCAGCACCCTTAAGCTGAGTGTCATCCTCGATATTGTTACCTTCCCAAAGAATGCTATAGATGTGATTTTTCTTAACTCTGCCTTTGGCTTTGATGAAGAAATACTTTGAGTTGCTCCTTTCATCCTCCTTGAGCTTCTTGACCTTTGCCTTGATCTTCCAGCCCCTGGCTATTCTAATTTCTTCTCTTTCTATCTGGATTTTGATGTCATCTCTTTGTTGACCTTGAGCCAAGTTTAGCTGGGATCTTAGGTCTTGAAGATGGGCAGTATTACTTCTATGGACATCTTTCCCCCAAACTTTGAGCCAGTTCTTGATTCTCTTGGAAACCTTGACCCACCAATCCATCCAACCTCGGTTACCAGAAGGTTTCTCCTCCTGAGAAATGATTTGCTGAAGATTAGGCAGAAAAACATCCTGCTCAAGAAGATTGGTGTTCAACTTGAAGTAAGAATTTCTTTTCCTCTGGCCACTGGTGCCACTTATGTTAATGAGTTGAGGGAAATGATCAGAGAGAGTATAATTAGCGAGGTTAGTAACTCTAGAGCTGTTACTCCATAAGGTTTCACTGAGATAGAATCTGTCATGGAGACAACAGACTGGCTGATCTCTATGATCATTCCAACTATAAGAGTTGGGAACAACCCTGGCCAAAGAGAGGTGGTGAGAAGAAAGGAGAGAATTCCAGCTAGTGAACTCGTTATCAGTTAGGGGCCTGAAATTAGTACTTCTCATATAACTATGGGTGACCATATTAAAATCACCAGCTAGGATGCACTCATCATAGGGAATTATTTCTAAACTCCTATTAATAACCTCCCACAAGTTGACTCTATCAGGGGGCTGATGATAAGCATACACATTAATAAAAACAATTTTTTTGTCACCAATTTTCCCAGGAATTATCTGCCATCTCCTGCTATTATCATTAACCATCTGGATGTCTATAAAGTTGAGCCTATTGCTCCAAGCTATAGTAATGCCAGCAGAAGTATTATTAGCTTTGAGAGACCAATGCTGGAAGTTAGCAGGAAGAATATCTCTAATGATAAAATTGACGTTATCATCATGAATCTTATGCTCTTGAAAGAATATAAAATCTAAATTCATAGAACTAAGGCAAACGTTCAATCTACTTCTTTTGAGATTCAAATTGATGCCTTGGATGTTCCAAGTGATACCTTTAAGACTTATATCCATTGGAGGGGAGGAGGATCTTCCTTGGGGATCTTCTTGGAGGTCCCAGAGAATAGTCTTTAGAGAGTTTCTTTCCCCTTTTTCTTATATTGTTGACTGTAGACCAGGCCTCCTCTTCCAGAGTGGAGGACTTGCTGCTGATATGAAATTCCAAATCATCCTCCGAGTCTTCCTTCCTGGTGTCCTCATAAATGCCACAATTGTCATTTAACATACCAAGATCAAGAGTAGAGATGCTCATATCAACAGGATCAACTTTAATCATTACTTTGGAGGGAAATTGGAATATAATACCTCTATCTTGAAAATACATACCATGGGAGTTCTTGATACTAGTATTTAATTCAACCCTGGTATTGTGATTTTCTTTATGAACATAGCCTTTACTAGTGCTGCAGTCAGTCTTGACGATGTAATTGTCTTCCATGAGCTTAGCCTTAGGCCTCCAAACCTACTTACTTTGATGTGTTTCCACATCTTTCTGTACTTTAATATCCTTATACTGCTCTTTGGGAGGAGCTTGAGAGCTTTTGGCCAGAGGCATTTTAGAATATAAAATGTTAAGATTGAACATACCTCTGTTGGGGATTTTACAGGGAATACAATCCTTCCAGTTTGAAAAGATTTTCTTCTGAATGCAAACAGAGGGAAAATTCGTTTGAGGAATGGCGACCTGAATAATTTTTCCTAAGCTACTAGCAATGGTTTTGAGATGGGAAACAGTCCAGCAACCCGTGGGTAGATTCGAACAGGAGATCCAAGTGGTTGTGGCAATTGTGGAGAAGTCCCCTGGAATATAAGAAGGATCCCATTTCATGATATATACAGGATATCCTGAAATGAGGGAGATCTTTCTGGTGAGAATCAAAGAGACATTCCTTTCCTCCTTGCAAATGATCTGAAAGGTCTTACTATCCATTTTAAGAATGGAGAGGATAGGAATCAAGAGGGATTTGGTAATCCAGTATTTGACAATGCTAATGGAGGGACAATTTTGAGGGAAATGGACAAGAATCCCGTGATTGATATATCTGATATTAGCCGAATTGTCAATAATTTCACTGAGATCAAGGAAACTCTTCATCTCATTAGTATCATTTTCCTTACCATCAGAGTCAGTGGCAACATTAATAGAATTGAAAGAATTGAGTAAAACATTTTTGTAGGAGTTACCATTGATCTTGTCATATTTCCCCATGATGGGGACGGATGACTTCAGAGTTTGCTTGGAGACCTTTGTTTTGTTCTTGTCCATATTACGTTTCCTTGATCTTTGGTGCGGTTTTGGCATTCCGGTTAGCCTGGTCGATCGGGTGAAAATAGCTATTACTGTCAGCAATTTTACATTTGGTAGCAGTTTCAAGCGGGAGTTGGTAGGTTTTGTAATCCATTTCCACTTCCTTCAGGGTATCAGCGGCAAAGGGGGGAAGTCTATTTTTGAAGCCTTTCTGAAAGTTTTCTATAATATGGTCGTCGGCTTCCTCCCAGATTTTCACCAGACGGAAGGAGGCTTTGGATTTCCACCCCAGATCCTCGAGTTCTTCGACCAAACCTTTTGTTGCTTGCAGCATTTCTGTCATAGATCTCCTGAAAATTTGGTTCTTGAGGCTGCAGCAGTCCTCTTTCGAATGCCCCGTTTTAACTCTGATAAGTTGGTATAAGAGGATGTCCATTTCTTGGATCTTTTGAAGCATCTGCCAAGCAAGATCTCGATCATTAGCTTTGCCCTCTTTGTATTGGTTCTCCAGCCTCTGCATTTCGAGTTTGCACACCAAAATCTGCTCTTCTTTCTGTACTCCCATGCATTCTGCTGCTGCTTCTTGTTGTTCTCTTATAATGTCGAAAGCAGCTTTAAGTTCCTTCATTTTAATCCAAGTTTGATCTTTTTTGTCATCCAGAACGAATATCTGATCCCAACTTTGAATGAGCAAAATTGGATCAGTGTCCTTGTACTCATAAGGCACTCTCGCTGAGGAAGAAGAACCCTCAACTGCCGGTTTGCTTGTCGATCCCTTGGTTCTCATAATGCAACAGCGAAACGGGGAACAAGCGACAAAGAAAGGAGAAAAGAAAGCGAGCAGAAAAGGATCTAAAAGGAAGGGAGAAAGGAAATGCAAAAGGGGGCGGAAGAAAGGAAAAGGGGAAAAGAAGACAGGAGAAGGAAATGATTGATAAAAAAGAGGAAAGCTGCCCAAACAATCAAGGACCCCTCGTACCCTGAACCATCTGCAAGGATCTAGCAGGGGGGAGGGTCCCATCAACCGTTAGAGGAACAGCCAAATTTAAAAAAAAAGAAAAACTAGCAAGAAAAAATAAACAGAGGGAAAGAAAAAGAAAGAAACAGAAGGGGAACCAAGATCTCGGAACAGTCAATTAGCTGCCCCAAACCTCCAAACCACAACTCCTAGATCCCCAAAGACTTCTGCTGGCTGGAGATCGAAGAAATTAGCCCAGTGATAGAGAGGTTCAGTTCCAAATTCTATAGGAACCTCTAAAAGAAAGAGATTCCTCTCAAATGTGTTGCCCAAAGCAAGATATGACTGAGAGTTGTGGGCAGAAACTCTAAGGGAACCGATTCTGTCAAAGCACAAAATGCAGAGAAAAAACTTGTTAAAGAATTCAAAATCTGCTCTACAATGGAGATGCCAAGGCAGTCGAATTGGGCGGTTGGGGTTCTGACGACGAATTTTTTTTTTTTTTTTTTTTTAATTATGACTATGCCTATTCTATATGATAGTAAATTTCTAGTTACCATTTTGAGTTGTGAACTTCCCTTGGCTATTACATGCATAGTTCAAAATCACATGCTCTAATGGCATTTATAGTATGAGCCACTATTCCAACGTATGCATTTATTTTTAAGAAAGAGAGATCCACTTTTTCCTTATTAAAAAGTTGCATGATACATGCATGTTTACCACTTGTTGACCATTTCTTTTGCATGCATTTCTAAGTTCATGGAATTCCAATGGGGTTAATTCCACACATTTGCATATGGAAGGCAATTGCACGTTCCCCTTCTTTTTGCACAGGTATGGAAAATCATTTGCTATCTTTATTTATGGTTTTTCTATTGTCTTGGCCGATCACAGGTGATAATATCTCACATATATACCTAAACGTAACCCTAATATTTAGGGTTCCCAAATGTCTTCAAAGCGGCTTCCTAATACGGGTGAAAATATCGTTACCCTGGTTTTGGTTGATTCCATCGCGAATAATACTTTCCCCGCGGAATCACGCGGACCCTCCGACAACGGGATCCGATTCCGGAGTCCCCGATATCCGTGCGGCGCTAAAGGGTGCATCCCGACCGCTATTTTATACCTTCCGTGGAATCACCTCCGCTAAATACCGGCGGGGACGGAATCACCCCCTTTATTCCATGCGGCGAATCACCATCTACAATATCTCGGTAAAAATTCAAATTTTTACGCCCCATTGTGGGGTTTTTTTTTGCTATGGCGCCTTCCTATTTGGGTTTTTCCGGCTATGGCGGCTTGTTCCGGCCGATTTGAGGAGAAGATGGAGGAGAAGATGGAAGCATCGGTGGGGGGAATTCTGTAGGGAGTGCAGCCGACTCCGTTTCAGAGCCCACAATGAATCGGAAGATTTTCCTCTACTTCCAGGCTCATCTGGGTCCTTTGTTTCTTCCCAAATCGAGCCTTCTTTTCTGCGAGTCGTCAGACTCGCCAATCCGAAAAACTCCGGCGACGATTTGAAGACCGGCTTGCTCGATTAAATAGGCAATCTGTTTGGGCAGATGTTAGCCTCATAGAACATGTCCTTGTCTGCGCCTAATTTGACGAAGAAAAAGCAGCGACCTTGTTGTGTTCCTTGGGTTTGGGTTTGGAATCTGCCCCCGAGCTTGAATCCGTTATGGTGGAAATCCCTGAAATTTCACTTTCTAGGCATCAAGAGGGTTCTTTTATCTTTCCCTCTGTGTTGATTTGTTTTGTTGACAATAGGACCAACCCATAAGAGCAGAACGGCATCAAAGAAGGAGATTTGTTTTTGAAGTGGTATGGCGGTAATGCGGCAGCTGCCATCGACCCTTCAAAGCGAGAATATTCTGAAGAATATTTGGCCCGCGCTTCAAGCTCTGAATCTTAAATTCATCCAGCTTGATACAGAGGAGGAGCGCCTTCAGCTCAAAATCCAGAAGCGAAAAAATGAGTGTTGGCCAGAACTCTGCAATCGCCCAATTTTTTTCTAAACCCTAGGCTTTGTTTTCAAACCTGACAGTGCACCCGGCAGTCCATTTGGGAAAGAAGGTGCACTTCTGGTCATTGCTTGTTGGCTTCTGCAGCAAAATAGACCCTTGTAACAGCTTTCTTCAATGGTAATTTTCCTACAGAAAGAGAAGAGAAGACAGGTATTTCCGACCCTGATGCCCCTAAATTTGTTTCACAGATTAATGGCAGCAAGCAATGGGGTTTCTGTTTCTGTTGTTGAATCTGGAGAAAAAATGGTGTTCTATTCCATTTTTTGGCATTAAAAAAGGCATGTTTCTTGTTTCTTATTCTTGCTTTGAAGCCATGGCATTGCGGATATTGGCAAGGGGTTCAAATCCCCAACTAGAAATGTTCTTGCACAGCATAACAATGGACATGCACACACAAAATGGAGTAAGCCCCAGCTTGTTTTTTTCCATCATTGGTTTATCATTCATGATCTTCAAGTAATATAGGCTTCGCTTAAACCATCCTCAACCATTTTTTATGGAATCCGGCATAAACTTAAATGCAATTTGAATCATCATGAATTTTTCCTCCCCTTACTAACGAGATTCAAAGGTCTTCGGTGATTCCTTCAGAAGAATAGTGCTGCGGTGATTCTACGGGGGAGAATATTATCGCTGATTCCACGGGGAGAATATTTATGGCGGATTCTCTGGGGAGAATATTATGCGTCTTGTGGTGATTCCACGGGAGGAATATTCTACAGCGGTGATTCTCATTTAGGGGAGAATATTATCGTACCTTGGTGATTCTCACGGGGAGAATATTACGGTATGCAAGGATTCCACTCCGGCAGATCAATTCCTTGTGATTCGGGCGTAGAATAAAAGGTTAGTGATTCCATCCGGCGACATTTATGACGTGATTCGGCGAAGGTATAAAATGGAGCCTGCTGCAACGGATAACCAGCGGATGGGTGCGGATAACAGGCGAGGAGGGTTAGTGATTCAGCGGGAGAGTATCACCGCCGATGGAATCACCAAAACGAGTGGATATTTTCACCCTCTAATAATGCCGCCATATTACATTATCCTCTATTCTCCTTTATTCTGATTGCTATAGACCCACGTAAGCATTCGCTCGATCCTCTCCAACCGGCATTGAGATCCTTATCGTTAGAAGATCGAGCTCTTAATCTGTTCTCTTCTTATTTTTGCAAGCATAAGCACTACATGCATATCTCTCGTTTATGCAAACCGAACTCTGGCAAAATGAACACCTTATGCTTCTAGCAATAGGAATATTTTCAAGTTTGTACAGGCTGGTAGCAGCTGTGTAGAACGAAGCCATGGAAGCATCAAGTTCCTGATATTCAACTAGATAAGGACCATGGGTCACATCCCGAACACGTTCAGGTAATATAGACACTGAATATATATATATTCATATCTTAGATAGCAAGAAGTGCAATGTTTGGTTGAACAGAAAGTTTTTTCCACACATATACATCAGCTTTATTTACACCTCATAGAAGGCAGATAACATCATATTTAGCATATTTCAAAGCTAAAAACTCTGGTTAAAGCGTATGCAGAGAGGCTTTTCCGTCTTTTACATAACAGATGTTTGGGAAACCCTTGCAAACATCTTTCTATCCTTATGATAACAGGCCAGCTTAGAGAATGCTTGTTTTTCAACTGTTACACCACAGTTGAGTATTCTTGGCAGTCTATTAATCGACATATGATCGGTGAAACTAACAGCGGTGATATATGTTTAAACATTGGGTTGCTTTGTACCTTTTAGACTACTGTACGTAAAGGAAATTACATATATTGTTCCTTCCATTCTCTATGTTTTTCTAGCTAACAGGGCAAAAAGGCTACAAAGGCTGATCGGCTATAAACCGAGAGGCTCCATTGTACCTTTTGGCCCTTCAATCATTACCATTTTACATGCTAATGTTTTGATGATTGGCTGCAGGTAACAGACCTCTCCTGCTTTTGTCGTTGTTTTGTGTTTGTTAGTTGGAGTACTGAAAATGGAAGTGGAGATAAGCATGCGGTCTGCTAATTTTCTACTGTGGAAGAACCGTCTCCATAAATCATGACATTAAGTTACTCTTCAAAACTTGTAAAGGTTTAAACAAGTTGGGTATGCTCTGCTCTAGTGAAGGCATTTCATATGGTCTCTGTACATTCAAGCCATAGTTTAATCTTGCTGGAAAGGCTTTCTTCATTGCCATTTCTTAGTTTGCAGCGTTACTTGTAGCTGCTTTACTTGTAGCTGCTGTTAAATATTTTCCTCTCAAACATTATGTAAATTTCATCCATACATTACTGGATTTATGAGAATGCCTTCTATTATATAGTCGGTCTAATAAATCATGGCAATAACATACTGATTGGTTGCTGCTAAAATAAGTTACAAATTATTTTTCTTCTTGCAATGATTATTCCCTTGCATGTGCAATTTATTTTTCCAGTGGGCTTCGTTCAGCTTTGTCCTGATTTAATGACTCTAATGGTACTTGTCTGCATTTGATATTTGAAATACAGTCAATTAGTCAATTGGACAGTTTGACTCTTTGGCCTAAGTTCTTTGGCCTAGTTTGTTATATCAATGGACAGAAACTTCTTGGGCTTGTAAAAAGCTGAGTTTATAAATAATAGATAATCTGGTTCAAAGGTTATTCTTGACTTATCTATTCATTGGTTTTGGTAATTTCTAGTCCAAAGGTTTTAGAGGCTAAAGGACAATAAGTACCAGATAATTCTTACGTAAGTTTGAATCTGGGTTGATAATACAATCCTTGGGATTGACCGAGGATTGATGTCAGACCTAGGATTCTAGGTTTGGCTGGGTTTTTTTTAGACACTTCAACTCCTTGGTATAACCAGGGTTGCTTATGTCCTTTAGCCTCAGCCTTGTAAAGGAAATAAGTAACAAAAGATTGCATGATACTCACATTGATCTGACTTTGTTTCAGGATAAAAGCAAGTACATTGAAAAACGTGGACTTTGAAGTTGTCCCTACATGAAATAATGAGCTGACTGCATTGGGGTAAGAAGTTAATAAAATGGAGTACACAATGATAGCTATCTAGAGGAGATGGACTTTGTGTCATCTCTCCACACAGTACAAAGGGAGCGCCAGTTGCAAATAAAAAAAGGAAATGTTGGACATGGACGTACTATCGAGTGCGAATTTTTAGAGGGTTTTTTTTGGAAGGGTTTAGAGGGTTTTTAAGATTGTCACATCAAATTTTGCTTTTGCCAATGGTTTTGAGGTGTAGAAGATGCAATTGAAGACTCCATACTATAGAAAATAACACTGCATTAAAGTATGTAGAAGTAGTTTAAAAGAAATAGTTTGAAGTAAACTATGGAAGACAAAATACTATAATCCATAATAATGTTATGAAAACCTAGACGACATGAAGTCCTCATCCTTCTTCACACTCGTCATCTACAAGTAGACAACGCATACGTCTTCTTTCCTTCTGAACTGGAGATTCCCTTTTTGACAAAACTGAAGCCATTGATTCTGCATACACAGGAAGAATGCTAATACGTTAAAAAAGATAAGTAGTACTACCATAATGGCTAAAAATTTACAAAGAGAAATAAACGAACGCACTATGAGGGTTCTTCATCTTCCTCTGCCACTTCGTCATCTGAATCCCCGGGAAGCTCGTAATTCTTCTCATCATACTTTTTTGAACCACTTGCAAGGGCTGAAAGACGAGATGCATTTACATGTTCCACTAACATTCTATCATTGTCTAACCCATAGCAATGACGAGATAAGATAGCAGATGCTACTATTGCTGAACCCGTTCCACTAAGTAAGTCCAATACCAGGCCTTCTCTTGGACTAAAATTCTCAATAATGAACTCCATGAACGAAATGGACTTCTCGGTGGATTTCCTACCTGTGGTAGCAGGGCTTGCAGTAAGCTTACTGCCGTCCATGAAGAAATGAGCAAGTGATTGCTTGGAGAGTGTTAGACGTTTGTCTGAAATGGACAAATATTAACCAAGATATATTAAAATTAAGAAACACATGAAATCAATATACATGAGATACGATAGTTTAAAATAAGATAGATAAAATAAAAAATCACTTACTTGAGAACTGAACATTGTCTTGGATGCTTGGAGAGGTGCCCTTTCTAAACCAAACAGTTACCAGCAAGACATTGCTTGTAAACTTTCCAAATCTGTCCTTCATGTATCCAAAAGGTTCTTTCTGATGCAAGAAGTAAGTTCTGAAGGTCTCCAAGCATTTTAATCTTGCCTCTTTCTCTACTGTCCTTGCTTGTTCAACCGAACAAATAGAAACCAACCAACCATCATCATCAAGGCATAATGTCCCAAAAGAGAAAGCTGCTTGAATTAAGGAAGTATTGCATACGTTCCATGGTGGAATCTCAAAATACTCCTCGCAAGGCATGTTATTTGTAGGGAAATCAATAATAACTAATTCAAATTCCCAATCTCTGACATTACCACTTCTCTCGTACTCATGTGGCTTCCTAGCATGCCTTTTTGCAAATTCTCTAACGTCTTGAAAAACCGGAGCATCGACCTTCTTTGAATATTGTTCATAGGCACGCAAGATGTCTCCACAATGCAATTCAAGCGAGGTGTTGGAGACCACCTTGGAAATGTCGAAGGGGTGGACATCTTCCTCGGCATCGACAAAATCCAGATCGATTGTTGTACCAGCTGCCACACATGTAACACGGTGTCACATGGTTGTAAAAAATCAATATGTACATGAATGCAAATAAATAATGATAATTATTTACCAGAAATTTCGTGTGACTTCTCTTGCTTTCTTCTCTTTCTTTTTAGAACTCCTTTATCAAGTGGATCATCCAAACTTGTTTTTGTCTTTCCAGGTGAATCCACTTTTCTTTTAAGACCCGGAACTTTCACATTTGCCTTATACTCCTCCTCTTCACTCAATGGATATTCTCCAATAGCAAAATCGATCCACCAGGGACAATTTTGAATTTCATAATCACTTAGACCACCTTGCCTATCCAAGTTCCCCTTTTTTGAGTACATGTAATTTTCATCTGTGGACTTCCAACATTCCAATTCAGTTGGCAGGTTTGCTAAAAGTTTCTCACTGAGAAGGTGTTTGTAATATCTGCAAAATTGCACGAAACGTTTAAATGTATTCATACGGAAAAGAAATGCAGAAACTCCATTACTTATACCTGTAGGCTACTCTTCTTGAACTTCTATCAATCTCATAAGAAGACGCCATAGCCACAGTTGCAGACATGTGTTTGTGATATTGCTTGAACATAGTGGCTCTATTCTTTAATTTGAAGGCTCGGAACCAACTTTCTAAGTCACCACCATGTGGTACTTGAATCTGCAATTGATATGTTGCAGCAGTCTCACTGAATACTTCACTAGACTTCTCCACCAAATGCTCCAACCATACTTCTTTTTTTATCCAATCTTTGAAGCTTTTATCACCCTTAGGAATCCCGTACGTACTATGGATCGCAGACCCAGATGACATCCAATGCACCCAACGATCTCTTACGTCATTGGGTACCTTAGGAGCTTTTCAATTGACAATCTAGAAGTTTTAGAGTCAAAATCAGCCCTAGTAACAGCATCTAACCACATCCCTCATTACGAAGTATATCCCTCATCTTAGTATCACATCTTGACACAGCACGTACGGCCTCATTCCGCAAGATACGGCAAAGAGGTATCTTGGGAGGTTCTGATCCTCTCTCGTCGACATTTACTCATTATGTCGACCACCATCTAAAGTGAGCAAAAACCTACACAAATTTCATGGTTACATATTTACAAGAAGAGAAGGAAAATGATCTAATTAAACAAATACATACAGGGCAAATTGGATCGATTGGCGGGTCATATCCTGGACATCATTTACTTGGCCTTTCTCTACCATTGGACTTTCTGTATCTTCTGTCATTGCTTTTCCAAGGTTTATACTTTTTGTGTCACCTATTGATACCTCTAGTGAACTTGAGTGGTTTGCAAGTGCGCCTCTCTAATCTCGTTGGGCCAGATTCACACCTAGAGACCGAAGGTTTGCCTTGTTTGCAAAGATCTTTGCCGATCGGTTGATAATATTTACAATTGATAACATTTGAAAGTATAGGAAAGACAAACGAACGAAATCAAGCACCAGAAGACACTAAAAGTAATCAAATTAAAAGAAGAAAATGACGCTAAAAGTAATCAAATTAAAAGAAGAAAATGACGGGCTCCAACTCCGATTCCAATAACTACTCACAACCTCACAAGGAAAAAACCATTTTCTTACAGAGCTGGCTATTTAAGTAGATGCCCATCGCTAACAACAATCTTTATGAATCTCTCAAAACACAGACCACATTCTAGTTCTAAGCAAATCATTTGAATGCCAAGCGATAATAAAGATGGCTTTTACAATTTATGCTCCCTTAATAATCGTGTTAGTAAGTTTAAACATGATGGCTAACCTGGATGAATGGGATGTTCAGCCACATAGTAAAGAACGACATTGTGATACTCCCGAGTCTAGAATCACGCACAAAGAAAGATGAACGATTTAGGGTTTTTGCCACGAAAACAATCTTGGCAAGAAAAACAAAGGCTATATGCCCAAAGTACTCAAAGGAGAGGTCGCCAAATCTGTAAAAATACAGAGCTATCTATGGAACAGAAGAACCACAAAGAAACTCTAAGCTCGGCTATAGAAGAGGACAACCAAGGGCTCACAACTCTGCACAAAGTCATGCACTGATGCGCCATTTTGGAAGATAATTTATTTCTTCTGGCACGCTTCGACTAGCACGGGTTTAATAAAAAAACGACTCCACAAAATGTTCTGCTACTTACATCTTTTTCTTTCTAGATTGGATAACTCAGCCGGTTCCATTTAATTTGTATAATAACCAAAATCGGGTGGAGATAGTGTGGTCGGTTTGCTTAGCCAGCTTGTTTCACGGAACCAATCAAGCGTAGATCAAAATCAGGTTGGGCTTTTTTTCTTCTTACATTATTCTTGAGTGGCCAATTTTAGGCCCGTGCTATCTCTTTAGCTGGCGGTTCGGCACGGCGGATTAGGCAACCAATCGTCCTCTTTCCCGGTAGTCGGATTAGGCCCTTTCTTTGGGGTTCCCACTTACAGTCTTCCCTTTTCCTAAAATTTTTATCTCCAACACAAGGATTTCTTGTCGGATTGCACTGAGAGCATCTTGGCCTTGCATATCCGGCTAATTGGCCTGATCTTTTGCCACCTTTCTTTCCTTGGGCTTGATTCGGCCCTATTTCTTGCTTCGGTATCTTCTATTTTTTATCCCCTTACTTTTGATCTACTTATTCTTTTTCAAGATATGCCAAAAGCCAAGGAAAAACCAAAATCATCATATCTTGAGAGTTGATATTGAATCTAAAGCTGGCGATAATTACCGGTGATCTTTCTTTGGGAAGGCCTGGGGGTCTACCAGAGAACATAGATGTGGGCGTGGCGATTTCTTCCCAACCCATAGCTTGGAAGGACCACCTCCATACCCGACTGGAATACCACCGGTTTCATCTGTTTAAGACCTCCATAGCTTGGAATACCACGGTTTCATCTGCTTAAGAAGGAGCTTTTACGGCTTGGTTCAGCGGATCTGGAAAGCTCCCCACAGTGAGGTGGAAGGGACTCTAGACCAGGAAGAAAGAAAAGCCCTCGAGAGAGGCGCCTCCGTGCCATCAATCGGCCATCGCCCGCGAGTTCGAGAAAAAAAAACGAGGGGAAAAGAAGTGCCGTGTCATGTCTTAGGCACAGATATATTACCTTAATTATTTTAGAAATGAAGAAAAAATGTACGTGTCGAGCGCTAGGGCTGCTCTCAGCCCAGAAAAATTAGCTCATTATTTTTGAAGAACATAAAATATACTGCTTTATATATACACATATGGACATTTCTACACAAACTTCTAAAAAATGTTGCTTTTGGCTCTATGTGCTTAATGCGTAGATAAGAATGGGACGCGATTGACACGTAAAACACTAACGCACTACAATCCCTTCCATCCCCGCTGTCCGATCCGAATATCCTCCGGCATATGCTGAAATCCTCAAACCCAAACAAATACGTACCTTAATAACTTTTGCCAATATTGTTAAGAAGTGTCGACGGGCAAAACAAAGGCGATGGCGGCTGCATCATATTTACCCTAACTACATCACCCAAGATGATGCTTCCGGTTTGTAGCTTAAAAACGCATTTCGTTTTCAAGCCTTTGTGTGATTTTAGATCATTCTTGTGCAGGAATACCTTAAAACTGGCATTCAATGTATCACAGATGAATTTGGGCAGATAATCCATTAAAACAAACCTCATGTGGTACCTATAATGTTGAACAGATACGGGCTAGACAGATTTAAGAAAGCACAGTCTACAGAACCGTTTTCTGTGAGTAGTAGTTCCCTTAGACCGGAACAAGCTGTTGCACAAGCAGCACAGCCAGCACAGGTATCTTCAGTAACTCAGACACAGACACATGTTTCTAAGGAACCATCTACCCTTGGGGGAGGAAACTCTACTTGGCAGCCTCCAGATTGGGCTGTGGAGCCTAGACTTGGCATCTACTGGCTGGAAGTAATGAAAGAAGGAGAATTGGTTGATACGATTTCATTGACAAAACGCTGCTGTCTTTTTGTAGGATGGCTGCGATGTGCAACTACGTTCTTGACCCATCCATCTGTTTCCAGACAGCATGCAGCAGTTGTGCTGCACAAAAATCGAGGGTATGATACAGCTCTTTGACCATGTGGTGTAGAGTTCAGTGTTGATGTTGATTCTAACCTAAACAACGTATAGTAATTGAACATTGCTTATTGGATTGCCTAACACATTGTTGGGAAGCACTCAACTTGTGTTCAGAGGCACTGGTATCTTCTCGAAGTGTGAACCTTTTCGCTTTGTCGAACCATGCAATTATCATTGAGTGGAGTAAAAGCTTCGTAAAATAGCCTTTGATTGCTTTTAATTACCTTTATCCTGCTCGATGTTCATTACTCGTTGTATGGGTGAGGATCTATACAAACTTGAAACTTTTAATGTAGTCATTGTTTAAAGGGGGCAACAGAGGCTTTCACTAGATTAGTAATACTTCCACTGGACAATTCTCCATATATTGTCTTGTGGAAGCTTACCCTTATTTGCTTATGTCAGAAAGAATTCCCGTTATGTACTCAGATGGTCAATGTGCTCTCTTGTCAATACAGTGCTCTCTTGTCAATACAGTGATTTTTTACGGTGACATGTACGGTTCATTCCATTTCTTAATTCTAATTGTAATCTTCTAAATCTGCGGCATATATGTCATTGACCTTGGATCAGTTCATGGCACTTTTGTGCAAATGAGCGGCTGAGCAAGGATAATCCAGTGGAGCTGGAGGTTGGACAGTCACTCCGCTTTGGTGGATCTACCAGGAGCTATGTCCTTAGAAAACTTTCAGGGCCGCCTCCTTCGATTTTGAGAACCCTTCCTGATCATGTCAAGCTTCCCCCTCGACCAGACCCCGCAGATGAGGATGCGGTTATTCAATACAACACAATTCTCAACCAGATTAATTTCACTGGTTGCGATATCTCATTGTCGCCGCCTTTAAAAAACAAGTTTGCTGAGAAAAGGTCTGAAGAAAGGCAAAGCAAGAAACAAAGGAAAGCCCATGTTTCCTTTAGAGATGAAGCTGGTGGGACTCTGGTGGAGATGGTTGGATATTCTGATGGAGCAGATGTCAGCACAGTATCTGGACCGGTAGGGCTTAGGGAAGGTAGTCTGGTTGGTAAATACGAGTCGCTTGTACAGGTCACAGTTATTCCTAATGGACCAGAGAATAGTAGGTCAAAAGAAAGAAATATCTCAGCAGGAGTCACTGACAAATTGAAGCAGTACATGGATAGAGTAAAAGCACCCAGCAAAAGTGGTGGCTTGTATGAAGATATCTATGGAGAATCACTTGCTAGTAGCTTTGGTGGTTCCTGGGCCACTCCATCTAAAGAGAAGAGTCCTGACAATGTTAGGGCAGAAAAGTCCAGTAACACATCCTCTAAAGCTGCAGCAGCAAAATTAAGTCCCAGTTTTGTAGAAGATGATTTGTTTGGGGATGATGATCTAGAATGATGTGCTCATCAGGCTTATATTTCTCTGTAAAGCGGACTAGTTCCCAGTGTAGGGACATAACGATTTATCGTTAACAACATGGAATTATGGCAAAGCTTCTCACATCCATTTATTTTGACCCTTGTGTGATTTTAAACAATTCTGTCACAGGGACTGGCTGGGCTCTTCATTTCCATGCAGCGATAAGTGATATGTTGCTCTGCATAGACAACTTTTCCATACAGGGAATCCCAGTTTACTGCAGCTTACATTGCAAATGCCTTCCAACCATGCCTCAAGGCTCTCAGTTGTCTCTTTACGGGGCCCTTGTTCATATCATTTGTTACATTGGTTCTACAATCATAATTGATAGAAAGATTTACAACTTTGAAGCATATTTTTGTGAATACATATTTCTCTTTTTGCTTACTGAGTGTCCATGCCTTTATTGGAAGGATATCAGTAACAAGAGAGATCATTTTGAAATTCGTCTTATAATATTGAGATTTAATTTTAAGTGTGCCAAAAATGGTTAACAAGACAGATTCACCAGTCAAATGTGTTATTGGTTATCAAAACCTATAGCGGGCCAGCAGATTGCAATTTGATATACGTTCTTATAATTTTTTGTTGACATAGGATTGTATGCAGTGCATACAATTGCTATTAGTGCATACGATTGCTATTAGTATACCATGCATGTATTATTGCATTCTTTATTCATATCTTGCTTGTGATGCATAAACCGTACTTTGCATAAAAAGCAGCTAAAGAGCAAATGGCTATTCCAATCCATAGTAGTGTTCCAGAGAAAGAGAAATGAAACCCCACAAAACTGTTAACTCGTTGACTTCAGATTTAACACAAAATCCTAAATCTTCATAAGAATTGCACAGGTCATGCATCCTGGTGGTTTCACCATTCAAATTCTACTACCACTTTAATTCAGTCATATCCATAACAGTAAAGTGGACATTCTCCCTGGTAACAACAGGCACACAATTATCCTCAAAAAGTAGTCCCTTCCGATAACTTATCAAAGCCTACGGAACATTGCAATTTGTTTTGAACTTGCAAAATTAGTCAACTAATCATCTTATACTCTTCTACTTTTTGTTTAACAAAAAATTGTATGCAGTGCATTATGTTGCTATTAGAATATAATATATGCTTTATTGCATTCTCTATTTTTTATTCATACCTTTGCTTGTAATAATCTTTGCCAAAAAGTTAAAACAGTTTTGTGATACATAAAAAAACAGTTAAGAGCAAATGGCTAACTTGGAAGTACACTTTATTCATCACAAGCAAAGGTATGAATAGAGAATACAATAAAGCACGCATTGTATTACATAATGCTCGGCACACAATCTTTCCTCTGACCACATACAGGTCATGCAACGTGGTGGTTATCTCTATAGGATATAACATTCAAATTCTCCACCCACTTTACATCAGTCATATCCATAACAGTAACAGTAATGTGGATATTCTCCCTGGTAACAGCAGGCAGGAGGCAAATATTCGCCTAAAGCTGTCGATCCTTTGACAAATCCAAGTAAGTGTAAAAGTATATTCATGACATTCGAGATCATCACCCCAGCAGTAAACTTTGACATAAAGATTGCATAGGTCATGCAAACCCACGTATGAAGGTGGTCGTCCTATAGGATACACCATTCAAATCCTCCACCACCCACTTTAATTCAGTCATGTCCATAACAGTAAAGTGGACATTCTCCCTGTTAACAGCAGGCATGCAATTATCCTCTAGATGTAGAGTCCCTTCCGATAACTTATTAAACCACGAGACAATACCCCCTCTTTCCAGATGGGAGCTGGTGGCAATCAGTTGAGAAGATTTAGATCCCTCCAGCGAATCTTCCAAATTATTTCTCACACGACATACAAAGTATCCCCTGTCAGAAACTATTTTACACACAGAATCGCCTTCATTACCTGCACCCACCACCTGCCAATAATCAAGGGATACGAACCTCCCCAAATAAATCTGCAAGTTTTCTAACGTTTCCCAGGGAAAAAAGACTAACCTAATGATATTGATGATTAAGAAGAGTCTCCTAACTGGTTTGATTGACAAAGGGATGCTAATTATCCTTAAATGGCAACGGGCTGCAATCTGCCCTTATCCAGTATACAAGATTATGCAATATGGTTTGTGACCTCAACTAATATCTGGCATTTGAAAACTGATATTTGAGTATGTACATAAATACCATCTGAGACACTAATTTGAAGGTTGTGCATAATCTTAAAACGCAACAAAAAGGAGTAAATGCATACCACAAGAACTTGTTTAGGACTAAGGCCCCACTTTGTACATATAGAATTCAGCATTTCTTCGCTGTAAATAAGCTAGTCAGGGTAAGCACCAGTATATGATGAGCTAGAAAATCACCTAAAGAGATAAATATCTCACATATGCACCTCAGTGCTTCGCCAGGTACTGCATTCTCCTTCATAGATTGGATAAATTTCAAATCCTCGAAAGGAAAGTTTCCCAATTGGTCCAACAACATCCTCAAATCATCCTCTGTTCTGTGTGCTAAGAGAGCTTGCGAGAGGCCACGCTCCTATAAACACACATGAGGGGAGGCCCCAAATCCAGCTAGAAATCAGTACAAAATAATCTAGGCTGGAAAGACCTGCGCAATATAATAATAATCAAGCTGGAGCCAAAACATATTGAAATGCAACTACCTAAGTTCAAAAGAAGATCAAACCTGTAAATACCGCACAAGCGCTGGTGAACCAGGCATGGCATGCAAACCACTCCCATCCTTAGGAGGCAATGTTGTTGGAACACTCCCAAGTTTTGCCTGCTCTCACCGTGCTTCAGCAGCCATTTTCTTCTGCATAATTCTGTCCATATACTTGACCCGGATGCTATCACCCTTGCCCATAATCTCCTCCAACTCCTGCTTCTTTGCTAACTTCAGCTGCCTCATATTAACTTGTTTCCCACTATCAATTTTCTCCTTGAGACCTACAACATCTTTAAGCCCTAACCTATCCAAAACCTCAGTTGCATCTGCCTTAAAAATATCAACATTCTTCTGCTCCATGCTATACCCATGAACCACATTACTCCAGTCCTTGCGCTCATCAAGACCTATGTTTCCATTTTTTGTGTAAGGTTTTGGACTTTGTGGAATTATGAGAGCTCCCATATCGTAGATGATTCCACGAATTAAGAAACTAGATGATTGATGCGACTGGCTATAAATGTAAAAATGATTAACATTGACATGGGATGGGTGCCACCAAGGAAAACGGTGATTGTGGAGAGTGTCAGGACGTGGTGGAAGGCCTGCAAGATCTTCAAGCAGGCTACGAAACACATCGCCAACTGCAGCAAAAGAAATGGCAGACCAATCTACCTCGAATTCATAGTCGGTCAGCTTGCGCCAGTATCTCCGGAGCGCCATTTCTTTGGTCGATCACGGGCCTCGTTATCAGAACTTTCGCAATATCCTTATGTTTTCGCTATATTGGTGCCCAACGTTGCTATTAGTAATGGTGCCCAACGTTGCTGGGAATAATTGCAAGACTGTAAAACCTAGCTCATTCACGTTAGTTAGATAGCGCATTGATATCTCTAAGAGCTTTAACTAGAATAGCACGGTCCTGTAACTTTTGAAGAACCTGGTTGTTGATTTTCAACATGTCTTTACTCTTTCGTATCAAGATAGCTTTGTTATATGGCAAGTGCACATCTGCCTCCATTATTTCCTTGCCAAAGGTGCTGTCAGTCAAGTCATCTTCCACGATGCATTCTTCGGGTATCTCAACTAGGCCGTGATTGAACCCTGGCTTCTGGTCCTGCACATTTTGGTCCTCACTCTCCTGCTTTTGGCAAAAGATTAAAGGATGTGCCTTCTTTTTACCAAGTGCCTTTTTGTGCCCTTCTTTTTTTCTTTTGTTTAGTAGAACTAATCTGGGCTTTCAATTCAAAGGGTCATCCTCACCATCCACATTAGGGTAAAATTTGAAACATGTGAATGATGCCACAATATTATCAACAATGGACTAATTCCTGAAACCATAGACCATATATCCCTAAACGATCGAGTTATTATAAAAAAAATATAGATTCAAAATAAAAAATAATCGCATTAGCTCACTTGGTAGATTGGTTAAAGTCATCTTAGTTAAGATATTTAAATTATTTTGGCAGAGGTTCGAGCTCCCGTATTTCAGATTTGAAACTCTTAGGCAAAGTCGTATAGAGGTTCGATATTCCCTCAAAACTTTAGGCAAAATCATATTTCATATTTCAAAATCATAGGCGCCTCCAATCATAAATGACTATAAGCGAAACGAGAGGTGCCCAGGAGCCCCAACATATGAACTGGGCTATAGGATTGACGAATCCGACGACTGTGGTAGTCCAGGGTGCACCTCGTTTAGAATATATAGCAAAATAACAGGCAGCTAGCAGATTTGTCTTGGATGATGAAGCCCAAGATTTGTTCAGCGTTAAAAGCACAAGTACCTTTCTTCAATCTACTAACCCTAAACATAAAACAAGAAGATGCAAAAACCAAGTCCTTCAAGTTCATGTTACCTCTTTCAGTGCACATCTCAAGCTGTTCTTTTGTTCCTTGTGCTCCTTAGTTCTGCCCTTTAGGTGAAAGGCCAGAATACTTTACACATTGAAACTCTCATTTAGACTTATTTAGTTGGGATGAAATGGACACATGAATCTGTTAAAACAAGGATCAATAAGAACAATTGATTTCTAGAATCTACTTGCATCACTAGAGTAGAATAAGAACATCTACAGATATAAAAGATGGGAACTCACATGCGCATGCGAAAAATCTTCACATACCTTTCAATTTTGAGATTTTGCCCACCCTACAAACTAGATGGCTTCCCTTTGTTTTTTATCTCCAGAATCAAATAACCCCTGCTCCAAGTTGTGCCATGCATGCAAGAGCTGGTATTTCACAGTGGCATCACTTCAATTTCTGGATTTCTAACCTCTATCTTATATGCTTATAATATAGGCTTGATTAAACACTCTCAAGTATGATTTGTGACCACCATTCTAGTTACAAAACCTACCTTCAGAGCAAAATAGCAGGGTGAGAATAGAAGCAAGAATGGAAGTACCTGTCTTTTCAAAAGGGCTTGATTTGATCTGCCTACAAATGGAAAAATGATGTCTAATACATGGAAACCATGGAAGGCCCAACAAGAATTCGTGATAATGCTGCAGATTGCTTGCTGCTTGATGAAATGGGGCTGGGAAAATTCTGTGTCAACTTTTGCTGCAAGAATCGACCCAAGTACAAGTTCCAGTTCTGTTTTTGGTGGGCGAGAAAGATCCTAAATCTAGAAAATGTTGGGCATGAAGGATTCCTGACGAATGGTTTTTTGTCCAAGCTGGACAGGCGGTTCTCGAAACGGAGTTTCGAGCTCGAACAAGGTTTCAAGACTGTTTGAGACAAAAAAAATGGCCTAAGGTTAGGGTTTGGCCATTTATAGGTTAGGATTGCCATGTCATGCCATGTGGCTCCAATTGGGTGCATCTGTGTGGCGGGTGCCCAATAGGATGGGGCCATGTGGAAAATGGCCCATCCCTAAGGTTGATTAAGTTATGACATTGTGAATAACTTCGTCATGCCCGCCTCCACACTTATACGGAATATAAGGCTACTAAGGCTTGTGGTGGCGTGGCCTAGAAATATACATATTTATATTGTATATTTTAGGGGAACGTCACATTCTCCCCTCCTTAGCATAATGCCATCCTCAACATTACGGTAAGGTGACGAACCTGCATCAAACCTGCAAAAACTCACAACAAGAATATAAGAACTTACCTTTATTGAAAGGATCAACTTCTTTTTATTTACTTATAAAGTCAATTGTAAAGCTACGTTTACATACAAATACAAAATTATATAGCCTTAATAACTATTATTATAAAAGTTAGCACATAATGTTATCATAACAAGTTTAGTTCATAGTTAAGTCTAAAAATCTATGGGTCATTTCCCACTTGCCATTAAGTTAAGTTAGCTTAATTACTTGGTTATCTCTTAATCTAACTAGAAAAATTTCTAGTTTTTCATTGAGGTGGTTAAATTCGAACTAACTTAATGAAGTGTGGAAATTTGCATTCCCATCATGCCCATTAAGTTAGAAATAAAAAATTGAATTAAATCTTGTGTTAATAATTCAGAATAGTAGTTAAAATGCTACGTTAGGTTAGCGTTAACTATGCTTATTTCACATTGCCAGTTAAGAATTTATGTTAAGTTAAAGAGAGTTTTGTTGCCAATTATCGACGATGCACACTAATTAAAAAGTAGTACGCACCTAAGGTTAACACAAATGTAGTGCTAGACTTTGCAATTAATTTGTTAGAAATGAGAGGTCCTTCCATCGTGAAAACCCTGAGCAATTATTGAGATAGATATAAAACAGAATATAACTATACACAGAATATTATGAAAACGCATATTCCTAGATGTTGAAAGAGGCAACAAGAAATATGCATTTTCATATAAAACACATATAAACAACCTAACTGTATTGTTACCCTTTCTCACTTAACAGTATGTTAAGTTAGTGCTTAACTGAGTTAAGTGTATCTTTCCTAGTTTAAAATAAGCGAACCAGTTAAAGTTTTAGCTAAACTTAACTTAACTATTGTCAATATGAAAGTGACCTTGTTAAGTTAACCATAGTTAAAATTTAACCAAATCCTAACTTAACTAGCAGTAAATTAAGTGCTAGTGTGAAAGCAAGTCTCCGTTATTTGCCACATTTAGCCTAGCCTAACCATCAGTGGGAATTGACTCTTATCACCATAGCGGCATAACAGAGGCTCTTTGCAAAGAATGGAAGAATTCAAGCGGCCTTCCCTTCTGATAACCAACTGACATCCCACTTGGAATTTTCTTGAATTTCCATAGCCATACATGAAATCCAACGCTTACTTTTGCATCCACGGAATAAAAGTCTTACTTGGCCGCAATGTGGACACTCTAAAATTGCTTTAATGTCTCAACTCATCTTTGTGCAAATTTGCGAAAACATCTTGCATTTAAGTCTATTTTTAGGCATAAGGAGAGGAACAAATGGACAAACCCACACGCAACCAATTTGATAGCAAACCAAGCCCTCCTTTGCACGAAGCCCTTTTTGTATTTCAAATCTGGCAACACATTTTTAATTAGTCAAAGTTCTAAGATGATCTCAGGAGCTCATGGATATGCGCAATCTGAAGATTCAAACTATGAAGTTAAATTATAGAGAACCGAATACTCATCTCGGTCTTGTCAATCTCCGAAATCCAATTTCCCATGTAGAACTCTTAAAACCTAGTTAGAACCTTAAATGTAACCCAATTTCCCTCGTAGAATCCTGCTTCTTGCAGAATTACAATGCATCATAGCAAACTTAGCACATATTTGATGTGTTGCCATGTATCCTTTTTCCTCTTTTTATGCATGCAAACTAAACTTGTAGCTTTGTATTCAAATTACGAAGGAAAAACATGCATAAAGCATCCAATTCTAACCTTATCTAACCATCAATGTGAACTTAGGAATCTGACCTGTTGCCCAATTGGAATCCAAATTGGGAAATGAAGCTGCTTTATGAACTCATATGGAGCAAGAAAATGTGAAAAACTACACCTTTTGAATACCTGCTATGCATCTAACACTGTTGTTCCTTCATGGTGGAAGCTACAGAAATTTCTTCGTATCTTAGTAGAACAGATATTTCTGGAGCCAGATATCATCTTTCTATCACAAGAAATATCTAAAACTTAAAGGGGACAAAACAAAAATCGAAATTAAGAACCATAGATAAGATAAACAATAATACCTCTGTGACATAACAAATAACCCAGACACAAACGTACGGAAAAAAGGAGGCATGAACCCAAACAGCAACTTCTTGAATTCGGAAATTTTCTGTCGATCTCCAGTCGACTTTCCTGGCCTCGAGCTTGTGGTCGTGTTCCCTTGCTAAGTGGCGCCGCCAGCGAATACTATGCCGGATACATGCCGGAAAGAAGAGATTGGGGGCAAATTTCATGCTCCCTTTTTTTTTCGTTGAAGAATTTTTGCCGCTCAAAAATTTCGGTTGAAATTTTATTGCAGCCGCCAGCTGACCTGGAGACACCGCCAGGCCAGCTGGCAAATTTTCTCTCGACGAAAATTTCTTCTTCCATTATATCTGGAGGAATCTATTTGGTTTACACCTTCTGACAGTCCGGCCTTAATAAGCCAACGAAAATGAAACTTGACAATTCATGCTTGCAACCTAGAACTCTGTTTCTTAAGTCGGCATATCCAAAACATATCCAGACCTAAATAAAACTAGCAGATTAAGACACAGATATCCAGGCCTCCTGCAATTCATGGAATCAGATAAGATTAAACCCTTGCCCAACTCAAATTTTGAAATCACGTGAAAGTTTCCCAGCATCCAAAAAAGCAACAATCTTAGTGAAGCAAGCTTAAAAAAACCAAAAACCTTTCTCACGAGCAAAAGTTTCCCAGCATCCAAAATACCCAACAATCTTAAAAAATCAAGCTTAAAACAAACCAAAAACCTTTCTCACCAAACTCTGAAAATCCTAAGGGTGTGGTCACATGATCATGTCAACATGGATGGAAGGACGTCAAAATGCAAAAAATAAGGGGTCACATGTCTGTTTTTGACATGAATGGATTGCCGTCAACATGGATCCGTCCCACCGGCTTCCTGTTCGGTTGGATGGGTTCATGTTGACATGAATCCCTAAATATCTGACACGTAGCAACTTTCAAAGAAAATTGACCGTCCATTTTCTAAACATTTTTTTGAACGTTTGTTTCTTCCGGAGGAACGGAAGCAAAAACGGTGCGGCAGAGAGGAGAAGGAAAATCGGTGCGTGGGGAGAGGATCTCCCAGATCATGCAAAGACAGGTGCAAGCATCGAATCGGAATTGATCACCCAAAGCATCGGAGAAACGGGCGATCAAAAGATCGACAGCATCGAATTGATCGGTCAAGCAAACGAAGAGGAATAGAATGGCGCCGTGAAAGAGAGTATTTGACATGAACATGTGACCCCGGTGTTTTAGAAACATTCATGTCAACATGATATAGATCATGTCAACATGATCATGTGACCCGGCCCTAAATTAACAAAGATAGATTCTATAACTTTGAGCCTCGAGAGTTGAACAAGAGTTTAACAAGAGGTGACTTGTCTCGTTAGGATTATGATTGACAAAGTGAGTCTTATAAGTCATTCTATTTTGAGTCTTGAGAGTTGGCTAAATGACTGACAACTGCTATTCTGTATAAGTGCTTCTCGTTTTCGTTTACGTGATTAACAGGTCCATTTCAAATTTGGTTTGCATGACCTACCTTTTGCATGTGTGGCCACATAAAGGAAACCCAAAATATTGACAAAAATCCTCGAATACACACTGGCTTTTAAATTGGTAATAGCATTGTTATAACATTGCAGCTATTAACATGTCCTTGAATCAAATAGTCACTGACATTATATTTATATAAAACACCAAACTAAACGTTCAGAAATTTGTACACTCCACTTGTTTCAAGCCCATTCTGTAGTCAAATCATTTCTGTTCAAATACCTAGCACAGAAGAAACGAAACATTCTTTTCCATCAAATTCCACTAAATTTTTATCCGTGAATTAAGTAGAGCAGATACCTTTTTCTGGGAATGTAGTGAAAGAATAACCTCAAAACACTCAGTCAGACAACGTATCCACCTGCGAGCAAGATTTCAGAACGAACCTTACAACTATTAACAGTGCTTTGAAGGAACTTCAAATAATTGATACCACAAGCTTTTCGCTGTCATCCCTTCGAAATACGCCAGATGACCACCATGATTTGTAACTCCCAATAGGACATTAGGATTTATCCTGCATTAAGCAATTATTTGTTAAGTGTTCATGGTAGATTTGATAACATTTTGCTGGATAAAGAAAAAGATCTTAGAACCTGCATTCATCCCATGGAATTGACTCCTTTGCACAAAGCGGATCATCTTTGGAGTTTATACATACAAGAGGTACTGCAACTCCTCCTAAAAAGTGAACACTGCTACAGCGACGGTAGTAGGCATCCAGAGTCTGCAAGGAAGGGCATGATAAGTTATCACAAATTCCCAGAGTGTAATAAAGCAAAACAATTTATATTTCCCAAGCATTCCCCAGGATACTAGATTTAACAAGCAAACGTGCATGGAACTTTGCTGGCTATGTCACTGGGACTGCTGCAATGCACTTAGATTGAGTTTCAAACAGATTGCTGTTCTATGTGTAGCAGAAACTTATCCTTAAGGTTGCATAGCAGAAACTTAGTCAAGAACATCCTTCAGCTCTTAGCAAATACAAATAGAAAACAGATATTCACTATGTTGCATTCCAGTTAAATATTTTAGCCACTCTACTCATAGATAGAAAACCCCTTTATCCAATATAAAAATAACATAATTCTAACAGATCCATTCTGCATGAATGGTAAGGCAACTCACCTCAAAGTTTCCAACAGTGCGAGTAAAATGATCATCAAGATCCCTTCTTGAATTGGACTGCAAAGCATAAAACAGAACACAAGTTCTTTCAGACGGCACCAATTTAACTATAATATCACATGTATAGGTACAGAAAAACACACCCTTCTTATGGTATGCCAATTAGGCAATTTAGAGATTGTATTTTTATGTCTGCACAATACAGATATAACCATCATATCAAGAAACAAAACTAGGACTCAATAATTTATAGTACGTACTCTTTTACGAATCCCTTCAGCCCAATTGCAATAGCCTTGTCATAGAGCTTATGCACTATTGTTCTGTTTATGAACCTCTCGCAGATCTGCCAAGACACAAAGTACCTTTCTTAGGAGTTAATCTTATGTTCAATTCAGTCTAAAGGGATCAGTTACTGACCAAAAGATCCCATGGGCAGCAAAGGGCAAAACACCCAACTAAAGGAGTGCTTTCACCTTCTTCCCCAAGGTATTTGACCTGAAAAATCAAGATATAATATAAACATTATTATTTTATAACAAGATCCTCTACATATAAAATATGTCAATGTAAGACACTTGCCAGAATGTTTGCACCAATGCTTGTCCCTACTGCAAGAAGTGGTGAGGAGTTGTATTGTTCCTCAAAGGAGGCAATGATCCATCGTAGGTCATTTGTCCAACCAGCATTGTAATATTTGTCTGACTGTGAAAGGTTAAATCTTCAGTTTTTTTTAAGTCGCTATGACTGCATATATACTTACTCACACTGATAGATACTCCTCCATGACCTCTGTGGTTTGCAACTACTGCACTCCATCCCTTCTTGGAAATGCCCCAAGCCAAGTGTTTGATATACTGCACAAAAGACCACATGAAGACGCATCATTAACTTATGTAGCAAAGATCAACCATATTTGCAACGGAATATTAAATCTTGGGCCACAAATTTAAATTGAAAGATAGATAACTTCCTCATGTCAGTAACTTATTATGTAGCAAAGATCAACCAAGGCCATTCATAAGACATCTAAAGTCTTCTTACAGAGCTGGCAGAGCAGCTGCTTAAGCCTGGTATAATGATCACAATCGGGGTTCCATCCACATGCTGCCTGCCATCAAGCTTGGTGTCTGGCAGATCAAACCCAAATTTGGCCAACCTTTTTTAGCTTTACAATAAAAATCTCAAGCATTGTTAAAAGAGAGTTAACAACCTTGACTTGTAAACGGGTATAACCAATCAAGAGCAACAGTTCCTCCATCTGGGGCGACAAATAACTCTCTGCAAACACATTATGGGGCCATCTTAGCTCCTCCGAAAGAAAATGAGAAAGTGTTGTTTATTAAATCAAGGCAGAATAGGCATTCACCGGCTATATTCAAAGGCAGGTGGTCTTCCGAAGAAATGGAGAAGCCCAGTCTGCAAATGGGGACTGCAAAGCCATGGAGTGGGCCAATAACGCTGTTTAAGGACTTCACTTTTGGCAAGAAGTTCTGCTGCAAATTTCGAAAAAGGACTATGAACCAGATACACAGTATCCCCTCTCATACCGGTCAGAATATCTTCGACAAGATGCAGATCAAACATTCTGTAAAAGAACACTGCCAAAACCACTGCGGAAAGGGTAACGTACTCCCAAATGGGCACAGTGGCTGCTTCATGGAGCAGACGTTTCAGACCCAACTCAAATTCGTGAGTTTTGCTGAAATTGGAAGGGGCGACAAAGCAGCTCAACTGCGCCATGTAAAAGAATTCCGCAAGCTCTGAACCTTAAACCAAACAAATGCCCACAGAGTCTGTAAAAAGAAAGGAGCTTTTTGTTGACAGGGGTTGGTGGATTCGCAGGGCTAAAGAGGCCATAGCCATACATACGTTGCCGAGAATTGAAAGCAGAAGAAAAGGTTAGAATTTGCAGCATTGAAGAGGGCGCCAGGGACAGAACAGAAGAGTTGGCAGTGGCACCAACAAGGCAATAAAGACCGTCGGAATTGATGGACAATGGATACATTGCAATGCTAAATCGCCCAGCAGATCAGTCAGTCCTCCGAGGTGCCCGACCATTGAATGCACTAGCATGCTATTCTGTTCAATTTTACTAGGGCAGATCAGACGGCGGAAAAGCGGGGACGGGACGGTTAACAAAAATCGTTACGTAGACAAGGATAACCTTAGGCATGTATTTTTACAATATTGGCCCAACATGCTCCTACCACCATTGATGCCAATTTGAATGCCAAATAAATAATCCAACTTTCATACTCCCTTCTCCATAAGCTTTGACTTGCATGGACTATGACCTTTGACTCTCAGTAAAATTTTCTATCATGTGCCATTTTCTTACATGGAAGTCATCAATGAAGCCATGTGGCAATTTGACTAGTGGTTTATCACCTATTATGCCTCTTGGAACGTTAGCAGTAAGTGAGACTTAAACGTAGTCCCATTTCATTCTACCTTGATAATTTAAGTGAAAGGGAAGACAAAATTGTAAAATAAGATCTTAGGTTCTTTTAATTAATGGAAGTAAAGGCAGCATTGTAAAATCGAATTAAATTTTATCATCCATGAGTAATTCATAGCCTACGGGTCCAATACAAGAAACAGAGTACAAACAAGCTAATATTACTAAAAACCCCCACCCAAAGAGTTTCAAAGGAAAACCCTTGTCTGCTTAGAACTGCATTAATCATAACATTCACATTTCCAATGTAATGACGCAGGATTTATTTTACGCCGAGACCCCATGATAAAGGATGATAATGCCATTACCGCGGTGCATCCGCAGAGCAAAATCAGTTAATTTATCGTGCTCAAATACTCTGAAATGCCGCGAAAAATCAAGAGGTGGTATCCATCTTCGATGGCCTCAGATTTGACAAAGATTCATATCCACAACCCCATCTATTATTTGTTTCAATTTTGAGGCTGCACCATAATGAATTGGACGCATCTGTTCTATCGCCTTCATGGGCAAATGTGATAACAAAATCGTCACGCCACGTGGCGTAGAAATAACCCAGCTTTGTAGTGTGTTATTTGACCTTTTCCAAAGTATCGCATCCAAACATTTACCAAGGAAGCATGTATCAAGATATCGCTCAAATGAGTGTGAAGTCGTACACATCCCCGCCCCGTGATAATGTACTAATGAACCAATTTGCACGCTTCTCCCTCTTAATGTGCTTTAAATTTAAGATCTTGTGGACAAATGCCTATGCATAGACGATTTGAAAGCCCTGCATCTCCCCAGGTTTGAAAGTCACCTATCTCTCCGTGATGCTGTTCAGAAGATGACACATGAGGAGTATCGCGGGTTCTGTTAAGTTGATTCTAAGATTCTAATGCCTTCGATAAAGTATTCAACAAGTGATCCAGATGCCGCCTACATTTGATGGGGTGTAGCCAGCTCATATCATCTCTGCATATATTAGCCGATAATGATGTAGTCAACAAGCAACGGCCTTCCTACATGCAAGGCAAGTCATTCCTCCATCGATCATTATACACCAAATAAGGTGGTCCTTTGAAGATGCTTTTAACTAAGAGTCTTTATTCATAATCGTAAAACACCTGCTGATTATGAAGGAATGCTAATAACCTAAGAACATCCCCATGTCAGCCAATTTTATTCCATTTGTAAGAGTGGGATTCTCGTGTGTGAAGTAGTCCCTTCACTTCAAAAAGTTAATTGTTGTGTATTTACGTGTCTCTTTTTATTATTTAAAGGAAGGGGGTTGAGTCTTGAAATTGAGGAGCTAAAATCCCGATTGCTACTAAAGTGGAGTATTGAAGCAAGATTTTCTCGCGATTATTATTTGGGCAACGGAAGCTTTTCAAGATGGGATCATAAAATTGAGGCATGGTGCATGTGTATTCAAACTTTATTCAGACAAGAAAGATGAGATCCAATATCCATTCAAGAAAATGGTCCGCCAAGGCGCCGTTGTATAAAAATCTTTGTTCTCAATATGCTGATCTTTGTGACTTTTGATATGCAGCAATACGTAACGAACGAAGTACGTTAA